>JAVUPR010000113.1:23494384-24169855 GCA_036785695.1 Gentiana straminea
AGTTCATTCCCATGACACTAGTAGAGATTGGCTTGATCATTGCATTGTCTTGGCTAGGCTTTCTATAATTTTATCACCTTTTGTAGTAGTAGAATCTTAGATACAATTACTTTCTTGTATTGTTGCGACTTAGATCAAGATAATCATAGCTTTTCGATGTTTGACCTCACAATCCTTGTGGGATACGAAATTGACCACTTACTAGACTACAATTGACCCAGTACACTACCGGTGAGATTGGACACCTAGAAAAGTTCGATCAAGTTTTTGGCGCCGTTGCCGGGGATTGTGTAACGGTTGATACCTATACTAGCTTAAAATTCTTGAGAATAAGTTAATCTTTTCTAATCTTTATTTCTTTGGTGCTTACCTCTTTGGTAAGTCACCAAGTGCTACTAATTGTGTTCTTGTTGTTTCCTATCTTGTAGTTGATGATCTATTCTCGACGTGGTAAGGCCCCCAATACTCCTTACATCCCGGATATCGACACTTATATTAGGGATCGAATTGTTGAGAATAAGGTTGGCCAAGATCGCTATGAGTTGGATCTTGGTGAAGCATCTTCACACGAATCATTACATCAAGAAGAGGAAATGGACGAGGTTTAAGGAATTGCACAAGGAAGGCATAACCACGAAAATGCCCAAGTTAAACAAAATCCCTTAAATCCAAATGCCTATCCTCTACCACCCCACAAGAACCTTCCCCGCAAATTCCACCATCTCCACTTGAACCAACTCCACCAATTGCTCCACCACCCCAAGAACCATATCCATACGATCCACCACCAAATCCACCATACCAAGATAGACCACTTTGTGAGCAAGCCATTCAAAGAAAAATCAAGTTCATAATTCTATTCGGCTACCTCACATTGATGCTATAAACTTTTCAATCAAGTCTTATATATTCGGTCTAGTGGAGAGTAGAGCTCAATTCCATGGAAAGACCCATGATGACCCGTATTCACATCTTTATAACCTTGAAGAAATATGCAATACGGGATTCCAAAATAGTGCTTGTCAAGAAATTACCCGCCTTGCATTATTTCCTTTTTCATTGAAGGGTCAAGCAAAGGAATGGCTTATGTCACTTCCCCACCATCACTTGCACTCATAGGATGACACAAAAACCGAGTTTTTGAAGCAATACTTTCCACCGGGTAGATATTTGGAGTTGAAGGTAAGAGTTACTACGTTCATGTAAAATTTAATTGAATCTTTGGACAATGCTTAGGACTGTTTTAAGAACCTTTTGAGGTTGTCCGAACCACGATCATACTTTGGACATGCAAGTCCAATTATTTTATAAAGGCTTGCATAAACGATCAAGGGCACAAACTGATTCGGCATGCCATGGATCACTTATGGTGAGCACGGCCCAAGATGTTTATAAGGCTATTGAAAGAGTGACAAGAAATGAGAAATTGTGGGACCCCGGCCCAAGTGAAATGGAAGTTCCCATTGGGGATGAGCATAATTGGAACGAGGAAGAAATTTTGGGAGGAACGGCGGCGGTAAATAAGAGGGTTGATGAATTACAAGCAGGGAAGAGAGAGTTGAAGCATCAAGAATGTGATGATGTGACATTGGGTGTTTTTCATATCAAAGAATTATCAAACTCTGATGTATCTACAAGAGAAGAAATGGGTTTATTGAGACAACATCGAGATTTGAACAAGACTCACACCGATGTTATTGATCCACCACTTATAGCACAACAAGCCCCAAGCCAAACAAAAGAGGATGTGACTAATTTAAGCAAGTTAATGGAGAATCTAATGGGTGTTGTTGCTACACAATCCGCCAACATGCAAACAATGATATCTTCCACAGGAGTGGTGATGGCCAAAATAGTGACGTCCAACCTTAACCGACAGAGTACCGGGTCGGATGCACCATAGTGGAAAGCAAGGTCGTATCCCACGAGGAATGAATCGAATACCAAAGTCATCTTTGTACTTAGTTTAGGTCAATCATACTACAACGATATTTAAACGAGAGATAAGGAGAGAAAGAGACATAGCCAAATCACGATCCAATTGAATACTTTCGCCCCTCTAATCGATTATTTGGGAATGGAAACTACCAACCAACCATCCTAATGCTTATATCGACTCGTTCATGGGTGCAAACTCTTAAGATAGTACTAGACGCCATGCAACAACCTTGTACCCTTTGCCCGGTTCAACAGTCCGCCTTTAAGGATTTAACTGACCGGAACAAGATAAACTCTCTAGAGCCGCTCGATTTACACCGACAAACCTCGTTACCCAATCGATCTAAACAACTCAGTCAATTGTAAATAACGATCTTAAAACCCCTTTTCCCACACCCCTTCGCAACATAAATTTATAAAAGTGGTGTGTGAGCTCATGAACTAGGTGATCAAGCCAATTCAAGCATTAAGGACAAGTTTTAATACATGAATTCATCGATATAACTACAATTAAACACTACCCATTCCCAAACACATCAACTAAATGGTGATTTCTTCAACATTCACATGATTAGACTATGGTATGTTAGCTACTCATCACAACTACAAGGGCAAGCATCAAACAAGAAATTAAAGCAATGAAACAAGAAAAGAAACTAGATTAGTTACCAAAATCATAGCAAAAGTCGGAGTACATCAAGTTTCTTCAACACCCATATCCAAAGATGATCCAAAATGCAAAATCTAACTTGATTGAGCTAAAATCTAAGGTTGATTTAGATAAATCTAAGGAAAGGGAGAGTAGAAATTAATCTAGGGATTAAAGGGGGAGATTTCGACCTAGAGTATGTGTTTCTATCTAAGAGTATGAGAGTTGGAATGCTAGAAATCGGAGCAAAAGCCTATTTATAAGCTCCAAAATTATGCAGAAAATTGACCCGGTGCGTTCGCACTGAGATTGGTGCGCTTGCACTAGCTCTCTGAATAAAAAACTGGACATTCTGCCCCTCTGGTGCGTACGCACTGGATCTGGTGCGCTTGCACTGGATCCTGCAACTTTCAACATTGATGGCCTTCAGTAATTTTGCAATATCTTTGTGTGTAGAGCGCCGATTTGAGTGATTAAAGTTGTGTTGGAAAGCTCATTCAATTGTCTACAACTTTCATGAAGACCACAATTCTAGAAAATGCTTGTAACTAGGATCAAATCACAGATTAAGTAAACATATGGTGAAAACACCAACTACTTTTGATCTGTTTCCATCCCCGGGCTTCGGTTATGCCACTCTAAGTCTCATGCCTTGTCTTCCGGGTTCATAACTCACCTAGATCCTGCATCACAACATTCAAGCACATACCGAGCATAACTCCGCAAGATAACTAGGGCTCGAAAAGGGTCAAAATACTGTAAAATGGTGAGGTTTTCCATCTATTTGACGGTTTGCCTCAAAGTGAGTGTGCAATGCATTTTGCCCTATAAATGGTCTAAAACTACCCAATACAAGCCAAAGTGTCATAAATGGGGGTTAAAACATGCACCGAAACATAGTAAAGTTGAATCTCATCAACCACCCCCCACTTAGCGTTTGCTCGCCCTCGAGCAAAATGAGCGTTTTAAAAGAAACCAAAGAGTCAACGTTGCACGCGTAGATCAAGCCACTCATAAATCAAAGATAACCAAGTAGTAAAAGAGTGAATGCATGCTACTTAACCCTACCTTATCAAGCAAACGGGATGTGTGTGTGTAAATAGCTTCTCCTACATTTGCCACAGTTAACCGGTTTGGATTATGGACGCTTGGTTAATACGACTACACCATAGGCTCATACTTCATAAGCATCTCCACTAATCGGGGCCAAACCGAGGCTAAGCAAGGTCAAGTAGGACTTTAAAGGTTGTAACGTTAAGCTCGGGATGGGGCTAACTGAAGGGAATTTCTGGAATAAACAACAAAGAGATAAACACGAGCAAACTCAATCATGGGGTGTAACAATACAAAACGTTGCTAGCTCTACCCTTATCTACCTCAAAATGAAACTCGAAACATGATCCAAGAGATAAAATGTCATATCGCACTATGTCTCAAGTGTAACGAGGCAAGAATGTATGAGAATCATGTTTCTTCACAAAAAACTCATCCCAAACACCAACATAACAAAAATAAGTCAATGCATGAGTGGTAAAACACTTGGCTTTCTTTGACTCAACCTTTATTAACTTTTTTTGTTTGAATTTGAACTTGAATTTTTAAGGAAAGGGAGAGTATAAATTAATCAAGGGATTAAAGGGGGAGATTTCGACCTAGAGTATGTGTTTCTTTCTAAGAGTATAGGAGTTGGAATGTTAAAAATTGGAGCAAAAACCTATTTATAGGCTCCAAAATTATGCAGAAAATCGACCCGGTGCGTTCGCACTGAGATTGGTGCGCTTGCACTAGCTCTCTGAATAAAAAACTGGACATTCTGCCCCTCTGGTGCGTACGCACTGGATCCTACAACTTTCAGCATTGACGGCCTTTAGTAATTTGGCAATATCTTTGCATGTAGAGATTCGATTCAAGTAATTCTAGTTGCGTTGAAAAGATCATTCAATTTTCTACAGCTTTTATGCAGACCACAAGTCCAGAAAATGCTTGTATCTGGGATCAAATCATTGATTAAGTGAACATATGGTGAAAACACCAACTACTTTTGATCCGTTTCCATCCCCGGGCTTTGGTTATGCCACACTAAGTCTCACGCCTTGTCTTCTAGGTTCATAAATCACCTAGATCCTGCATCACAACATTCAAACACATACCAAGCATAACTCTGAAAGATAACTAGGGCTCGAAAAGGGTCAAAATACCGTAAAATTGTGAGGTTTTCCATCTATTTGATGGTTTGCCTCAAAGTGAGTGTGCAATGCATTTTGCCCTATAAATGGTCTAAAAATACCCAATACAATCCGAAAGTGTCATAAATGGGGGTTAAAACATGCACCGAAGCATAGTAAAGTTGACTCTCATCAAGTGGTAACTCAAGATGTTGGTACATTGAAGACATCGATGAGTGGGCATGATATGAGAATGAAAAATATGGAAGCATCTATGCAGATTATTGAAGAGCACATGAGTAGGCAAGGAGAAAAAAATAATAGTCGACCACCTGGTGGTTTACCTAGAAATACTGAGAGAAATCCAAGAGAGGTAAACATGGTCATTACTCGGAGTGGTCGGGTGTGTGGAAAAGATATGGTTGAGGATGATATGAACGAAGAAGAGGAGAGCATCATGGATGATTTCTTGAGGGGATATGGTTTTGAGAAAGAGGAAGAATGGATAAAAACGCCGAGAATTGTGAAAAATTCGAGACCGAGTGATTTGAGGACTTTATTCAATGAGCAGGACAAGTTGGAGACCTCTAATGACCACTTGGAGCCCTCCAACTTAGACCAGGGAGCCCCAGTCCCAAATTCAGGAAGGTTGGATACAGCCAACACAAACTTGGCGTCCTCCAAGTCTGAGTTGGAGAGCTCCAACAGGAATTTGGAGGCCGCCAATAGTGAACCAAATGATCCTGAATCTGAACAGGATGTGTTGGAGGCCTCCAACAGGAAGTTGGAGCCCTCCAATAGTTAACTGAATGATCATGATAAGTTGGAGGCCTCCAACAGGAAGTTGGGCACCTCCAACAAGAAGTTGGCCTCCTCCAAGGATAATTGGAGACCTCCAACAGCACAAACATTGAGGAAAGCTTCAACCACTTCATCAAACGACAAGGGTAAGGGATGTATAACTTTTACTCCTAAAATTATTGATCTTGAATCACTCCCCTACCCCCTGAAAGAACAAATTAAAAAGATGAAGTTGGATAAGAAGTATGCATGTTTTCTTGACACTTTTCGGCATTTAAATATTAATATCCCTTTCATCGAACCACTCACGAATATTCCGGCGTATGGTAAGTTTCTTAAGGACATACTCTCCAACAAGAAATGATTGGAAGAGTATGAGACGATGTGTCTAATTGAGGAGTGTTCCTCCAAGCTTCAACACAAGCTTCCTCCTAAACTTAAAGACCTCGGGAGTTTTACGATCCCATGTGAGATTGGGGGATTGTTGTTTAAGAAGGCGCTATGTGATCTCGGCATGAGCATAAACCTCATTGTTGTAGAAAACGGATTATATAAATAAAAGGATCAAAACAAGTTATAGAATTTATAATCCGGTCGTGGCCTCAAGTGCAAGGCCGTAGCAAAATGGTGTAACCGGAGTCGATCACGGGGAATTGGGGTTGTATCGATTCAAGTTTTAGTTGCAAATGTCACGAGTTTATACTAATTGCGAAACAATGAACAGTAAAAACGCAGATGAACAGTAAATTTCAGAAAAATAATAATCAACAACTAGGGTGAAGGCTTGAACAATTATCCAAATGCAGTGATATAAAAGCAAGCAAACACGGTTCCACGAATCAAACAAATACCGGTTTCAAACTATTAATCAAATGATTCTATCCCAAGGTTACGATTATTACACCTAACCGAATGCCCAAATCTCTAATTGCTTAGATGATTTTATTCACAATCTTTTATCAAAGATTGATCCTTTAACGTTTTTAGGTGGGGATATTTATCAATATCCAAAAATCTAAACCGTTTAAACCACAACTTTCGTTATAATTTGGTTTAAAAGATTCAAACTTTTGTATAGTGACCTAGGGTTCCATTAATCGTCATCAACGGATTGTCGAATCATACACATAATCTATCGATCGAAATGTAAAAACGATATGAAAACGATACAAAAGTTCTAACCTTTTTTTGATAGAAATCAATCAATACAATAATCGAAACCAAAATCCGTTTGAAACGCTTCCCCTAGTTTGCTCGATGAAGAAATTAGCTCTCATTCATTGTTGAGAAATTTACACCCTAATTTTGTGTTTTGGAATGAAAAATATAAAGGGAAAAAAAAAAAAAAGTCGGCTCTCTCTTGATGTGTTGCGGCTCTCAGAAAAATTGTGTATGTTATCTCCCTTTTAGGGTATAAAGTGCTGCTTGCTTTTATAGGGAACAATGTCGGCTGTAAAATAAAATCCGGAGCTTGGTTTGCATTTTTTTTGAATTCAAACTTCTAAAATTCATATCTTGAGTTGTAGACCTCCAAAAATTATGATCCGAACGTCATAATTAAGCCCTCGGAAAATCTACAACTTTCATTAAGGACTCTTCTCAGAAAACGCCTTTTTGACTAGCCCGTCGTGTTACGAGTCGTTTGCGGAATTTTCCAATAGTTTCAAAGCAACAGCATCCAAACTTGTAACGCTCATATCTCGGGCCTCATAAGTCGGAATGAAGTGATTCAAAATCCTGTAGAATCCTCTCTTCAAGCCCTACAAATCTTCTCTTGAGGTCGAGAGTCAAATCAGTGTATATCATATCAAGAACTGCATCGGAAGTTCGGCTGCTTGAAAGCTTCATTCCATCACTTCACATGACGTATTTAGGTACCTACAATCACGATAAAGATGTGCAAAAATGTAATATCGCAAATACAACGATATTTATCGATAAAGCCACATAATTAGCTCGGTTTTGCATTTAAACGCTTTCCAAACACATGTGCTCAATATTTCCGTTTAAACCTTTATTTTACTATAAATAGTAATGAAATACATGAGAAGTTGTTATAAAATAAAGCGTTAAAAACCACAAAATTCACCTTTAACAACTCCCCCACACTTAAGCCTTGCTCGTCCCGAGCAAAACAAAACAAAACTCAGCTCGGAATTAAAGAACAGGTGGGTACCAAATATAGTGCATAGTAACTAAGTAGAAATTCACCCGAGTGTTTGTGTGCAAGGGCCATATCAAACTTCCACTAGATCCCAACTTGAATTGAATTCAAGCAAAACTAGCTAGTATCACACTTAAGTTAAGCATAGATGACGCTCAGATGTGCACGCGAAAAGATAATAGAAAGTAATCAAACCATTTCTGACATACTTTGAGGATGATTCCTACAACATATCATAAGAGTTTATACTGGGTATAAAATCATCATTGGCCAAGTCTTGAATTTTTTTCGACTTAGTATACATTTTTTTTCTTCACATTCACTTTTTAACACACATCAAAAATGAGCTCTTGCCCGTCATAGTAGAATAGGACATTTTGAGATATGCCCTAACTACCCAAATCATAAGGCAGCTTTTCTGACTGTCGTGAGCTATTGGTCGTCATAGTGGTATAGGACGTTCGTGATACGCCCTACTTCACTCAAATCATAAACCAGCTTCCGACACACACATTTATTATTAATTAGCATTACTTATATGAGATTTCTGGCTGGCAGTTGGTTCTAAGCCATGAGCTATACAAACCTCCTGAGCATAATGCCTCAAGTAATGAATTATTTATTATTACTACTTCAAGACTTTGGCAATGACTTACTTATCACATTCAAACTCTATGATATTCACAATATGTCATACTTTGAATTCAAATCCAAACTATTATGAAATAGCACTGAGCACATAATGTAAGCTAAGTCAAGGCATGCTTAACCTACATGGATATAACTTTTAAAAATTAGCTCGTCATCTAATAAGGCACGTGAAATAAGTGGTCGTGTGAACCTCTAACTCATCTAGCATACACAATATAAGGCATCCATTAAGTTTAAACATTGAACATAGGCATGTAGTTGTTCACTCGGGACAAACAATTTTTTTTTTTTTTTTTTAAATTCAAATTTTTGTGCATTTTGCATTGAACTTATCATGATATGAGCGAAGGTATATAGGTACATAATTTATCCCCTCCCCCACACTTAAAACACAACATGTCCTCAAGTTGTGCAGAAATAAAGTAAAGTAAAGTACTTAGCTGATTTATAAAGGTCGGATCGTTGAGCAGGCTGTAGCATGAAAAAGGCAACGATCCCCGTATGTGGCAAGCTCGTATCAGCTAAATAGCTCAAAGTAACCTGCAGTACTTGATAGACACAACAAAATATCTCGGGGGGCATCGGGGAACCATGCACGAGATAGATGTAGAGAAAGGGAAAACACAGTGCATAGTAAAACGGGCGTTCGACTAAAACAGCATGCAACCCAAACAGAAATTTCTTGATTAAAACCCAAAATGAATACAACTTCACATCAAAACATCACAAAAACTTAAAAACAAAAAAAAAAAGAAAAACAAAGAAATGGTGGGTTGCCTCCCACCAAGCGCTTTTGTTTAACGTCGACGGCTCGACGATTAGTGAAAGTTCAACCCGGATCGGGCCACTTGATCTTTCGGCCAGTCACTCTATCAAAAGAGCTCTTGTCAGCAATGTAACCACAAAAACAAGAATGCACGCAGGGAATCTTACTCTTCAAACTCTCCCGTGCTCCTTTAATCTTCCTAGCCGTTGATTTCCTCCTCCTTCCCTTCCTCTTCGATGCATTTCCTTCCAATACCGCTCCATATCCCAACTTCCGCCGAAGACTTCAGCTGGTGATTCGATAACGGCCTCGGTGAATAAATCTGGTGCAAACTCTTTAAAGTCATCGACTTCAGGATCCACACACTCAAATATGTCGAGGAACCGAACAATCAAAGGTGCCTCCTTTGGTAGACCAATGTAATGTTTGCACCTTTGACCATTTACCTTAAACGGTCGATCACCAATTCCTTTTAGCTCCAACACTCCGCTTGGAAAGACTTGCAAAATCTCGAACGGGCCGGACCACCGTGTCCGTAGCTTTCCAGGAAACAGATGTAACCTGGAATTGTATAGCAAGACTTGCTCTCCCGCATGGAACTCTCTTTGCTTAATTTTCTTATCATGGAGCAGCCTTCATTCTCGTCCTTACTCACTCGGGCGCTCTCGTAGGCTCCGGAGCCCGAACTCATCTAGCTCATGCATCCGCCGAAGTCCGTGCTCACCACAAGCTTTGGAATCAAAGTTCAAAAACTTCGTCGCCCAATAAGCTTTATGCTCAAGTTCGACCGGCAAATGACATGGCTTTCCATAAACCATTTGATACGGAGATGTACCCATAGGTGTCTTGTAAGTCGTCCCGTAAGCCCACAAGACATCATCCAATTTCGACTCCAATCCTTCCGATGATCGTTAACCGTCTTTTCTAAGATCTTCTCGAGGCTCGGTTACTACGCTCTACCCGACCACTTGTCATAGGATGGTATGGTGTACCGGTTTTATGCCGAACACCGTATTTCTCTAATACTTTGTCCGGTGGTCGATTACAAAAGTGCGTCCCCTCGTCGCCGATTAAGGCTCTCGGGCAACCAAACCTCACAAAATATGTTTTTCTTTAAAAATTTCATGACCGTTTTATGGTCATTGTGAGGGGTGGCGATAGCCTCCACCCATTTAGACACATAGTCTACACATACTAGGATGTATCTATTCCCGTATGAGGATGGGAAGGGACCCATAAAGTCAATCCCCCGTACATCGAACACCTCACACTCTAAAATGGGTTTTAACGGCATATCATATCTCCTTGTCAAAGCACCGGTTCTTTGGCACCTATCACAGCCTTTACAAAAGGCTTCGTATCCTTAAAAATCGAGGGCCGCAAAAACCGATTGGAATATCTTCGCAACGGTCTTCCAGGGACCAAAGTGGCCGCCGGTGGGACCACTATGACATTGTTCAATTATGTCCCGTTGCTCGATTCGTGGACACACCGGCGAAGCAACCCATCTTTACGAGTTTAAAAAGATACGGTTCTTCCCGTACATAATACTTGAGATCGAGAAGAATTTCTTCTTCTCCTGATACGAAAACTTGGGATTCAGATATTGGGAATGGAGGTAATTAACGATTGAAGAATACCACGGAGGATCAGACGTGCAACTATTCACAGACATAACACTCTCAAAGGGGCAATATAAATCGATGTCTTGTGGATTTTCCTCTACTACGGGCAACACTCTTGATATGTGGTCTGCCACTGTGTTTTCACTACCCTTGATATCTTTAATATGAACATCAAACTCCCGCAGGGTAAGAATCCAACGCAAGTTAGCCTCGGTTTTGCGTCCTTTTTATTCATCAAATAGCGCGAGCGCGTGATCGGTCCGGACAATCACCTTGGCACCCAAGTAAATAACTTCGGAACTTGTCCATAGAAAAGACAACAACTAAAAGTTCCTTTTCCGTGGTAGTGTAGTTTGCTTGTGCCGGATTCAGGGTATGGCTCGCATAGTAGATAGGTTGGAATTTACCATTAAGTATTTGCCCCAAAACCACACCAACGGCGTAGTTGGAAGCATCACACATTAATTCGAATGGTAAGTTCCAATCCGGAGAGATCGAATCGGAGCGGAGATCGGGCGATGTTTAAGCTCTTTGAAGGCACACTTGCAATCATTGTCGAAGTTGAAAACGACGTCCTCTTTAAGTAGAGTTGATAGAGGTTTTGAGATCTTGGAGAAATCTTGAATGAATCTCTATAGAAGCCGACGTGACCAAGAAAACTCCTCACTTCTTTCACGTTCTTAGGGTAGTTCATCTTTTCTATGGCCTCTATTTTGGCCCTATCAACTTCTATGCCCTTAGCGGAAATTTTATGGCCAAGAACAATCCCTTCATCCACCATAAGGTGGCATTTTTCCCAATTGAGGATTAGGTTCTTCTCCACACATCTGTTAAGCACCTTGTCCAGATTAGCAAGACAATCATCGAACGAGTTACCAAACACCGAGAAGTCGTCCATAAAGACCTCCATGCATTTCTCAATTAGCCCGTCAAAAATTGCTAACATGCATCTTTGAAAAGTGGCCGGAGCATTACAGAGGCCGAACGGCATTCGCCTATAAGCGAAGGTACCATACGGGCAGGTGAAGGTCGTCTTCTCCTGATCATCGGGGTTTATAGGGATCTGGAAGTACCCGGAGTATCCGTCCAGAAACAGGAAAAGGGGTGTCCTGCCAAACGCTCGAGCATTTGGTCAATGAAGGGGAGAGGGAAGTGGTCCTTCATGGTTACTTCGTTCAGTTTCCTATAGTCGATACACACACGGTAACCGGTGACTAATCTCAACGCGACTTCTTCTCCCTTGTCATTTTTTTCAACAGTGATACCACCTTTCTTGGGGACCACCTGCGTGGGGGACACCCAATCACTGTCAGCTATCGCATATATAATCCCCATATCTAGCAGCTTGATAATCTCTTTCTTCACCACCTCCTGTATGTGAGGATTTAAACGTCTTTGGGGTTGTCTAACATGCTTGGCTCCTTCTTCGATCTTTATTTTGTGCATGCGAGACGTCGGGAGATATACCTCCCGATATCTCCTACACCCGCCACCAAAAGCTTTCTCATTTCTTTTCAAGACGGCCAACAACTTCGCTTCTTCTTCCTCTCGTCGCCTTAGCGGAAACAATTAACGGAAGCCGATCACCCTCTCTCAGGAAAACATACTTTAAATGTTTCGGTAACGGTTTTAACTCGAGGTCAATCGGAGGGTCTTCCAAACTAGACTCTAAAACTTTACTTTGCAAATTATTAGAGGAGAGCAACATAGCTTCTAATAAATCTACTTCCTCTGAAGGCGAAAGGTTCTTACCCACTACAACTTCTTCTTCAGTCTCAGCTCCAAGTTCATTCAAATCTATCCTACCATATTGGTTCAGATTATCGATCAAGCGTTCGTATTCAGATTCTACTGCAAGGACTTGCTCTTCTAGAAAATCACCGAAATCATCAAATGATTCCTCGATAGAGTAGCCGGTTGGACATTCGAAGGTCTTTTGATAGCTTTAGATACACTATAGCTCACTTCTTCATTTCCAACACGCAAAGTTACTTTAGCACCGTCATCACAATCAATGAGGGCTCTAGCAAGTAGATAGAAAAGGTCGTCCAAGAATCGGGGTGTATTGGGTTGTTGGATGTCTAAGACATACCAATCCACGGGAAATGTAAATCGATCGACCGAACCAACAAATCCTTTAAAATCCCGTCGCTTTCTTGGATGATCCGTCCGCGAACCGAATGCTCATAGTGGTAGGTTCCAAAAGATGGTCTAATTGGAGTGTTGACACACATATAAAGGCATAAGACTAATTGAAGCTCCTAAATCACATAAGGAATTAGGGAAAATGAGACCTCCAATTTGCAAAGTAAGGACGAATCGCCCGGGATCATCTTTCTTAATCGGTAACTCTTCATAACTCATCATTGAACAATCTTCACCGGTTACCTTTTCCATACTCTCCAACTTCTTTTTAGATGAGACTACATCCTTTATGAATTTGGTGTATTTGGGCATCTCAACCAACACATCGATAAAGGTAGATTAACTTGAGTGTTTTTCAGAAGGTTGAGTACCTTCTCGTACTTCTTGTCCTCGCATAAAGGGATGTTTTTCTTCCTTGGTGGAAATGGAAGTTTCTTCAATTCTTCTTCAGAAAAAACTTTCTTAGAAGAGGCACTAACAGCTTTATCTTCTAAATCCTTCCATCTCACCGTCTTTTCTGTTTTCTTACTTGTCAGGGAATCCTCCTCCTGACTCACTTCTTCAGATTTCTCAGTTGTCTGGTCAGCCACCCGAATTCTTTCTTCGATTTCTATCTCATCTTCCTCTTTTTCTTCACCCAGATTGGGGGATTGGGTCTTCTCAACTTCCCCTCCCACCGAATCAGTGGTAGGAGGGTCTACTCGTTTCCCTGGTTCTGGTTGAATGCAGGGTTTCCTTGAAGTTGAGTGCCGGATCTTAAATTCATGGCACTAGTTTCCTCCCTACCATAAGGGGTGGTTGGTGTCGATCGTACACCGGTTTGGGTTCAAATCAGCTTGGGCCACTTGGCTGCCCTTTGGATTTCTTTCTGTGAAACTGGGCAGATGACCCTGAGGTCGTGAAGCTAGCTGCTCAGCTAACTGTCCCAACTGCCTCTCCAGATTTTTAATAGTTTTTTGTTGCTCCTCAAAATCAGATCTGGTAGGAGCATCATTGGACCCAGATAGCCCTTGATGATTTTGAAATCCGGGAGGATGTTGATTAGACCGGTTTTGATAAGGAGAATTGGTGTTGGCAGGCCATGCCTGATTGAACCTCTGTTGAGAATTCGAACTCTGATTCGGGTTTTGAGAGTAATTTCGATTGGAATTTTGATAGTTCGAGTTGGAATTTTGATTCTGATTATAACCAGAGTTTTGATTAAAATTTCGGTTTTGGTTATAACCCTGATTCTGAAAGTTATTCTGGCCAGAAAATTGATTTGGGAATCGTTGGTTTTGCTGACCAGAAAAAGCATTGACTTCATCATTTTCCCTGTTTAGGGGACAAGCTAGAGAAGTGTGGCCCTTTAGACCACAAGTCTGGCAAATAATCGGGGTATACTGTCTCATATTTTGCACAGCGTTGACTTGGTAATTCGCATGACATTGGTCGATCATGTGACCAATCTGGCAACAGTTTTCGCAATACAGAACTTGAGCGTTCTGTTGATAAGGAGGAGTAGGTGTGATCTGTTTTTGAGACAGAGTAAGAGCGGCCACCTGGCGCCGCAAAGATGGCGATCACCGATTCGAGAATTGACTTCCTCAATCTTTGGAACGGATGGGGCTGTAATTGCCTGATATGAAGGAGCGTAGTTATATCTAGCTATATCTTCAAATAAAGCCCAACCTTCGTCGGGTGTCTTCTTCAGAAAAGCTCCTCCAGATGAACTATTCACCATCCCTTTGGTTAGTTCAGTCAAACCACTAAAGAAAGTGTTGACTTGACGTTGTAAATCTAGGCCATGATGGGGGCAGCGACGCAAAAGAGATTTGAAACGCTTCCAAGCATCGAAGAATGACTCATCCATTTTTCGTTGGAAGGTAAAAATGTCGGTCGGGCATTGGGCGTCTTTGAGGGTGGAAAATACCGACTTAGGAACTCCTTCTCGAGTCCCGCCCAAGTGGTAATAGATCGAGGGGTTAAAGAGTTATACCACTCTTTTGCTTCTCCTCGCGAGAGAGAAAGGGAAAAGCTTTAATTTTATAGCATCCTCGAAACTCCTTGAATGCGGGTCGTGTCACGGATCTCCAGGAAGGCGTGGACATGATTATGCGGATTTTCGTAAGGTAGACCATAAAAGATAGATGCATGTCGAAGCATCCGAATAAGACCAGTCTCGGCTCGAAGTGGTCGTCTTTGCGATTTCGAGCGGGGCTACGGCGGGGTTTACCGTGATGGCTCCCGGCATAGCATAATCTGCTAATGACCGTCTATTGTCAGCCATTGTGATAACGGTTTCTTCAAGTTCTTCCTGGCAAGCTTCTTCAAGGTTTTCTATCGAGTGACCACCTAAAGAGATTTGCCTCCTTTTTCGGTTTGGACGGACAATAGTACGTTCGATCTCCGGATTGAAAATTAAAGGTCCTGATTTACTTCGTGTAAGCATACACTGAAGTGAAAATCGAGGAGCGGCAAAGAGGGGCCGCGGTTTTTTTTTTTTTTTTTTTTTTTTTTTTTTTTTTTTTTCTACTAAGTCGTATAAGGCACCCTTGTCAAATGAACCAGAAAGGCGAGCAAAAGTAAATAGCACTCAGAACCGACTCTCTAGAAGGGACACTTAGGTGTTCAGACCGAGAATAGGTTGCAAGGAATGGAAAAGAGTGGAACAAGGTGTGAAAGGTTGCTAAAGGTTGCTAAGTGTGGGGGAGTTGTTAAAGGTGATTAGGAAAGACTGGAAACGGAAAGGACTTAAAGAAGGAACGAAATTGGATGACTGTAAAATTTCACGGGTGTGAAAATTTTTACACCTGGGTGTGATATTTTCGGCTAAAAAGTTTTTTTTTTTTTTTTTTTTTTAAGCTACAAAAATTTCACGGGTGTGAAAATTTTTACACCTGGGTGTGATATTTTCGTCCAAAATGCGACCCTTTTTTTTTTTTTTTTTTTTTTTTTTAGCTACACTAACTGAAACACTAAATTAAGTTATAAAAAAAAACAGGGACGTGTGATCAAATTAATCTAAGGCTATTCTAACAACTAAAACAAAAATAGGAACACACAACCGTTGCCAATTCCCCGGCAACGGCGCCAAAAACTTGTTGTAGAAAACGGATTATATAAATAAAAGGATCAAAACAAGTTATAGAATTTATAATCCGGTCGTGGCCTCAAGTGCAAGGCCGTAGCAAAATGGTGTAACCGGAGTCGATCACGGGGAATTGGGGTTGTATCGATTCAAGTTTTAGTTGCAAATGTCACGAGTTTATACTAATTGCGCAGTAATGAACAGTAAAAACGCAGATGAACAGTAAATTTCAGAAAAATAATAATCAACAACTAGGGTGAAGGCTTGAACAATTATCCAAATGCAGTGATATAAAAGCAAGCAAACACGGTTCCACGAATCAAACAAATACCGGTTTCAAACTATTAATCAAATGATTCTATCCCAAGGTTACGATTATTACACCTAACCGAATGCCCAAATCTCTAATTGCTTAGATGATTTTATTCACAATCTTTTATCAAAGATCAACCCTTTAACGTTCTTAGGTGGGGATATTTATCAATATCCAAAAATCTAAACCGTTTAAACCACAACTTTCGTTATAATTTGGTTTAAAAGATTCAAACTTTTGTATAGTGACCTAGGGTTCCATTAATCGTCATCAACGGATTGTCGAATCATACACATAATCTATCGATCGAAATGTAAAAACGATATGAAAACGATACAAAAGTTCTAACCTTTTTTTGATAGAAATCAATCAATACAATAATCTGAAACCAAAATCCGTTTGAAACGCTTCCCCTAGTTTGCTCGATGAAGAAATTAGCTCCAAAAACTTGTTGTAGAAAACGGATTATATAAATAAAAGGATCAAAACAAGTTATAGAATTTATAATCCGGTCGTGGCCTCAAGTGCAAGGCCGTAGCAAAATGGTGTAACCGGAGTCGATCACGGGGAATTGGGGTTGTATCGATTCAAGTTTTAGTTGCAAATGTCACGAGTTTATACTAATTGCGGTAATGAACAAGTAAAAACGCAGATGAACAATAAATTTCCAGAAAAATAATAATCAACAACTAGGGTGAAGGCTTGAACAATTATCCAAATGCAGTGATATAAAAGCAAGCAAACACGGTTCCACGAATCAAACAAATACCGGTTTCAAACTATTAATCAAATGATTCTATCCCAAGGTTACGATTATTACACCTAACCGAATGCCCAAATCTCTAATTGCTTAGATGATTTTATTCACAATCTTTTATCAAAGATCAACCCTTTAACGTTCTTAGGTGGGGATATTTATCAATATCCAAAAATCTAAACCGTTTAAACCACAACTTTCGTTATAATTTGGTTTAAAAGATTCAAACTTTTGTATAGTGACCTAGGGTTCCATTAATCGTCATCAACGGATTGTCGAATCATACACATAATCTATCGATCGAAATGTAAAAACGATATGAAAACGATACAAAAGTTCTAACCTTTTTTTGATAGAAATCAATCAATACAATAATCGAAACCAAAATCCGTTTGAAACGCTTCCCCTAGTTTGCTCGATGAAGAAATTAGCTCCTCATTGTTGAGAAATTTACACCCTAATTTTGTGTTTTGGAATGAAAAATATAAAGGGAAAAAAAAAAAAGAAAAAGTCGGTCATTTGCTCTCGATGTGTTGCGGCTCTCGGAAAAATTGTGTATGTTATATCCCTTTTAGGGTATAAAGTGCTGCTGCTTTTATAGGGAACAATGTCGGCTGTAAAATAAAATCCGGAGCTTGGTTTGCATTTTTTTTGAATTCAAACTTCTAAAATTCATATCTTGAGTTGTAGACCTCCAAAAATTATGATCCGAACGTCATAATTAAGCCCTCGGAAAACTCTACAACTTTCATTAAGGACTCTTCTCCAGAAAACGCCTCTTTGACTAGCCCGTCGTATTACGAGTCGTTTGCGGAATTTTCCAGTAGTTTCAGCAACAGCATCCAAACTTGTAACGCTCATATCTCGGGCCTCATAAGTCGGAATGAAGTGATTCAAAATCCTGTAGAATCCTCTCTTCAAGCCCTACAAATCTTCTCTTGAGGTCGAGAGTCAAATCAGTGTATATCATATCAAGAACTGCATCGGAAGTTCGGCTGCTTGAAAGCTTCATTCCATCACTTCACATGACGTATTTAGGTACCTACAATCACGATAAAGATGTGCAAAAATGTAATATCGCAAATACAACGATACTTATCGATAAAGCCACATAATTAGCTCGGTTTTGCATTTAAACGCTTTCCAAACACATGTGCTCAATATTTCCGTTTAAACCTTTATTTTACTATAAATAGTAATGAAATACATGAGAAGTTGTTATAAAATAAAGCGTTAAAAACCACAAAATTCACCTTTAACACTCATGTCCTACGATGATTCATGAAACTTGGCATAGGCAAGCTTAAGCATACAGAGATGACTCTCCAACTTGCGGATAGATCCATTAAACGTCCAAAAGGAGTCATCGAGGATGTACTAGTGAAAGTTGATAAATTTTACTTCCCCGTAGATTTTGTTGTTATGGATATAGAGGAAGGGTACACTACACCCCTTATCCTCGATAGACCATTTTTAGCAACGGGAGAAGCCGTAATCAATGTTTGTAAGGGAGAGCTTAGTTTGAGAGTGAATGATGAGCGCGTCATTTTTCACATTTACACATCATTTAAATATCCACACACGACACTAGAATCTTGTTCTTTTGCGGACACGTCGTGTCCCTCTGTTGTGGATTGTACTAACATGCAAGTAGTTGAAAAAGACGTAAGCGATAAAGTGAAAGCTCGCAAACAAAAGCTCGGATTTCAAAGGAAGAGGTCAAGGAATGTTTGGATTGGTGGCATTCGTCTACATTATGTTGGAGGCCGGTATTGATGATAAAGACGGATGCGGTGCATAAGAATGACCCACCACTCGTGCATTAAATAATTATGTCATGCATAAGTCTAACTATAGACTATAAATATAGCAACAACGAGTACTATCGTTTTTTTACTTAAGCATTATCTTTTGGTCGGCTTTTGTGCTTATTTGCTACATGCTTATGTGGGTATTGATAGTGGTATCTTTCACGATGATCTATATAATTTCCATCATTTCTACCGTATAATCCCGTTGAGCAAACGACTTTAAACAAAAGCGCTACCGGGAGGTAGCCCGTAAAAGTTTGGTATAATATTTTTTGCTCTTTTGTGAGGCCAAATGTGGTCGATGATGTTCATGCCCACCCACCCACCCTCTCTTTTATAGCATCCCGGTACTTGTTTTGATTCCCTTTTGTTTCCGTAACTAATTTCTTACCACTCACTTTGCATTGGGGACAATGCAAGTTTGTAAATGGGGAGTGAGAACGTAGTTAGTCCAACAACGGGTAATGTCATTAGATGTTTGGGAAACACTTAGACTTGGTTATTTTCGAGCATTTTAAAGCACAACAAACCACCTTTTGTGAAAAGATATGGTTTTTCAATTGATAGAGTAAGTACCTCAACGAAATGTGTAACATTGGTGACATGTAAGTGCATTTTAACCGCGAATATTTAATTGTAGTGAGAATCTTTGAGTACGTATATTCCGATCTTTTGTTAACATGCAAACTTTTGTGAAACCATGCAAGCATGCTTCCATGGCAACTAGAACATAGACTTGATATCCTTTCAAGGCGAAATAGAAAGGTGTTTGCAGTCGAAGTTAGGGATGACGGTTCTGGAATTTCTTTGACTCGACCATAGCCAAATGGCCTTTCCGAACATAATTTCCACCTGTCCTCATCTCAGCCTTTGTAGAGAGGTGAGACCCCACTTGAAACTAGCCTTTCGTGATTAGCCTCATTATAATCCGACCCTTAGTCTAATTTTGGTCTACATTCCCTTGATGTCCCGCAAGTTTAGCAAGTTTCTATGTATTGTGTGGTGGCGACATTTGAAGTTGGGCGAGAGTTGGATGACATTGTTTTTGCACAAAGTTGAGATGGTATCCTTTAAAGTTCGAAGTCCATTGGTGTATTCAAAAAAAATGTCAAAAAAAAAAAATTCAAAAATCCAAAAGAGTTTCCAAAAATCAATAAAGCTCAATGAAGTTGTAAATAAAGTTCGATAAATGGTTAGTCAAGAAAAACCCATTTTGAAGACAAGTTTATCAAAGTCAAGTAACTCAAGCTTTGGGAAATTATGTTGATTTGAAGCGGTGTTTCTTATTCCTTTTGTTCCTTGTTAAGGTGGCCACCTCGACGATTTTTGTAAAAGAAGAAGAGATACCAATTCGACTTTTTTGGAAGTGAAGGTGTAGAGGCTTGCTATCTTTCTTGTTCTCTTTGATATATCATTTTTACCCTTCGCTTAGTCAAATACCCGGGCCTAACGTTACAAGCTTGCTTGTCCTACCTGATCTAACTTCTTGACTCCGAATGCCTCGATTAGTGAAGATTGATATCATTCTTAAGCCTATAGATTGCACCTAATAAGTCTTGCATGCATAATTCCATAATTGATTGCTTGGTAACAAATTTGAGGAGTATTCACGCACACACACACACACACACACACACACACACACACACACACTCTCTCTCTCTCCTACTTTCTTAGATTGCAGTCAACATGTGGCTATACGTTTGATTGGTTGCATCATCTAGTTGAGCTCTTACTTCTTTATGGTGTATGACGCTATCTCTTGACTTTAGTTGTTTTGTCGCTTTATTTGCTCGAGTACGACCACTGATTGTTCCTTTCCTCCTGACCGATAACTCAGCGCGCACGGAGCTACTCACTCAACAGTCAACAAAGCCTTTCTGTAGACTTCCCAAGCTCGATATTGCTTCTCGCACACGTGTTCCAACCATTTCTCTTGGGAACTAAGGCAAGTAAGCTTCTCGAACACACGCTACCGGTAACAAATCAATAGTAAACCCGGCCTACGAGCTAGAACCCGTAACGAGACTTCCAAGATCGATAACTCACCACGTGATCCCGAGAACGCTTAAACGCGCATCGACGGCTCGTGGAAGAGATAAAGTAACGAGTCGCACACGGAAGCAAAGCAGATAGATATTCTTAAAAGCCATCCATCGCGCACCGACTTCCGAACCCGTTTAACGAGTTAACGAGCCACCAATCAATCTATTCATAACAAAGCCAGGTAAGAGCGTATGGTTTAACGAGCCCACGCATGTATTAAGTTAGAAGTTAGCTAGCCGTCAACATTTCTTCCCCGTGCCTTATATCACTAGTCTTAAAAGGTGCACAGTCGATCGAAAAGGAGAGAAAGCTAGTTAACAAATCCATTTAGCGCTTCCCTAGCTTTCCCGCTCACTTAACTGTTGGAAAGGTGTCCTAAACCCAATCGGGTTGGACCGGATCCGACCGGGTCGGGTCATTTACAGTCTATTTAGTTCATGTAATAACTTTATTATGATTAATAAAAGCACTTATGTTATTATATATTGTCTGTCTTCATATTATTTGTTGTATACATATATAGTAACATCCCTAGTATCAATCTGTGATAGAGAAACCATGATAGTGATTATGGTTGATGAGATCTCTAATCACCTTAATAAGGTTGGTACTTAAATGTCTCTAGTCTTATATATTATCAAATGGGACATTGATAGTATAATCAGACTAGCAAGTATTGGATGTCTTCTATCTTTTAGAAGGTAGGGATAGATCTCGTCTATCGAAGTGTAGAGACACTTGGACTGTACGTGGACGTGTTTTAGAGAATGCGTACGTTAGACTGACCCACTTACATTAAGTGTCACACTATGTGGCGGTTGTGTAATTATCCTTTTGACCGGAGTCTTCATGGCATCACGGTGTGGATTGTCATGCTTTGACACTATTGAGATTTCTCCTAACCACGGGGCGATCATGCGGTAGTGATTGGGTATGATATTGAAGCATGCGGAGTATACATGATTGGTCGTCCGGGAATCGCGTATCCTATGATTGGGATTGAATATCCGAAATGGCCTTCTTATAAGGAATGTCTAGCTCTCGAGAATCTTTGCAAAGTGGGAGTAAATGTGTTATTCCGAGGGAGCATGATATCCGGATTATAAGATACGATCGTCAATGTATTGACACTCGAGATACGATCGTATGGATATTATTATAGCGATAGGATTGTAAGTTACACGGTAAGCGCTTCACATGAAAGGTAGTAGTCATTGCTTTTGACTCTTCCGATAATTGGGGGTCACGGTGTGTTGCTAGACGCTATCCCGTGATCGTTAGGTATGAAGGGCAGTTTAGTAAATTGCACTTTGTGTCTACGGCCAACATATTCGGAAGCCTATCGGGTCAAACACATATGAACATCGAGTCGGATTAAAATGCGGTTATAGTTGATAACCAAATAAGGAAAATTTATCTCTAGACTATAAAGGTTATAGTGGTAAATTAATATGGTGGTATTTATTTATTATGAATAAATAAAATACAAGATATTAATTATATACAAATTAGATTAATTAAAGAATATTCCGGAAGTCAATTTGTTGACTAATGGGGCGCCACTTTTGTGTGTATAAGATACACTTGGATTGTGCACTTTAATTAATAAAGATTGCCATGATATTAATATAAGATATTAATTGATTTTGAAAAATAGATTAATGGTAATAAGATAATTATAATCAATATATGATATTGACAAAATAAATTATAATTAAAGAGATAAATCAATCTAGTTGATTTTCCTTATTTTATTAGAAAAAGGTTTTCTTCTCCACCACACTACTATTGGGGCGCCACCTCCTCTATAAAAGGGAAGTGGGTGTCAAGCTCTTTTGTACAACACAATTGCAAGAGTTCATAATTCTTGTGTAAAATAGAGAGCTCTCCATAGTGAGTTTGTGAGGGAAGAAAAGGTACGGTCTAGCAGCCGGAGTTTTTCCGATAGCAATCCAAGGAGGATTCCGGCGAGGGGTTCGTGTGGATTAGCGATAGAGGCCGGACGCGTGGACGGCTTGCGCATTGAACTACTCTCCGTTGGCGGTCAAAGCAACGATCTTGTAGATCATCCAAGGTATAACCGTCAAACTACTTAACGTGTTTATTGCATTAAACGAAGAACGATCTAGAAAAGGAAATCAAATTTTAAATTCCGCTGCGTTAAACTAGTGATTTCCTAACATTAACAACAACGCGTACCCTCTTGACAAGCATTATAGTATCCTATAATTCATGAGAGTGGCTATAGCACCTCTTTCTTCGACCAATCCGGCTGTCGGGAATCGCGAGTGGGCGTATCATTTTGTAGCCTAAACGGAGAGCGACCGACTTCGACGATTTAAGAACTCGCTACACTCGCTATGTATCATATTGAAAGTTATATTACGAGTATCTATAATACATAGTGAAGTAGTATCTTCTTATGTATCATATTGAAAGTTATATGTATCATATCTCATAACATAGTAGTAAGTAGCTCAATGGTAGAGTATCTATAATACTATGTATCATAAAACTCTAACGCTTTGTGTGCGGAAGAAGTATGATATACCCAAAGTAGTATGATACCAAAGCTACCTTCCGTTGACAGAGACGGAGCTCTAGACCGTGTACCCCTATCCCTCTTCGATGATATAACACTTGTACTTCCCCGCAATCTACGTAACGGTGCCCGCCGATCAAAAGTCCCGTGCGACCTTGTTACGGGCGTATCGATCACCACCGAGAATGGAGTGTCTAACCGATAATACCGGGGTATTTTGGAGTGTCCCCTTCCCCGTGCGAACCCCTCCTTCCACCGATTCTTATTCCCGTGCGCCTTGGTCTATGCCGGTACGCCCACGCGTTAGGCATTTACTATGGAGAGTCCCACGGCTAAGGCCCTTCAACGGCGGTGACGGACGATGCACTCTTTGTGGACCCTCTAAAGAGCATTAAATCCTCTTCCTCTCCCGTAGGTCGAGTCTATTTCATTACCTTTTATCGAGTTATCTTTGCTTCGTTCGCTTTGCTCCGCTCGCTACGGGTACGTAAGTCACTCGTTAGAATGTGAGAGGTACGAAGTCGCTCGAAAGAGGAGAATAAGAAGAGTAGGAATGATAGGTCGGTATGATTCATATGAATGTCCGCTATACGACCGAGAGAAATGATCGTAGCTTCGGTAGGACGTTCGAGTGGACAATGATAAAGACGTGCGGGGATCCATCCGTGGGACCATGATCCAAAGGCGTGGGGTGGGGCGTATCGTCAAGGCTTACTCCAACCGATGGTCGCTATACGATGACGGGCATCTCTAAGCCGCTTGTCGGTAGGACGTCACTACGGCCAAGCTTGGGATTGTGGCGAACAATGATAAAGACTGTGGGAGTATCCAGGCAAAGTCCGTGGTACACCGCATGACGGGGCCGTGGGAAAGAAGCATTGGCGGACTTAACCATCGTGAGAGTACTCGGTAGGGGTTAGCGAGATAAATGCGAGAGGTGATAGGAGTGTTCCGCACCGAGAGGCTCTACTCTAGTGATAAGAGAGATCGTAGGTGAAGGTAGTGGGCGCAACATAAATACCGCCGGCGTAAACTACGATACACTTCTACGGCACTTTGGGTGGACCGTTGGGCGACCTATGTTCCCTATTCCAACCTGTCCTGCGCCAACCTCGGGATGCAGAAGAAGTATCGGCGGTCGCCCTACGATTGTCGTTACTACATAGGTACATGATATGAAGTTATAGATCGAAGTGCGCCCAAGCTCATTTCGTTACTCTTTAGAGCATTAAATCCTCTACAAGGAATGGAAGTGTGGATGAATCGACATCAAATAGAGGTGCGTACGCCACTCGACAGAGGAAGTGGAATAGCGTCACCCAAAAATAAGCTTTAAGGTTGAGTGAGTGATTAAGTCCTTTCTGTGGGAATTGAATTACCAGTCATTCCATCCATGTAGGATGAAATTAGATCCCGGAAAAAGCCGTTGCCGTCTAGCTAAGTAACTTATTTATAGCTATAGCGAAGAATAGCCTACGAGAGGGGCTAGATCGACTACTTCTACCACTTCGACTGCAGGTAGAATTGGAGTGAGTCAAAGAACGAGTTACATACCTGATAAAGTAGTAAGAGAAAGAAGGAGAATAAATTTTTTTTTCGTTGTAGACAGCCGATCCTATATTATTATATAGAAGTACCTCCGCCGATGTTGCTAGATTCGGTGACAGAGAAAGGCCCTTTATGGCTAATTCCCTTTGTCTTCGCCTACCGCACCCCAAACCCCGGGCTTATCACCCTCGTCTTTGCTCTAGCTCTTGCTTAATGCCCCGCCTTCTAGTTTAGGCTTGCTTTCAACAAAGTCCTAAGCAAAGCATGGCACCCGAAAGATTCATGATGTACTTAAATGAATGGAGGAATTAAAGTACCAACAATGGTTTGGTCCTAGAGATTTCGTGTATGTTGGACCTTCATTGCCTGCCGATCTATCCTCCGATGGGAGAGTTCGTCGTCGCACCGTGACCACAATATGGCATTACCATGGCGGCCGCCTTGTTGGGAAAGTGGTTGATAGGAACTTTAGACTTTTTGTGGTTGATGCATTGGGAGTTGTTGATGGTTCAACCTTTTCGTGTCACCGGGCACCAATCCGCGAGCTACTTTGTTGATGCTTGTCCGGTAAGTGCAACCATATGCATTGGATATTGCACGAAGTGCGATTGCGACTAATCGTGAGCTTGCATATGTAAACGAAAGAGTATCTCCCTTGATAACTGAATGCAAGCGAGGCTGGCCCTAGATTCGTGTATGTAAGTTAAAACGAAAATCAAGGAGTTATCGTGTATGGTCAACACACACCTAGGAGCTCAAAGAAGGTTCAAAGATCTCCAGGTTGAAAGAAAGCCTTTCGGGTTAGCAAGGAAGATGATAGTGAAAGAGAGAAGAAAGGAAACTTTTTATCTTTCATGTGAACGTTGGAGAGTCAATAAGTCAAAGACAGCCTACACAGGAGTATCAACACAACATAACATGCTTCCGTGCCCTACTTCCTATTGCTCTTCTTACATCGAACTAGAATAGCCCAATATAGTATGTAGTATTCTCGTCACCTACGTAATCTAATATAGCTTCACCCCCACTAATAGGAAGAACATAACCGAACGGTGTGCGGTCTACCATATATTTGTGGCCGCCAATTGGAACAGACAAGACAAGACAAAAACAACCGGAAGAGCGAACTAGTCTCTTTAAACGTTTTGAATGACTCTCGAATTGCACCCTTTCGACGTAGGTGCGACGAATCTTTCCACTTTGGGACGACTCCACGACCTTTGCTTCGCCGGTCACTTTCATAAGGAATTCGAAACCGCTTCCCTTTCCCCTTACGGGAAAGTTTGGTTAAGGTGTCAAGTCACGGGAAGGTGTCGGTAGGAATGGGCATCAAACAAATTGGCCATTCATTTTTGAATATGGTGTCCGGTTAATTGCATGTGTCATTCCTCATTTGAATTAGCGACTCGCTTCAATCCTATAAATCGGGGAGTATGGAGTAGCGCCGGTGGAAGTCCGAATGGGGGTCCGATACCTCCACGGGGCCGGTGGCCACTTTTCGGGCCAATCTCGATATGTGTCCGTCATCTTCCGTAGGATCCGACCTATGTTTTTTTTTTGCCGCCTCCACCGCTCCATTGGTCCGAGGCCCGTACGGCGAGGATTTGTCTTTGTTGTATCGATACCGAATGCACAAATTTGCTCAACTTCTTTTTTGAAATGAGATCCCGGATCCGAAATTAGCTCGTGTGGTACTCCATATCGCAGATTATGTTTTATTTAATGAACTTGGCCACTTTAGTCGATGTCGGTGTTCGATAAAATGCCGCTTCCACCCATTTGGTAAAGTAATCAATTGCCACTAAGATGTATTCGTGTCCATTTGTGGGTGTCACCTTTCCGATGATGTCAATTCCCTTATTTTTCAGAAAAATAATAGAGGTAAGATTGTGTAGTAAGGCCGGAGGCACATGAATCAAGTTTGCATGAATCTGACACTTGTGGCACTTTTTAACGTATTGATGGCAATCGTTCTCCATTGTTATCCAGTAAAAGCCTAGCCTCATGATCTTTTGGCCAAGATTCTCCCATTCATGTGGGGACCACAGACCTCATTGTGGGCATCTTCCCGAATCTTTTCCTCTTGACGAGCATTTAGAGCATCCTAGGCTCGCATCTTCCCACGGCCCTGTCCAGCATGTCAGTTTCCCACTCCCACGGAATAATATTTGGTAGCAAATGATGTTGTCATCTCCGTGCCCTAGGCATCCCGCTTTTACGATACACTTCGTGAGACAAATTACTCGCTATCAATTTGAGAAGTACTCCTTATGGCGTGTATCTCATAGTTATATAAAAGAAAGAGAGAGTGGGCCCCCGCACTGCTTATCCGATCCCGCAAAGGGACCTTACCTCTTAGTTCTTGTGGAACCGGAAACCGGGTCTAATGGATAATGGAACCGGATATGCTACTATATCTACCGGTCCTAGGTATGCTTATGGAGTCGCTTCAAGCTCTCGACCTGGTTAAGATGCTTCGTCACTAGAAAATCTACACCGGGACATGTGGAACCAAGCTAAGGTCACTAGTGAATCTACGTATGGAGCCGGGCAAAGGGATCACGAAGGAATCCGCCTATCGATCCGGCTAAGATGATGCCGCCGGTACCGGTGCCGCTACCTATCTTTCGTAGGCTATGGGTCTAGATTCCGATATTGATCCACCTACTCATAGACCACAAGCGCTACAAAACCTCTTGGTACGCTACCGAGAGATAAGAAGCTTCGCAGGCCGCCTAAGTTCGCCTTACCTTCCCGTACAATCACCGGCATAGGGATTCGGTACTGTCTCTTTCCCGTATACGCATCAATATGACTCTTCGGTCCCGGTATTGCGGTATGCCTAGCAGCCTTAGCGGTCGAAGGAAGAAGCGATGAAGGCGACGCCGCTATTGAAGCTACTTGTTCCAACTCCCGGGTACTTAACGGCTTCAACCGAGGTAGTCGCTTTCCTTTCCAACCTTATAAGTCGCTCTTCCCACCGGTACTTGAATAGAATCGAAAAATCTGCATCCGCGGCCCTTTTTGAGATCTTGGTTATCCTTAAGGAAAGGAACTATTACCGAGCACCGAATGATACCATATGAAGTGAGACATTAGCCCTAACAGTAAGGGTCGCCCCATCATCTTAATTCGTTCGATAGATCAACTAGTACCGCTCCAACTCACTTTTGCTTTAGCCTTGACTTAGCCTTTCCCGGGGCACCTTTGACTTGGCTTGGTGGGAAGGGCTACTCATAGTGGTATCCGTATCCGGCCTCTTTCGAAATGGGAAGAATAGCCTAGTAAACGGTTACCTTTCTCTATAAGGGTATGAAAGCTTTGTCCTTTGACCGACCGGGCTGCGATTCGACTTGAGCAAGCCGATCATTGAATTGATTAACCCGAGATGAGAAATCTATCATGTCCGAGTTCTACGATTCGGGTTCGAGCGGAGTTTCAAGACAATAAAGAAGTGGTGCTTCTTTCCAACTCGGTAGCTCATTACGGATAAGCGAGTGAATGGCCTTCAAGCCAGGAAAGGAAAGAAAGCTAAGTAAGCATCCAACTCGGTACTAGCAAACGATGACTCGGGAAAGTAAGTGAAGGATAAGGGATTAGTGAGCGGACGGTGCCGCCTTAATCCCAAAGCCGTTGTTTCTAAATTAGCTTCTTAGAAAGTGAAGAGATGTGACGATGTAGCGAGTTTGAGAATAAGATATATGACTACGCCCAAAGCTTCGCCTTCCTCTAGCGATCTCTCATCGGGATGGAAACCCGCACATGTTCAAAGCCCAGGTTTGCCGGACCTTCCTTTTAGTCTATAAGGTTAGATTAGATCGACATGCTAAGTCAATCCAGGTAGGAATAGGAAGAGTAGCTATGACCGTGGCATACTTATACTTGGATGCCCTTCGTTTTCGAGTAAGCTTTGGATTTAATGCTCGTAAGAGGGCGGCGGTAGGTGGTCGATAATCGTTGGGCGGTCGAACCGGCGGGATACTACTCTTCCCGGACGAGCGGTGAAAAGGTAATGACGAGAGACTCTCTAATAGGGGCATGATAAAATGGAAGTCCTCGTTACCGGCATACGTGGAGTGAACATCGCAACTAAAAATTATCGCGTACTCCACCCGATTATAGGCTTTGGCCCAAACAACCGATCGCGTTTACCGTGTCATCTATTAACATAATTGAAAAAGTTGTCTTGCTTCGTATTCCTACTTCCTACGCAAGCCTCTTCGCTACGACTTTGCCCATTCCACACTTATATCTCTTCGCCTATTTCGTGTATTTTTTTTATCTTTCTTCTTTACTTTAATATTACATTTTATATTGAATCAACGGAATGAACTAGAAGGTGTCTTGCTAGGCATCATAATCGAGCTAGAAGATATGTATGTATGCGCGTCCATATGCTTGCCGAGCATCTCGTCTTGTATATGTCTTTGTCTATTGTTTCACGTGTGTGGATACAACCCGAGGTTGTAGGTGCGTTATTCGCCCTTCTTAAAGTTAAAGAGCATTACGCTCCGGTGGATATACGAGATACCTCCAATTAAGGCTTTCCCCTATCCCGGTATGAATGATTTCTTAGAATATTCATTGTACCGCGGATGGATGGAACGATATCTCGCATACCCGAAATGGTATTGCCTCCTTGACCTCAATCCTACGGTTAGACTAGATGATCTTTTTAATGCACCTACATATACTTCTACATGGTATACCGATCCTATGATCTATCGTTTCGGTATACTATTTAGAATGTATGATTGGTGTATTCGATTACGAGAGGTCGTGTAATAGGATCATCTATTGTAAGTCCCAGTTGATAACTGTTAAGAGACTTTCTATACTAAGATTTTCTTAGATAACGATGTTGTTTTTTACTATATAGAAATATGTTTTTTTTACTGAAGTTTTTGTGACCAACGACGAAATCGGAATGGCTTAAAGTATCTTCCTATATAAGATAACGAATCATCAAAGGGTTTGCGAGAAAGGCACGGGTAAAAATCTATTATGTTCTGCTGGAATTGAAGACTCGTTGGAAGAGGTGCCAAGCCACTCGACCATAGGGAGAGGAATTCTCACTCTGTCTCTTGTCCAAGACAGCTTGTGTACTAGTTAGTCTTCCCCGACCTCATCTAAGACTATTCCCCGAATGCCGGTGAAGAACGCAAGTAAAGCTCAGCTTTTCGGAGTTAGGTGGTCAGGCTCATAACTAAGAAAGAAGCCATTGGAAGTGCCTGGAGAAAAGAATTCAAATCTAAAAAATAGGAAACATGCTAACATTGCCCAAGTAAAAACCTATGAAGGTCAGATTCCAATTATGGTATAATACAACAGCAATGCTACTGCCACATCCGTGTGCCACAACGGTGTGCCACAACGGTGATCTTCACCGTTGATCTATGCAGGATCTAGATGATCATCTAGATCCTGCACAGATCAACGGTGAAGATCACCGTTGTGGCACACGGATGTGCCCGTAGCACCACTCATAATACAACCATAAAGAGGAAAATTATCCCCCCTGTATATATAATTAAAGCATAAATGCTTCTTTCTATTAGAATGGTAAGCATACTTGAAATTAGGGGAAGATTTGTGGGAATTGCAATCCTGTGTGAAATGAAAAAACGGAAAGAAAGAAAAAAAGCAAAACAGGTACAAACAAAATGGAATATGGTTCCGCGTTGGTGACGGCTTCCATAATTGGGGTTAGGGCGAGCGAAGCCTTCCATTTAGTGGCTTCTCCCCCTTTCCCTCACCCTACTCTTTCATTTCCGCTTAAGCTTGCGCGATTTCTTGGATGAATTGATTGGATACCCGAGAACCATAATCTTTCCTAGAAACTGCTTCTACGACGATAGGAATAAAGGCATGATTAGTTCCACAAATCTCACTGCACTGACCATAGTAAACTCCTTGTCGTTGTACCGAAATAGAGGTCTGATTTAAACGACCAGGTACAACATCACATTTGACACCTAAGGAAGGTACAGCCCAACTATGAGGTACATCAGCAGGTGTTACAATAATACGTAAATGAGTTTTGGCTGGTATAACCACTCTATTGTCCACTTCTAATAAACGTGACCGACCTAATTCTCGGCTCATCTTCCGGAATCATATAACCGTCAAAAGTGAGTGACTCGTTCATCGGAACTGTTATAGTCCGAATACTCATAAGGTTGGGTCAACGCCCACCTCCCCCCAAACCGTACTTGCAAGTTTCCCCGCAAAAAGCTCTCCACGCCTAGCCTACTCTTAAAAATAAGAACACAACACTCTTTTTCTTTAATTAGGTAGTTCTCCCGACCGTAAGACCCTTTATGAGTAAGGGTTATCGAAGGCCGGTTTATTGGCAACAGGGAACCCTTTCCTTTCTCACCCAGCCCTACCTACCCTATGTATTATGTATTGTATTCGAGGGGGAGGCTGGAACCGAAAAAGACCTGGTTTGGTTCCACACATATCGACGGACAGAAGGTATGGGATGACCGTTCATCACGGAAAGCTAATTCGATCTTATAGTCGTCTTCTTTGTTCGAAAAATGCGCAAAGTGGAAAGGGATGCTAGTCGGCTCGGTGAAGTTGTAGGCCAATAAATTAGATCCGAGTGATTCTTCACCTATCCTGTCGGGGGCCCATTTGAACGCTCGAGTATAGATTCCCTATGCTCATGTGAACGGCCGGCCCGTAGATCTAATAAAAGGTCTGACCGGATATCGTTTGTCCACAAACAAACAAGTAGGTTAGTAGTAGTAGTTCATGAGACCTTTAATTCCCACGTTCTAGCGTGCATTATGCCAACAGGTCCCACCCCCAACTCTAGCTGAGAAGTGGAGTCACCCTTCTTTTTTATTTTTCTCACCATGTGGCCTTTGATTCATTTATTTTTCGCTTGATCCCAGTTTCCATTCCTATCCACCCCCCGAAGTGGATGGATTTAAGCTTCATAACTCCAACCTAGTAAAGGCTCATCTTTATTTTTCAGAAAAATAATAGAATAAAGAAAGGGATAGTCTATATCCTGTATCGATCATAGGATCACTCTATGAATAGGTATAGGTAAATTCTCTATGACCTCCCACCGTTCACGACATCCCTTGCTTCTCGCTGTGAACGGCTCCTCGGTGGAGGAGTAAAAGCGTTGGTCCCCTTCGGTCAAGTTTCTTGTGCCTACCGTTACCTACCGTAGGACCTCCGTCCCCGAAGCGAAGAAAGAGGATTTAATGCTCGTCTGAGGGTTGTCCCTCTGGCCCAGTAGTTCCGCAACTACTACCGTGGTTGTTGCCAACGGGGATCCCTTTCTACTTTACATGAAAGAGGAGCGATGGAATAGACTATTGTGGTAGCCGAAACGGCGGATTCCCCTGCTACATTACAATATCTTGCTCGGGTCTGGCTGAATATTTTATGTACCGTGAACGACACACTTCAATCATTTACCCTCCAAACAAGCACAAGTTTATCGCCAAATGTCTCTTCTATTATGAAGTATGAAGACCGCCCGGGCGTGAAGCTTATCCAGGGGATGCTTTTTATTTGCATTCCTGGAAAGAGCCACTAAATCTTAAAAGCCCACGGAGCGGTGAAGGAAGTATGACTGCGCTACCAATAGTTGAAACGCAATCGGGAGATGTTTCGGCTTATATTCCTACTAATGTAATTTCCATTACCGATGGACAGATATTTTTATCCGCCGATCTATTCAATGCGGAATCGGGCTCGCTATTAATGTGGGTATTTCCGGACGCAAGATAACATAATAGGAGCGAGGCTTCCAGGTGAAAGATGATACCGTTATACGGGCCCCCTCGGATGATGGAAAATATACGGTTCACGCTCCTACACATACTTGCGAGGATCGGAATATGCCTCAAAGCACAATGGATTGGAGTCTAATTTGGTGCCTAAAAGGCCTCCGAGGTACAACTTTCTCCTATGGCAACTCGCCATAACTCTCTTTTGGTGAACGGCTTCTAGCACACCGACACATAACCGGTACGGCTAACTTTCCGGTGTGTTAGTGTCGTTCCGAACTCTTAATTGACTACCGGCATGCTCAACGGCCTAGGAGCGATTGCCCGACAGCCATAAGACCTGACCGCTATCAGATTGAGTGAGGAGTAGATTTCTTTCATCGATCACCCATTCCCCTTTTACCCAATGCCCTCAATCGACAGGAGAAGAAACCGAACGTACTGTCAAGGTGAGGCCCCATCTGCATTCCTTCTTGCACTAGAGGCCACCACAAAAAGCCTTGTGCCAATCCAATCACATCGTGTGGGGAAAAGCAGTCGCGAATCGCAAGGGACAGATCTTCTTTTTGAAGTGCTTCTTACCCTTCTTTTTCTTTTCTTTACTGATTCCTCTCAATGAAATTTGCCATGTTGCACTAAGTTACTTACGGATGTATGCATGCGGTCCGGGAACACTTTGGGGTGAACACCCATCCAAACAAGTAGAGTCAATAGTTTAGCATTTAGGCCATAACATTTAGCAAAATCTTTAACCCAACAAGTGCTCTCCGAACCAAGCTAGATAGTCTCCTATCACTAGGCTCACCAACCAACCTGGACTTTCATTTTTATTATTCCTACCGGATATCAAAACAAACCATAAGGATTTTTTCCAGCCATGAGTTCCCCTATGACATAAGCACTCTTGGGTAGGGTAGGCCATTCCATCAAATCTTTGAGAAGGGGCCCAATCTCCTATTTGATGGTCGGCGTGGCGATAGGCTTCGCTTCTACGACTGCCTTCCCGGCCGTTAAAAGGCGAGCGAAAAAACGGTAAGGTGCGCACAAACAATGTCGTTGTGCGGGGATACGATTCGCTAAGCTGGGGCAAACAAAGCCGTCCGGCCCTACCGGATTAGGAATGCGAAGGCCTCTCCTTCGAAAGGAGACCGGGGAAAGAAAGAGCTATGCTATTGACCGATCCGTTTTTCTCATTTTGTTTGAAGCGGGCCAAATAGAGAATGAAAGGCATAAATTTAAAGGAATAGGGGAAGGGTTCCAAACCTTTTTTGGGTTTAAGGGATGCTCGCCCTACTGAAGTACCAAAGGCTTTCGAGGCTTACACCTCCTCCTATTATACGACCTAAAAAAAAGGATTTCAGTAGCGCCTCTATAATCTAAGCCTTTTGAAGTGCCAGTAGTCGTAGGCGTGGCCACACCAAACCTTTCGTTCTTATCGCTCCGGATTCCGATCTCCGGGCGGTACAAAGTCAACCTCTTCCGCGAGAAGCGGGTAGTAACCTAACCCTTAAGCATTTTTTCAAGAGGGCCTCTTATCTATCAATGGAAAGATCTCCATGCCTAAAAAGATCGATTGAGACTCTCCCGGAACGGTCCATCTCTACGTACTTGTCCAGTCCGGGACAAGTGAGATCTTCCGGTCCGCTAAGTAGGAGCGACTCAAAGACGAAGAGTCCGGTCCGGTCCGATTCGAGCACGGCCCGCCCGTCCTCGCTAGGTCCGGGCGCCAAGCCGCCGCTATGCCCCTTAATGAATCGAATGGTCCTTCGACCTTCGTTTGATTCCGACGGCCGGCATAGATCTGATGAGACCTGCCCACTATTAATACGAAAAAAGCCGTGCCCTTTTCCTTCGCTACTAGGAAAGTAAGCAACTTCTATTAGCGCCGGACCTTGAGTCGAATTGATCGTGTCATGTGCAACGTCCATCAATGATGGTTCATTAATGTCCATTGATTTAGACCCCTTCCCCCTTCTCAACTACGAAAAAGATCGATCGGGGCCCGAAAGCCCCCCCAGGAAACGGAAGCCTTTCGATTCACTCCCATTCTCTCTTAAATAAATAAAGCACGCGAGACCGGAAGATCTCACTTGTCCGGGTGGACAAGTACGTAGAGATGGACCGTGGAGAGTTTGTCTCGGTAGGGAACTGTACGATCTTTTCCCCTATTCTATTAAATCAATAAAAAAAGAGGTCATTCGAATTATGTTAGCGGTTCTTTCGCTTTTACCAGATCTAGAGAGATACTACAAGTCCACCGTCCCGGATTCCATTGCCGCGGCCATCTGGTTCACCGGTACTACCAAAAAGTCTCATGCTTACGTTACGGTTCCGATGGTTTGATTATCTTGGACCACGAAGACCCCGGTCGTGCTTCTTCTTTCCATTCCCATCATCATATTGATGATAAATCTCCTTGTGCTCGCCATAAGAACTTGGAGTCCATATCATGGTGAAGATAAGGTAAGGCTGTGATTCTTGTTCAAAAACGGACCAAACGCGTTCGAGTTATTGGCTCGTCCGACCCGGCAGCATTCATGAGTCGCTCGTTCAACTGTGCCTCGGAGACAGGGTCGAGAAGTACCGTGCATGCTTGCCTCTGACGAGCATGAAATCCTCTCCCTTTCTTTCTTTCTATCGGTCCCATCCAGCAAGATAAAGATAGGGCTCAACCAAAAAAGGTAAGCGCCTAGCGCTTACCTTTTTTTTAGTTTAGTAAAGTCAAGCGAGAAAACTACAAGCGCGCTCGGCTTTCGAGCCTCCTTAAAGAAATGGATAAAAGGGGGACTTCGCAACGGGCTATGCCCCCAAACCAAGCGAGGGAAGTCTCATCCGTCCCACCTACAATGTCATGATCACATTGGTTTACCCTTATTTCTTTGGTAGTTTAATGGGCGGTCGCCCCTCCAACAAGAAAAGGTATAAATATGGAAACTTCTCTGCCGTTTAGATCGGAGAATTTATGGAGGAAATCGGGTTTTAAATTCCCGAAACCGCACGATTATATAGCCAAAGGGAATAGGCCGCGCCTAAAATCATCCCAAGCGCCGCTAATGTGGCTACTAAGCTATTTCTTTGGAAAGCTCCTACTAAGATGAGAAATTCCCCGATAAAGCTGCTAGTACCAGGTGAACTCATATTGGCCAAAGTGGAAGAGAAGAAAATGGTAGGGAGAATCGGCATGGTGCTCACAAAACATCCGTAATATCTAATAAGTCGAGTCTTATGTCGGTCATATAGAACACCAACACAAAGAAAAAGGGCTGAAGAAACCAGTCCATAGCTTGACATCGGTAGAATGCTACCTCCAATTCCCTGTATGTTCGATAGAGACAAAGATTCCCCTCCCCCACTGATCGGAGTACGCCGATTACCCCCCCCCCCGAACCGTACAAGAAAGTTACCACCTATCATACGGCTTTCTAACTTAACTTCTTTTTTTCTGGTCGTTTCGCTCTGTTGATCGATAGTAGTAAAAGAGATCCGTAATCCCCCGCAATTTTTTACATAACATCATGGTTCCCGCTTTCTACCCATAGTTAGCATTATCTCCCCGTGTCATACTTGAGCATCACATCGTAGGCCCCCATCCCAAATCTATCTTCCTTATCGGTGAACCGGAACATAGTGCATAGGTACTCTTTGATGCAACGGGGACGTGACATACTACGATAACGTACGAAGTGCGCCCTTCGTCTCGGTAATGTAATATGGAACCTCTCAACAGCTCCCGTTCTTTTATGGGGTCCTATCGGCGGGATAGGTAGGCCCAAGCCTTTCCCCTCCCCATAAGACCCTCTTTCTCTTTCCCGAGTGGGAAAGAGAAAGAAGAGAAGAAAGGAAACTTTTTATCTTTCATGTGAGCGGCCCTATCTTGTATCGCAAGGGTTTTCGTGCTATACACCACGTTGAGAATTCCTATGTACCGTACTCTTTCCTTAGCGGCCTCGAAAGGGAGGTCCTCCTTATTATGCTACGGACACCGTCCGAAGTGCAAGGGGTAAACTCGGACTCGGATAGGATTGTGCGTGCCGGCCCTTCGAGTGTCATATTTTGGCCGAGTTTGCTGTACCTTCGGCCCCTATGTTAGGCGGCCATAATATTTTCTTACGTTTTACCGCCGTTACGCCGAAAGAAAAGGTTACACACGAACTCCCGTTCGCGACGTGGTGGCGGGACCGCTAGGGGAGTGGTTCCGGGTGTAGATAGGGTTCAATCTGCAGGGGTCATGCAAATACATAGGCCCCTTCTCTTGGATGAATGGGGTGGTTTAGAAGGCGCTTTCCGATCTATGGTCCCTCGGAGCGAAGGGTTAGGCAAGTAATATGGGCCCTCTGACTTCCAGCTATGTGATGTGCGGCTCCCGTGAAGCAAATGAAGGGAAGCTCGAAGAGCTTACGGGTGAGCTTACGCTTACTCTCAGCCTCTTTGATTGGTAGGCGGGCGGGCTAAGTCCCCTACTTATGATTCAATTCATAAGGCTAATTTTATGTTGTCGTGACGCTTTGGTTAGGCCGACTACTACTACTCTAGGCTAGCTACTTCTAGCTTTTATAGTGGCCCTTCCATTTTGGTGTAGTTTTTGTTTGTATTGGTATTGAATGAACATATCAAACAAAGGTGAGCGATATCGCCCTTCTTCGGCCTGGGAAAAGCGGCGAACTATATAAGCTAGGGCTTTTTTCACCTTTGGACACGAACTCCGTTCTCGGCGAAAACCCGCTGACGAGATTGAACGGAAATAAGATAAGTCGACCTTCAATCTAAGACAGCGTTGAGCGCTGATAGCTTGTAGTGAACAGCCCCCTTATGAAACCAATCGAAAGTAGCCTTTAGTACTTAAGTAGTGGCGGTTTGGAACCCTTGCAACTATGATATAAAGCCGTTTTCTTGTTGCCACCTTTCTTTTAAATCAAAGTAGGTCGTGACTGTTGTATTTTAGTTAGTCGGGGGAAGCTACCGCGCACAGCTTCGACGAGTGGCGTACGCACCTCTCACATACGTTCGAGTCTATTTCATAACCTCTGACGAGTGGTTTCGCACCTCTCACATACTAAGAGTGGCTCCGCACCACTGTCGAGCATTATAGTATCCTCTCCTTTCAGTCGAGTGGCTTACGCTCCTCTCACATACGTTCGAGTCTATTTCATAACCTCGACTTATCGGTCGAGCGGCTTACGCACCTCTCACATGCGTTCGAGCATTAAATCCTCTTCTTGCTTCGGCAAAGCTTCTACTTCTACCTTGCTTGCTTCTCTCGCGCTTGCTTGCGTGAAGGCTTAGAGTCCTTTTCGCTAGGTCCAAAAGATCCGATCCAACGAAATCCCGTCCCGCATATTGAGCGCGGGCGATATGTGGCTACGGCTAGGCGATCATATCATGCCATAAAAAACTTATATATGTATAGAGAGATCCCCTAGATATACGGGTAGAATAGATGTTCATGGATAGACAGACATTCCATTGATTCTTAGTTTTTGGGCTGAAAAAGCTCGTCGATCCAAATGAATCATTCTTCGGTCTCTCTTGCTCCCCGCCCCGAAACTGACCCACGGCACAGCGCCTATTCGCTTCGCGCGCGGAAGTTCAGTTCATGAGACCGCAGCGGAGTGGAGGATACTATAATAGCATCTTGTGCACTAGACCAGATTACGTGTAATAGGTTCTTTTCCCTATTAGAGAAGGCCCTATGGAGTAAAGGGAAGTGCATGAATTCTTGGGGACCTATATAAAATTAAAAATAAAGGAATAAAAAAGACTTTCTCTATGGCCTCCTCGTTTTGAGAGATTATGGCTTTAGGGTCGACCCCGGTAACAAAGAAGGAATCCATAAAAACTTAGGATCAGACACCATGAGAAAATACTACCCTCATGATTAGACCATGTCCCTGAGATTTGATAAAAGAAAGGTGCGTTAGCGGTTAATACGTTGTAATTGGATATGTTATTAGGAATATGACGGAACGAAAAACAAAGGAAAGAAAGAAGAATACACCAAAATGCAAGTGCTGCACCAAACAATGGTGGTTCTTTCTTGTTGTAAGTGAATGCAACGAAAAGACCCGGAAATAACGAATAATGAAAGAATTCATATATTGACATTTCGTGCTCATTTCAAAAATTCTTCTTTTTTATTCCCATCATAATGAAATTCAAGATCGAGTCAAGGGAGAATACCGCTTTCATTTAAATCCAAACAGATTTTTCCATCTATTCAAAATCCAGAGTGGACACGGGAGAGACCTAGCTAGGCCTAGGCTCAAAATCCCTTATTAATTTGAATAGTTTTTGCCACAAAGGACTACTAGGTTTTTCGATGTTATTGAACACCCGATTAAGGAGGTTAAGCCTTTGTACGTTGGAAGTGTGCGGTGAGTCGTCCTCGAAGAAGACTTCAACCCCCAGCCTTCTTTCTTTCCTTGGTTTTTCGTTCCGTCATATTCCTAATAACTTATCCAATTACAACGTATTAACCGCTAACGCACCTTTCTTTTATCAAATCTCAGGGACATGGTCTAATCATGAGGGTAGTATTTTCTCATGGGGTCTGATCCTAAGTTTTTATGGATTCCTTCTTTGTTACCGGGGTCGACCCCAAAGCCATAATCTCTCAAAACGAGGAGGCCATAGAGAAAGTCTTTTTTATTCCTTTGTTTTGAACTTCATGAAGAACTCCATTCTATCTTTCCCTCGTTACGAACAAAAAAGTAGGGCTGCTCCCCAATTGTACATTCCCTTCGTTCTACGAACCCTTGTTGATTCTTTTCTTCGTTTGGGAAGGAAGCGGACTTTTGATGGGTCAGCCCTTTTTTATGCGCCGGTTTACCCTGAAAGGAAAATTAGCAAAGCTCCTCTGGGCACTAGGCACTCCCGTGGTGCGCGAGAAGGAAGAAGGACTCATACTTTGTTGCATCTGGCACGAGATGATAAAGAGAGAGCGGAGTAAAATCTTCATCGGAAGATTCATTCGGGATCGGGGTGCTGATGGAACCATGGCCCATTACTCCAAATAATAGTTTCGAATCCTCGATGCACCAACGAATTATTTCGTTGGAAAATGAAAACTCCCCTTTCTTACTTGATAAAGAAAAAGGAGAGTGCGGCGGGAGGTCAACGAACCGACCAACTCTTCCTCTCGGAGGGAATATAATAGATTGTTAGATTTCGAAAATCGGGATCTCGAGATCGGAGCGAAAACAATCCCGTTATAGACATTTTAACCTAATACCGGGTCGGGAGCCATCCTTGTCCGATAATTCCGGCTATAACCCAAAAGAGATGTTGATAGACTTCTTGGAAGAGAAAAGGACGAAACTTGACGAGATGGGAGGGGATGTAGTCGTAAGTGATCATCCCCCACCTTTTTGCGTTCTGGGGCCATATATAAATTTAGAGTACCCTTTCTTCCTCCTCCGAAGGATGGAGGGGATATACAGCGAAAGAAGCATCGAAGGGGTCGGGTTATCCTGGATTGCGAAGAGTCGTCCGACCGCTCGGAGACCGAATCGAGACTTTTACCACTTTTTCTTCCCCCAAGCACTCTCGGATGATCATATTGCCGCAACAAAGCAAGCTTAGGAATGAATCTAATGGAAATTTAGGTCTCCGTCGCTTGGAAGATTCTTTTTCCTCCGAGAGGGTGTGGGAGAAAATTTTTAAAAGGAGAGAAGATTTCGTCCACCAAGCGGGACAGAGTGCGACCACTAAGCAATTGGGGGTCCATATCATCCGAAAATTTTTCTGTTCCATTAGCATAGCTAAATTAGAATAGGATGACTCGGCGTCGGGAAAGGTAAGCCCACTTGCCTTGATTGAATTTGGCATTTGCGCCCGAGAATCAATCAATAAGCTTATTGATTGATGAATCCCATTTCATTTGGGCGAGAGGGAGGCTGTGAGTCACCTGGGCTACGGGATTTGTCGGTTGGTTGATTCTCGAAATCACTCTTTAGCGAAGAGCAAGCTTTTTCTAGATCAATCTGCATAACCATGTAACGTTTGCCTGAAGACTTGGTGAGGTGCCTCTGGAACTTCATCCTCGACTTGAAAGGTAGCCAGGCTAGAGAGATCGGCTTTTCCAAGTTAGGTCTATCTAAACTCAAATAAAAGAATCGCCTATTATATTGGGACCGAAATCCGTCGATGCATAAAGCAAAGTTGGGATAGATCTATTCCAAGGCCGGTAACATAATAGAAAGGCGGCATGATATGAAAGCGACGGTGGCCGGGAAAGCAAGTAAGCTAAACTCCGAGAGAAAGGAAGATGATGTAATACCGGCGGATCTTCTCTTCGATTGGCTTTTCGAATCTCCGGATATTCTTATCGTAGCGGGTATTCCTTCCTTATTTATTGCGAGGTTTCAATCAACTTGCTTGCCAATCTTCACAAGAAAGACCCAATCTCTCGATAGATTGATGAGTTCCAAAGAGACAGAAAGTCGAAAGAAGGTAGGAAGGCAGAAGGATCATTGGAGTACGTACCAAATAGATATTTTGACTAAATTGAGTCTATCTTCGGTAGCTCTTTCTATCTTTCGAATGCACTATTACGATCAATAACTTTATAAAGCTCAATAATAGATCTGAACTTCCTTTCTAAAATCTTCCTTTTCTTCATACTCTCCCTTGGTTCATTCTTTGACTGCTCTGCTCCCCAAAAAAGAGAGAGACTCTTCAAGAACTAAATGAGTTGTTGGTTGTTGACCAACGGAAAGCACGGGAGGTGGAATGCTTCCTCCCGAGCAGGTTCTTCGAGAATAGCCAATGAGTGCTCTCTCAAGTAAGGTGTTGGGTTAAGTCCCGCAACGAGCGCAACCCTCGTGTTTAGTTGCCATCGTTGAGTTTGGAATTCTGAACAGACTGCCGGTGATAAGCCGGAGGAAGGCGAGGATGACGTCAAGTCATCATGCCCCTTATGCCCTGGGCGACACACGTGCTACAATGGCCGGGACAAAGGGCCGCGATCTCACGAGGGTGAGCTAACCCCAAAAACCCGTCCTCGGTTCGGATTGCAGGCTGCAACTCGCCTGCATGAAGCCGGAATCGCTAGTAATCGCCGGTCAGCCATACGGCGGTGAATCCGTTCCCGGGCCTTGTACACACCGCCCGTCACACTTTGGGAGCTGGAAAATTCAGCTTTTTTTGCCAACCTCATCTTTTGTTTAATCGTTTGCTTCAGATATGAAAGTCACCAGCCATTTCTATTTGTTAAACCCATTTGAAAGTATTATGAAGAAGATAAAAGAACATACTAGGAAGGCGGAGAGAAATATGACCGGGAAGATGAAGAAATTTTAAAGCATAGAAGTTGATGTGATAGAAAGTATGAAGAACATTGTCCAATTCGCTATCTCAAAATAGATAAGAGAGTAATAGTGTCTAAAAAAATTTGTCTATTTTACTACTATTATTCTATATTTATCTAAATGTTTATTCTTCTCTGACAAAAATGAAGACAGAATATCTCTAAAATTTCCTTAGTAGGGTTGCTCTAAGAGCAACCTTAGTGGTTGCATGTATTTTTACCATCCAATCTGACAAAGACAGTCCACATGACATTTTCTGAGTGGATGGAGCTATTGTAATTATTTTGTAGAAGTAAATTGATGAAAAGATGTTGTAAGGTTACAAAGTACATTTATCAATATTTCCAAATCTTCGTCTCCGCCCAGTGAAATTTTTGGATAGTACGTACCTACGTAGGTACATGTGAGGTGGCACGATCAGAACCACACAGTTTAAGTGCAGAATGAAATCGTGTGGACAGAAATGTGCCACGTAGTGTGTACCTACGTAGGTACACACTACGCAAAAACTTGCCCTCCGCCCAACACCAAGATAGCCGGAATCCATGGCATCTGGTTACTTTCAGCTTAATTACAAAGCAAACTTATGATAAAAAGGCTGAAAATTGCAACAAGAAAAAAGGAAAATCAAACCCATCAACAGACAACAATGATGTCCAGATAATTAACTTGAAATTTTAACTCAAAATTGTAGATCTAACACAGAATATTGCTGACAAAATTACATATATAAAAAACATTCCGACCTTCTCTGCTCCAACCCTTTGACAGTCCCTTGTTCATTCTTTCACCACCGGAAGCATATTGGTGAAACCCACTTCATTCCAAGCAGCCCTTTTCGTGTCAAGAAGAAAGTAGAAAAAAATGAAGAAAGAAAAAAGGTTAGACATGATGCACAAAAAGCAATATTGTATTTTTTTTTAATTAAATAAAGTGACATTTGTTATTAATCCTTTTATTTGTATATTGGTATATATTTAAATGTACATCGCAGAAAATCCCAAAGGATTCATAATGTGACCATAATATCAGTGCATAAGAGTTATGTATAAGAGGATTGAGATTATGTCGATACTTTTTATGTTAAGTCCGTGGTGAAATTAATTGAAGTTCAGGATCTTTCAATTAACACACCATTAGTTCCTCAGAACACTTCATGTGTGTCCGCCTGATCCGGGCCGTCAATGATGGACATCTTAGTGGCAGCACTTATATATGATTTGATCATGTAGGACATGGACAAATTTAATATGACGATCTCATGATAATTCCATAATGAGAGAATCTAATTAAATCACAAGATGACCATTTATGGAATAATCTTAATCCTGATGTGATTATAGACTCGTGCCTATTTCACGGTGGTGTTTGATGTGACGTTAAAGTTAGCTCAGTGAAGCTTTCCCAAACACGTTTATGTTGGCATCATTTAGGAATAGGTAGCCGGGAATGTAAGTCACAAAGATGGAGTCCATTCCTTCCTCTGGGAAGTAGAAAGACGGTTCCCTCGTTTGTTAATTCTGGAACTGATCGATCGGCCGAATTTATGATCTTGGATTATAAATATCGATCACTAGTGAATTAATGGTAGTCGAGGATAAAATGTTATGAAGGGGTTAAATGGAAAATGTCTGCCTTCATATACGAATCGTCTATGGAGGGTTATCCATAGGTAATGGTTATATCAGTGGACACTCGGTATCTATTTATTTATGTATATAGTAGAGTAAGTAAATCTATGATCAAAGAATGCAATCCTGATTTTATGGTGGCATAATATCGGGATTAATAAAAAGGATAATTTGATTGAAGAGTTTGATCAGTTATTCGATTTATTGGAGTTTTTAGTCATAGGTCCATAGTTCCCGAATTGGCTTTGATTATTTAATTTGATAAATAAAGTATTAAAATTGAAAATAATTTTCTATACTACAAGTGAGTTTGTGCGCATATAGTGTGTTGACTAATTGGAAAATTGTTTTCCAACTAGTGTTGTGTGTAAATTATTCTTTATTTGATAAATAATAAAATGAGATAATTACATATTAGTTTTTATTATTTATTTGATAAATAATAAAAAGAGATAATTAGTAATTAGTTTTCTTTTTCTTCAAGGAATAGAAAATTGATTTGAGATAAACTCTTAATTATATTCAAATTAGGTTTGACCTAATATTTACAATATAAATTAGAAGAGTTGCCATCTCCAAATACACAACAAAAAACCAATGTGGTTTTCCCTCTGGCATTAGTCGCATATCACAAAATTAGGAGAGAAAAATTAGTTTTTTCATCAACTCCAAAATTAAGAGAAAAATCTAGTTTTTTTCTTAGATGCATATTCAAGCAATTCAAGAACGGAGATTTAGGCGCCCACCCGTCTTCGTGGGAGATACAATCTGGAAGATCTTAGCATCTACATAGTTCTTCAAGATTTGTAACGATTTCTATTCTTCTTTTGCATAGTAGAAGAATTAAATTTAATTCATGATGAATGACGATGTTGGATACCGTCTATTCAATAATCCGGGCAAAATTGACTCCTATGACAATTAAACCAAAAATAAACAACAATGGGGATGGTTATTTGTGTTTACTTTAGACTGAGCCTGAGAGTTATTTCTCTCAAGTTGCCTACATATCCAATGTATGCAATTGGAATCAAGTCTTTCGTAGTTCCTTAGGGATTAATTATATAGGAGGCGTCTCGCCTATTTCTTGTTCTAAAAGTATTAGGGTTTATTTCTTAACCTCTAAGAATTATTATGTGTGAATCCCTTTGATTTAGGGATAATCATTATTATATTTAAATGACAGGATCAACGTTCTGATATCATGAGATTCTTTCCATGTTTATCCTATTGTATAGACACGCGTTTAAATATCGAATAAGGAAAGCTCTACCTGACCTACGCTGAGCTCCCTAGGTCATCTCGACCTGACCTGCGTTTCCTGACCTCTGTTAGAGCCGAGCCGACCTGCGGTGGTCTTATTCGGAAGAATTGGTAAAATTCCAATGTTTTAATCAACCTAAGCCGATGCAACGACTAGTTAGTAAGATGCATCTATATTCATATGAACTTAAGTCTGCTACCGCCGTTTCTAATTAATAATGTAGAGCTTCTATTTCGTAAGGGGTTCGCCAAATAGTTTAAGGTTCAAGTGATGTCTATGGATCTCAGTCTCATTTCAATAAAAACGCTCAAGAACTTCTTTAACCCCTACGTTATGATTGTAATAGATGGGATCTACTCTGGTTGGAGAGGTTTTCCACACTATGCCCGGATTGGAGGTATGTGATATAAAGGGATCTCTAACCATGACAAGAAATGTCCAAAACGTTTCAAGCAAGCAATGACGGAGTCAGGAATTTATTTTTGGGTGCTAGTAAAATATCTATGTATAGTCGGGTGGGCTATATTAAGATAATTGAATATATTCAATTGAATTATATCGTTTTTTAGCTTATTAAAAATAACAACTGGATGGGTTTCGCCACCCTAAGCCCTTAACATGGCTCCGTCTTTCAAGCAGGTCTAGTGTATGCAAAGATTTTCCATCTATGGAATGGTGGTTTGGTCGGTCTTTTTTCTTTCGCAAGATATCCTACACAATTAACTAAGACTAATTCGTCGAGGTACTGTCGAACACCTAAGGTGGGATCTCTCACAACTGGGTTTGTTGCGTTCACAAGGTTTGGTAAGTCTTTTGCTTTCAACGAAATGAGTTGTGAGCAAAGGAAAGAGGAAGGAGGGAGAATCTCCTTCATAAATTTAATGATCTCATTTCCTTTCTTAAGATGTGAGATGAAGAAGAAGAAAAATTAACTAAACATATTTAAAATTTCCCTCTATTTTATTGTGGACCGATCAAAATCGCTAGTAATAATTTTGATAATCATTTCTTAATTCTTATCCTCCCATTTATTTTCTATCAGAATATTTTATTTTCTTTTACCAGCTAAAGTGTTAAGTCTGAAAGAAAAGAAAACCGTGGTCGGTCGAGGATGCAGCTCCCTGACATTCCGTTGTGAAGTTTGCAATTAAAAATGGATAATATACTTTCCCTCAAAAAAAAAAAAAAAAAAAAAAAAGATAATATACTAATTAAGATTTAAAATTTGTATTAAAGCATCCCCATCAACAGCAAGTGGAGGAGATCCTCAAACAGCGGCTGGTGCCAACGGTCATCTACTTGTTTAATTGCTGTCAATGATGCCCACCATTCCATAGGATGGGTTAATTACAGAACATGGTTGTGCCTTTAAATTTATGTCTTTATTATTACTAAAGACGTTTTTTATATTTATTATTATTGTTATTTTATTATTTATTGAAAACGAGAAGTCTTTTGATTGTACCAATCTGCAAATTGACAAGTTTGGCCCCAGGATCCAACTGTGTCGGAAAATGAAACAGCGAAATAGTTTTCCATAGAGTAGAACACGTGAAGATGGCTCCTCGCCCAATAACGACAGTCCATGAATCATTTGCCGACTTTTTTTTTTTTTATTTTTTTTTTTATAGAAAATTAGGATAATGACACAATCTGAAATATTTTTAAGTAACAGGATAGCTATATATTTTTTAGGGCCAAAGACCCAAAAGTATACAAAACGAACTTATTGGATTTATAAAGACAAAAAGGAATATGTTGGATTTATAAGGACACAAATTAGATAGATAGACTCAAATATTCTTAATGAAAAAAAATAAATAAATAAATAGGAAAGGGGGAGGAGGCGCTGCTTGTTTTTTTTTTTTTTTTTTTTCCTCAGGCGTTCATTTTTTATTTTATTTTATTTTTTTATATATTTTTTTTAACCGATTTATTGATCATCGCGATACAATGACCATCCCCGATATATTGACCACCGTGATTCAATGACCACCGCGACGCATTGACCATCCCGATGCATTGACCATCTCGATGCCATGACCATTCTGATGCATTGACCACCGCGACGCCCGATGCGATGACCATCGCGATGCAGAGACACCGCGATGTTGAGACACGGCGATGAAGCGACACCGTGATGCAGAGACACCGAAATGAAGTGACACCGCGATACAGAGACCACCCCCGATGCAGAGATGCCGCATTGCAGAGACACCTCGATGAAGTGATACAGCGGCGTAGTGACCACCCGCGATGCAGATATGCCTCAATGAAGTGACACCAATATGCATTGACCGTGCCAGATCCATTGATCACCTTGATACAGTGACCACCTCCGATGCAGAGACACCACGATGCAGTGACCAAACCAGATGCAGAGACACCGCGATGCAGTGACCACCCCCGATGCAGAGACATCATGATGTTATAACATTTGACGATGCAGAGACACCGCGATGCAGAGACACCTCGATGCAAAGACACCGCGATGAAGTGACACCGCATTGCAGAGACACCACGATGAAGTGACACCGCAATGCAGAGACATCGCGATGTTATAACATTTGACGATGTAGAGACACCGCTGACGATACGGGGTTTCACTCCCTCCACGTGTCGTCTATCGGTTGGTCATCACATTATAAAATAACGCCAGTGTATTCATGTCGATGCCCAGGCTCGAGGCCAAGGCCATCATATAAAAGCCAGGCTACGACTATCGACTATCGACTACCGAGCGGTGTGAGATGACAAGTCCACGAGGATAGAGTCCACACTAGCTAGCGGTGTAGGACAATGAGTCTAGGGTCGATCACCGCAAGTCGGCGTATCGACACCGAGGACGAGTCCGCGCCGGTACCGTCCTGTGCCCACCCACGCGATAGCTTGGGCAAGGGTCAAGGCCCATTTAAGGGTAAAGATGACAATAACACAAGCCGACTTAACCTTAGGGTTTAGGCAAGTATTATCATTATAAATACCCCATTCCGGGAACTACGTAAGGCTTGATTCCCGGAATGTAACGAGATACGTAAGCAATCCAAGATACGGTCTTGGACTCGACTCACCGCATACATAAAATCCACCCCCTCATTCCTCTTTTTGGCATTAGGGTTCTTGTGTGTTCATCACTAGATTAAATTAGGGCTCAAATCATTAAGGTGACACAATTTGTCATTGTCATTGGCGCTAGAAGGAGGGCCTTCTATTGATTGAATACGCAAAGAACACGATGCCTCCTAAGAACACGATACCTCCCAAGAAAACTGCATCCAAAACTGCATCCAAAGCGGTCGATCAAGGCTCCCAGATGAACGAGCCGATTGATCCTGATATGCAAGGAGACGAAGATCCCGCCTTGGATCTTATTCAAGACGATCCTCGGCAAAAACAAGGGGAAAAAGATCAAGCTTTGAACCCTATCCGGGGAAACCCACCAACCGAGAAAAGCAAGCCCTTGCTCCGGAATATCGGGCGCTTGCGGATCGGTTGGCAGGGGCAGATTTGGAGGTAATGTCCAGGATAATAGCCGAGGCAGTTACGGCGCGAAGGCAGGCAGACGCTGCCCAGAAAGAAGCTATGGCAGAAGGCGGTTAGAAAGATGTAGTGGATAAGCCTAAACAGACTCCTGGGGACGAAATAAGCGCATCATCTAGCTCAGTGGAAAGGAAGAGACGTGAGATCCACCAAAAATACCAGAGAGGGGATGATGATAGCGCCAGGGAGGAGTTGAATGCAATTTTGGGAAAGAACCAGGTTTCGTTGTGGCTCGAGTCTCCCTTCACGAAGGAGATCGAGACCTTTCCTAAACCCAAGCGGGTTTAAGATACCAAAGATAGAACCTTATGATGGCACCACCGATCCGGAGGACCATCTCCACAGGTATCTGTCTCAAATGAGGTTGGATGGGGCACCCGATGCAATGCGCTGTCGGGCATTCGAGACGCTACTCGTAGGTCGAGCAAGAGAATGGTTCACGAAGCTACGACCAGGGTCGATCTCCAATTTTGCCATGCTCGCTCGAAAGTTCCGAGATGCGTTTATAGTCAATAAGAAGTTTCATCTGAGCGCCACGCACCTCATGAACGTGAGGCAGCAAAAAGATGAGACAGTAATGGAATATTTGAAGAGGTTTAATCTCGAGGCCATGCAGGTCAAGGATGCAGATGACCGACTTCTGATCACATCGTTCGTAGGGGGGCTGCGTAATACTAAGTTATACATGAAGTTGAGCGAGAGACGTTCCCCATACCATGGACGAATGTGTCAATGTGGTGCATAGATTCTCGTCAGGGGAAGAGGCGGTGCGGCGGCACACCCAATCCGACCGGATGGAATCCAAGAAAGACACCCGAGGTCCGAACGGGAATCGGCCCAAGAGGCGGGATGTCGAAAGTAAGCCATCGGTTTGGGACCGTATCGACACGTCCACCTCGACCGTGGGGGCAAGAAGGGACCCTCACGTGATAAGGACTTTATCCCGCTTAATCGACCTCGATCCGAGGTGTTGTCAATTATGCTTTCAAAAAACGTGGCAAGGAAACCGCCACCGTTGAAGAAACCTCGAGAAAAGAGGAATGCAAGCAAATACTGTGATTTTCACGAAGACATAGGCCATACAACAGAGGATTGTATCGACCTGAAGAGAGATATCGACGTCTGCATTCAGGAAGGAAAGCTAGACGAAGTTGTTGACAGATCTCGGTATGATGGGCCCAGAGGGCGTGGGGAATTTAAGAGAAAAAACTCCGATCAAGATAGGAACCGAGGTCGAGATGCCCAGAGACGAAGGGATCGGTCACCTCAGAGGAATCGATCCCCAGTTCGGGAAGGAAACAACAGAGATAACTTTGGTCGGGACAGATACGAAGAAAATCGACCTGTAAACTATGTCAATACGATCTTTGGTCCAGATGAAAGTGATAAGGATCAGGCCAGTGAAGAGCCAGCTAGTAGCTCGAGAGAGCGCAAGCAGCTCAGATTCACGACAGAAGTCGGATACGGCCCTCGAGATGATATCCCCAAGTCGAGGAATCATAGCGAAGGGTTAGTTATTGAGGCAGTTATTAGCAGAGCCCGTGTATCGAGAGTCTGTATCGATAACGGGAGTGCAGTGAACATCATATATCACTCGGCGTTTCAAGCGATGAAGTTGAAAGAGAAGGATCTAGCCCTCATAGCGTCTCCCCTGTTCGGATTTACAGGGCAAGCAGTCCATCCCATGGGCTCGATAAAGTTACTCACGACAGTTGGGGATGGCGAGAAAGAAAGGACACTTGAATTAAGCTATGTAGTGGTCAAGGCTCCATCTGCGTACAATGTTATCCTAGGGCGACCTGCGCTCTTCAACTTGCGTGCTATCATATCGACTTTTCATAATAGCATGAAATTTCCTACCAGGAGCGGTTCCCACGAAGTAAAAGGAGACGTTGAAGTCGCTCGGAGTTGTAACTCTGTTGTCATGAATGGGAAGATGGTGGTTCAACAAGTCTTAGTCGAGGAATTGATTCCAGAGGAAGAAGAGGAGAAGAGTTGGGGCTCCAGTGACGCAGTCGAAAACGTCCGACTCTGGGAAGGAGAGGACGATCAGTGTGTGCAAGTCGGGATTTGGATCCTAGAGAAAGAAAAACAGCTACTGGTCGAGCTTTTAATCGAGTTCAGAGACATCTTTGCCTGGAAAGCCACCGACATGCCGGGACTGTCCACCGACATCGCGGTTCATAAGCTAGAAATTGACCAGGCTAAAAAGCCGTCAAACGAGAAGAAGAGAAATTTTGCGTCGGATCGACTTGAGGCCATCGAGTTGGAAGTCGGCAAGCTACTAACAGCGACCAAGATAGTGAAAGAGGTATTCTATCCCGAATGGCTAGCTAACCCGTATTAGTCAAGAAGCTCGATGGGAGTTGGCGCATGTGTGTAGACTTCACGGATCTAAACAAAGCCCGCCCAAAAGACTCATATCCATTGCCTAAAATCGACAAAGTTAGTAGATTCGACCATCGACTTTGAAATTTTTGGTTTTTTAGATGCATATAAAGGATACTGACGATGCTAAATAACGCACCACCAGTGAATTGAGGCCACGCGTAATCTAAGGATGAGCTGTAAGAGATCGAAATGGCTAAATATGAATAAAGGGTGGTATTTTTGGTGTATTATGGCTGAGTCCAAGAATGTATCTTGGATTGCCTACGTATCCTGTCTGAAAGTCCGGGAATCAAGCCTTACGTAGTTCCTCGAGCTATGTATTTATAGGCACATGTCCTTCTTCTGCCCTAAAATTAAGGGCGGCTGGGTCTATTGACATAAATACCCTTAAATGGGCCTTGCCTCCTTGTCCAAGTAACCTGTGGACGTGGGCCCAGGGTACCGGGCCAAGGATCATGATGTCGACTCGAGGTAGTCAGAGGTGGGTGTTCGAGTCCAAGTACTTGTAAAATCTCCCCTAGGCTGCGGTCTTAAGGTATGTCTCTTCCTCGACCTGATGCGGGTAGCACACTTGGACTTTTCCACACGCCAGCTGGACCACTCAGATCATTCCACGTGGAGGAGTGAAACCCCGTATCATCAGATACCATCAGATTCGAATGGATCCTCGAGACGCAGAGAAAACATCTTTTATCACTGAATTTGGCACCTTCTGCTATGTGACCATGCCATTCGGATTAAAGAATTCGGGGCAACATACCGAGAGGGCGATCAATAAAATTTTTGCAAGACAAATTGGTAGATGTATGGAAGTTTATGTAGACGACCGCTTATCAAGAGTCGATCTATGAGACAATACCGGTCGATGCTCGAGAGGTTTTCGAAGTGTTGAGAGAAACGCAGATGAGATTAAACCCGAAGAAGTGCACTTTTGGAGTCAGGTCGGGTAAGTTCTTGGGCTATATGATTTCGAAGGACGGGATTCGAGCGAACCCGGATAAAATTGATACATTGAAGAACATGCCCGCACCACGAAATATCAAGGAAGTACAAAGGCTCGTGGGTCGAATGGCGGCTCTCAACAGATTTCTATCGAGATCAGCACAGCGTGCACTGCCATTTTTCAAGATACTCCGAAAGGCCAGTCCTTTTCATTGGGATGATGAATGTCAGACAACCTTTGAAGAGTTGAAGACTTATTTATCAGAATTACCTACCCTTACTTCTCCTTGAGAAGGGGAAAAGTTGTTGGTTTATCTGGCTGTGTGCGAGGAAGCAGTAAGTGCGGTTCTGGTACGAGAAGGGGTACATGGCCAGGTGCCAATATACTTTGTTAGTAAAGCACTACATGGCCCCGAGATCCGGTACTTACCAGCTGAGAAGTTAGCATTATGCTTGGTTCATGCCTCGAGGAAGTTGAGGCCATACTTTCAAGCTCATCCTATTGTGGTAGTCACTGACCAACCACTAAAGCGATTTTGGCAAAGCCCGATACTTCGGTCGATTGGCGAAATGGGTAATAGAAATGGCTCGGTACGACATCGAGTTCGTACCTCGAAGCGCGATCAAAGCACAGGCCTTAGCGGATTTTTTGGCTGAAGGGATCTCCGTCCAACTCGATCAGGAAAAACAAAGTCCGGAGGAAAAATGGACTCTCCAAGTCGATGGAGCATCGAGTAAGGAGGGGGGGGAGCGGGACTCCTTCGGTAAGCCCGAAAGGCGAGGAATTCCCATACGCCCTTCGATTCAACTTTAAGGCGACGAACAACGAGGCCGAGTATGAGGCCATGATTGCGGTTTAAAGCTCGCGCCGAAGCCGGGTGTCGAAGATCCGACGGTTTACGGTGACTCGCAGTTAGTGGTCAATCATGTGAAAGGGAGTATGAGGCTAAGGAAGAAACCATGACGAATTACTTAGCAAGTTGTCCAAAGCCTCATACCAAAATTCAAAACAATTCAATTCGAGCAAGTCCCCCGAAGTCAGAACAAGAGAGCCGATGCGCTCTCCAAGTTGGCATCAAACTTCATGTCAAGCGAGAAGGTTCTGGTCGAGTTACTGACCGATAGGAGTTACATCGAGACGGAGGCCCAGCCGATTTCTCAGCAGGCCACGTGGATGGACTCGATCGCTCTATACCTTAAGGACGGAATATTACCACCTGATAAGGTGCAATCAAGAAAAATTCGACTCCAGTCCACTCGATATGCGTTCTTCGACGACATCCTTTATCGAAAATCTTTTGTAAGTCCATGGTTAAGATGTGTCTCTGAAAATGAAGGCGAATATCTCTTGGAAGAAATTCATAGGAGGAGCATGTGGAAATCACTGCGGGGCTAGAATGTTAGCTCGAAAATGCAAGTTAGCTGGGTATTTTTGGCCGTCGATGCAGCGAGATGCGAATAATCTTGTCCAGAAATGCAACGCTTGTCAGATCCATGATAATATCTCTCATCAACAAGCACAAGATATGAACGTCATCTCGTCAGCATGGCCGTTTGATCAGTGGGGGGTCGATATTGTCGGACCTTTGCCCCGAGCTCCAGGAAATCTCAGATTCGTGGTCGTCGCAGTGGACTACTTCACAAAATGGGTAGAAGCTAAGGCTTTGCCCGACATCCGAGCTGCAACCATTAAAAAGTTCTTGTGGGTCGACATTCTATGTAGGTACGGAATTCCAAAGGCTTTGATCTCGGATAACGGTACCCAGTTTGAAGATCGAAAAGTTAGAGAATGGTGCAGCGAGTACCAAATCGACCAGCGATTCACCTCAGTGGCTCACCCCGGGGCAAACGGTCAAGTCGAACGGACTAACCTACGATCAAGCCGGGGTTAAAGAAGAGGCTAGAGGCGAAGGTCGAGATTGGGCAATTCAACTTCCGAGCATCCTATGGTCATATAGGACGGCTCCTAATTCATCGACAGGGGAAACTCCTTTCTCTTTGGTGTATGGGTGTGAAGCGGTGATACCCGCCGAGATCGGAGTTCCCTCCCCTCGGTTCTCGTCTTATAATGTTGAGACAAATGATCCCGAACTCCGACAGGAAAGGGACAATGTCGAGGAACGAAGGGAAATAGCCTCAGCCAGGATGGCAAGGTATAAGCAAAAGATCTCTCAGTATTATAACTCGAGGGTAAGACACAGGTACTTCAAGGTTGGCGATCTGGTTCTAAGGAAAAATGAAGCGAGTCGACAGGAAGCAGTCGGAAAGCTGACCCCGAATTGGGAAGGTCCATATCATTTCGAAGGTTCACCCCAAAGGGTCTTATCAACTTGGTCGAGCAGATGGAACCACAGTTCCTCGACATTGGCACGCCAACAATGCGAGGAAGTATTATGTTTGAGATAAGCTTTACTTTGATGAACTTATTTACTTTTCACTTATGAATCTTGTAATAAGTCCATGAGACAATTTTATGAGTATTCTAATAAATTTGTATCTTTTCGAGATGCTTTCTGTGTTTGTTAGGAGTTATAGCCAAAACGATACAAGTCCAATGTGACAGAAAAGTTAAAGGCAAAACAATCGAAAATGAGTAAAGAAATCCGCAGGTCGGACATCTCGATAAAGCCAAAGCAAAGTTAGCCTAATGGGCGACGAATGCAAAGGCATAGAGATGGTTCGCAGGGTCGGGCCAAAGGTCCAAGCTAAGAGCCGAACGAGCCCAAGAGGCAAACAAGGCTAAAGCAAAGGACGGTTCGCATAGTCGGGCCACTTGTCCCAGTCGAAAGCCGAATAAGCCCGAGGGGCGAAAAAGGCCTGGACAAAGGACGGTTCGCATAGTCGGGCCACCTGTCCCAGTCGATGGTCGAAAGAGCCTAAATGGCAAAAAAAGACTAAAACCGGGGGCGAGTTCACATTAAAATGCTCGGCCCTAAGGTCAACTAAGCCTAAGCTGGGCGAGAGACTAAGGCAAGCAAGCAAGTCGATCTCAAGTGCAATAAGAACCAAAGGTTCATAATACACTTGGGGGGCAACACAATATCAACAACAAGTATAGCAAATAAAGCGAATAGCGAGTGTCGAGAAGACACCAAGAAGACGAGCAAAGTAATAAGATAAAAAAAGATAAGAAAAAGATGTCAAAATCAAATCAAAATTCAGAGTAAAGTTGTTACAAAACAAGGCCAGGTCGAAAAAGACCAGCCAGAGTTATAAAGGTTATTACAAATCAGAAGTTCGAATATCAAAAGAAGAATTAAAAAGACAACGATCAGGGGTCGGCTTCCGGGGTCGGCTCAGTAGTGGCAGGGGTCGGATCAACGGCGGTCGGATCGGCAGTAGGGGCAGACGTGGAAGGAGCATACTTTATAGCCAAAGACTCTCCTTGCTGAAACTCTTCGATGTACCGATCGTACAGCTGCTCCGAGTCCGGGTTATAGAACATAGGAGTCTCGAGGGACGATACGTCGAATCCGGAGACGATGGCCTTCACCTGATCAACGGCCAGAGTGTAGCCCCCCATCATCGAGGCACGCATGATCACTTCTAGATCGTCCTCGAGGTTGGTCGACTTCCGGTATTCCATGATCGCTTCAGTCTTAGCTTCCTCGACCTGTGTGTGCGCTCGATCCAGTTCAGCCTTTAGCACATCTCGATCATGTCGAGCCTTCCTAGCTTCTTCATCGGTAGCTTTTTGCCCCCTCAGCAACATCTCGTAGTCTTGGGCCAGCTTGAGCAACTCCCTACCTTGATCATGCCTTTCCTCCCGGTCGGCACGGCCTCCTTCTCGTAATGGCCGAGTTTTTGTTTCGGCGGCCACCAACTTATCTTGCGGCTTCGGAGCTCGGCAACCGACTCGTGCTTCAACGCGTTGTATTGTTTTTCCACGGCGAGAGAGGGCGCACTTTTGGCGACATTGTCTTGAAGCAGCCTGCCATTCTCCTTCTTGATTTCATCCGCCGACTCCCCTGTCTTGGCCAGCCGTCGGGCAGCCTCCCGACCAACTAGGGTATTCTACAAAACGCAAAGAGTGTATCAGAAAAGGGACAAGGCATAGGCCTCGAGAGAAGCTAATAGGAAAAGAAGGATCGACTTACAAGACGATTTAATTTTCGCAGCACGAAAGACAGGTTCTTGTCGTCCACGCCAGCGTAATCGTCGGCAACCCGGCCCACACCGATCCACGACTCGGTAGAGGTCTCGGCAACCTTCTTCCTCTTCGCCTCTCGAAGCTGTTCCCTCACCACCTCGGCGACAGATGGCCTTTTCTTTGTTCGCACCGCCGGCTCTTCGACATTAACCTCGACATTCGAGGTCAAATCGACAATCTCCTCCTCGTCCTCATCTCGAAGAGAACCGAATCGGACTGTCAGGTTGCCAGCTGTCGGAGGTGGCTCAGTCGATCCAGCCGCGGCAGTCGACTCAAGAGTAGCAGGGGTAGGTTCAGGCTGGGAAGCACCTCCCTCTCGAGAAGCAGAGGGTGCCCCTGGTCTCGGCCACCGGCAAGTCGGGAGTAGCCCGGCCTCCAAGGGGTGGAGCAGAATGACCGTCGACTCGGGTACCCGGGTAGGGTCAGTGACCTTGGAGAACCTTCCCACTGTAGAGACAAAAAAGACAAGTTAGTTTGATCGATAAACAAAACAAGCAACAAGTCATCAAACACAACAAATGACAAGTATGTAAAGGCAAGCAAATAAGGAACATCCTACGGTTCTCGTGATCTGGGACATTAAGACCCACGTATGGCATTGGCCCAGCTTCCTCCAGGTGGGCCAGGTGGTACAAGAGACTCAGGTCTCGAGTACACACCTCGAAATTATGTCCACCCAAGAGACGAGCTTCGTGTAGAACCGGATCTTTCTCAAGCTTGTCCTGTTTCCCGTCTCTCGACCTCCACTGCCCTATGTAGGGGTTATCCAGACCATGACGAAGAAAGAAAAATCGAGGCTTCCACTCCCCGTGAGAAGAAGGCCCCTTGGTTATGAACTCATGTGTCGGTTGGCTCTTCTTTGAAACGAATACCATAACTTGTCGGGTGTAGCGGCTATCTTGTAGTAGTATCGAAACAAGGGCACCGAGAAGCGACCGAGCCACTCGACATGCTATTATAAATCCCATCGAGTTCGACACCGTTTGGGGCGATCCGAGAAACACTAATCTCATAATGATGTAGAATCGCGAGGATGGCGGGGCGAGTGGGAACCTTAGTCCACTCGCAAGTTGATTCTCGTAAATGGCGCAAAACCCCTCGGGGGCTCATCGGCAAACATGTGATTACCGAAGGAAGTCGAGACTCGAAGGGAGGATTAACAATGTTATACTTCCCGCGATTTCGACAACCTCCTCGAAGAGAGTACGGCCGAGGCATCCCTTAGCACCTTTCCCGTCCATCCTAGTCACTAATTTCTTAGGTTGGTGAGGGACGGGGAGGAGAAGAAGCGGAGGGTTCGCCGGAATCTTGCCGGAGAAGAAGATCGGAGACGGCGAGGTACCGGAATTTGGGATTGGGAAGGCGTTCCGCTATCCCTATCGGATTACGTAGCACTACTATTACTACTTGACATAGATAAAATCAAACAAAAAGATGAAGAACACTAAGATAAAAGACAGGATCTTACTTGGTGTTTTGGAGTTTGAGGAATGAGATGAAGAAAATAACAAACCGGGTTTTGCGGCGGCCTTCTTATCCTCTCCTCCTTTATATATGAAGCAAAAGATTTGCAAATGATTTGGAGAGACGTGGGTATTGGGGGTTATAACCCCCGGAAATCGCGACAATCAAGGCGTGACGCGTCCTTTGCGGGATTCGAAGCGTTTCGTATGCCGGATATCGTGCCACGTGGCTACAAGGCGAGTTAGGGTTGTGAAAAGGTGGGCTTTCTCCCGCCCAAAGAAAAACCCAACTCGAAGACGATTCAAGTGACGGACCCGACCTCGGACAACGGAAGTCGCCTCTCAAGTACGGGGGCTTATGACGATACGGGGTTTCACTCCCTCCACGTGTCGTCTATCGGTTGGTCATCACATTATAAAATAACGCCGGTGTATTCATGTCGATGCCCAGGCTCGAGGCCAAGGCCATCATATAAAAGCCAGGCTACGACTATCGACTATCGACTACCGAGCGAGTGTGAGATGACAAGTCACATGAGGATAGAGTCCACACCCGGCCCTAGCGGTGTAGGACAATGAGTCTAGGGTCGATCACCGCAAGTCGGCAAGTATCGACACCGAGGACGAGTCCGCGCCGGTTTGTCCGAGGTGCCCACCCACGGCGATAGCTTGGGCAAGGGTCAAGGCCCATTTAAGGGTAAAGATGACAATAACACAAGCCGACTTAACCTTAGGGTTTAGGCAAGTATTGTCATTATAAATACCCCATTCCGGGAACTACGTAAGGCTTGATTCCCGGAATGTAACAGATACGTAGGCAATCCAAGATACGATCTTGGACTCAGCCGCATACAAAAAATCCACCCCCTCATTCCTCTTTTTGGCATTAGGGTTCTTGTGTGTTCATCACTAGATTAAATTAGGGCTCAAATCATTAAGGTGACACAATTTGTCATTGTCAACCGCATTGCAGAGACACCACAATGCAGAGACACCGCGATGCAGTGACCTCAATGTCACTTCATTAATTATCTAATGTATGCAGTGACATCTGCAGTGACATCAATGTCACTTCATTAGTTGTCTGATGTATGCAGTGACATCTGCAGTGACATCAATGTCACTTCATATTAGATAAACTTAAATATGGTTTGTGTAAACTATCTTTTACCTGTGTATAACATAGTCTCCGGCGAAAATCTATCTTGTCTCTCTTTTTTCATGTATGTAAGAACATCCATATGAGTTTTAAGTAATCTATATAGATTACGAAATTCTGCCATTTCATCATCAATGGGAACATCTTTACCAAACTGGCTGGAAATCTAATGCACAAAAGAAGGCTACTTGTTGCAACACTATAGGCATCCATATTAGATGTACTTATGTACATAAAAAATAAATGGGTACACATTAACATCAACACATGGATGCAACACATCAAGAAAACATATCAAACCAAAGTACCAATCAAGAACTGGGCGTGGGCGAAGAGTTCCACTCCAATAATTAGAGTCTAGCAAACCAGCAGCATTCCTAAACCAATCAAACCTTGAAACCTTTAAAACCACTGTGGGCACTCCGTAGTCTTTTGATAACAAAGCCAACTTCTCATAGTCTTTCGTATTGTTCCCTAAACCCTTCAGAAGAACAAGAAATTCAAATTTCTATAAAGTCTAATCCATTGCCAATATAACAAAGCATTTCCTAAATTCTCCTTTTAATGCTAGCATGCATATTTTTGTCTGCATTTGCAAACAAAGACAACACAAAAAAGAAACATATGATTCCTCATCTATTCGACAATTTATTTCCAAACAACAAATATGATTGATAGAACTCTGTGAAGAAAATTAGCAATGCAAGAGAAAACATACATCACAAACAGAAGAAATGAGACTATTACTAAATATGTTCAGGTGAAATCATTAAACTTCCAAATATGTTCAAGTGAAATCATTAAATTAAGAGAAATATGTATCTTAAACCTGCATCTGTACACACAATCCCAAATAGAATGCATAATAAAGCTAAAGAGGGAAAAGAAAGAAAAATTACAGTAACGGAGCTTGGGATGAGAATCTGAAGGGGATTTCGATAGAACAGGCCAGAAATACAAGCAATTGACAGCCCAAAGCCATGGAAGCAAACAAAATCCGAACTTGAAGAACTTTTCAGCTTGCCCAATCGATTCCTCCTCAGAAAGCCCAAGTGGTCCATCAACCGTCGGCCACCGCCTTGCACCACCACCTCTTCCGTATCTCGAAACTGATGTTGTCGGGTCGTTGGCAGCAGGAGGAATCGGAATAGTAACGACGCGGTGGTTGATGGGATCGGAGGGGTTTTCTCCGATTGGAACCTCCATTTTTGTGGAATTTTTCTTATTTGTATTGGCCAGCAATTACTAAGTTAACCAACTGGGCTAGAGCAGGTGCCCAAATTCTAAAGAATCAAAATTGAACAATATACTGCAAAAAAAAATCCCCAAAACAACTCACTACAGATTCATGATTACTTGAAAGCTTAACTGATGGCAGGGCGATAGGCGATAGATTTAGATGATGGAGTTGGGGAAGATGATTGTGGCTCTGCTTGCGAAATGGCAGAGCAGAAGCAGCAGAAGTTACTTGAATTGGCTAGTTTCGCCGGAGACCGTGACGGTGATGAAGGAAACGTTGGTGGCCACGTTTTTCATTTGGAGGGTAAATTAGATAAGCTGAATAAAATATGTCCTTATAAGTTCAACAGATTATTTTATGTGCTTATGGGACTAATAAGTATAAAAAACTATACTTTTAAGGAATTAATCCTATTTTTTATAGGGAGAAGGACAACTGTATAATTTTTATAGCGAGAATGACAAACAGTGAATCCTGAAAATCAGTGAATCCCGAAATCAGTGAATTTCGACAGTGAATTCCGAAAATCAGTGAATTTCGACAATGAATTTTGAAAATTACTAAATTTCGACAGTGAATTTCGGCAGTGAAGTGACTTTCGGCAGTGAATAAATAGTTTTGTCATTTATGCAAAAGTTTCAAAAGACTAACCTTCTACTCAATTGATGAAATATTTCTATCATTCTCCCTCATTCCCCTTCTTTTTTAAGTAGTGTTAAATAAAATAAATTAAAATAAAATAAAATAAAAACTACAAATATTTGTTAGTTCCTTATTTTTATTTTTTTTTACAGAAACACAATGCCTTTTTTTTTCTCTCGAAAGACGAAAGATTTTATTAGAGTTGAACAAAATACCCGAAACTAAATCAATCGGTCGAACCAAACCGGTCCAAATTGAAAAAAAACGTAAACCATGATTTTTTTTTGTATTGTAAAAAACCGAACAACAAAAACAAATTGGTTTTGTTTTCTAAAATAAAATTTTTAAAAAAAACGGATCAATATATATATATATATATATATATATATATATATATATATATATATATATATATATATATATGTGTGTGTGTGTGTGTGTGTGTGTGTGTGTGTGTGTGTGTTAAATATACACGAGAAAGAGAAGAATGAAGTCCAGTTGCTCATCTAGACAATAGGTCGAACACTCTCCTTAAGGGAGTTAGTTAGTTTGTTAGGAAGCAGTTATTTGGGAGTTGAGTTGTTGGTTGTAGTATATAAACATCCCAAACAGTTGATAGAAGATTAAGAAGCTTAATTCAATCTTGTATCAATGTTAATTCCTCTCAAATTCTCTTAGAACATTCTCCTCCCTAAATGCAGATTTGAATTTCTTCAATGGAGTTCTTTCATTCTTGCTCCTCGATTCAGTTCTGTTGAGTTTGTTATTTGTTCTTTGATTTGTTACAATGTTGAATCACTTATTTTAACATGGTATCGAAGCTTTCTTGCATCTGATTACTTTGTTTTTCTACGCATTACTCTGCGTTTCAATTTGTGTTTTATATTATACAATTGTGTTTTACATCCGGGTTCTTCGTCAGTTCTTGGATTTGCCATGGCCGTTCAAGGAGTTCGTGATCCATACTACATTCATCCAGGTGAGAACACATCCATGGTTTGGTGCAACCGGTCTTGAAGGGAGCACATAATTATCATCAATGGAAACGAGCTATAGGAATGGTATTGTCCACAAAAGGGAAGGTAAAATTTGTTGATGGTTCTTTGCCTAAACCGCTAGAAACTGCTGAAAATTTTGAGGCATGGTCCCAATGCAATGATCTTGTTATCACTTGGATTTTAAATTCTGTCGATCCTGCCATTTACCAAAGCATTTTCTGGCTACAAAATGCAAAAGAAGTGTGGGATGACTTGAATAAGAGATTTGGTTCTGATAGTGTTTACAGATTGTCCAATCTTGAAGAAGAGATATACAACACTAAGCAAGGTACATTAACAGTCACAGAATATTTCACCAAGCTTAAGGCCTTATGGGATCAGTTCTTGGTGGTTAGACCAATCCCTCCATATACTTGTCATGCCCTGGAGATATATAGAGGATATAATGAGACTGATTATGTGATCAGATTTGTCAAAGGATTAAATGACAGTTATAGCAATGTTAAATCTTAGATATTGATGTCTAAGCCTCTTCCTGATGCTGCCACTGCTTTCTTAATGGCTATCAACATGAAACACGGATTACATACTCTTCAACTTTAAGAGAGAATGTGGCTTTGAATGTTAGTACCAATTTCCAGAGGCCTACTTAGGATTATCAAAGGACTAATCAGTATGTAGGGCATAATCTTGGTAATGAGACTGGTAGAGGCATGGCAAGGGGAACCTATAAGAGTAATAGAAAAAAGATGCAGTGTTCTTATTTTGGTAATGAGGGTCACACAGTGGAAAGATGCTATCAGAAATATGGCTACCATAATGACAGAGGTAGAGGTGCAAATATGGCTAACAATGTTGGTCTAGAATCTGGTTTTGTCCCTGAATACTATCAAGATGCAGATGAAGATGAGTCTAGTCATCCTGCTGCACAAGTGACTGAGACAACCAATACCATGACCAAGTCTCAGTATGAAAATATCATGAGCATGCTCAAGAATGTCCAGATCAAAAATTCAAATCCTACACCTGCTCAGTCGCATCATCCACCAGTCTTGACTGCTAATGTCCAGTTTCAGATTGATGCAAAGTCACGCAACCCTTATCATTGGATAGTTGATTCTAGAGCCACAGATCATGCGGTTTCCAGTGTTAGCATAATGAGTAAGTATGTATCTGTTAAGGGCTTAACTGTTAACTTACCAAATGGTGCCAATGCAGTTGTTTCATATGTTGGTGAAGTAGTTTTAAATGATCATTTGACTCTTAAGGATGTGATGTGTGTGCCTGCATTTTTTTTACAATTTATTATCTGTTAGGAGACTTATTGATAGTACTCCTTGTTATATGTTGTTTAATAATGCTGGCTGTGTGATACAGGATACAATGACTCAGAAGATGATTGGTTCAGCTAAACTTGTTCAAGGACTGAATATTCTAAAAGCAAAGCCACCCCCAAAGTCTGTCAAATGATTAGTTTGTACTACTATGTCTGATTCTCTGCTTTGGCATTATATATTAGGCCATTTATCCACTCAAAGACTGAAAGTAATAAAGAAATCAGATGTTCCTGGTGTAACATTGCCTTTAGACATTGAGTGTCATGTATGTCCTCTTGCTAAACAGAAAAGAATGAGTTCTCCACATAGTATTTTTGTTAGTAAAAGTGTATTTGACTTGATTCATGTTGACATTTGGGGCCATAATAGACATGGTACTCATAATGGTGAATTGTATTTCTTATCCATTTTTTTTTTATGATTTTAGTTGATACTTGTGGGTTTTTCTTATGAAAACCAAAGCTGGAACTAGAACTTTACTTAAAACTTTCCGTGAATGGATTTATACTCAATATCATAGACATGTAAGAACTATATGGTCTGATAATGGACTTGAGTTCCAATTATCAGATTAGTATGCTGAGAGGGGTATAATCCATGAAACCTCTTCTGTACACACACCTCAACAAAATGGGGTTGTTCGAGAGGAAACATCAGCACCTAGTCACAACTAGAGCATTAAGATTTCATGCCAATATACCAATGATCTAGTTAATATTACACCTACATCATTGCTTGATAAAAAAAATCCCCATATTCTGTGTTTTATGATCATGCTCCTGCTTATAATGCCCTAAAAGTTTTTCGTTGTCTAGTTTTTGTTGGGACTAATGTGCAAGGCAGGGGAAAGTTCGAAGCAAGGAGTAAGAGATGTGTGTATCTAGGGAATGTTGCTCATACAAAGGGATACATAGTAATTGATGTGACCACCAAACAGATCACAGTTTCTAGGGATGTAGTGATTCATAAACATGAATTTCCCTTTGCAGAACCTGCACCAGCAGATCCAACTTTAGTAATACCAACTGCTACATGCCAAGATGTATATGAGGATTCACTTGAGGGGGGCATGCTCCACATGATCATAATCAGACTCCTAGTGTCATAAACGACAATGAACAAAACCCTGATCATTCTCAGCACCAATCCCTGGCAGAACCAATGAGGAGGTCATCAAGAACAAGAGTTGCACCTACATACCTAAAAGATTATCAGCACAACATAAGTGCTATTCAGTCCACACCTCATCTTATTCAAAATGTGGTTTCCTATAACAACATCTCAAATACTTACAAGACTTTCACAACCTCAGTAGACAAGTACAAGGAACCAACAAACTACAAAAAGGCTGCTCAGTTTCCAAAATGGCAACAAGCCATGAAAAGTGAACTAGATGCTCTACATCAGACCAACACCTGGATAGTAGTTCCTTTACCAACATGCAAAGTTCCAATAGGCTGTAAGTGGGTATTCAAAATCAAAAGGAAATCAGATGGATCCATTGAGAGATATAAAGCTAGGTTAGTTGCAAAACGGTATACTCAAACTGAGGGCATTGATTTCATTGAGACTTTTTCACCAGTGGCTAAGATGTCAACATCAGATTGTTCATGAGTTTGACAGCCATGAAGAAGTGGCATATGCACCAACTTGATGTAAACACAAATTTTTTGCATGGAGATTTAGATGAAGAGGTGTATATGATACCACATCCTGGATTGCAAGTACAAGACTCACATTCAGTATGTACGCTCAACAAGTCTCTATAAGGTTTGAGACAAGCTAGCAGGCAATGGAATGCCAAGCTCACCCAGACATTGTTTCAAGCTGGTTATATTCAGTCAAAAATGACCATAGCCTGTTCACAAAAGGTACATGCACTGATTTTCTTGCCCTCCTAGTCTATGTGGATGATATAATAGTAGGCAGTCTGAATTTGCAGGAAATTCAGGATCTCAAGTGTTTTCTACACAAGGCTTTTACCATTAAGGATCTAGGAGAGCTTAAATATTTCCTAGGCTTTGAAGTAGCTAGATCCAAGCAAGGGATTGGAATGAATCAGAGAAAGTATTGCCTAGATCTATTAACCGAGTTTGGCTATTTAGGGGCCAAACCATCTTCCGTTCCTTAGATCCCACTGTCACTCTTGAAAAAGAAGACTCACCACCCTTGGCCAATAATACTTACTATAGAAGTTTAGTGGGCAAAGTCATCTATTTAGGGAATACAAGACCTGACATAGCTTATGCCATCTAACAGTTAAGTCAGTTCTTGGATCATCCTACATAAAAGCATCTTGCAGCAGCCCATAAACTCCTAAGATAACTAAAAGGTGCATCTGGTCAAGGGATTATGTTTCCATCTGAAGGTTCACCCATTCTGAGTTCTTTTTCTGATTCTGATTAGGGTAGATGCAACTTCGCCAGAAGATCTGTTATAGGATATGCCCTATTTTTGGGAGATGCCTTGATATCATGGAAATGTAAAAAGAAAGAAGTGGTCAGTAGAAGTTCAGCAGAAGCCGAATATAGAGCTATGGCAGCTACTGTCTGTGAAATTCAATGGATTTTATATCTTCTATCAGACTTTCAGGTTCAACACTCACATGTTGTTCCTCTATTTTGTGATAGCAAAAGTGCTATGTACATAGTGGTAAATCCTGTTTTCCATGAACATACTAAGCACATAGAGATTAATTGCCATTTTGTACGAGAAAAGTATCAATCCAAGATCCTAAAACCTATGCCACTAAAGACTCAAGACAATCTGGCATGTATTCTAACCAAGCCAGTTGACAGGAGCAATCTATACAGGCTATTACCTAGATATCCCATCAAAGACATCTATTAAGACCTTAAAAAGAATAGAGAAGAATGAAGTCCAATTGCAAGCTGTAATGGACACTCCATTCCACCTTGAGGGGGTGTTAAATATACACGAGAAAGAGAATAATGAAGTCTAGTTGCTCATCCAGACAATATGTCGAACACTCTCCGTAAGGGACTTAGTTAATTTGTTATGAAGCGGTGATTTGGGAGTTGAGCTGTTGGTTGTAGTATATAAACATCCCAAACGGCTGATAGAAGTTTAAAAAGCTTAATTCAATCTTGTATCAATGTTAATTCCTCTCGAATTCTTTTAGAACATATTCCCGCCTAAATGCATATTTGAATTTCTTCAATGGAGTTCTTGCATTCTTGCTTCTTGATTCAGTTCTATTGAGTTTATTATTGTTCTTTGATTTGTTTACAGTGTTGAATCACTAATTTTAACAATATATATATCGGGGCTTCTTACGATGCACCTACGAATTCTACTGTGGTGCACAGATAGAGAAGAAAGAAGAAGTAGATGTATGTAATAATTCTACTGTCGTGCACTACGAATTCTACTATGGTGCACAAATTCTACTATGGTGCACAAGTGAAGCGGTAGAGAATGTCCTTAAAGCATTGAGGATGAGTTCCTAGTTTGTTGAAACTTAGAACCGGATAAGTGTAGATGTATTGATGCTAACCTTTAGACTTATGAAGACAATGGGAATTGCAATCTTGGTTTTTGATCACTTTAATTAGTGATGTTGAGCTAGAAATGTATTCAGTGAGTAATCTGTTGAAATAGTGTCCTAAACCCAATCGGATTGGACCGGATCCGACTGTGTCGGATCATTTCTACTATTTCTTTATGATTATACATATATAATAAATGACGTCATTTTTAAACTATGATTGTGATAGGCGATATGGTTGATGATATCTCTAATCACTTTTAAAGAACCAATTATGAATTGTTTTATGATAACGTCATTAATATTAAACTATGATAGAGTCTAAAACCATGATACGTGGCGAGAATTATGGTTGATGATATCTCTAATCACTTTAATAAGTTTGATACTTAAATGTCTACTAAAGCATGCGAGTATACATGTTAGGTCGTTTGAGAATCGCGTACCCATGATAGGAGTGATTATCCGAAAGGGCCTTCCATGTAAGGAATGTCTATTGAAAAATTCCGAGAGAGCTTGATATGATAGATACGATCAAGATACGATCGTATGGATATTACTACGGCGATGAGATTCTATTTACACGTTAACCGAGAGGTACTCGCACGTACATATTTGTGTGTGTGTGTGTGTGTATTTTGCAAATTAATTAATCAAAGAATTATATTAATTAAAGAATATTCCGGATGTCAAAATTTATTATGTTGATTATTTTTTTTTGAGAAAATTATGGGCATATTATTGTGTGTGTGTTTTGCAAATAAGATAAATTATATTAATTAAAGAATATTCCGGATGTCAAAATTTATGGCTAGAGGGGCGCAGGTATTAAGTGTATAAGATACACTTGGATTGTGCAATTTAATTAATAAGATTATATTAATATTGGGTATTAATTGATTTTTGGAAAATAGAATTATGGTAAAAAGATAAAGATATTCAATATAAGATATTGTCAATATTTAGATTTATTTAATATAAGATATTAAATATTGATGAGATAAATCAATCAAATGGATTTTTCTTATTTTATTAGCAAAAGATTTTCTCTCTCCTCAATCTACTAGGAAGCTTCTCCCAATCAGATTGGGAGACATAAGAGGCACCCCAATGCTCTATATAAAGGAGGCTTGGCTAGCTCTTTTGTACACCATAATTCCAAGAGCTAATTGTTATTGTGAAAAATAAAAGAGCTTTTTAGAGAGAGATTATAGAGAGATAAAAGGTCGACCTAGCAGTCGAGTTTTTCTAATAGCAATCCCTGATGGGATTTCGGCTAGGTGCTCGTGTGGATTACTGGTAGAGGCCGGACATATGGACGGCTCGTGCACATCTACTCCTACCGGACGGTCAAAGCGTCGATCTTTTAGATCAACCAAGGTAGTATTAGTGTATTACCGTCCCCTCTCTTATATGTTTATTGTTTAAACGAAGTCGATCCTGGATTGGGAAATCAATTTTTGAAATTCCGTTGCGCTACTCGGTTGATTTCCTAACATGATCATGGTAGATTCTACTACTAAGGCTAATTAAACAAATGGCAGACTGAGAGGCACAAGGGAATGAATGCATGCATCTATGAGGTTCATCATTGAACTTTGTGTGGTTCTTCCACATAGCTATGTGTTGATATAGCAGTGGATGTTGGAGTTACCTGAATCTGAATCCGACTCAAGAACCTGATTTGAATGAATTGTGTCGAGTTAGTTTACTACACATATTCGTCTAGATCTTGATTATATCAAATCTATAACGGAAGCATGAATTTTGCGATCTAATTAACTAATAAACGATTAATAAAATGCCTTAAAGAAAAGGTTACAAGATTACCCAACCGAATCGAGATCCTGTGATCTTCTGGGTTGTATCTTCAAGCGACGACTAGTGGACGTCGATCTTGTATTCGAACCTCCTCGAATATGCCTTCTAGAAAAACCCTAGTTTTTCTTCTCTTCAATTGATAAGATAAGAGAGATAAATTTTCTATTCTCTCTCTCTATAATGGCACTTATTGTATTGTGTGTATTGTGTTGGAAAAACTCTTTTATATAGGAAAATAACCAAGTGTTTTCCTACAACCACAAGTTTATGTTTTCGTATAAAGAAATATTTTATTCTTGGGTCTTTTCAAGGTGGGAGTGAATTGTTCACTTCGAGAGAATATTACATTTCTTGATATGTGAAATAGTCATTGATGTGTTACACTTCAAACAAGTTCCATCTTGCTGCACCACACTCTGTATGCGATCAATCCGTCTACATGGAGACCACATATATATGCATGAGAACTAACCGTGGGATGTGTGGGACTATATCAAAAGGTTTGACGAGCGGATCAACAATCCCCGCCTCCTGTCCGAGTATCTCCAATAACATCAGAGCCTTGCCGAACGTCATCCAAGAGTTCCACACCCTCTAGGAGATTAGATCTTTTTGTTGCATTGAGACAAAAACTGTATGGTAGGCTTTTTCGCTTGTCCATCGTAAGATCTCGTTTGAGCGAGGGGCAAAACGTGTGATCCACTATACCTCATTTAAAACACATATTCGGCAACCTCTCATATTGAATTAAGGCATAAACCTCATATCCATCAACCTCCAAGCGAATCAGACGACGTAAATGAGCAGTTAGGGTCAGGGTTACCCGAATTCGTAAGAACCGCTGGCATGTAGCCCACTCCTCCCATATTTAGCAACGACATCAACCTCTTCAAATTACTCTACGACCTACCATCTGCGAATTGAGATGAGTTGATAGTCCGTATACATGAACCTACAGATCGATTGAAAAAGCCAACATTGGACTCCCAACAATCATCCAAACGAGTAACACCAAAGGAAAACTTTCAAATCACCAAAGTCCCCCGCACAAAACCCGAGCTAAATCAGCATTGATGTGGAACACAAATTGATAGATATTCCTTGCTAACTTGAATGGCAAAATATCCAACCTTAAGATTTCGAAAGAGCCTAATGCATGTCATGTATGTGCGATGTCTTTAGGTGTAAGAACCTTTCCAACCAAATTGAGAGACCTTGATTGTCGCCATTCATTAGTCCTCTAGTCGTAAAATAATGAAAATTTATTAAAGTGATAATAAAATAAATAATTTAATAATGCTTAATGGATGCTCTATTATTTGCATCCACCCGTGTTTTACCGTTACATATCATTTATCGGTGCATCGCACTATTTTTTTAAAATCGATCTAATAAGCCAAAAACCTACTATTTCAATGTTGATTCAGACTCGACTCAAAGGGAGGTCATTTCATTTGTATAAATTAACCCCTCGAGGTATTTTGCCCATCGGTCTCAGATTCTCCCACACTCACTACTCAATTTCCATTGTGCCTCATTCTATTTCCTTCTTCAAGTCTCTTATCTTTCAGCAGGGGAAATATGTCTCTTATATTCTCTCAAGCCTTAAGCAATCACGCCTTATCTCTCAAAGTAATCTTAATATCCACCACCGTTTTATCGGCGGCGGTTGCGCTTAAGATTAGTGTACCGGTCATAGCTGATTTTGCCGTCACCGATGCACCTTCAATCTACAACAGCGTAATCTCATGGCTTAAGCCTCCTTATCTCTACCTCGTTATAAACTGCATAATCATTTCTATTGTTGCATCATCAAAGCTTCAGTCCAAAATTGTCGAATCTGAATCGTCGCTGACGTCGGTTAGTCATCATCATCAGCTGGAAAGAGCACCAATTCCTGTATCTGATCAGATTCAGGTACATACGCCGATTTTGAGTCCGATTAAGCACTATAGTTATGGTGATTTCCTTGTTAATGGAGAGGAGGTTGAAGCGGTAAGGTCGGAGGATTTTCGTTTTGAAAACGATAGCTTGAATACTGAGGTAAATTATAAGGAGATTACCGTTTGGGAAAACGGCGACGAGAAGGAGTTAATCGAATCGAAAGCCGCTGATGTGCTGTTGTCAACGAAAGCAGCCGAGAACAGAAATAACGCAGACGAGAGTGTTTCACTGTTGAAATCGTCCTGGTCGCCATCGCCATTAATAAGGAGAGATTCGTCGGAGTTTTCCGATTTGAACGAGAAGCCATTAGTTTCGGCCAGGTTTGGCCACCGCCGTTCTGTTAAAGGCAGTCCTGAAGGTACCTTCTATCCGCATTTTATTTTTTTTTTTTGGTTGCTTTTTTGCTGAGTTTATTAATTTCCTATCCGATTTTCGAATATATCTCATTTTCTTTTCAAAAATAAAATAAAAATATATCTAAGTTATCAACATAATTTTTTTTTTTGAGGAAAATTTATTTAATTTTTTCACATAGTTTAAGAGTTAGCTAGGATTCAGCAACTATTAAAAGCTTATATATAGGTTACGTAATAAATTACTAAGTTAGATGAATAAATGAACTAATAAATCTGTTAAAATAATAGTAAATATTAGGGGTTAGATTGTTTTTACTAAAACGATTTTATTGAAAATTGTAATTTAAACCTTCTAACCTAAAATTACAATTCACCCACCTATAAAACTTTAAGAAACAACAAACCTTTTTTTATTTTTGATGAAAAGAGAACAACACACCTTAAGAACGAGATAGTAGTTTTTCCTATAAAAAAAACAAAAAAAAGTATTTAATTAGTATTATTATTATTATCATTATTATTATTATTATTGGCTTTTTGAATAGTATTTTCCTGTTTTCAAAAAAAAAAAAAAAAAAAAGTATTTTCCTGAGTGTCCGGAAACGCTTGTAAAGTGGATTGTTGGCCGTAAAGAGGTAGGGCCGGTAGGGGACGGAGCCTCTCCGATAATAGTTACCGTTAGGGGTGGGGTTCAAAATTGAACTGTGTGGACACCATTCCACCGACTTGAACGTTATGGTTGATTGGATGAGGATTTAGAATTTTGTTTTTTTTTAAATTAGAATTTCTTTTAAAAAAACAAAAAAAATGTTTATATTGGAGAGCGTGCACGGTCAAGGAAGACGACAAACGTGATGTTCGCATACACATTTGGTAGTTTCTGATTAGAGCACTAAATTTAAAGAGATAATCACAAAACTTTCTTACCTAAATTAATTCTATAATCTTCATTCCTGTAAGTAAAAAAATAAAAAAGAGCTCAATTATCTTCTATTTGTGGTATTTTCTCGTTTTGCATCACATATGAAAAAGAAAAAAAGAATAGTATTAGCTTTTAAGTCCAACGGTTTTTTTTTCCTTTTCTAGTATTCCAATTTGTCCTTATCTTCCTTCAAAAAAATAAATAAATAAATTTCCTTATCATATTTATTGATTCTGCATCGATGATGTCTGTAGCATACGTATGACAGTAAATGTGATACGGACCAACAAATACGTGTTTCTTTCGTAAAAAGAAAAAAGAAAAAAGAAAAAAAAGTTGGCTGTCACGGTAATTAATGTAATCAAAATATAATAATGTAAAAAAAAAAAAGAGAAACTCGAAAAAATATACTTCAAAAAATAATATTCCTGTAAATATATTTCAAAAGTCAACATTGGAAAACTATATCTGCGTCGACGCATGAGCTACGTAGCGACGCATGCGCGACACAGATTGGTTTATAAAAATTATGGTCCAAGGACCCAAACACACTTATATATGAAAATGTCTCTTGATACGTGCACAATCTGTAATAATTGCATACATAGTTTTGAATTACAGTTACATTATATCGAATAATGCGGAAGCATTTAAGAAACAACGGATAAGAATTCAACAAAGATAAGGTAACATCGATCGTTTAAGATATGTCAGCTCAGCCTGTCCTTCAATTGTTAACTTTTATCTTATTGATATTTTATTCTTTCTAGAATTATTATTTTTAGGATCCGATCAACTATTTAGAGATCATCTTAGTCTAAAATAATTAATTTGAATTGATAAAATATTTAAGTCTAATATTTATAAAGTGTAACATGCTTCTTCCACATCTAATATGTGATATCAGATTATGCATGAAGTTTTTGTGGAAATACAAGCAGCACTTTTATAAATAGATAATATATTGGATAAATGGAACCAAAGTTTTCACTTTCCATAAAACGAGGGACTGGAAATTAAATTGAAGTAAATAATGTGACCACAGGTGGGAAAACAGCGTTGCGAGTGTCCAAGTCAAAGAAGCAAGAAACGATAGAAACCACGTGGAAGACCATTACTGAAGGACGGGCAATTCCCTTGGCAAGACATCTAAAGAAATCAGACACATGGGAGTCTCGCGGCGGCGGCGGCGGCGGCGGACGCCACCACCACATCCAGGCCCTTCCTCCACATGACCCAAGGACGATGGAGAAGGCGGAGACTTTCCACAACCGTAATAGCTCAAGCAGCAACTCGTTGCAGACTTCATCCTCACCCGGCGGCGGTTCAGGGAAACTCAAGAAAGAAGCGTCGCTGAGTCAAGACGAGTTGAACAAACGAGTTGAGGCGTTTATAAAGAAGTTTAATGAAGAAATGAGGCTACAGAGACAAGAATCATTGAGCCAGTATGCAGAAATGATGGGGGCTCATTAGTAAATCATTTTGTATTAGTTTATTTGTTTAAAGAACTTTTTTTTTCCTTCTGTATATGTAATGCTCTTGTTTGTTTCAAACTATCATAATTCATACATATATGTTGCCGAAAATATACTGTACTTATATAGCAAACATCTGTATTGATAGGTTTCACCATTGATTTTAGCATTTATTTATTTATCGGTAATGATACATCTTATATAATGCCATCAATTACAATACATTCATCACATTATGAAGTAGTATTAATCATTAATCAATTATTAATTCACACGCTGTTATCAAACGATGTGGACCAGAAATTTTTTCAGTGGGGGCCAATTTCAAAAAAAAATGTTAAAAAACATGCATCAGTCAGGTTTTGAACAAATGGCCTCATTTATACATGATCTTTAATATTATTAGAGGGGTATACTAGTAACTTCGCATGAAAAGTTGAGTGGGTCGTGCACCCCCTCAATACACCGGGTCCGTCTCTGATCATAGATACTGCTATCACATGCAGTACGTAGACATTATATGCACGAGTAAATTTGTGGCTCAGGATATACATACAAGTATGTACACAGATATTTGTGGCTCGGGATATACATGATTTGATAATGGTTCAGATTACCAAAATACAAACCAAGTTGATAGGGCTAAATCGTAATTCGGTCCGCAGATCCTCACTCGGGCCCGTCCGGCCACCAAAATAATGGATGAGGCCACCGGCCATTATTGTCCGCGAACTCGCAAGTCAAATAGGGTCGCGAGCCTTTGGGTACGCTCCAAGCCCTTAGCCCCATGAGGCGCCAAGAAAGACTAGGGGGCCGGCACGCGAATCCTTTCGGTTATCGGGTCCGCCAGCGACCTCACATGCATAGATAAATATCTGTTTGTACTATGTCCTTACTTGTAAATAACCCGAATTTTAGTCGGTAATTTCCCTATAAATAGGGCCACATGTAACCCATTCAAGGGACACAATTTTAATCAATGAAAAGCATGGCAAATCCAAATTCCCCAACTCTCTCTTCTCTTTTATTAGCACCACCGCCGGAGTCCATTGCCGCCACCAGGCACCACCGGCAAACACTATTTTTATACACTTTTATAGTCAGATATCCACTACAAACAACCGCTAAATCTTAGATGACTTTTTGGACGTTATCACAAGTGAACCAATAATCTCTACTCATACTAAAAGTGTGAGTGTGTTTTCTAAAAAAAGTGTTTCTCTCTAATTTAAATAATTAATAATCAATTAGTTTTAATTAACTCCCAAATTAATAAAATTAATCAATTATTTTTAAGTAAAAGTATCAAAATAAAAATCAATTAATTTCGAGTAGAAACATCAAATAAAAAAAATAAAATCCTAAAAATCTTTGATTGATGATTGATTAAAATAAATATAGAAAAAAAAAAATTTAAAAACATAAATAATCAAAATCATCAAAATCCTTGATTGATTATTGATTAATGATTAATGATTATTAAAAATGTAAGAACATTAATAATCAAAATTATCAAAATCCTTGATTGATTATTAATTAATTATCATTAATTACTTAAAATAGAAAAAACAAAATTTTTTTGGAACAAGAAAAAACGAAATTACATTACAAATATAATAAAATCGAAAATATAAATAAATTTTTGATTTAATTAAAAAAATTAAACAAAAAAAATCATCAAGATCCTTGATTGATAATTGATTAAATGCTCATTATCAATTAATTATTTAAAAACTGAAAGATTAAATTAAAATATAAAAAAATTGCCGTTAAATACCTTGATTCTCTAATTAATAAATTTACCATTATCAATTAATTAAAATTTCAAAGAAAAAAAAAAAAAAAAAAAAAAAAAAACAATTGAGCATACCTTGATTGATTATTGATTATTAATTAAAACCGAAAACTTTAACAATCAAAATCATTGATTATACGTTTTCCCAAAAAACTAAAAGCAATTAAAAATTCTTTATTGATTATTGATTATTTATTAAAAACCAAAAATAATTATTAATACAACAATCAAATCAAAAATAAAAAATAATTATTACTACGAAAATCAATTACAAACTGAAAATATTTATCATCGTACGTTAGCAATTAAACCAAACAAATACAGACTTAACTTTGAACATGTACATAATTCTCTCAATAGCCATTGAAAATCCAAAAACATAACAACAATTTGGTGAAAGAGACACCATCCACCAAAGATAAAGGTAACACATTGTTTCTCCTTTCGGCAAATATCATTGATGTGTATATTATTATTTTTTAAGTTTTACAATAGTTAAGCACAATATGAAATTCGCATCATACACAAGCAGAATGAAAAGTGTGTTATTATTTTTTATTATCATCTTCATTATCATTGCTTTCATCGGTATACTGGGAAGGTTTTTTTTTGTGAATGTAAAGAAGACGATACACACAGACTAGAAGTAAGTTAAAAGAAGAAAATATTCTTAACTGACCTACAATGAACGATGCAATAAGATTAAAAATGTTGTGAAAACTAGATGAAAATGAAAAGTTGATATTGATACATGCTCTAAATCGCAATGGTATATATGTCGGAAGATTTCATGTCAGGTCTTACAAAATCAGTTAAATCAATTAAGGCCAAAACTTTGGAATCCATAAATTATTTTTAAAAAGCATGGGTAAAAACTTGAAATCTCACAATTTATCAAGTATACAATAAGACTGCAACAACATTGTACAAAATATACTAAGAGTGATTCATGATGAATTGTCTACAGAGATTCCCAAAAAGACTACATTTTAGAAGAAATGTTTAATTCTCAACATCAAATTATACTCCAAAAGTTTCTCTATAAGGTTTTAATGGCCACAATGCTAAGTTCTTAATTAATGGGCCTGGTGGCACAAAGAAAACATATTTAAATAAGGCTCTGCTAGAAAATGTAAGAATGAGACAATAGATAGCTATGAAAATAGCCACATCAGGATTTGCGGTTGAATTACGCTCAGAGGCCGAACTGGTCATTCACATTTTAAAATTCCAATCAGTGCGCATGAAACATATATGTGCAATATTTCGATGCACAGAGGAAATACAAAATTACTACAAAAAGCAAGTCTAATCATATGGGATGAAGCACCAAAGAAAAATATATGGGCAATTGAGACACTTGACAAAAGCTTAAAGGACATCATGAAAAATTCTAACGTATTTAGAAGAGATATTGTTGTATTTGGAGGTTGTTTTAGACAAGTGCTTATGTTCCAAATGAACGACACTACAAACAATAAAAGGAAACTTGGTGAAGTCATATTTGTGGCCAATGATAGAAAAACTATATCATTCTAAAAATATGAGAGCAAGGGGAGATCTACATTTCAATCAATATTTATTAAGGGTTGGTTGTGGAGAAGAACCAACCAACACTAAATGAGACATAGAGTTATCAAAAGATATGATTATTGAAAATGATGAAAACGATGATGAGGTTCCCGAAAACAATTTAATAGGTTCTATCTTTCCATCTATACAGGAGAACACATTCTCAACAGAATACATTACAAGCAGAGCAAAACTGGCCACGATTAATGAACATGTTGATAAGTTGAATGAAAAATTGATATCAACCTTTCTCGAGGATGGATATTGTTTCAACAGCTTTGATAAGGCTATTGATGATACTAATGATTATTATCAAGAAGAATTTCTCAACACTTTGACACCAAATGAATTGCCTCCTCACAAATTTGTGTTGAAAAAGTATTCACCGATAATGTTATTAAGGAACTTAATTAGATCTAGCAGAAGGATTATGCAATGGTACAAAGATGATATGTAAATGGTTAAAAGGAAACATGATTTATGCTAAAATCACAATTGGGCAACATATAGTAAGCGGGTTTTAATTCCACGCATTCCATTCTCACCGGCGGAAAATGAAGGTTACGCGTCTCATTTTACAAGAAAGTAATATCATATATATATGTATTTTCTTTGCAACAATGATTAATAAAGCATAAGGACAAACAAAACCATTTGTAGGAGTTTAATTGCCTCGACCGGTGTTCTCTCATTGACAATTATAAGTTGCACTTTCAAGGGAACTATAATATAAACAACTAAGGTGTTGATCAAACCCAAAGATCAACTCGATAACATCCACAGATGTACGAAAAATATAGTGTACAAACAAATTCTACAGTCTGGTATGTAAATATTATATTTATCTATTATCATTATTCCATTATTTTCATTAAATAATTCATACTTACTATTTTCAAAAAAAAAATCATACTTACTCTTATGAGTTCTTATTAAAAAGAACAACACTTCTTAATAAATAATAAAAGCACACAAATTAATTACCCAATTTATGCTATGTAAGTGGAGGACACATGGAGAATGAAAGAACACAATATCGACAATTGAATCACTAAGCATTGAGTTCCAAAGTGAAATTGTATTTCTATGAATTGCTATTGTTTTAGTTTATATATTCAACTTCTTAGACTTTTATATTTATCTTGAAATCCATAATAGTATCAGACGATGTCTGAAATTGTCAATGATGAAATTAGATCATTAGGCGGGTAATTAGGCTTTGTAAGCATAATCCAATTACTTGACTTGTGGATATTGTGATGATTTATAGCTGAGTCAATGTGATTGAGTAACTAGAGGATTCGGATCAAACTATTAATAAAGTTCTGAATTTGTGAGGAGTGAACTATTTTTATATGATCCACTTTCTAGAGAAGATGCCTTGGAGCACATGATTGGGGACATTACTGAAATCATGGGATGGTGTACAGTTCATGCCATAGTAGAGTGTGAACCATGAAGGCATTATCATGGCAGTTATAAACTACTAAATGACTTGACCGGTCTTCTTTGAAACCTGAAGTCATCGGTGATGATATACCCCGAGCTAGAGACATCTTCATCAAAGTTATCCAGAGTATTAGGCCCTAAATTGGGTTGGACATCTGTGGCCCATATGGCTCTTATGAATTCTTATTAAAAAGAACGACCTTTCTTAATGAATAATAAAAGCACACAAATAACGGTAGCTCATTAGGTGCCACGTGTATGACGCCGGGTCACACCCACCGTCAAAATCCCCACATACCTGAGCTAGAATGGAGGTCATATGTTATGTCTTATTTGAGATGATGTGGTACTTCTTAAGAGGCGGGAACCCAAAGGTCTCCGGCATGAATGTGTTTTCCAGCTGTCTTTTGAAATTCAAATCTTCATTATCAAAGTCCTTTTGTTTTCCAGAGTATGCGCATTATCAACAAAGTCATTCACTTCTTCTTCTAAAACCGAAATCCTGCCCGAAATCTAAATGGCCTCTATTGAAGATTAATGTACCTCAATTCCAGAAGTTTTGGGCCCTATCTGAAAGTCATCAACCCGCTCAAAAGAAAAGTACAAAGTCATCTAAGGTTGTGGTATTACTTCCTGGTGTGGAGGATATTCGATCCTCCCTTACCGTCGACGCTGCCATGGAGGAGATTTGCCGGACTTATGATATCGACCTGAAAATATTCGGTACTTGCCTTTATCTGATGAGAGGGCTAATAACCCCCTGAAGGTTTTATGATGGTTTACAAAGAAACAATTGGTGGGATCGAGTTCTCCGAATGCCTTTGAATTCAGCCTCGTACATGTCCAAAGATTTGTCCGGTCCAGAGATTTTTGAAGTATCCATTTTTTATTTATGATGTAGCTTGTTTATATTATGTTGTAATTAGACCTGGCCGGTTCCGGATCTTTTTCCAAGTCGGACCCGGCGGTTCCCGGTTCCAAACCGGTGGGTCCACGGGTCCGGCGGGTCCAACCCGGTTCTAGGTTCCACCGAACCCGGACCGGCCCGGAACCGGTGGTTCAAGGAGCCGGTGGTTCAAGGAACCGGACAAATAACCGGCAGTCAAAACGGCCGGAATCGGCCCGGAGGACCTGAACGACGGTTTTCTATTTTTTTTTTCCCTACAAGTCTCCAACGTATATTTTTTCAATTTTTTTGAATAATTTTTTTTTTAAAATATCACACTCATCACACTATGAAGTGATTCAAGTGTACCGTCATTGATGTATTATTAAATTATGTAATGGTGTTGCTTAATAAAACAATAGGGGTGAACATGGTCCGGTTCGGCCGGTTTTTTCGGTTTACTAAAACCAAACCATTTTATACGGTTTTTAATTTTCGAAACCAAACTAGAACGGTTTTCGACGTAAACCATTTGTTCGGTCGGTTTGGTTCGATTTGGTTTCGGTTTTTTACGGTTTTTCTTTAACAGTTAATATTATTGATAGGAAATCACAAATTGCCTCGTAACAACAAATGATAATATATGTAAAACATTAGTACTATTATGCTAGTAAATCCAATCAGATGATTTAACAAATGTTTTATATTTAACTAACATATACCCATGTGAATATTAAATATCCAAAAACCAATCATATTTCAACACCATCCAACACAACGAAATCGACACGAAGTTTGAGACGAACAAGATAATGAAAGAGTCATCTCTTACTCATTTCAATTCATCAATGAATCATCGATTTCAAAAAATACTAATAATGAACTAATCGTTACATTATTGAATATCATTTATAAATCTCAAAATCCATTTGACAAAATAATATTTTGAGTATGGTCAAGGAAGAAAGAGGAATGCGTTTGTTCCATAAGTAGGCGAGAGATAAATTAAAGATAGCTTACTTTCACACATTTCAAACGAAAAAAAATATGTGATATAGTTTTGGACTTTATTTAGTTAGAACATATTCGTCATTTTATTTTCTCCAAAACACCAACTCGTATTTTGATTATCTCAACAATGTTATTGTCCAACATAATCTAACTATAAGCAAATAAAAGACAAACTTATATAAAACTAATGTATATAAATGCATTTATTTATATAAGATGTCAAACCTAACAAATGAACAAATCGGAAAATGTCCATGATTAAGTTCATCAACAACATTAGAAGAAGTAAATCATACAAATAAGTATTCATAATTCAAATATTGGTGCTGAGGAAGTAGAAAGAGAAGAAAGAGTTAGCGGTGGTGAGTTGTGAACTGACATGTACTCGGGAATCTCTTAAATGATCAACAAAATATGAATATTTAGGATATGAGATTAGTAATTGATCATTAATGCATTACAATTACAAAGTTTAAACAAGTTGAGTTGGACCAAAAAAGCACATTGATGTTTTAAAGTATTAATAGATGTAGGTATGTGTGTGTGTGTGTGTGTGTGTGTATATATATATATATATATATATATATATATATATATATATATATATATATATATATGTATGTATGTATACATATAAAATCCGGTTTGGTCGGTTTTAAACGGTTTTCATTTTTTTAAATTGGAACCAAATTGTTTTTTACGGTTTGGTTTTTTACAATACAAAAACCGACCAAAAAACCACGGTTTATACCTTTCCAGTTTGGTTCGATTTGGTTCGGCCGGTCGGTTTGGTTTCTGGTTTTTTTGTTCAAGTTACGTTGTTTAGATTATGTTTTTATTGATGTTTATTCCACAATTGAATTTACAATTGAAACAATCAACTTATACAAGGTTACCATTGTACATTATAGTTAAACACATACTTAACTATGTATAACATTAAATTATGCTTTCAAATTTCATATAAGCATATCAATTAACCAACACCAATACGTGCAACGCACTTGTATTTTGCTAGTAATTTTTAAAATGTTGGTTTTATTCTACAAGGAGAGAACCATCAATACAATACTAACATAGATTGATTTGTGACCATCATGTCGCAGTGGTTGGACCATCATAATGTGATATATATGAAATCGAGTGATCCATGATATAAGGTATGTATTGATTAATCAGTGAGTTTCATACTGTTATGATGTTGGTCAGTAATTCCTACAAATGATAACTAAAGTAAATTTGCGGTTGAGGAGATGTATGAAATATTGATTGATCAATAAGTATTGTATTTATTTTTAGGAAAAAAAATGTCACGTTTTCATTATCATATTTGTCGTCATCACAATACAAAAAAAGGCACATGATTAAATGCGTGGTTGAAGATGTGTTGACTGTTGAGGTATTAATCGATCCTTGTTATGAAGTGTGTATATGTATATCAGCAATCTTCTTTTACATCCGTTTTTGTACGGTGTTTACTATGACGATGATCTTGCGTTTGATAATGTGTATGATGATCTTCACGATCTGAGATCACTGAATCAACGGTGAAGACGTTGCACAGCGACGTCGTTGTGTAAAACGGATGCGCTTGCGTCAAGACCACTCTATGTATATATTGATTGATTTTGATTACAGTGTTATGCTACCTACTGGATATAAGAGAATGAGTGGCTGGAGGATATCCTCTTCCTTTTCTATGGTTGATCTTCTTTGTTAGCTAGTGGCCGGCAAGGTAAAAGTCAAGTGTCATGAATTCACTAGAAGGACCATCAAGATTCATTAAATAGCAGAATTAATAAAGATATATACCTATGTACATAGAGGTGAGACCTAAAACGAGGGGATTATAAGGAAGTTATTGTGTGGTGAGAGAATTTAAGGTGAAGTGACGGGTGAAACGATCAGAACCATACAGTTTAAATACATAATGATGAAAGTGTGTGGTGTGCCACACTGTATAAAAACACCACACAATAACTTCCCGGGATTATATGGGTAATACTACCGCCCGCCACAGATAGCTAAATGTAATGAGTGATACAATATGTATATCGTCACATTATTGATAGCTGAGCAAGTGCCTGCTTGCACGATAATGATGTCAAATACTTAGCGAAACGAGTATCTAACTTGATCGAATCTTAAAAAGTTGTCTAAATGACATTAATATCATTTACCTAGAAAAATGAATAAACAAGACATTGAAATCATGTGTAATTTGCATATAGCCACTATAGTAGCAAACATTATGGTTAAGAAATTCAGAAAGTAGATGAAAGGTATCGTCTTTTCATAATGATTAGTAAAGCATCTCAAATACATTTAAAGGACCAGACTAACAAATCTAGTGAAGGATTCTGTTAGATATATTACTTAACATAAAAGTACTAATCCTATCACATATAAATTCCATATGGCTATTGATATAACACACTACACTCAACCACTCGTAAGTCTATGATTGGAGCATTCTTTTCGGACCCCCTCAAACGAAAAGATGTAGTCACCGCATTGAGTTTGGATAAAAAAAAGTATGAGAATGTTATAAGACATGCATTGCTTTAGTGGGGCAGTGTGCAACTTGGCTAGATGAAGGTATCTAGCATACATTCAACTTTTGGCTAAGACTTGATTTCTAATGTAATGGACATCCACTTCAATATCATTAGTTTTTGCATGATATTTTCACACCAGACAGTAGGTAGGTACACATTGCAATTTAATTCCCTATTCAGAAAGCAAGTGTTGGTTCCATTGCATCTCAAATGGTAAATGAGCCAACTTTGATCCGGTACTGGACAAGGCCATAATTGCCCGTTTCTTGGAACTCCATGAGACAAAAGACTCTCCTGAATACATACAATATCCTCTAGTAGATCTTCCGTCAAAAGATCATACAACCCAGTTAGCATATGAGAAACTAATGAGTTGTGTGGATGCAAGAGTCTCTTTTAAGCCTGCAAGTGATCAGAATGTGGATCATGTATAATTTGACTCAAAGTGTTGACAACAAAAGCCAAATCAAGGCTCGTGAAAATAAGAAATTGCGGACCTCCAATGTCACTTCTATAGAGGCTAGGATTGATCATAGGAATTCCTTGCTTAAGAACATAGTGCTTTCTAGGTACCATATGAGTAAGACAGGATTTTCAATGTTATAAGCAAAACTTTTTCCACAATTAAGATGCACTGTGTGTCTGATTCAAGTAAATACATGTTGTATTCCTGTGAGCTAGCAGTCCAAGGAAGTGAGAAACTTGGCCAAGATCATTGAGGGAAAACTTAGAATTTAGCAGTTGAATAAAATTCTTAATGATATGAGGGGAGCTGCTTGTGAGTATGTCATCCTATAGATGAGGGTATACATAACATGGCCATCTTCTAATTGTTCACGGATTGGTATGCTATTATCATGTTATTAGATGAGTTAGAAATGTTTCCGGACTAAAACTGAATGATCATGTACAAGAGAAGCAAGAACTTGTTTATGTATAAAAAGCATGCAATATGTCGTTTTATGAAATAGTGAGAATGATAATTACAGTATGAAAAGAAGATGATCATAAGCATGAAATTAAAACAAATGAGCAGTACTATGATTCGTGGTTAAATACTTTGATATAAAAAGACAATGAATCATCGAGGGTCCTCGGTATCGACAGTACCCTCATAGGCAAGAATTGTAAACATTATGTTGGGCCGGTCAACAATCACTATCCTTGAGTTATAATAATGGACAATTCCAGTTTGTCAAAGTTAATGAGCAGGCTTTCCATGTTAGACTGTACTAATTATGGCGTGGTATTCATAAACCTGAAAGCAAGAGCATGGACAGCTTGAAGATAGTTTACATAAAAGAATGAAACTTAATAACAAGCATGGACAACATACTGATAATGGAAAAGAAAAGTTGAATTTGACTATGTGTCATTACTTTACTCGATATGTCAATGTGACGATAAACTGTTATTCATGTTATTAATTGGATATTTATGTGGTTAGAATAGTTTCCTGTTATTTATCCACTCGTATACATTTTGCGAAAGAGAAACTTGAAACATTGTCCCGGTCTCAGTAAGAGAAATTAGTTTTTTTTATGCGAGGGTTCCTTACGGTGTTTCATACGGTCCTAGTAAGAGGTATTAGTTTTTAATTGATGCAAGGTTTCCTTACTAAGGTCTCAGTAAGAGGGTATTAGTTCTTGTTTATGTGATGTTTCCTTACTGAGCTTTTTAGGGTCCCAATAAGATGTGGTATTAGTTATTTTTTATGCGAGATTTTCTTATTGACCTTAGTAGGGTCCTAATAAGAGGCACTAGTTATTTTTGATATGAGGTTGCCTTACTGAGGTCCCAGTAAAATGTATTACTTTTTATCCTTACCGTATCCTAGCTAGGACCGTAAGCAAACAAACCACTCGTGAGTAGCTCGAGATCGACTCGATCCAAAACCCGACTCAGCTTAAATCAACTCAACTCGAAGATTAAACGAACGATACTCGAATAATGCAATACTCGACTCGACTACTCGCGATCAAGCTCGAATATATATTTATATACACTAAAAAGCATATATGTATATCCATACATGTATACATACATATATCTTATTATTAGATATGTATGTGTATCTTTATATTGTAGTCAATGTGTAAAATGTTAAATTTTACATTGATTTTAAGGAACTTCGAAAAATATGCTCCAAAAAAATAACATTCCTGAAAATATACTCCAAAAGTTAATATTGAAAACTATGCCTGTGTCGGCGCACGAGCCACACACGAGCCACGTAGCGACGCACGAGCGACGCATAACCGAATGGAGTATAGTTTTTCAATGTTAACTTTTGAAGCATATTTTCAGGGATGCATTCTCTTAGAGCATATTTTTTCAAGTTTCCCTTGATTTTATATCATTTGTTATTATCAAGTGATTATTGAATTATTTTTTTAGTTAAGTTTCGAAACGTATTAGACTCGATAAACTCGATGAGATACTCGAGCTCGCCTCGAGTTCTTAAATCTTTTTTGAATCTCGGCTCGAGCTCGAGTTTGAAATGTTCGTGTTCAAACTCGAGCAAGAATATTCTAAATCGCTCGACTCGTTTAGAACAATACTCTATTCGACTCGACTCATTTACACATTTGTTCCTAGCCCTAGGGCCGAGGTAAGACAGGCACAAGCCCCAAAATTGTAGCTGGTTAAAAGCCCCCCCAAAGGTGAAGGTAATCAGACTGGTGTCAAAGTAATTACGTGATGCCTTTAGAATTACCCTTCGTTTAATAAACTTTTTGAAAGGCCATATGGATACTACAGGCCCATTTTTGTTTCAATCCTTCAAATTTTATCATTATGACAATTGAGCTACGGAGATGAAGTGCATAAGGCCTTTTATAGTTTAGTTTGGAAAAGCGAAAGATTCAAACACGTATCTGTTTTCGTCTCAAAGGAGACTTGAATCCTGATTATTGCCGGGTTATGACACAGTGTAAATTAGTAGGCTTTTATAGTTGAATTAAATTATGAATCCATACCTTCATTTACACCGATATGGAAAACGCGTGACATGATTCATAACAAATTGATAGTTGTTGTTGATAGACCTTGAACGTAGGTTTTTGTGTGTGTTCGCTTTTATTTTATTTTATTTTATTTCTTTTTTGGAACGAAGATCTTTATTCAAACAAAGTGAGAAAAACCCCAAGATGGCATTATATCAGTATGATAAACAATTCATAAAATGTACGTGCCTTTATACCCATGTTATTTTTACCGGGAAAAAAACAAGGCCTTTATACCCATGTTATTTTTACCGGGAAAAAAACAAGGTGTGCAATTGAATGGTGCGATCATCAACTTGACCACTTTAGAAATGGTTTCGACCACCTGCTAGGTAAGGCTGTGGTTTGCATTGGGTCCCTATGCATTAGGGCGGTTCGGGCTTCCAAGGGCTTAGGGCTTGTGGTCGGATTTTCATGGCTGCCGACTTGGTTCGGCCACCTAATGGTGGCGGAAACTCAGCTATACCAGCCCCACCATCAGGGGCAATGTTCTGACGCGCAAGTAATCGCAGGAGGATCTTCTACATCATCATCTCTCCCTAACTTTGGTACTTCATCATCGTCTAAAGGTAATCGGCCATTGATTTTACTTTTGGTAGAATTGCTCTTTCTTTTCTAAACCTTTTGAGAACTCGCTTGTTGCTCGATTTACGTTATTTCATCTTAGTCTTGTTGTGATTCGTAAGTTGTTGCACCCTATCCCTTTTTGTTAGAGTGCAAATCAAGTGGTACCTTCTCAGCTAATTGGGTGTTGCATTATCCTTTCACTCTGCTGCAACTGTGCACTGTCTTGTGTTTGATGTTTCAGTGGTTCGGACGGATGATCATGCAAATGATGTTGGAGGAGCTCAAGATATTTTCGGTCATTCGGTGCATCATTGTGGGGGCATTGGAGGGTCCTCCCGATCTATATTTTAAGGGAAGAGGAGGAAATTATGTTGACATTCACTAACTGGGCAAGTCGGGATTGTAGGAAATTTGGGCTCAAAGAAAATTTGTGGATTTTCACTTTACATTCATGTCGGGATCCTAAGAAATTCGGACACTAAGAAAGTTTAGCTGATCCTAAGAATTTCGGGCATCAAAACATTTTGGTGGTTTACACTCACCACTCAAGTCGAGACCCGATGCATTCTTAGAGCTTTTGATATTTAGCTGATTTATTTTGCATTTGATTGTTCTGTCTTTCATACTTTCTGAGATTTGAAGACATGGTCATGTGATGCTGCACTCTCACTTATATATTTAGATTTTTTATACCGGGTTTGCCAAATATAGAATTTAAGGAAGAATGACTATGCCTCCATGACATATTGTATAAAGGCGTAAGGACAAGGCTTGTACGTATTTTATTTTCTTGTTGCTGTTAGGGATGTCAATTTTGATCCAACCCGTTGGATATCCACCCTATCTTACCCGGTAGAGTAGGGTATGAATTTTATTTTTCAAAACCCGCCGTGGGTAGAGTAAGTTATAAATATCTATTTTCTACCCGACATATTACCCACCGACCCACCATATGATATATTATCTTAAATTTTATATATATTTATTTTTATATGCATAAAATAAATAGAAATTCACCATTCAATCTCAAAATCACAGAGAGAAAGCAAACAATTCTCTTTTTATCATCTGATGATGATTGAACTCATCAATGAAAAAATCAAGCGAAGGTGAATATACACTTTAAAAGTTCAACGACACATAAAGATAATGATGTTGATGGTTGGAGAAGTTCACCACTTTTGTTAGTTGACAAAAGATGAAGTGAACGTTATTTTAGGCCGAGTTAAACCACAAATTAAATGGTGATGTTTTTTTTTTGAAATCCCTTAACTTCCGTTTTCTTGAATTATAGAAAATAAACGAGATCAAGTACTCGTTATTACAAGCAATTGTTACATTTATATTTCTTATGCCCGTGACTACTATAGCTTCTGAATCAACTTTAATAATAAAAATAGACTGAATAAAAAAACTCCAGTATAAAGTGTGCTGAAAGTAATTTCGTAGTGCAAGTAGTATAAAATATTAATTAAAAAGTGGTGTAAGAAGCATTTTTATGACGTCAATACTCAATAGAGTCTATTTCATTTTTGTGAATGAAATCAAATATCCATGGATATCCATAAATCCGTGGATATCCACATGGGTAGGGTATGAATTTAAAAATGTCTACCCGCACGGGTTGTAGATAGGGTATGGGTACGAAAAATTTATGATGGATAGGGTATGAATAGTGGCAAACCCGTACCCACCGGTACTCATTGACATCCCTAGTTGCTGCAAAAATATGAAATAAATTTCCGTCAAAAAAGAAACTTATAGGTGGAGTAAAATTCCATTTTGTATTAGACAAATTTCTCTTCAACCTATAAAGTGAGAATTCGTATTACACATTCTTGAGCAGTTTTTGTGTTCATTCTCCGAAAAAAAGGCTAGGAAAATATTTGTTTGGTAAATAAACATGTTATGATATACTCATGAATTTAGAATAATGTCATTTTATTTTACTACTTTCTTTTAACTTAGTATAATGTGCAACTTTTATGAAAAATAGTTCACATTCATACGGAAATTTCCTTTTTAAGTTTTACTCAATAGATGATTATGACGATACTGGATTTTGTCATGTATAATTTCGAGTCAATTTAATCTAGGGATGATCGAATCAAAGAGGATTTTGGGGGTGATTTTAGACTGAGCCTGAGAGTCTCTCTCAGATTGCCTACGTATCCTGTAATTGTCAGGAATCAAGTCACACGTAGTTCTTGGAAGTGTATATTTATAGGGAGTTCATCACCCTAATCCTAAACCATGTCGGTTTGGGGTAAAATACAGTGTTAGCTCTTTGGGCTTTTACCAGCTTATATGGGCTTTACCCACTTATGCAAGTAACCACCGGGATAATGGGCCTGCGTGTTTAGAGTGGACTTTGTCCGCACCCCTAGCTTTCCGACTTACGGTATCGAGATGGGCCCATCGTCTCGGTTCTCTGATCATGTCGGTTGTTGATGTCTCAACCCGTAATTCGACCCTTGGGCTATCACTTATTTTTGTTCAGGAGGACCATCTCGTGACGCCACGTGGAGGTGCGAGATATGGTATCGGCATAAGCCCCCCAGATCTATCTGAGCTCTTGAGGTCAGGTCTGATTTGTCAAAGGTGTATCTCGGCCACTGTCATCCAATGCTCTGAACTTAAATCTGCCCTGCGGACTTACTAGTTACTTCCCGTGGAGTCCGACATACGGACTTTCCATGTATGCTTTGCAGACTTTTTTGCCTTAGCATTATATGTCCCTTGGACTTATAATGTGTGGCTAAGTTGACATCGACTTCGATGTCGTAGCCGTGGAAGGAATGATGAGATGTCCAACTTGGGACTGTCTCGGTTGAAATTGACTTCTCTGAAGAATCTGATTTGCCCTGATTTTGGAGTACGGCATGCGGATCTCGAATGTCAGTCTAACAGTCTTGAGAATTTGCCTTAGCGCCAAAGATGATGCTTCTTCTTAGGCTTTGCCCTTTTTAACCGAACATTGTCGTTGGCTTCCATCTGTATAAACATTTAGCCGGTCATTTGGACTCGGCTTATTTTTTCCTTGAAAAAATGTTATATTTTTCCTTCTCGATATAGACTATCTTTTTTTTTATTGCGGCCTTTGGCCTTATTTGCACATTATCTTCTCTCATGTCAATGCATATATGTCGATATCTGCTCCCCAAGTATCATGAGAACCTTAGGTTTGGATCATATTTGTATTTTATTGGGCACGTTGTCCGACCTGCGGACTCTCCCCGTCTGTCTGCAGTGCAGACCTTTTTACTTTAGCAACATTTGTCCATTAGACTCGTTTTGCCTTGACGATGTCGATTGTCTGTGCACTTTGTCAGACATGCGGACTGTCCCTGTCTGATGTGCATCAGCTGATCTGCCGCAACCGATGTCGCTGGTGAATCTGCTGATCTGCCGCCACCGACTGAGAATTCCGACAAACCTGACGATCCAATGATATTACGTAATTTGAACTTAAATTTGTTATGATTTTGAAACTTCTGAATTCGCATCTTTGCAATGCTATAACTATTTGGCCAGTCTTCATGACTAGGCTTTTTTTTTTGTTATTTTTGTTGAAATTTTTACAAGTATTTGATGTCAAACACTTTCTTGCATGTCGATTCCCATTTCTTTGCTCGCTTTTTCATGAGTATTGCCTATCTTTCACGTCTCGATGCCTTTTAGCTTTTCACTTGTCGAGCCTTTGGCTCTGTTTGTTTTTTGCTTTATCGATGTCGTGTTGCCCCCCAAGTGTATTATGAACCCTTGGTTCCTATTTCACTTGTGCGTTTAGCTGAGATCGATCCGTTTGCCTCGGCACTTTTTGTCTTTTGGACTAGTTTTGCTACGGGCGGGTCGACACTCTGGGTGTTTGGCCCGACTTTGCGAACCATGCCTTTGCCTTGGCCTTTTTCGCTTCTTAGGCTCGTTTGGCCTTTGGCTGGGCGTTTAGTCCGACTGTGCGAACTGTCCCTTTGCCTCGGCCTTTTTTTGCCTCTTGGGCTCGTTTGGCTCCTGGCTGGGACGATTGATCCGACTTGCGAACCGTGCCTTTGCCTTGGTCTTTTTCGCCTCTTAGGCTCGTTTGGCATTTGGCTGGGCGTTTAATCCGACTGTGCGAACTGTCCCTTTGCCTCGGCCTTTTTTGCCTCTTGGGCTCGTTTGGCTCCTTGCTGGGACGTTTGGTCCGACCTTGCGAACCGTGCTTTCGCCTTAGCATTGTTTGCCCATTAGGCTCGTTTTGCTTTTTGGCTGGTCGATTTTTTAGGCGTTTGGTCCGACTATGCAAACTCTCCCTGTGCCTTAGCTTTTTGGTTCTATGGAACTTTTAGCTTCACTGGCTGTCAATCGAAATGATCATGTTGCCCGACCTTGATGCCCTAGTAAATATTCTCCCTTAGGAGTCAGATTACGTCGCCGTTGACTCGGACTTCGATGCCATTGCGTTTTCATCCCATTAGGATTTATAAACGTTGGCTGTCGACACTGAAGGCATCCGACTTGCGGATCCTCGTAGACCGTTGAGTAGATCCTTTATAGAGTGGATCCTCGAGATACACAAAACACTAGTCAAAAAGTCGCAATAACCATGAGGATAGTTCCCGAAATAAGAAGGATCGTCCCGCCACGCTCGGCTAGGAGAGTTCCAAAATAAGATAGCTCAACCCTCCGTGGGGAGAGTTCCTAAAATAAGAAGGCTCTTCCCGCCACGCTCGGCTAGGAGAGTTCCAAAATAAGATAGCTCAATCCCGACGTGGGGAGAGTTTTCAAAATAAGAAGGCTCGTCTCGTCACGCTCGGCTAGGAGAGTTCCAAAGTAAAATAGTTCCAAGATAAGATGCCGAGTCGAACTCGGACTTATTAAAGATTCGCTCATCGGTGAGCTCCAAATATGATGCCTGGCCGAGCTCGGTCTTATAAAAGATTTGCTCGAGAGAGCTCCAAATATGATGCCAAGCCGAGCTTAGCCTTCGGGCAAGAGGAGTCCATAAAGCTCGAATGCCGGTGCTCGATATCTCGAGTCTTTGTGGTGCAATGTGATTGTGATAAAAACATTGCATATATAATAAAGGCCTAAAAAGTGTATAAGAATTTCAAATAACGATTGTAAGAACCTGGAGTGCTGAAGAGCTCGGCTCGATCCTTGGAGCTCGAGAACTTGCTTCGTGGATAGCTAGATACGGTAGATAATTCACAGCTTTCTTGGGCGCCACAACAATGTCTTTCCGGTGGCAATCAGACCTCGAAACGGACTCCGATCGGCACAAAATTTGGAGGGATCGTTCTTCGACGGTTCAATCTCCGGGAATAAGCCGCCGATCCGCGGTAGGCCGCGCCCGGAATCCTACCTTTGCGTTTTCGGGCCGGCGCGATCACTTTCTTGGCGACAATCGGGCAATCAAACGAACTCTGATTGACCTGTAGTTTTGAGAGATTGTTCGTAACTCCTAGTAATTTATTCTGACCGGTGGGATTGTTGTTCCAACGGTTAAATCGGCGGAAAAAGGCTGCCGACCTGTCTACTCCCAATTAGGGTTCTGCTGGTAGTAGCTCCTTGGCAACGATCGGGCATCAAGACGGACACCGATCGGGATGAAATTTTTAGAGATTGTTCTTCTCTCTGTATAATTTAATATGACCGGAGGAATTTTCATTCCAACGGTTGAATTGCTGGTAACGGGCCGCCGACCGAAACCGCCGATTAGGGTTCGATGCGTTTCTATAATACAACAGCAACTTCTTTGCGACGATCGGGCAATTAAATGAACTCTGATCGGCCTGAAACTTTTAGGTCTTGTTCGTTCCTGATAATCCTTGATTATGACCGGTGGAATCATTTTTCCAACGGTTCAATTTGCGGCAATTGGCTGCCGGCATGTCTGCTCCCAATTATGGGTTCTGCTGCGTTTTTGATACATCAGCAACTTCTTGGTGACGATCGGGCATCAAGACGCACTCCGATCGGTCTGAAATTTGGAGGCCTTGTTTTTCCCCCTTCTTCTTCAATTTGACCGGAGGAATTTTCATTCCAACGGTTCAAACTCCATAAATTAGCCGCCAATCTCGCTGCATTTTTGGCCTTATTTTGCCATTAACATGATCACCATCACTCCTTGATCCATCACCGATAGAAGACCCTCCTTCTAGCGCCAATGATGATGCTGGATTTTGTCATGTATAATTTCGGGTCAATTTAATCTAGGGATGATCGAATCAAGGATGATTTTGGGGGTGATTTTAGACTGAGCCTGAGAGTCTCTCTCAGGTTTCCTACGTATCATGTAATTGTCCAGGAATCAAGTCACACGTAGTTCCTGGAAGTGTATATTTATAGGGAGTTCATCACCCTAACCCTAAACCATGTCGGTTTGGGGTAAAATACAGTGTTAGCCCTTTGGGCTTTTACCAGCTTATATGGGATTTACCCACTTATGCAAGTAACCACCGGGATAATGGGCCTGCGTGTTTAGAGTGGACTTTGTCCGCACCCCGAGCTTTCCGACTTGCGGTATCGAGATGCACCCATCGTCTCGGTTCTCTGATCATGTTGGTTGTCGATGTCTCAACCCGTAATTCGACCCTTGGGCTTTCACTTATTCTTGTTCAGGAGTACCATCTCGTGACGCCACGTGGATGTGCGAGATTCGGTATCGTCAGATTAGTTTTCCAATATGTGGGTTCGGACATATCGGTCTAGAGCCCCGATGTAACAGGGCCGGTCATGTTCATAGCTCAATACATACTTTAATATCCCTCAAATGATTAGCTTTAGTAGCAACAAGAAATCAATGATATAAGTGATTTTTGCTCCCTCTATTCCTATATTAATTAGAAGTGATTTTCAATGAGTGTTTTCTTTTTCATGAGTTGAATGTGGCATTCATCAACCGTAATGACAAGGTTATAGATATACACATATATTAGTAATTTGATGTATGTTGAAGTTATTATGTACAACCTCTATCTCAAAATGTAAGTCATTTTAGCCTTTTAGTTTTATCCCAAAATGTAATTTCATTTACAAAACCAATAAAGTATTTATTACATATTTCTCCTTCTATCTCTTATTTATTATATACTTAACCACTTTTTACTACTTTGTATTAATACCAATGAAATGTCAGTTTAGTCTTTTTAATCAAAATTAATGACAAATAACAAATATAACTAACTTTCTTAATATGTGTGAAAAAACCTAAAAGGATTTACATTTTGGGACGAAGGTAGTACAAGACATTATGTTAATATTTATGTTGGAGTATGAAAGTTTATATAGCAGTAATGCATTGTAGTGTGGTAGGACACTGGATGCTTTAATAACGCATTTTCATCTGATTGTGATCTGTAACAGCCCAGTCTTTTAATATTTTAGTTTATGCATTTATGTAATTTGTAGTACACCTTACGAGACATCGTAACTTGAGAAAAACGGTCTCTTCGAAGATATCCAATAAAATTGGAACGATATAGATTAGATTAGCGTGGCCTTGCGCAAGGATGACACATACAAATCGAGTAACCTGAGAAAAACGGTACATCATTCGTAGGTTATGGCCAAACGATTCGTATCTAAAATATTATTCGGGTTTTCGGAGCGGGTAGTTACGTAACATGAGTTTAAAGAATACGTAACGCAAAGAAAAATAGAATCACTCGGTTTGTTTTTTCTTTACACATCATACTTTAACGTTGTGGTTGAGTTTTGTGGTTGACGGTGACTGACCACCAGATCCACCGCTACAGCAGATTGTGATGTTGGTTCCGTGTGACAACTCTATCTGACCTTATTATATGACAAAGGAACGTGTCACCGACTCTTGCCGTCGGTTACATTACATATGCAAATCTAGCTCACCTAACCGGCCTATTTTCTTTTCTTTACAGTACTCTATTGTGTTGCCTCAAAGGGGAAAAAAAAGAAAATTTTTTTTGCTGTGGCTGAAAGTGTCCCATTTTAATTAATTAATTTATACATTTTGCTAGTATTTGGACCACAGCCCATAAACGGAACTAGAGGACGGCTAGGGTGGATGTAGTCTATCCGATTTTTATTTTCGGTACATCAAAATATTAATATAATTCGGTTCAACACAATTAGTTTTTTGAATCTAGTCCATTAACCGTATAAATATAGTCAATTAGCTCACTCAAACATCAATTCTTGGTTCCGTCAATTGCCACAACCGTTCTACATGTTGCACCCCTCCTACCGGTGCACTACACCGTTTTCATAGAATCGACCTTGTGAAGTCGATTTTAGCACGTCACATAAGTTGGGGAAAAAAGGCGGGAAGAGGATGTCCCTGATATGGTTTTTTTCTTGCATTTGGAACATTTATTTTACAAATGGTTTAATGGTAAATTGTCATGGATAAGACTCAAAGTCTTGCCAGTAGGAACAAAATACAACCGATTTTCCACTAAACTAACATACATTGTTGTTACGATGTAAAAATTTGAGCCATTTTATATAAACTTTAAACTATTCTAAACTATATAATTTTGGGCCCATCGTCTCCCCTGGGCAAATGCCCATCTCGTTGGGCCCCAGGGCTAGCCTGCCTATATAGTTGTTGTAACACCTCCAAAATCTAGGTTTGGCAGTGTTAATTGAGCCATAATGGATCCGGTAAATACTTAGACCCGTTATGGCTCAATTAACGCCATTATGGTTGAGACCTCGACAAGCCATTCTTATCCATGACAGCTAGAATGAGTTCTAGATTGATAGAGGGAAATGAAGTCTTTGTCATACAAGGCTCCCTTCTTTCCAAGACTGTCAGTAGCATGGGTTTTGAGCTTGTCCCACACAACTTTCGTTTTCTACCCAGATCAATCTTCATTCTGATCTTTCTTCTCACCTCGGCCAGCTTCTCTCATGAGCTAATTAGCTTCTCCCTAGAAGTGTTTATAGACGACTTGCACATGTTCTTCCTTGGAGAGGGGAAGTTTACTAGTTGAGTTTGGCATGAATCCTTCATTTCCATAGGCCTCCCACAAATGATGTCACCTGAACATGTTCCTCTGCATTCAAAACCTGCCTGGATTCGTCAAAAAACCTTCTCATGTATTCCAATGCCGACTTTTTCTCTATTCGCGTTATGGCAAGAGTATGAGTGAAATTTCTTTGGAATGGCTGAGCTGAGATGAATGATGTGGCCAAATGTCTCTCTAGCTCAGAAAAATTGCTGATGGAGCGTGGTGAGAGTCTCTTCAACCACTTCATGGCCTTTCCTATCAGTATCCTTGAGAAAGCCATGCACCTCATCTCGCCGGGTGCACCTTAATAACATATGCTGAATATATTGGCGTAAATGATCTTTTGGATCTTTGGTCCTATCGTTGGGATCTATCTCCAGAAGGTTAAACCTATCTAGTTTGGGAAACTTCTAAATGCTTTCTGTAAGGCGGAAACTGAGATGTATTCCTAATTTCCTTCTACCTAAAATCTCTTTCATTTCAACTCGACCTGCACCCATCATTCTAGTGTTCACTTGAAGCCATTATGCTATGGTGACTGTCTGGGCCGCTAGAACTAGAGGGACTTTGAACTCAGCATCATTATCGAGAGTAAACCTTTGTGGCTTTTCAGGGAACAAACTCACTAACCATAGAGATATCCCCCAACAAAGATATAATCTTCTTAGGATCAACGGGAAAAACTAGAAATCCCTGACATCCACCGCAGAGAGCCTTAAATGTGGAGAAATAAAAAACGATAAGGATGGAAAAGATAAAAATATATCTACTAAGGTGGAATCCTCTCAAAGAACATATGATCTTCCTCGGGCGGTCTAAAATGAGATTCATATTTAGATTGAAGATGGGGTGAATGAATTGAATGCATAGCCGATCGATGCTCTGAATAATACACGGCCAAAAAGGTCCGGAATAATGGAGTTTGTGTTGGAGTATTCCTCCTCAAATAGCGGGTGCAACCCTTGATACCCTTATCAACCTAAACTGATTCTCCAAGAGGTGCAGAGACAGATGAAAACTCACTTTGCTTACTGGATGTGTGTTAGTTTTGTGACTTGATCTTTAAAACTGGTGGAACTTATATGTGAAACTAAGACTGAGAATGATGGTCAGTTCAGTAAAGTATATTCAGTTATGTGAAAGTCAGTTTGATGAAGTGCAACTGAGTTTCTTTTGAAGTCAGCAGTCAATTTTGGTTTGCTGAGTTTTGTTGAGTATAACTGAGTTCTATATCTGGGTAGTTGATTATAAGTCTAGAAAGTCAGTTTGAAGCTGAATCTCATCTGGTGGATAACAACTGGAGCTGGGGTCCACATTTGGGGTATTTATGACAATTCCGACAAAGATCTTATGGCGGTTGGGGTTAGGGATTTGTGCCTATAAATACCAATGTTGTAATCAATGCAAAATGTGTCTTTCAAGTGTGTTTTTCAAGAGTGTGAAAATTCTTGTAACTTCTGTGCATAATAAAATATCTTCTTTTCTGCCCGTGGATTAGTCGGCACAACGCCGGATACCACGTTAAATTACCGTGTTCTCTTTGTTTCTATAGTTTATCAATTTCTGCCTTATTTTTCGTTAGATTGCATTTGTTTATCTTTCTTCAAGTGCAACTTTTCTCGTATGTGTTTCAACAAACTGGTATCAGAGCGTCAAGTTCAAGATTCAGAGAGATTTGCAGGTTGAACGGAGTTGATCTTCACCAAGACCGGTGACTGGTGCTAGGATTTTGTGATCAACGGTCTGTTCTTTAGCAAGAAGATGTCAGCAATTAACGAAAAGATTGTTAAATTTACAGGGAGGAACATTTTCAGTCTGTGGCAAATCAATATGCAGGCCTTGTTAAAATAACAAGGATTGTGGACTCCTTTATCCGGTAAAAGGGATGCCAATGCAGTGACAACACTCTAAATAGTATAATTAATTATACCTTTATTCACCCCGAATTCTACTCAAGAGAGGATAGATAAGCTCGTTATTATATGGAATATGTGTTAAATGTTTATAGGTTCATAATTTTGTATCTGTGTTATTTTCCTGAAGGTTTGGTACTGTTGTGCCTCGTTTTGTGTGTTTTATAGGATGTACCGAATCTGGAGCATCGGAGATAGGATCTGGATCAAAAGGATCATGTTGGGCCGAGTAAATAAAGTCCAAGAAGAGGTCTGCTAAAGAAAAAGAAGAAAAGTCAGCCCGGTTTACCGAGGGCTAGGTCCGGTAAACCGAGAGCCTTGTGGGACACAAAATCGATTCTGCCGCATCTACTAGGTCGTTAGGGTTTCTATGAGTCATAAGTCGGCTATTATATCTATATAAAGCCGCATTAGCTGAAGTTTACATAAGTTTTGCATATTCTATTATATACATTATACAATTTGATGAAATAAAGTTATTCTAAGCTTTTGAGGAGTTAAATTCTGGTTTTCTCCCCTTCTCTACCATCTCTAGCTTGAGTAGATCGAGCTAGATCCCCATCGTTGAAGGTTTGAAGTTTTGAACGTTCCTTTTTTATCTTCAATATGGTAGATCTGTTCGTATTTATGTGTTTTAGTTAATCGGCATGTTTAACGACCTCATGATTTATTTAGATTAATCGTAATTGACCAATGTAGATCCAAAATTAAGAAAAACAGTGCCCCGGTAAACCGGTGGTCTATACCGGTTTACTGAGGCAACATTTAGGAAACTTAATCTGGAGGATTCACGTCAGCTACGTTGATCGATAGGTTTAATTAACAGAAGGTTAGATTTTGCCAATCTGTTTATTGTATTCATAAATTAACACGAAGAACTTGCAAGGTGAAGTGTTAGTTATGGCATTGTCTTGATGGACCCTAGGAACGTGCTGATCAGTGTCGACAGCTGTCTAGGCGGATTAGCGGTATGAGTTAGCGTTCGATATCGGCAATTCTAGTTCTTTATGTGTATGGGCTATTACGGACCAATTAAGGAGGGTAGCTTGCGTATAGATTGTCTACTATCCTGGTCGGAGTAGACATGGTTAGGAGTTGCACCCGTAGCTTAAAACTAAACTAAAAGTTCGATCGATTAATTTAAGGAAATTATGTAGAGAAGTACACATAAAGATTAACTAATCCAAGTTAGTAGATCGGTGGGAAGAGGGGGAGGAATACCAAGTTTCTTTTATGTTTATTGTTGGTGAAAGACCATCTATGACGCTTCTTAGTTAGGTTAGAATCGTTTATACTTAGAGTTGCATTGTCTCTATGGGATCGACTTTGATTCGCCTTACTATACTACGATGTACCTAGTATTCTTGCTAGTAATATTGACGTTAGTGACTTACACGTGATCAAGATTTTTGGCGAGGTTGCCGGGGACAATGGCCAATTTCAAGGATAAATGTTTTAATTCTGATTAAGAAGTCGTTTTTTTATTTAATTTATTTTCTTTTGAGTCTTTAGTCGTTTTGGATCAAACCTGGACTTGTTAATCTGCCAGAAGGAGAAATTCTTTGTCCAGTTTACCGAAGGTTACCCCCGATTTACCGAGGCCCAGAAAATCGAATTCTGACAGCCCCTGTTATTCTGTGCTCATCTCAATTGATTTTAGTTCGTAGGTCTGCAACAGTTGGGTTCATCCCTAGTTGAAGCAGGAGTTGCCAATCTTTTTTTTTTGTTTTATTTTGTCTCTTTTGCAGGAGTATCAGGACACTTCGGAAATTCAGTCAAGTAAAAGAGATTAAGTTTAGACGAGTCAAACGCAATGTCTCGTACTATGTTGAACATCAAACCAATATGTATCTGGATCAGAAGCCAGAGAGAAATATGAAGCTGATAAGAAGCGCGTGGAGGATGAGACTGAAATACTTAAACAGGAAGCCGAGGAAAACCTGAAGGAGTATGAGACTTATCGACCATGTACGTTTCCTATCGAGTTAATTGATCTTTCATCCGATTACTACTCCGATGATCTGGAGGAGGATCCTGACACTATGGTCTCAGAGTCTGAGGATTACCTGGACTCTGACACATCAGAAAAGTTAGGAGACCCTGGAACATTTTGACTTCCGATCTCTATCAATAGTATATCTGTAGGTTTAGGTCTTTGTGATTCTGGTGCAAGTTGTAACATTCTTCCTCTATCCATCTGCCAAAAGATTAAGCTTCTGGTTGTCATGGATCAAACACGGTCCACGACCTTTGTCGATAGAACCCGAGATATGCCTGCCGGCCTACTAAAGGATTGTACGATTAAGGCAGGAGGATTCTCATTTCCTATAAATTTCACGGTTTTAGACGTACCTGAGGATCCGAGTGCCCCTGTTTTATTCGGCAGACCGTTCTTAGCGACCAGCAGAGCAATCATGGACTTCGATAATGGGGAGATCACCTTAAGATTGAACAATGATGCCGTATCGATGAAAATCCTAGAGCCCCTAGATAATAGGCCGGAAAGTTGCAAGATGACTTATGGTTCAGGAAAAGTGGAAATCATGGAGATAGAAAAGGAAGGGCATAGGAAACGAGAGGTTTTAGTGGAAACCTATGAGCAAGAATTCATGAGATTAATGCTTAGAGAGCACGAAGAGAAGGACCACAACAAGGAGCTCATGAAAGCTAGTCCTTCCGTATTGCGTAGTGAAAGATTAGAGCTTAAAATGGAAAATGTGGAATCCTTGGGCATAAAGATTAAATCTCAAAGCAGAGGACGGCCTAGCACACGAGCAAAGAGAGAAAGGCATGCTAAGAAGCGAGCTTAGAAAGTTTCTAGGGAAAACCGGGATAAGGAAATCTTGAAAGATAATGACCGACGAGAAGGGAAGTGCATGACGGTTGAAACCTCGAAGATGCGAGTTTGGCGAGTTAAGGGCCCGACTTTTGACTGAGTGAAAATCTGAAGGTAAGTCGAGCTGACGACTTTAAACTTAGAACCATTCTCTTGAACCCTTATGTAGATTAGGAATGAATAAAAGTAACTGGAATGAATAAAAGTAACCGCACCCTTAGGCTTGAAACCGATGGTTGTTGGAAAGGTTTTTTTACTCGTTGTGGATTCTAGTGAAGTAGGTTAGGAATGAGTCGGAAATAGAACAAAAGGAGTAAGGAACTAGTCATTTTGAGGTCAGGATTGAGCAGAAAGTTATTGTAAGGTGTGCAGAGGAGGAGTCAGAGAAATCTGGGGAAAAGAAGCCTCTGTAAACCGGGAGTTACCTCCGGTTTACCGAGCTAGGTTTTTTCAGGTTCTGAACGTCAGATTAAAAAGCAGGATTTTTAGAGACACGTGGAGGACACACGTTGCATCAGAAAACTACCAGTCAGCAGAAACCGTCCTATTTTCCCTATTTTCCACCTTTTCATCCTTTCCCACACTCCACCATTACTCCACCTCAATTCCATCAATCAAACCCCTCAAATCCCTCACCCTAATTACTCCTCTACCTACTATCCTACCAAATCCTTCCACCTTCTATCATTTCTCCTATTTAAACACCCTTCCACCACCATTATTCATAATCCTCAACAACTATCTTCTTCTCAAATCACCAAAATCTCTCCATTTCTTCTCCTTCTACAAATTTCAGCCCCATCACCACCACTATCACCACCATATCTCTACCCAAAACCAAACATTTTTCTTCCATTTCACCAACCCAAGCACCTATTTTGCCATCCCTGTGCTGATTTGTAGTGCTGTTGTAAAGTGAAGCTGCTACAGTTCTTCATCTTTCATCATCAGAGCACTGTCCCAGTCAGAATTGAGTAAAATTAAGGCCGGTAAATCGGGGGTACAGTCCGGTTTACCGAGGGTACTTTTTCAGAATCAATTTCATCATCAGTGCCTATTATCATTCAGGATGGGTCCCAAGCATAGCAGAATAACCCATCGTCCAAGTGGTCACCAGTATGACTATGGAGATGCTAACCCCTTGATAGACGGGGTTGAGCAATTTCATTCTCTAGAGATTTATGAATCGTTCCGAGGGCATTAGAACAGAAGACCGGTTGCCCGGGAATGAGGAGTAGTGTTGGATGATTACGGTACGATCTTGCCACGAGCCCTACAAGTACAAGATATTTTGGATATGGCCGGGGCACCGTCATGGTTCAATGCTACAGTGGTGAGAGAATTTTATGCTTATCTTTCGCATAACCCAGGAGCTACATTTGCAATGGTCCGTGGAGTTAAGGTTGATTTTTCGATTGAGCGGATCAACACCTATTACGGGGTTCGCAATCCATCAGTGGGCCCAGATGAGTACACATCCTCGACCAATATTGAAGATCTAGATAGGATGCAAATGATTGTTGATTACTTTGGGGTGCAATGGAGGCGCAATCCTGTGGGAGCCCCCATCATCTTCCTAGAAAATGAGTTATCCTGGGATAGGAAGGTGGTCAATCGATTTGTTTGTGCTCGCCTTCTGCCGACCAAGCATATGGTGTCTGTCACACCGAAAAGGGCAGAGTTGATGTTCTATCTAGAGCAGGGATCTCCAGTCAATATAGGTCTCCTGATGCACAGCCGCATTCACGAGCTTGCCGCCATATTTAAGCGCGAGCGGTTGCCATATGGACCTATGATTGATATGTTCGCTTTAGAGGACGAGGTCAAAGTTCTGGTTAGTGACGAGTAGGAAGACCCTGAGCCGATGATCAGTTCATAGTCAGTTTCAAAAGGACCATGACGGGTCGGTGAGAGAGGTGAGAGAGAGCGTACTCCGGTCCTCGGAGCACCTCGATCTCAGAGATCTTTGCTTGAGGAGCACTCGAGAGAAATTGCGAGTCTGCATCGCATGATGGATAGGATTATAGACTTTTTAGGAGTTCCTTCTGCCACCCCACCACCTAGAACTGCCCCACGTCATTGAGCATCCTCGTCTACCGCTGCTACCTCAAGTTCTGCACCACCTCCCGGTTTTGAGCCCAGAGATGACTGGGAGGATTATTATGATGAGGATTAGTTTTCTTTCTTTTCATTGTTGTTATTTCCGTTTTCTTATTTTTATTCCCTATCTAGTAATGTAGCAGATTTATAATATAATGATTTTGTCGGCTTAAACTGTTAGGATCTCTTTACTTTCTCTTTTACTGCCGTGATTTTATTATATGATTTCTTGTCACCACCATTCTTCTTTGTTTGTTTGAGTTACTTAGCGCTGATTCTTCAAGGATTTAATTACCAACGCCCACTGAATTATACGACGATCCAATTCTTCTTTGGCTCCGTCTTTAACGCAACTAAGTTCCTTTTCCTTTTGACTTTTTCATCTTACACATTGGGGACAATGTTTCGATTAAGTGGGGGTAAGTGACGTAACTTAGCTTCTTAGCCGTATATTCCGTGGATTACGTGATTATCTTGATTCCCTTTGATGCACTATTCACCACATAGACTTTGATTCATTTCGACGGAATTTGGAAAAAATATGATATCTTTGATCTTTTCGAGTTAATTGACTTCATCTTTGTTCCACGATGTACAAGTAAAAGTAAGTGCCCACTTCTGAAGTAGTGGCGTATTAAGTGCATCTTCTGTTATGAGCCACCATTTTAAGCACGTATAACTCACTTTCCTTGGTGTGTAGTTGATAGCATATTGCTTTTACTAGAGTTGACCCTGGCTTTATCCCGAATTATGTTCCACCAACGCTTATAAGGGCAAAGGAATTTCGGATTCGGTAGTTTATCAAGAGTGAGACGGTGAGGATAAATAAATCAATGAGAGTTCACCCGCCAAGAAAGAGAAGTGCATTGAAATATATACATCTATAATCTCTTTGGCAAAAATTGAGTCGATGGAGCGTAAAACGCACAACTTTCACTTAGACAGATAAACGTGAGCCTAAGAGTAATACTCGGTTCTCGATTCGCCTTTCTAGCTAATTTGATTAATAAAAAACATGTTCGAGACTGGTTAGTTCGACTATAGGTTGACGTAATGTGAGATTGTCTAATTGCACACACATATTGGCTCATAATGTGAATAGTGTTTACTGCGTTACTGATGGATATGAGTGGCATGATCTTGATCTTGACTTTGTGAGGCATAGCTGTTTTTAATTAACTTGTATACTGATCATGATGTTGTTTTCTCGTTGCCTTTTTGCTCGGGCCGATCAAAAGCTAAGTGGGGGGTAGTTGATAACGCTCTAAATAGTACCATTAATTATACCTTTATTCACCCCGAATTATACTCAAGAGAGGATAGATAGGCTCGTTATTATATGGAATATGTGTTAAATGCTATGTGTATGTTTCTAGGTTCGTAATTACGTATCTGTGTTATTTTCCCGAAGGTTTGGTACTGTTTTGCCTGATTTTGTGTGTTTTATAGGATGTACCAAATCTGGAGCATTGGAGATAGGATCTGGATCAAAAGGAGCTTGTTGGGCCGAGTAATTAAAGTCCAAGAAGAGGACTGCTGAAGAAAAAGAAGAAAAGTCAGCCCGGTTTACCGAGGGCTAGGTCCGGTAAACGGAGAGCCTTGTGGGACATGAAATCGATTCTGCCGTATGTACTAGGTCGGTTAGGATTTCTATGAGTCATATGTCGGCTATTGTATCCATATAAAGCCGCATTAGCTGAAGTTTACATAAGTTTTGCATATTCTATTATATACATTATACAATTTGATGAAATAAAGATTCTAAGCTTTTGAGGAGTTATTTATGGTTTTCTCCCCTTCTCTACCATCTCTAGCTTGAGTAGATCGAGCTAGATCCCCATCATTGAAGGTATGAAGCTTTGAACGTTCCTTTTTGTCTTCAATATGGTAGATCTGTTCGTATTTATGTGTTTTAGTTAATCTGCATGTTTAACGACCCCATGATTTACTTAGATTAATCGTAATTGAGCAATGTTATAAATCCAGAATTAAGAAAAGCAGCCCCCGGTAAACCGCGGTCTATACCGGTTTACCGAGGCAAAATTTAGGAAACTTAATCTGGAGGATTCACGTCAGCTACGTTGATCGACATAGTTTAATTAACAGTAGCTTAGATCTAGCCAATCTGCTTATTGTATTCGTGAATTAACACGAAGAACTTGCAAGGTGAAGTGTTAGTTAGGACATTGTTATGATGGACCCTAGGAACGTTGACGCTCGATATCGGCAATTCTAGTTCTTTATGCATTTGGGCTATTACGGACTAATTAAGGAGGGTAGCTTGCGTATAGATTGTCTACTACCATGGTCGGAGTAGATAGGGTTAGGAGTTGCACCCGTAGCTTAAAACTAAACTAAAAGCTCACTCGATTAATTTAAGGAAATTTATGTGGGGAAGTAAACGTAAAGATTAACTAATCCAAGTTAGTAGATTGGTGAGAAGAGGGGGAGGAATACCAAGTTTCTTTATGTTTATTGTTGGTCAAAGACCATATATGTCGCTTCTTAGTTAGGTCAGAATCGTTTATACTTAGAGTTGCATTGTCTCTGTGGGATCGACCTTGATTTGCTTTACTATATTACGATGTACCTAGTATTCTTGCTAGTAATATCGAAATTAGTGACTTACACGTGATCATGCAGCAGATTACGCCAGTCTGGAGGAGAAAGCACATTTTATCATCATGTTGTGCTTGTCTGATGATGTTATCACAGAATTTGCTGAGGAAGACACCACTGCTAAGTTATGGTCAAAGCTTGAAACACTGTATATGACTAAGTCATTGACCAACAAGTTGCTGCTAAAGCAGAGGCTGTTTAGCCTAAGGATGCATGAGGGGGATCAGCTGAGAGATCATCTTGATCAGTTGGCCACAATATTACCTGATCTCAGGAATATTGATGTGAATATTGAGGATGAAGATGCAACTCTGATTTTGTTGGTATCACTACCGGATTATTATAAGAACTTTGTGCAGTCCTTCATAGTTGGGAAGGATACAGTTACATTGGAAGATGTAAGGTCAGCTTTAAATGCTAGGGATGAGAAATAAGGCTGCTGGGGCAGACGGTCAGGCTGTTGGACTAGTAGTCAGCAGCAGTGGTGGAAAAGGGCATGGTCAGCAGTCTGGGAAGAAGAAGAAATCCAAGAAGACAGGGTCCAAAGGTCTTAAATCCACAGATGTTTGCAATTACTGTAAGGAGCAGGGGCATTGGAAGTCCAACTGTCCAAAGAAAAAGAAACAGGAGGAGAATAGTTTTGGAACAGCTGCTGTAGTAGCTGAGTTTGATTCAGAGGAGGACATGGTTCTAGTAGCAGGAGAGTCATTACATCATGCTGATGTGTGGATTATGTACTCTAGAGCATGTTATCATATTTGTCCACACAGAGAGTGGTTCTCAAGTTATCAACAGACAGATGGTGGTCATATAGCTCTGGCAAACAGCAAGGTCTGCAAGATAGTTGAGATTGGATCAGTTCAGTTGAGGACAGAGGATGGAAAATTATGTACATTGAGTCAAGTTAGACATGTTCCATAGATGACAAATAACTTGGTATCTCTCAGTCTTATAAACAGCAAGGGATTCAGCTTTAAGGGTGAAGGTGGAAAACTGAGTGTCTACAAAAACTCAGTTTCAGTTCTCAGGGGAACCTTCTATATTTTGCAAGGATCAGTTGTGTGTGGGTCTGCTGCTGTAGCATCTACTGAAGTTCATTAGTCACAGCTGAAAAAACTGTGGCACATGAGACTGGGTTACATGGGTAAAAAGGGGATGCAGATTCTTTCTCAAAAAGATCTTCTTGGGGGATGTAAGGTCAAGAATCTGGACTTTTGTGAGCATTGTGTGTTTGGGAAACTTTATAGGGGCAAGTTCTCAAAAGGAATACACAACACAAAGAATACACAACACAAAGCCATCACTTGATTACATTCATTCTTGTTGTTGGGGGCCATCAAAAGTGGAGTCATTGGGTGGTCACAGATATTTTGTGTCATTCATAAATGACTATTCAAGAAAGACTTGGGTGGTGATGATGAAACACTAAAGTGAGGCATTCAAGAGCTTCATGCAATGGAAGGCTCTAGTTGAAAATCAGTTGGATCAAGAGGCTTCACACAGATAATGGTCTGGAATTCTGTAGGAATGAGTTTGATGAGTTGTGCAGAAATGAGGGTTTTGCTAGACATCATATAGTCAGGAATACTCCTCAGCAAAATGGTGTAGCTGAAAAAATGAATCAAACTCTTCTGGAGAGAGCAAGATGCATGCTCTCTCATGCTGGTTTGTCAAGAAGATTTTGGGCAGAAGCTGTAAGCACAGATTGTTACTTAATCAACATAAGTCCTCACACAAGGATCAGTTTCAAGACACCAGTTGAAATGTGGTCAGGAAAGCCTGTTGATTACTCAGCTCTAAGGGTATTTGGAAGCACATTTTACTATCATGTTAGTGAAGGGAAACTGGAACCAAAGGCCAAGAAAAGTGTGTTTGTGGGGTATGGTAATGGATTTAAGGGTTATAGAATTTGGTCATCAGCAGAAAACAGAGTTATTCTCAGCAGAGATACAGTTTTTTTGATGAAAATTCTATGCTCAGTTCAACAGTGATGAGGATTACTAAAACTGAAACCAGTGCCGAAGCTGAGAAAACTGATAGTAAGGTGGAGCTTCAGGTGGAGTCAGCTGAGATGCAACACTCAGCTGAACAAAGTCAGTTTTCATCTGATCTGGTTACTGAACCAGAACTGAATCCAAGCCAGTGAGCTGAGCGTCAAACGATATTGGTAAGCAAAGTATAGCTGTCAATAGAGCTAGAAGATCCAATGTTGGTATACCTCCCAAAAAGTATGAGTTTGAAGATTTGGCTGGATATGCACTTCAAGTTGCAGAAGATGTGGATGGTTTTGAACCTTCTACTTACAGGGAGGAAGTGACATGTTCTAAGTCATCTCGGCTTGCTGCCATGGGAGATGAAATGGAGTCATTACTGAAGAATCAGACTTGGGATCTTGTTAAACATCCAGCTAATAGAAGAGTTTTTACATGTAAATGGATCTTCAAGAAAAAGGAAGGAATGATTGAGACAGAATGAGTCAAGTATAAGGCAAGTTTGGTTTCTAGAGGGTTCAATAAAAAAGAAGGGGTGGACTTTGATGATATATTCTCACCAGTAGTCTGACATACTTCAATCAGAGTGTTACTAGCAATGGTGGCACAACAAGACCTTAAACTTGAGCAGTTAGACGTGAAGACAACTTTTCTACATGGTGAGGTAGACAAAGAGATATACATGACACAACAAGAGGGATTTGAAGTTCCTGGTAAAGAAGCATTTGTTTGTAAACTGAAAAAGTCCTTGTATGGACTGAAGCAGGCTCCTAGACAGTGGTATAATAGGTTTGACAATTACATGATCCAGCTAGGTAATAGCAGAAGTCCTTATGATTGTTGTGTCTACAATAGTCAGCTAGAAGATGGATCATACATCTATCTTGTTCTGTTTGTGGATGATATGCTGATAGCTGCAAGAAAGAAGTCTGATATTCAGAATCTGAAAGACCTTCTTAGTGCTGAATTTGAAATGAAAGATTTGGGTGCAGCCAAGAAAATCTTGGTGATGGAGACCTAGAGAGATATAAGTCAGAAGAAATGGTTTTTATCTCAGCAGGGCTTTGTACAGAAGATTTTGGCCAAGTATGGTATGTCTGCTGCAAAGCCAATAGATACTCCTATGGCATCAAATGTTCATTTGTCAGTTTATGCTTCCCAGTCAGCTGAGGAGCAGAAATATATGTCAATTGTTCCCTATGCTAGTGTAGTTGCCAGTCTGATGTATGCCATGGTGTGCACTAGGCCTGATCTGGCTTAGGCAGTCAGTGTTTTCAGCAGGTTTATGGCTCAACCTGGAAAGGAACACTGGAAATCTATGAAAAGAATGTCCAGGTACCTTAGGGGTACAGCTGATGTTGGTCTCATTTATGAAGGTGATACTCAGAGTTTGGTCACAGGATACTGTGATGCTGATTATGCAGGTGATGTGGACAGTAGAAAATCAATGACTGGTTATGTTTTCACATTGAGGAATTCAGTTGTCAGCTGGAAAGCAATTATGCAAGCAACATTAGCTTTATCAACAACTGAGGCAGAGTATATGGCACTTACTGAAGCAGCAAATGAAGCAATCTGGTTGAAAGGACTAGTCAATGATTTGGGGCTACTCCAGGATCAAGCTGAGATTTATTGTGGCAGTTTGAGTGCAATTTGTCTAGCTAAGGATCAGGTTCATCATGAGAGAACCAAGCATATTGATGTGAGATATCATTTTCTGAGAAATGAGAAGAGGGTTTTAGTGAAGAAGATCAGCACCAAGGAAAATCTTGCTGATATGCTTACTAAACCAGTTCAACAAAGCAAGTTTCAGTTGTGTCTGGACTTGCTTAATATTCAAAGCTTATGATCAGTTTTCTAGAAACTCAGTTGAGGGCAGGTCAACTGAGTGGATTCTATGAAGAAGTCTGGTACAAGTACATCCTAGCATTGACGAATGCATCTAGTACAAGTACATCTGAATTATGCAATCTGGTGACGTTGAATGAGAGTTCAAGTCAAGATGGAGATTTGTTAGTTTTGTGACTTGATCTCTAAAACTGGTGGAACTAATCTGTGAATCTAGGACTGAGAATGATGGTCAGTTCAGTAAAGTATATTCAATTCTGTGAAAGTCAGTTTGATGAAGTGCAACTGAGTTTCTTCTGAAGTCAGCAATCAGTTTTGGTTTGCTGAGTTTTGCTGAGTATAACTGAGTTCTATATCTTGGCAAATGATTACAAGTCTGGAAAGTCAATTTGAAGCTGAGTTTCATCTGGTGGATAACAGCTGGAGCTGGGGTCCACATCTAGGGTATTTATGACAATTCCGACAAAGATCTTATGGCGGTTAGGGTTAGGGATTTGTGCCTATAAATACCAATGTTGTAATCAATGCAAAAGTGCCTTTGAAGTGTGTTTTTCAATAGTGTGAAAATTCTTGTAACTTCTGTGCATTATAAAATATCTCCTTTTTTTGCCCGTGGATTAGTCGGCACAACGCCGGATACTACGTTAAATTACCGTGTTCTCTTTGTTTCTGCATTTTATCAATTTCTGCCTTATTTTTCGTTAGATTGCATCTGTTTATCTTTCTTCAAGTGCAAGTTTTCTCGTTTGTGTTTCAAGAATGTGTATTTAGCATCAAAAAGAACTTTGTATATCTTCTACTGTTCATTCTCAAAAACATTACAAAGGCATTTTTTTCTCAACTTAAACCATTAATTCTTCCGCTTTATGTCGATGAAGGACTCCTTTGAAACATTAGATCACTACATTCACGTGCTCAGAAATCGCATTGTTTGGTTCTATTATTGTGGTGGTGTAGATGGCGATGCACTGACTATGCATGCATCTAGGACAGTTGGATCTGAATCAAAGCCTCATCCTGAGCCTGTTACTGAATGATGGTCTGTAGAGGTGGTGGTGATACCACTTCTAGGTTTTTCTTATGTGTGTTAGAGGTGATAGAGGAGGAATAATGAAACTTGTACTGATAGAGGTGGTGAAGAAGCAATGAATGGCCAGGAGACAGACTGCCAATCCTTGGGCCCACTCAAAGAAGAAGATAAAGTGTCTTCCATGACCTTTGGAAAACAAGTAAGATACACAATAGGAATCTAGCCTAGGCATATTCAAACTTAACTCTAAGATCCACACCATAGCAAGAATAGAGCCCTATTTACATATATTTGACGCTCTGGTACCAACGGTAACGCCTAAACCTACCTTAGGTGTATAATATGAAACAGATGCTCGACATTTGTATAATCCGAGATAATTGCACACGTTAGCCTTAATTTACACTGACTTTATGCCAACATTTTTGCAAAAACTTTGAATCAATTTTAAGCAGTAAGGTAAGATAGAACAACTCCAAATCAAGAATATGAACAATCAGTCTGTCATAAATCATGAAGGTCATGGCCCAACCGTTAGTACCGGGCCGGCAAGGCGACAACCGTGTCAACTACGGCAACTTCCATGTTACCGATGTTGAAATAGTGTCCTAAACCCAATCGGGTTGGACCGGATCTGACCGGGTCGGATCATTTCTACTATTTCCTTATGTTTATACATATGATAAATGGTTTTTATGTTATTATATATTATGTTTATCTATATGAACCAATACGTGATTGTATATGATAACGTTCCTAGTGTCCAACTGTGAAAGAGAATCATAATAGTGATTATGGTTGATGGGATTTAGACTCACTTTAATAGGTTTGATACTTATGTTGGAACTTTATGATGTTTTAGCTCCGAAATGGATTTAAGTGTAAGTGACGAGCAGTCAACTTCAGGCCCGGATTTCGGTGAGTTACGGAATGATTTTCCAGGAGTAAAAACAGATTTAGAAACTACTAAGATAGTAGTTGATGTTAGGCTTTTGAATCACTTGGAACGATATCGGGTAAATGAGAAATTAATGCCTAAAGGTAGAGTAAAATGTGTGGAGTGTTAATGAATAATGTGTATTCATTTGTCCCACATTGGTAATGAGACTCAAGTGGAATCACCACTTAAGGAGTAGTGTGGCACTTAGAGGTAAGCCCCAAGGGGCAAGAGAATTTTGTGAAGCAGGGAAGACGTAGATGCTTGTTGATTTAGAACCCCACACGCGCGCGCGTGCCGCCGCCTTCCGGCCGGCTCGGCTCGGGCTTGGCTCTGCTCAAGTATTAATATTTTTGGACCAGCTCAATAGGGAAATTCAAAAATACAATACGAACTGATATTTGAAGCAACTGTTTGGCCCAGAAGCATTCTTTCAGTAGGTACATGTGAAGTGATGCATGTATGAACAAAAACCGCTCGAAAATGGCAATTTTTCGAAAATCGGCTGCTAAATTCCCTAACTTCCATTTCTCAAAGGACACTACTCTACATTTTTTAAGCTTATAAAAGGAACAATCCTGAATGAAAAACGAAGACAGAAAATCATTCTTCTTGCATACCGAAACTCTGCAAAAATTGAAACACATTTTATGCATACATAGAGCATAAAGTTTGAGATAACAAAGCCCTATCAGTTCGCTGTCTTTTCCTCATTGAAGTGCTAGAATCAGGAAAATGAGACTATTGTATCTTGGGAGACTTAAATACTGTGAGCACATAGTAGGGGCATTAAAGTCTTAAGGAAAACGTTCTACGCGACTCAGTCTAAACAATATGTTCTCATTTTACTTGTGTTTTCCGTCATTCAATTTTCTGTGCATAAAGTTGTGATGTTGTGTTGTGTGAATATGAATAGGATTTTCTGCAAAGTGTTTCTTCATCTTTCTTGCTAAATATTGTCTAATCTACTTGGAAAGTTTTTATAAAAGATAAGAACAGATTACGATAAACGAATTCAGACAAGTAATTTTTCCAACAATCTTAAGACTTTAATTCGTTCCTGTGTGATCAATCTGATTCATCTGTAATCTGGTTTGCTTGCATATAGTTTGTAAACTTTCCAACATTGCACTCTCCAAATGTGGTAAAGCGCATCAAAGTTTTGGTAGAAAAACGGTGTGTGCAGAAAATATAAAATAGTCACAACTTTTTGGGAAAAAAAATTGAATTGGAAAAATTGTCTACATTTTTTGTTGGAAAAATTGTTTTGTAGTTTGTTTGTGTGCAATTACTTGCATAGAGTTTGAACATATAGCTGCATCTGCAATTCTGAAAAAATAACATCGGAAAAAGGTTGTAGCAACAGAAACATTTTATACAATTTTTTCAGAAAATTGGCACGACTAATTGGATTGTCTTCAAGACCAAAATACTTTGTAATTACTAAGTTTTTTTTTCTTCTGAAAACTCGAAGAATAAAAGTTGTTTCTGAGGTGTTGTAGATTACAAATCCATTTGTATTATTTGTTAAAAGTGTCCGTGTATTTTTAAAATTCCGTTCAAGACACCAGTATTAAAAATAAAAGTTTGTTTGCAAACTTTGTTTGTTGATTTTCTGTTTGCGAAACAGAAATGGAAGGAAGATTGGAATCAATCAGTCCATTGTCAAGGGTGGTGTCAGAATGCAACACGGTTGGAAATCCCCAAGAATGGTTCGTAGACACGGGGGCTACGCTCCATATTTTTGCTATAAAAGCGAAGTTTTCCGACTACCAAATAGTGGATAGGGAAAAATTGTTCATGGAAAATTCAGCCTCTTCTAAGGTTGAAGGAAAAGGAAATGTTGTCTTGTAGATGACTTCTGACAAACTTTTGACATTGAACAATGTGTTGCACGTGCCTGACATTCGGAAAAATTTGGTGTCCGGTGCATTACTTGTTAGTAATGGTTTTAAACTTTCTTTTGAATCCGGCAAATTTTCATTATGTAAAAATGGAAAATTTGTGGGAAGAGGTTCTTTGGTAGATGGCATGTTTAAATTAAATATTATGGTTGTTGTTCCTAAGGCCGTTGTGCCAAAAACTGCGAACTTTTTTAGCAGTGATAATAAAGATGCATCTGCTTCTGCGTATTTGGTTGAGTCTTCATATTTATGGCATTGTAGATTAGGACACTCTAATTTTAAATCTATTCGTAAATTAATGAATTTAGATTTGTTGCCTAAACAACAATTTGATGATAAAAAATGCCATACATGTATTGAAGCAAAAATGACAAAGTTACCATTTCCAAGCGTAGACGTTTTCACGAACCTTTGGATTTAATTCACACGGATATTTGTGATTTAAAGTTTGCACCAGAGGCGGTAAAAAGTGCTTCGTTACTTTTATCGATGATAGCACAAGATATTGTTATGTATACTTGTTGCGTAGCAAGATGAGGCTCTTGATGCTTTTAAGCATTACAAGAATGAAGTTGAGAATCAACTTAGCAAACGGATCAAAGTGATCCGTAGTGATAGAGGTGGAGAATGTGATGCACCTTTTGATGAATTCTATTCGGAATTCGGAATTATTCATCAAACGACTGCATCATATTCACCACAATCCAACGGTGTTGCTGAACATAAAAACAAAACACTTAAGGAAATGATGAATGCTATGTTGATTAGTTCGGGTTTATCCCAGAACATGTGGGTGGAGGCGATCCTCTCGGCGAACTTCATCTTGAATCGTATACCATCCAAGAAAAGGGATGAGACACCTTATGAATTGTGGAAAGGTACAAGCCTAACTAAAAAATTCTAAAAGTGTGGGGGTGTTTAGCAAAGGTAGAAATACCGAAACCTAAACAAGTAAAAATTGGGCTTAAAACAATTGATTGCATCTTTATTGGCTATGCGAATAATAGTAGCGCCTATCGGTTTCTGGTTCACAAATCAGACATTCCTGACGTTCATGTAAATACGATTATTGAGTTAAGGAATGTTGTATTTATTGAGAAGATCTTTCCTTGCAAAGACAAGGAGAATGAAGGTTCAAGTTCTAAGAGAACTTTTGATGAAATAACAAATGATGATTCAAATGATCATCAGGAAACGGAGGAACTTCGTAGAAGTAAAAGGACAAGGACTTCAACGTCTTTTGGTCCTGATTTCCTTACCTATATGGTAGAGGATGATCCAAGGACATTTTCTAAGGCTATGTCCAATCCAGAAGCGCCGTTCTGGAAGGAGGCTATTAACAGTGAAATAGAATCCATTATGCAAAATCAAACTTGGGAGTTGGTTGATCTTCCACCTGGAGATAAACAACTTGGATATAAGTGGATTTTCAAGAAGAAAATAAAAGCTGATGGATCTATTGATAAATACAAGGCCAGGTTGGTAGCCAAAGGGTACACACAAAAGGAAGGCCAAGATTATTTTGATACATACTCACCAGTTACGAGGATAACGTCAATACATCTCCTGATTGCGATTGTTGCACTGCTTAACTTGGAAATCCATCAAATGGATGTTAAAGCAGCTTTCTTAAATGGTGAGTTGGAAGAAGAAATTTATATGGAAGAACCTGAAGGGTTTGTGGTTCTAGGTCAAGAAAATAAAGTGTGAAAACTTGTGAAATCACTGTATGGGTTGAAGCAAGCACCAAAACAGTGGCATTTGAAATTTGACCAAACGATGACGGAAAATGGCTTTAGAATCCATGAATGTGATTAGTGTGTCTGCATAAAGACAACACCTAAAGCCTATGTGATAGTATGTTTGTATGTGGACGACATGCTCATCATGGGCAGTGATCATGATATAATCGTGAACACTAAGAGAATGTTGACTAAAAATGAGATGAAGGATATAGGAGTTGCCGATGTTGTACTTGGGATTAAAATCTCAAAAACGTCTGATGGATTGATGTTGTCACAGGCTCATTACGTAAAGTCTGTTCTCAAAAGGTTTAAGGCCTTTGACAAGAGTCCTGTGAAAAATCCAATTGACATAAGCAAACACTTAGTCAAAAATAGAGGTGAACCTATGAACCTACTAGACCAGACATGGCTTGTGCAGTAAATAAATTAAATAGGTTCACAAGTAATCCAAGTGAGGATCATTGGGTAGCCCTTGACAGGATGTTAAGGTATTTGAAATTTACAATGGACCTCGGAATACAGTATACAAGATATCCAGCAGTATTGGAATGATACTGTGATGCGAACTGGATATCTGACTGTAAGGATTCAAAATCCACCAGTGGATATGTATTCACTATTGGTGGTGGTGCAGTGTCCTAGAAATCATCAAAACAAACATGCATAGCTCGATCCACTACGGAATCTGAGTTTATCGCATTGGATAAGGCTAGAGAAGAGGCAGAGTGGCATAGGAATTTCTTAGAGGATATTCCTTGTTGGCCAAAGCCAATTCCTCTTATTGGCATACATTGTGATAGTATGTCGGCTATAGGACCTGCACAAAGTTGTATGTATAATGGTAAGTCACGACATGTACGTCATAGACATAATACCATTAAGCAATTGATCTCTAATGGCGTGATTTCCATTGATTATATAAAATCAAAGGAGAATCTAGTGGGTCCGCTGACAAAAGGTTTACCTAGAGATCAGATGTCAATTTTGACAAATGGAATGGAACTTAAGCCTATTATGCATGTTCCCTTATAATGGTAACCCAACCATAGTGACTGAAGATCCCAAGATCATAGTTCAAAAGGGACAACTAAGTTACGAGGGACAGTTAGCACTTACCATTCTGTTAGAACAAAAGTGTTGTCTGCTGAAGGTTCAGGTTAAGCATAAAGCTTTTAATGATTCCTATATCTTGGTAAAGCCAATTGGGGTATTGCAGAGTACTCTTTATAGGGGTCACCTATGTAAGTGGAAGTGGGGCCGCTTCTGTGAGAATTTATGGGCCGAATTCTCTAACACACTTTCTGAAACCAAGGTGTTCCAAGGCCAAAATGGTCACAACCATGAGAACTTCAAGAAGGCCAGGGGGTCTATTTTGTGGGTATCATTTTCTAGGCATGCACCAAAAGCCTGAGCTGTTCAAGACCTAGTTCACTGCTTAGCCGAGTATGTCCGATGGTATTCTACTAGGGAAGGTTCAAGGCAACAAACCACCTCACCCGATGCAATAGAACTCCATTGTTATATCTATAGAGTCTGCATAGCATATTCATTAATTTTCATTCATGTGGGGGATTGTTGGAACTTTATGATGTTTTGGCTCCGAAATGGGTTTAAGTGTAAGTGACGAGCAGTCAACTTCAGGCCCGGATTTCGATGAGTTACGGAATGATTTTTTGGGAGCTAAAAACAGATTTAGAAACGACTAAGATAGTAGTTGATGTTAGGCTTTTGAATTACTTGATTCCGATATCGGGTGAATGAGAAATTAATGCCTAAAGATAGAGTAAAATGTGTGGAGTGTTAATGAATAATGTGTATTCATTTGTCCCACATAGGTAATGAGACTCAAGTGGAATCACTACTTAAGGAGTAGCGTGGCACTTAGAGGTGAGCCCCAAGGGGCAAGAGAATTTTGTGAATGAGGGAAAACGTAGATGCTTGTTGATTCAGAACCCCACACGCACGTGCTGCCGCCGTCCGGCTGGCTCGGCTCGGGCTCGGGCTTGTGGCTTGGTCTTGGCTCTGCTCGGCTCAAGTATTAATATTTTTGGACCAGCACAACGGGGAAATTCTGAATACAATACGAACTGATCTTTGAAGCAACAGTTCGGCCCAGAAGCATTTTTTCAGTAGGTACATGCGAACTGATGCATGTATGAACATAAACCTGCTCAAAAATGGCATCAGTTCGGTCAAGGCTACTGTTTGAAAATTGGTTGCTAACTTCCCTAACTTCCATTTCTCAAAGGACACTACTCTACATTTTTTAAGTTTATAAAAGGAACAATCCTAAATGAAAAACGAAGACAGAAAATTAATCTTCTAGCATACCGAAACTCTGCAAAAATTGAAACACATTTTCTGCATACATAGAACATAAAGTTTGAGATAAAAAGGCCCTATCAGTTCGCCGTCTTTTCCGCATTGAAGTGCTACAATCAGGAAAAGGAGATTGTTGTATCTTGGGAGACTTATGCCAATACCGTGAGCACATAGTCGGGGCATTAAAGTCTTAAGGAAAGCGTTCTACGTGCCTCGGTCTAAACAATAAATTCTCGTTTTACTTGTGCTTTCCATCATTCAATTTTCTATGCATAAAGTTGTGATGTTGTGTTGTATGAATATGAATAGGATTTTCTGCAAAGTGTTTCTTCATCTTTCTTGCTAAATATTGTCTAATCTATTTGGAAAGTTTTTATAAAAGATAAGAACAGATTACGATAAACGAATTCAAACAAGTAATTTTTCCAACAACTTAAATGTCTCTTGTCGTATGTGCTATTAAACAGGACATTAATAGTACGATTAGACTAACACGTATTAGATGTCTTATATCTTATTGAAGATAGGGATAGATCTCGTCTATCAAAGTGTTGAGACACTTGGACTGTACGTGGACGTGTATTAGAGAATGCGTACGTTAGACTAACCAACTTACTTTATTAAGTGTCGCACTATGTGGCGGTTGTGTAATTATCCTAAGACCGGAGTCTTCATGACATCACGATGTGGATTGTCATATTTTGACACTATTGAGGTTTCCCCTAGCAATGGAGCGATAATGCGTTAGTGATTGGGTGTGATACTGAAGCATGCGTTGGATTTATGTTGCTCGTCCGTAAATCGTGTATCCTATGAATAGGAGTAAATATCCGAAAGGGTCTTCTTATAAGGAATGCCTTACTTTCGTGAATGTTTGCAAAATGGAAGTAAATGAGTTACTTCGAGAGAGCATGATATCCAGATTATAAGATACGGTCGTTGATGTTTGACTCTCGATGTACGACCGTATAGATATTGTAACAGCGATAGGATTATATTTACACGGTAACCGTTTCACATGAAAGGTAGTAGTCATTGCATTTGACTCTTCCGATGATTAGGGGTTGTGGGCGTGTTGCTAGACGCTATCCATGATCGTTAGGTATGACTGGAATTTTCGTAGTTTGCATTTTGTGACTACGGCCAACATATTCGGAAGCTTATCGGGTCACACACATAAGAATATCTAACCGGATTAAAATACGGTTATAGTGATAACCAAATAAGGATAGTTTTATCTCGACTATAAAGTGTTAGAGTGATAAATTAATATGGTGATATTTATTATGAATAAATTAAATACAAGATATTAATTATGTTGATTAATTAAATATACGTATAATATATATGTATGCCGAAATATATTTGTGTATATTGATACACATGTATTTTGTAAATTAATTAATCATAGTATTATATTAATTAAGAATATTCCGGATGCCAAAATATTGGCATAAGGGGCGCAAGTTATTGTGTATAAAATACATTTGGATTGTAGTATATTAATATTAGATATTAATAGATTTATGAAAAATAAATTTATGGTAATAAAATAAAGATAAAACATATTAGATATTGACAATATCTTGAAAATATTTAATATGAGATATTAAATTAAATAAGATAAATCAATCAAAGATACTTTCCATATTTCATTATGAAAATGTTTTCTTTCTCATTAATCTATTAGGAACCTTCTTCCAATCAGATTGAGGCACAGTTGGGGCACCACTTTCTTCTATAAAAGAAAAGGGTTGGCTAGGTCTTTTGTACATCACAATTAGAAGAGTTCTAATTTAATAGAAAAATAGAGAGCTTCCTAGAGAGCGATTTTGAGAGAGAGTAAATGTCGGTCTAGCAACCGAGTTTTTCTGATAGCAATCAATGATGGGATTCCGGCGGGCTGTTCGTGTGGATCACCGGTAGAGGCCGAACACTTGGGCGGCTTCGTGCAGAAACTACAACTGTAGGCAAAACGTCGATCTAATTGGATTAACCAAGGTATTATCTTGTCTACTTATTTTATGCTTGTTGCTTAAAAGAAGTCGCTCTTGGGTTAATAGGAAATAAATTTTAAATTACGCTGCGTTCCCGCATAGGTTTCCTAACAACCGATACATTTTACAGTACTAATAAGGTAAATACTATAAATAGCAACCTCAAACATGGTCCATACAATCCAAACATGGTCCGTACAATCCGAACACCACAATGAATATAATGTATCACTCTACCCAAATACTACAAAAGATGGTCTCAACCAAAGAAAGAACAAGATACAGAATAAGCAAATGCCTAAAGCACCACCTAAACTCATAAAAGGAAAGCATAAAGCCAAACTAGCATATTAAAAACAACTAAAAAGATCTTCGTATCCATCATCACCAACATCCTCCTGCCGAAAATGTTAAATAATGAGGGAGCTCACAAATTAGTAAAAGAAAATATAATCAAGAGGGAACCATAAAGAAATCCAAAGACATTTTCATAGTTCTTTAACGATTAATGACTTTGATACTGAAAATAAGGATGTTAATAATAATATACCAACAAAAGAAGTAATTATATTAAGTAGTAAAGAGCGATACGAGTAGAAAGTGAGAAAGCAATCACGCATGACAGTGGTACTGAAGTGAATAAAGGATCTACTCGTAATACTATAATGTAACATTCACGGTAACTGACTTGAGTAGCTGAAATGTAAGAAAATAAATAAATGTAGACTTAGCTGTTGACTGGATTGCTGAAAGATTTTGAAAACCGAGCCACCTCTGAGCTAGTGGCTAAGTTGATCCATAATCAACCAATATATTATTCTGTGAACTTAGGTGCAAACAGATTCCCAAAATTCCCACAGAAAATGCAGTAATTAAGGAAACAACAGTGCAAAAATCTTATAAATACATGAAAACATATAAAACCCTCAAATATAAAATTCCTTACCTTCTAAGGTTTGGATCTGCAACAAAGATCATATACTGAATAAGATCAATATCCTATGGAATGAGATCCGAAAATAGAAAGAGAGCTTAAAATGGTAAGAACTTGAATATAAAATGGTGGAATTAGATCTACACCCCAAAAAGGCGAAAAAGAGATATTAAGCTTGAATTTTCTTACCCAAAAGATGAAGCTTTGAAGATAGGTCTTCTACCCTCCTTGTATGCAAGCATATTTTTTATATTTCTTTGAATTAAGAGAAGAATAGAGTGAGATTGTGTGTGTGATTAAGAGATATCTTTTGAGAGAATGGGAAGAGGGAGGGATTGGACAAGTTTGGGGTACAAGCATGAAAATTGAACCCTATTGTGAGGATGTGGAGCGTTTGTATACAAGTTTTAAATTTGTGTTAGGACAAAAATGCCCTTTAAGGGTTTTGGGGATATTACAATTTATGATCAATACTTTTCATCATGTGAATGTATGAGGAGCAAATGACTCTATAAAGAAGGGACATATCGTCATTAAATCACGATTTAATGAGGAGGAACACGATACTATAACGACGTAATATTCCGTCATTATATCACGATTTAATGAAGGGGAATGACCCCCAATAAAGAGGATATGTCATCTTTAAATAGTGTTTTAATAAGTATAAAATAATCTTATAACGAAGGAATATGTCGTCATTCAATCAACATTTAATGTGAGGCAAATGACCCCGGATAAGTAATGATTAAAAACAATGTTTAATGACGGGATAATATCGTTATTGAATGTATTATATAACTATTGATGAGAATCATTTACCATCATTATGCCTGATTTAAATTCGGAAACAACAATGACGGGTCATAAAGGGAAATTTTCTGTCATTAAAAGTTTTTGTTGCCGAAAATTGGGCCATCAGAGGTATGGCTGAGTGGTAAAAAAAAAGTGCCAATTATTTAAAAGAACTGATTTTCAACTTATTAGAGGTAATAGGACACTCCGAAATCTTATTTAGTTATAAGGACATTCTAATTTCAAGTGCATAAAGAAGAAGAAGAAAAAAAAGGAAGGAAGGAAAAAAAAAAAAAAAAAAAAAAAAAAAGAAAAGAAAAAAAAAAGAGGAAGCGCCCAGGCTGATGTTTGTTTTTTTTTTTTTTATTTTTAAATTCACCATATTTCTAAAGGTTATATATTTTGATCTAAAACTCGGATCGTCAAAATTTTTTCACTAAAATTCATATTTTTCCGTCTTCTATATTCTAAAATCAAATTTGATATTCTTTCCGACTAAATTTCATAAAATCGATTTTTTCTTCATAAATATCGACGTGGCATATTGATCATCGTCATGCATTTAACCACATACCCCGATGCATTGACCACCGGGATCCATTAACCACCCAGATGCATTGACCGCCGCGATTCATTGACTACCCTGATGTATTGACCATGACGATACCGAGTTACGCACCTCGATATATCACCATCGAGTGGACATCTTGGGTTAAATATTTACTAAGGCATATGAGCCGGATAAGGCATACAAGTCGGACTACTGACTTGGGAGCCATGACATACATGTCGATCCTCGAGCCTGAAGTATGGCTATGGACTCGAGGTCACGACTATCGACTTACGGGCAGTGCAGGACGTGAGTTCCAGGAGTCGATCACCCCAGGTCGGGTAGATCGATAACGAGAACAGAGTCCACACCAGCTACGTTGGCCCAATATCCACAGGATAACTTGGGCAAGGGGTAAAGCCCAATTGAGGGTAGATAAGACAATAGCTACAAACCGACTCATATTAGGGTTAGGTCATGCATTGTCCTTATATATACAACGTTCCAGTAACTACGTATGGCTTGATTCCTGGAATAATAACAGGATACGTAGGCACTCTAAGAATCCCACTTAGACTCAGCCGTGAATACACAAAACCCCTTCTTCGTTCTTGGCATTAGGGTTCTTGATTATTCATCAATAACATAAGGAAAAGCCCGGATCTTTAAGGTGACATAATTTTTCATTGCCATTGGCGCTAGAAGGAGGGCCCTTCTTTTGTTGAATACGTCAAGATCATCATGCCTCCAAAGGAAAAAACCGCCAGAAAAACCACCTCCAAAAACGTGGATCCGCAGAATCCGCAGATAAGTGAGCAGGCAGGTGTGGAGACTCAGGGCGATAAAGATCCAGCCTTAGAGACCGTCCAAGAAAATCAAGAAAATCTACCAAAGCAAACTCAGGGCCTGGCCCCAGAGCATCAAGCCATGGTGGATCAGTTGGCGGCGACAGATCACAACGCTCTGAGAAGAATAATGGCGGAAGCATTTACACGACAGAAACTTCAACAACAGCAGCACCAGGGGGAAGGCGATCTGAATAACGCCGTCAATAAGCCTAAGCTAGTGCAGTTAGAAGAGATCAGCGCTTCCTCAAGTTCTGTCGAAAGGAGGAAGCGAGAAATCCAGCAGAAGCACATACGCGTCGATGAAGATAGCGTTAGGCAGGAGCTGGACATTATCCTAGGGAAGACCCAGGGTTCGTTGTGGTTGAAGTCTCCTTTCACCAAGGAGATTTAAGATTATCCTAAACCCAAGGGGTTTAAGATTCCTAAGATAGACCCGTATGATGGCACCACCGACCCGGAGGACCATCTTCACAGGTACCTATCCCAGATGAGGCTAGATTGTGCACCAGACGAGATGCGATGCCGGGCATTCGAGACTCTACTCGTAGGTCGGGCAAGAGAGTGGTTTACCAAGTTGAAACCCGGGTCCATCTCCAGCTTCACCGTGCTCGCCCGAAAATTCAGAGACGCCTTCATCGTCAACAAAAAGTTTCAGTTGAGTGAGACGCACCTCACAAATGTGAGGCAGCATAGAGACGAGTCGGTATTGGACTATCTGAAGAGGTTCAACATAGAGGCCATGCAGGTCAAGGACCCACAGGATCGAGTCCTGATCACTTCATTTGTGGGGGGACTGCGCAACACAAAGCTATATGAGAAGTTAAGCAGAAACCTACCACGAAACATGGATGAATATGTGAATGTCGTCCATCGATTTTGTCAAGGCGAAGAGGCAGTGCGTAGGCACACCCAAGCCGAGTGGATGGACAACTCGAGGAAAGATGGTCGAGGAGCAAATAAGAACCAGTCTCGACAGCAAGAAGTAGAAAGAAAAGCATCGGTGTGGGATCGCATCGAGGCTCCCGTTTCGGGCCGGTCAGAGAGAAAGGGGGGTAAAAAGGATAAAGATTTTACTCCTCTCAACCGGTCCCGTACGGAGGTTTTATCAATCATGGTCTCCAAGAACCTAGCCAAGAGGCCACCTCCGATCAAAAAACCTCGAGAAAAACGAAGATCGACAAAGTATTGTGAATTCCACGAGGATACAGGCCATTCGACAGAAGATTGTTTCGACCTGAAGAAAGACATCGAAGCCCGTATCCAAGAGGGGAAGCTGGATGAGGTCATTGACCGATCGCGATACAACGAGCCCAGGGGGCAACGAGACTTCAAAAGAAAAAATCTTGACCAGGATAGAGGTCGGAGTCGAGAGAATCAGAGAAGAAGAGATCGATCCCCTAGACGAGACCGATCTCCTGATCAGGATAGGGACTACAATGGTCAGGACCGCTATGATGATAATCGCCCAAATAATTACGTGAATATGATATTTGGGCCAGGGGAGAGTGAGAAGGAGCGAGCCAGTTGAGAACCAGACGACAGCTCGAGACCGCGTAAGCAGTCAAGATTGACCACGGAAGTCGAGTATGGCCCCAGAGACAAAGTCCCTAAGTCGACAAGTCATAGTGAGGGGTTAGTGATTGAAGCGGTTATAAGTCGCGCCAGAGTATCGAGGGTATGCGTCGATAATGGTAGCGCAGTGAATATCTTGTACTACTCGGCATTCCAAGGTATGAAGCTCAAAGAAAAAGATTTAGTGCCCATAGCCTCTCCACTCTTCGGTTTCATAGGACAGGCAGTCCATCCCATGGGTTCCATAAAGCTACTCACGACAGTAGGTGATGGAGAAAGAGGGAGGACGCTAGAGCTAAACTACGTGGTCGTGAAAGCTCCCTCCGCATATAATGTCATTTTGGGTAGACCAGCCCTTTTCGAGTTACGAGCTATAATTTCGACGTTCCATAACAGTATGAAATTCCCAACAAAGAATGGTTCCCACGAAGTAAAAGGGGATATTGAGATCGCCAGAAGCTGTAATTCGATAGTGATGAACGGTAAGATGGCGGTACAACAAGTCCTCGTCGAGGAGCTTATTCCGGAAGAAGAGGAAGAGAAATGTTGGGCCTCGAGTGAGGCAATCGAAACTATCAGCTTGTGGGAAGATGAAGTCGATCAGAGTGTCCAAGTCGGAGTCTGGATCCCGACTCATGAAAAGCAGTTATTGATCGACTTGCAGAAAGAGTTCAAGGACGTTTTCGCATGGAAGGCATCCGACATGCCAGGTTTACCGACGGACATCGCCATCCATAAACTCGAAGTTGACCAGGCCAGAAAGCCAGTCAAATAGAAGAAGCGAAACTTCGCGCAAGATCGATTGGAAGCTATCGAGTCCGAAGTCGGGAAGCTACTGTCGGCAAATATAGTGAAAGAAGTATTTTACCCGGAATGGCTCGCTAATCCAGTGTTGGTGAAGAAACCAGATGGCAGCTGGCGCATGTGCGTAGATTTCACGGATTTGAATAAGGCATGCCCCAAAGATTCCTATCCGCTGCCTAAGATCGACAGGTTAGTTGATTCGACCATCGGTTTTGAGGTATTCGCGTTCCTCGATGCATACAAAGGGTACCATCATATTCTTATGGACCCTCGAGATGCGGAGAAGACCGCGTTCATTACAGAGTTTGGCACCTTTTGTTATGTTACCATGCCATTCGGACTAAAGAATGCTGGAGCTACATACCAAAGGGCAGTCAATAGAATTTTTGCGGAGCAGATATTGGTGTTTGATCACCGGAACGAGACTCCTCAATCCTATCAGAAATTGTAGTACTACTAGACATGGACAGACTCAAGCAAGAACGGTAGGAACAAAGGAAAAGACGATAGCAGAAAAGAGGCTTACTTGTAGTTTCTGAGAAGAAAATGGAGAAATGGATAGGCAGAGTGATTCACCGTCTAGTTCTTCTCTCCTTTTATGTGTTGCAAACGCCAAATGACAGTGAAAAGACGTGATTAGGGGGGTTACTAGTAGTTATAACTCCCCACAAATCGTGAAGATCAAGGAGGACGTCATTTATGGCAGAAGACGAAACGATAATGCGCTCTGACGTCATAGCGAACGGCCACGATTGGCTAGGGAGACAGGTGGCATACGAAACGGTTACACCATTTCCCGCCCAAGATTTAGTCCAAGTCAAAGATGATTTCAAATTGGCAGATCTGACCTCAGACAACGGAAGTCGCCTCTCTCAGGTGTGGGGGGCTTATGATGATACCGAGTTACGCACCTCGATATATCACCATCGAGTGGACATCTTGGGTTAAATATTTACTAAGGCATATGAGCCGGATAAGGCATACAAGTCGGACTACTGACTTGGGAGCCATGACATACATGTCGATCCTCGAGCCTGAAGTATGGCTATGGACTCGAGGTCACGACTATCGACTTACGGGCAGTGCAGGACGTGAGTTCCAGGAGTCGATCACCCCAGGTCGGGTAGATCGATATCGAGAACAGAGTCCACACCAGCTACGTTGGCCCAATATCCGCAGGATAACTTGGGCAAGGGGTAAAGCCCAATTGAGGGTAGATAAGACAATAGCTACAAACCGACTTATATTAGGGTTAGGTCATGCATTGTCCTTATATATACAACGTTCCAGGAACTACGTATGGCTTGATTCCTGGAATAATAACAGGATACGTAGGCACTCTAAGAATCCCACTTAGACTCAGCCGTGAATACACAAAACCCCTTCTTCGTTCTTGGCATTAGGGTTCTTGATTATTCATCAATAACATAAGGAAAAGCCCGGATCTTTAAGGTGACATAATTTGTCATCGCCAGACCGGTTCGATCCATTGTCAACCTTGATCAGTGATATTTCATTGAAATGATTTATGCAATGACGTCTCATTGTAGCCATTTATGGAGTGACTTCTTATTGTACCGATCTATGTAGTGACGTCTTATTATATCGAACTATGCAGTGTCGTGTTATTGTAACGATTTATGTAGTGACGTGTTATTGTAACAATTTATGCATACCTTTGGTTGTATAAATATGACTTTAAACCAAAAAAAACAAAAGAAATATAGTTATTTTATAAAGTTATCGAAAATTTAAACCAACACTAATCAAATAAACCAACATCAATCAAATATTTAAAGATAACAAAGAAATAAAGTTACTTTACAAAATTATCAAATGTGTGTATCAAGTTGTATATGCGGTGACATCAATATCATTGCATCAGTTATCTAATTGTAAATACAGTCATCAATGTCACTGCTTCAGACATCAATGTCACTGCATAAGTCATCAATGTCCCCGCATGACATCAATGTCACTGCATAAGTCATCCATGTCACCGCATCAGACATCAATGTCACTGCATCAAACATCAATGTCACTGCATAAGTCATCAATGTCCCTGCATCAGACATCAATGTCACTGCATAAAACCTAACAACTACATCAGTCAGCTCTGCTCTTGTTTTGCATTTCTCCAAATGTGGAGCTTTTAATATGGATAGAAGTACAAGTTTGGTGAAACTACAAAGACTCTTCACAATGACTCTTGTAATGGCCACACGTTGTTTGTGCCCTCCTGATAATTGGATTCATTGTGGAATCCCTCAATTCTTTAACACGATCTTGAATCATTTGACGATCTTGTTTAGCTTAATGTCCCTGCATCATTCATCAATGTCATTGCATCGGACATCAATGTCCCTACATCAGTCATCAATGTCCCTGCATCAGACATCAATGTCACTGCATAAGTCATCAATGTCCCTGCATCAGACATCAATGTCACTGCATAAGTCAGCAATGTCCCTGCATCAGTCATCAATGTCATTCCATCAAGTAGCATGTAAATCAGAAAAATATTTCTTACTTCGATAGTTCTTGAGCTTACACTTCTTTGTCAAAAGGCATCAAAACCATTAAAAACAGAGCATGCTAAGCAAATGACAAACTACATAGCACGTTTTATATTGTTTTAAGGCCTTACTAAAAACCAAACTATACCCCAACCCCAATGAAGAACTCCCAAATAACTTCACAAATTGAAAAGCAATTATGTTACCTAAACCAGTCTTAATAAACCCTCTAGCAAAGAAAAATGCTAGTGCAATCAACCAAGGAATATGATCCCCAAATGCAGAAAAAGCAACTGCAAAGGTAAGAGTTTTAGTCAAAACACAAGCACCTAAACCCATTAATGCTACAGCACCAAGGGTAAAGGATGAGTAATAATCCCAACAATTGTAGCCAAGAAAATCGCAAGAATCGCCATGCGTTTCTTGAAACTCCGGTCGGGCGGGGACCACCAAAGTATAACACCGTACGTAGCTATAGAAGCTAAAAGTGGCTTCATTTCGCACCTTGCCATGGCGGTTGACTCTTCACAACCGGAGCCGGAGATGAATCACTCCCCGCCGCCGCCTCCGCCTTTACTAGCACACTTCTCCGCCGTGGATCGGAGGAATTCAGTTTAGTGATTGGTTCAACTGATTTTAAGCTGAATTTTCCATAAACACTCTTTCTTGAATCGAAATTTAATGACCCATTAGGTAAAACTATCCGGGTTTTGTTACAAGAAAGGGGACGAAACCGGAGGTTGACGGCTGAGGTAAGGGCGAAAGACGCCATTGATGAAGAGGGAGAGATCTGTTGCCGCCGTGAAAATCCCAGCATTCATGAACGGAACCGTAGAAGGAAGCGACGGGTCTTGTAAAATAAATTAGATTATCCTTATAACCGAATAAGTTTTTTGAGTGTCCTAAATGATCATTAAGTCTCTAACGACGGCCTTATAACTAATAACCACAAAAAATAAAACCATAAATGTGTATCAACTTCTTCTCGTAAAAAAAAAAAATATAGAATCAAAAAATAAAACAACAAATATCTATCAACTATTTTTAGTACAACTTTTTTCAAAAAAAAAAAAAAAAAAACCTACTTTTAGTATAAAAAATATATTGAAGCAGTCTTTACGAACTAGATTACTCACATATAACATTTGATTAAAAGATCTACGATGCTCTAGGAGAAGACGATGGGTTCAACTTTCTTTATAATCGATGTGAATCAAATGTTTTAGCGGCGGTTAAGTCCCTTGATTAAAACCTTTTTTTTTTTCTTTTCTTTCTTGTAGTGTATTTTAGGGATTTTATACTAATTTTTTTAATAATAATATATAAGGTACAAAGCAAAACTAAGGTGTAAATAATTGATTGATAAATCAATTTCTATCACATGATTACGGTAGAATTAATCAAAATAGATTTACAAAAAAAACCACAATAAACTTTTAATAACCTGTTACATTAATACGGTAGTAGTATTTCATTACCATAAAAAACGGGAAATTTCCCTACAAAATGATACACTTTCTATGAAGATTTTTTTTTCTTTCTCAAAGCATAAGAGAGAAACGAACCGGCATGCACGATATATAAATAACCCATACATAATTATAGAGATTTTCCTAGCAAAATTTTTGCCTCTTTTTTCTCAATGCCACGCTTCTTTCCTTTGTCTTCCAAATACTCCGTTTCATTCTCCCCTGTTTCTTCGTCTTCTTCCCTTTTCCCGTCAATCTAGAAATCTTTTTTGACAAGAAAAGAGAAAAGGCAGGTAAAAATCCACAATATTGAAATTATAATAAACAAGAAAAACCTCTCTCATCCTTGTATCTTTTACATCGTCGGGCGGCCGGAGAGAGATCACATCCACGAATGGCTGGGTGTCTCTCCGTGTGCTTTGGTAACCGAAAGAACTCATCTTCATCAAGTCAAGAAAACGCCGCTACGGAAGATTTGACCGCCGAGGAGCAGAAGAGATATGGTCCGGTTGTGGTGGAGCTATTTACGTCACAAGGCTGCGCCACCTCTTTTGAGGCGGAGCAGATCTGGTCGAGGCTTGGAAGCGGTGAATTCAAGTTAGAAACGCCGGTGATATTGTTGGCATACCACGTGGATTATTGGGATTATAAGGGCTGGAAAGATCCGTTTGGGTCAAGCCAATGGACCGTAAGGCAAAAGGCCTATGTTGAGGCCTTGAATTTGGATACAATGTTTACGCCCCAAATTGTTGTCCAGGGACGGGCCCAATCTGTTGGGAATGAAGAAGAAGCTTTGTTGGATTGCATTAAGTCTGCTTCTAGGTTTCCTGCTCCAACTCTCCAGGTAAAAATAATGTTTTTTTTTTTTACATTACATATTCTTTTTGAAGATTTAATTTTGTTTTCAATTCCAAGTAAAAAAAAAATTATTAAATATTTAACACTCGCATTTAGATTATAGAATGTTGTAGTTCCAAACTAGGTATAAAAGTAATTCAAATAAAAAAAAAAACTAGGTGTATATAAAAGAAAGATGGTTATTATTGCACCGTATATAACTTATTTTTTCACAGAATCATACTGTTTTTTTTTTTTTTTTTTTTTTTTCAGAATCGATATTGTGAAAGTCACTTTTGGCTCCAGAACTGAATTTTGCAAAGTCAATTTGACTATGATGCATATGCAACCATAGAACTTGTGTGGTGTAAATAACGACCCATGAGAAAAATGTAGAAAAGATTATAGTTAATATGATCACTATAATGAAATTTTATAGGTTTTGATTGTATATGTGCAAAGAGATTAATGATACGTAGCCGTTGATCATGATGAGTTGATCACGTGTGCATTGTAATGTTTTGAGTATGTATGTTCGCCGCAATATAGTTTTACACCATTGATATTTACCAGGCCAAAATATTTAACTTAGGCAAATTAACGAAGTAGTAAGATTGGGTTGCTTTTTTTTTTTTTTTTTTTTTTTCATTTCCTTTTTACATCAACGGAAAAAGCAAATTGTTTTACAGGCAACTTTTCAAAGGCCATCACCAGAGACCTTGCAGGTCACAATCAATATTGTGAAAGTCACTTTTGGTTTCAGAACTGATTTTGCAAAGTCAATTTGACTATGATGCGTATGCACATGTAGTGTGATGCAACTATAGAACTTGTGTGGTGCAAATAATGACCAATGAGAAAAATGTAGAAAAGATTATAGTTAATATGATCACTATAATGAAATTTTATGGGTTTTGATTGTATATGTGCAAAGAGATTAATGATACGTAGCCGTTGATCATGACGAGTTGATCACATGTGCATTGTAATGTTTTGAGTATGCATGTTCGCCGCAATAAAGTTTTACACCATTGATATTTACGAGGCCAAAATATTCAACTTAGGCAAATTAACGAAGTAGTAAGATTGGGTTGTTTTTTTTTTTTTTTTTTTTTTTTTTTTTTTCATTTCCTTTTTACATCAACAGAAAAAGCAAATTGTTTTACAGGCAACTTTTCAAAGGCCATCACCAGAGACCTTGCAGGTCACAATCAATGGAGCCTTAAGGTCAAAGGTAGATCATGAAGGTGCAAACATCATGGTTGCTCTGTATGAAAGTGGTATGGTAACTAACTGCCAAGAAGGAGATAACAAAGACAAAGTGATTGCTAATGATTTCGTCGTCCGGAGACTCGAAAAGCTATGCTCTATCAAAGATCTTTCTCCTAAAAAAGCGATTTCCGGAACGGCGAACTTTGCCCTTTGGGAAGGATTCAACAGTAAGAAATGTGGTGTTGCTGTCTTTGTAGAAAATGGTTCACATCAAATATTTGGATCCCAGGATTTCAAATTGCCTGATAATTTGTAGTATAGCAGATGACCATTAATTTGCTTTCATTGGTACTTTTAAATTGTTTTCTTGCTGTAAACTGTGATTTGGCTATTATGTGGTGAATTTTGGACCAAGTTTTCTCGGCTGTTATGTGTACATGATGTGTTAGGTTATGGTTTTTTTGAGCTTGGTGCCCAATTTGACAGTTTGAATGTTATCTTTTTGCCACAAAAACCCTTTAGCTACAATTACTTGAGGGGAGGTTTACTTGGTACACATGATTCAGAGGCAAGGAAGTTGCTCCTGGTGAGTCACACAAAGCAGTTGGTGTGACAGACAATTTCAGTCCTATTTCTGCTAAATGATGTTGTACCACTGTACTTTTTAAAAGAATATAATTCCGTGATTATTCTCATTGATGTACTGTAACATATATACAATTGACAAACCTTGATTCAAGGTGCTAAGAGCAACCCCAATCGTTGCCCCTAATTACACCCTCTAGACACATCGTTTTCCGTTTCAGTTACACTTTTTCACCACCCAAAAAAAATTTCACTCCAATAATCAACCTCTATACAACCCCCAATAAACAACCTTTTATTATTATTATATTATTATTATATCATTATTATATGCAACTTGAAAAAACTTTGTAAAGGGAGAAGGGCCCGCCTGACAACAACTTGCAGCTTTTTGCCTCTACCAAGCCCCCAATATTACAAGGTGGGTTTAGCATATTTTTTGAAGTCGGGTGTGGTATCAAGCACCACTGTGGCTTCAAGGCCCTTGATAGATAATTATAGGGGTTGGATTGGGGGTCCAGTGGGGTTGCTCTAACTTATGGTGCATTGATTATAGGCACTACGTATGGTAACTTAAATGTACACAATAAATTAACAATATTACAAAATATACTAGGATATATTTTATATTCTAACACACCCCCGCAGTCGAAACGGGAGGCTCACGAACACCGAGACTGTTCCAGAAATCCTCAAATAATATTAGCGGCAACCCCTTCGTGAAAATATCCACAATCTGATACCTCGAAGGAACATGATGAACTCGAACTTCGCCCCGTGCCATCTTTTCTCGGACAAAATGAATATCCATTTCAATATGCTTCATACGTTGATGTTGAACTGGATTCCCGGACAGATATATGGCACTCACATTGTCGCAATACACCAAGGTAGCCTTTTGAATCGGACAATGTAGTTCCAGAAGAAGATTACGTAGCCAACACAATTCAGAAACCACATTTGCCACGTCCCTGTACTCGGCTTCGGCACTTGACCGAGACAGTGTTGGTTGTCGCTTCGATGACCAAGAGATGAGATTGTCGCCCAAAAACACACAATACCCTGATGTGGAGCGACGAGTATCCGGACACCCTCCCCAATCCGCATCCGTATAGGAGAGCAGGTCCGCCACCGGGGATGGGTAAAGATGCAAGCCAAGATGCAGGGTACCCCGAACATACTTGATAATACGTTTGAGAGCACTCATATTTTCCTGCCGTGGATCATGCATATGGAGACACACCTGCTGAACGGCATAGGATATATCTGGTCGAGTGAACGTAAGATACTGCAGTGCACCTGCCAGACTTCGGTACATAGTTGAATCTGCAACCTTGTCACCCGCAGACGCAATCTGCCAATTGCGTGCTAACGAAATACTGAGTACAGTCTGAATTGTGGCCGGTTTGACCACCGGGCTAAACGTCTCTCCACAATCAATGCCAACCTGTTGAGTTTTACTATCACATACAAGATGGGCTTTATGCCTCTCAAAAGAACCATCAGATTTTATTTTATGAGCAAAAATCCACATTGACCGAATAATATTCACCCCTTGGGGACGCGGTACTAAATCCCACGTCTTATTTTTAATAAGAGCATTATACTCGTCATTCATAGCCAATTCCCAATTCGGGTCACAAAGAGCAGCGGTTACAGGGAAGAGGTGATTTCGTAACGCTGGTGTGCAAAATGTGGTCGGTAGTATATTTCGGATTGGGCCTGAAAATACCATGCTGGCCGCGTGTGACTGGTCCAGAAATAGACTGTTGCGAGGTTGTATAGGCTGTTGGGCTGGTTGGTGAAAATTGGGTATGGGCTGGTCATTTTGAGGAGAGTGGGCCGTAGGGGAGGCTGGAGGGGAAAAAGCAGGGTTGGGCTGGGCCGAGGGAGATGGGAGTTGTTTCTGAAGTTGGGAAATGGGGACATTATCCAGCTCCAAAAATTCATATGCCGCTGAATGTTGTGTGTGTATCGTAGCAAAAGGAAAAATTCTCTCATAAAAAACCACATGCCGACACACAATTATTTTATTACTCGACAAATCAAAACACTTATACCCACGATGATTCGATGGAAAACCCAAAAAAACACACGGAGTGGACGGGCTTGAAGTTTGTGTAACGAGTAGACGGAAAGAGAGGATAACACAGACACCCGAAAACACGAAGGTGAGTATGAGGGATCCTTTTGGTATAGCATATATTTTGAGAGGAGACCAATTATTTAATAAGTGACTCGGAAGAATATTAAGGAGGTAGGCGGCCATTTGTAACTCATGGTGCCAAAACGACGGTGGCACGGACGAATGAAGAAGAAGAGTTCTCAAGATATTATTTATGGATTGAATTTTTCGTTCAGCTTTCCTATTTTGAGAGGAAGTGTACGGGCACAACAACCTAAAATTAATCCCATTCGTTGAACAAAATTTCCAGAACAATTTATTATTCAATGGGATACGGATCACTCGTGCTCTCATATCTCATGAGCCGCATCCCCGTCTGTAAGTCATGCACAGAAAAACCAAACGGATCAAAAACCACACACACATTGTTATCAGTGGTAAACTTTCGAACAGAAACCAAATTCTTAATTATTTGGGGGCCATGAGGACATGTTTAAGGGATAAAGGTGGGTTCGGGGGTTGGAGTGACGTGCTTCCATATACCAACTGTAATACCATCACTTTTGCTCAAATTAAAATAAGACGAGAGATTACCTTGGCCCGACGTCATATGAGAAGTGGCCCCGGTGTCCATGTATCAATTCGGGTCAGGCTGCGAGAGTGACATCGTATGCATGGCTGATTCGATGTCGGTTGGTGCCGACGGTGTAGGAGCCGTTGCTGCATAAGCCTGAGGTTGCTGTTGCGGTCTCGGGCCGAGAACTCCATATTGTGGCGGCCCATATGGCTGAGCCCACGGTTGGGTCGGGTAAGGGCAAGGCGGCATGGCCCATGGCATTACCCACCACGGGGCTGAGTCCAATTAGGCCTGAAATGCTGCTGTCGCTGCTGCCCTCCTCTATACGGTTGCTGCTGATGACCACCGGCCCGCCCCGTTGGCCATTGCGGCGATTTCCAGATGAGCCAGCACCACCACCCGAATTTCCCTAGCCGCCACTGCGATTTGTATTTCTGTTTTTGTTCTTGTTGCGGGATTGGTTTCCAGCCCGCCCCTGTGCATTTTGCGTCGGAGAAGAAGACTCATCTGGCGAGCCGTGAGCAGCCACAAAGGCTGCTGCGTTCGATTTGTTTTTGGCTCGTTCAGATATTGTCGTATCCTCCAATGCGAGCTTCGATCGAGCATTAGCAAAACTCGGTAAATTCTTTTTATTTTGCAGCACTGTAACAAAATTGGAGTAGGGTTTAGTCAAACCTTGGAGCATTTCAGCACTAAACCATGGTCGGTCACCGGAGCTCCGACGTTGTGTAGTTGATCAACGAGGCTTTTGAGGTGATTGCAGTACGCATTTGTTGACGAAAAATCCACGAGACTCGTATTCTTAAATCCCTTGTTCAAATACAAAGCCCTTGAATTTCTGTTATCATGAAACAATTCTGCAACCCGGTTCCATGCCTTTTCCGCCGTATCGTCATCAACAAGAATGAAGGTGAGGATGTCGGTCGAGACGGTGGCAAAAATCCACTAAAGAACAACCGCATCCAATCTCTTCCAAAGCGGAAGATTGTCCGTTTTAGCCTTGTCATAGGTCGCATTTTCCATTTGATCATTAGGAGGAATGATATGATCAAGCACGTCATGAACCCGTGCTTGAATCTTGAATAAGGCTGCCCATGAATGATACCGTCCATATTCACGATCCAGTGTGATGGGAAGAAGAGTCTTCACATTGGAGATGGAGAGCACCGGATGGGATTTGGACGAGTCGGCCATGGTGGAGATGATCACCGGCGATTAGATGCTGTTCAGGGAAAAAAAAGAAAATTTTTTTTTGACGGTAGGGAATCGTCGGAATATGGCTACGGAAGAAAAGAAACCCTAAGCTCTGATACCATAAAAGAATATAATTCCGTGATTATTCTCATTGATGTACTGTAACATATATACAATTGACAAACCTTGATTCAAGGTGCTAACTTATGGTAAGCCTTGATTATAGGCACTACGTATGATAACTTAAATGTACACAATAAATAAACAATATTACAAAATATACTAGAATATATTTTATATTCTAACACTTTTTAGGATAAATTTGCCAAGACACGATACTCTCACTCAGTGTTGGATCTTGGAACTACACTTTGCTTTTTAGAATTCCATAACACCATAGAATTTCCTAGAAACACACAATATCCTGCCACAAACCCCTATCAGTAATGCAGGCATCCTAATCTCAATCTGAATACCCAGTTAGATGCATAATTGAGGATGGTTTAAGATGGGGCCCATAGTTAAATGTACCCTTCACATAATGGATTGAAATTTATAAAAAAAAAAAAAAAAAGTGTAGATAAGGATTAAGGAGTGACAATATGGACTAAGAAAAAAACAAAAAAAAACATAGATAATAAGTAAAAGTGTCAAGATGAAACATCGATTAGCAAAATTGTAAAAAGCATGAAACAAAAAGAGATCGTGTCTTCATCACTTTATTTTATCATTTTTATGCTTCAACAATGTGATGTGTTAATATCAACGACCTCGAATTCAATTTTCATTTAGGGATTCCATAATTCTTGAGCATGTTCTTATTATGAACTCTAAAGTGTAATAAAGATGCTTCGGTTATGGAGGAGGATTCTGGCATTGGGGTCATTTCAAGAGACATCGTGGGATCTATTGTTGCATCCAATTGAGATATATAAAATGTTAATTATCTACCTCTTCAAAACCTTAATTGCCGTCTCCGTCCCTTGCTATGCCGTCGGCCATCGATCTCAGAAGCTCCTAACGCAACCTCCTCAGCGTCGGCCTCTCTCCCCTCCTTCACCCCACCCTCCTCTATCCACACCGCTGACCTCACACGACAATAATATCATCTCTAGCGTGCTCAACTTCTTCCTTATCATGAAAGACAAGGCATTTTCGGCTATGTAGATGGTCCGCTTAAACCACTGCCGGCCACCATTAGTGATGATTCCGGCCAACCGAAACCCAACACAGCTTATGCGGAATGGTGCAAACATGACAATCTAATTCTCAGTACTATCACATCTTCACCTCCTCCGCTAGCGCCGAAATTTGGGCAGCATTACAGACATGCTTCGCCTGACAAAGCCGGGCAAAGCTTGTCCAACTCCGAACGGACTGGCCACCACCCGTAATGACCTCACAGTTGCGGAATATTACGCTAAAATCAAACGGATCACCTACGAACTCTCTCTTTCCGGACACCCACTTCAGACCGACGACATTATTGCGTACTGTCAGCAAAGTGACTTAAACTCTACATCTTGTAGAACTAATCTGGTAGTCAGCTGAGTGATGGTCAGCTGATAAGTGTATCAAAGTCTGTGAAAGTCAGCTGGAAAGTCTGCTGAGTTTCTTCTGGTGTCAGCAGCTTGGTGAGGGTCTTCTGAGGTTTTGGGTTCAGCTGAGTTCTACGTTTGGGCAATGATCAGCTGAGTGGGGTCAGCAGAGTGATTCAACATCTGGGGCATTTATGGTAAGCCGACAAATATTCTTGGCAGTTAGGGTTTAGGGATCTGTGCCTATAAAACCAACTGTATTGATCATTGTAGTGAGTGTAATCCGTCTGAAATTCAGTGCATAATAAAATATCACTTTTCTGTCCGTTGAGTAGTCGGCACAACGTCGGAAACCATGTTAAATCTTGTGTTCTTCTTGTTTCTGTTAATTCTGTTGATAATTACTGTTAGATTGCATTTGTTAATTATCTACCTTGCATCTGGATTCTCTATCCTGTTATAACACGTACCTTCTTGCTGGTCTCGGGCCGGAATATGATTCCTTGGTTGCTAGGGTGGATGCCCGTGAATCTGTTACTTTGGATGAAATATATGCCCTACTATTCACGACGGAATCTCGTATCTTGTATCACCGCCCGCTTCCGGTCAACCCACAACCGACACCTCCTCTTCTGCCACCGATGTCTGTGAATTATTCCGGTGGTCTCATGCATGCAACCTCCAACCGTGGCCGCGGCTCCAATCAAAACCGAGGCCGGGGGCATGGTAACAATAATTGTGGCCATAGCTCTCCTCCTCCAACCAACAACAATTACAACATCAACAATTATTCTCGTGAACCCCTCCCTACATGCCAAATTTGTGCAAAAAAATGGCCACATGGCTCAAACCTGTTATTGGTATGAGCAATCCAATGCTCCGGCATCTCGTCCACCACGCCCTCCACCTCAAACCCATGCGGCCTGCTACCCCATCAGTCCTCCTTTGATTGGATTCTCGACATTGGCGCCACACATCATTGGACATACGATATGTGCAACCTTAACATCTCCTCTGAGCCTAATGATGGTCCGGACAAAATACACATCGTTGGAGGGTTAGGTTTGCCAATCTCTCACTATGGTCATTCTACTATCATCTCCCCCCACATACTTACCAATTATCTAATGTGCTATTTTCTCTCTCCCTTAAATATAATCTCTTATATGTCCATCGTTTGCTTCTCATAATTCTGCTTTCTTTGAATTTCATGACTGGCCACGTCCATCATAGATGATATGTCAAAGATGGACTATATCATTTTCCAACTCCTTCGGTTGTTATCCAGCTCAAGCCCTTGTCACTTCCACCAGTTTCTCCACCAAATGGCATCAGCGTTTGGGTAACTGCTCATATCATGTTCTACGAGAAGTTTTGAGTCGTAGTTCTGTTTTTATTTCCAATAAAGCACCCGCTACCGTGTGTGCCCCTTGTCAGTTAGCTAAGAGTCACCGTCAAAGTTTATACATTTCTGCTTATACTTCTCTTGCACAATTGGATTTGATTTATTCGGATGTTTGGGGCCCTTGTGCCGAGTCATCTTTTCATGGTTCTCGTTACTATGTGAGTTTTATGGATGATTATTCTAAATATCCGTGGCTCCTTTAAAACTTAAATCTGACGTTGAAACTAATTTTCCTAATTTTCTTACTATGATTGAATGCCAATTCATCACCTAACTAAAAGCAATATAAAATGATTGGGGGTGAATAGCGTCACGTGTCACAATTTCTCACTTCGCTTGGTATTAAACTTCGCCTATCACCTCACACTCAACAACAAGTTGGTGCAATTGAAAGGCGTCACCGCCAAAATTGTTGAAGTCGGTCTTTCTCTTTTGGCACAATACAATCTTCCCTTACCTATATATTGGGAAGATGTCTTTATAATCGCAACCTACCTCCATATATATATATATATATATATATATATATATATATATATATATATATATACACACACACTTACAAGTGTTGGGCTTATCTCTCTTCTTATAAGCTCAAACGGGCTTCTCTCCCTTCTTATAGGTCCACACGAGCCTATCTCCCTTCTTATAGGCCCAAACTTGATGGGAGTATTGAGATATATAAAATGTTAATTATCTACCTCTCCATCAGCTTAAGCTTTTTGGAATGATGGTAGTTCAACACACCCTTTTCATTCCATCTTGATCCGGGAATTATGGTTGAGCTTTTGGAAACGATGGTAATCTATATGGAGCTCTTGAAGGCAGTGCATTTGGGTATTTCGTCGCTTGTGATGGGGAGCGATGTTGTTTGTTGGCAGTTAAGAAGCTTTACCGATTCGTCGGAGGATTTTTTCAGTCATAGGATGCTTGGTGCGTGATTGCCTGGCGTTTGCATCTTAGTTTTCGTTCTTATAGTTTTCTTTTGTTAAGTAAGCGTACGGGGATTGCCCAGGCGTGGCGGCGCCTGTTGAAGTTATTTTACAAGGACGGAGGTAATTGGAGGGCTGAGGGGGGCTAAGGCCACCTAACGAAAAAAATTCTACACAAAAAACTTATATAATGTAACTTAAGTTATCAAAACATCTTATATGAGCCCATTCGGTTGTTTAGATATAGTCTACAAGCCCACCCGAGCTTCAATTCCTGGTTCCGTCATTGGGTATGTACCCAACATCCTGATGTAGTTTCTGCCGTGTTTGCGGACCTCGATTAATAATATTGTGTTTGTTTCGGAAAAAAAAAAACAAAAAAAAAAAAAAAAAAAAACAAAAACAAGTCACTCAATGTCGAAGTGGAATGCCACCACAAAGACAACATTTTACTACAAGAAGTTGTTTGCTATGCACGAATGACGAATGTCTTCCTTTGTTTTCTAACACAATCCCTCTCCCTAAATACACGTTACTATAAATAGTCTTTTGTTTACAAAATGTGAAGCCGAGAATCAAGGGATCTTTCATCCACTACATCCTCGTCTTCTCTCTATATCTTATCCTTCCACCAATTGCTCAATTATCTTTTTTTCTCATTATTTTAAAGAAAACCTATGTTCTACTTTCACCTGTTTCCCATTGTTTCCGAATATTGTTCCACCTTTATAAATTAAGATGATTACCCCTGGAAAATATACTTGGTTTTTGTGTTTCAAGCCCAAAAAAGGACCATTTAATTATTCCAAGAACAGAAAAATAGATTTGACATTTGATCCCAAACCGGATTATTCCACCAACGACAATGGTTACAAGAGAAAGTCAAAGAAAAAATGGCATCGTGGATTCTCCCGTGTTGTTAAAGCCGTTATGATGGTAATTATTAATCAATTAATGAAATTTTCTAATGTGTTTCATGCAACTATATTGAAAATGGGACTGCATGTATGAATTGCCTTGCAGATCAAGAAATCGCAAAACAGAAAACATGATGACGATTTATCAAGATCAAGCATTATTGCAATGACAGACATTTTAAAACCATTGAGAGAGAATATTTCACCATCAAATTCAATACACGGTGGAGCCGCCTCCACCGAGAACCGGCAATCAGATGCCAGCAGCATCGATACCGTTTCAAGCCGGTACTCTCTCTTTTCATCTTCAACATTGAAGGGTAATTGTTCATCTTCAGCTTTGCCTTCATCAACTTGTTCTTCCATTGCAAATTCAAGATCAACATCACAAAGAAAGCAACAATGCTTAATTGATTTGAATGGAAACCCGTCGAGGAAGAAAAGTATTGGAAAGAATCATTCCATTTACTTTATTATTGTATGTTTAGTTGGATTGGTAATTGGAGGAAAGGCGTTTTCCATTTTTTGCACTTCAAGTTGTTTCTTCTTGCTATATACCTTGTTCTCTTAGAGGATATGTATTCCAAGGAAAACGACATTATTAATCTCTCGGGGACGAACATTACAAAGGTCCTTGAGCTTCTCGGCACTTAATTGTATTTACGCCCAAATCCACTATAGCGTGAGATGCATTCTGTAAAGTGCACTCGAGGATCCGGCCGGGCTATTAGCCTACGATGTACATGACATTCATTGCACAGTGAATGTGAGACGTCTGATATCATACATTGTCCAGGATCAACTACAACATACGGTGCAATTAATATCTCATAATTATCATAAGAACACGAGGTGTGACATTACATAAAACCTCGTTTTACACAAATTGTTAGAGAAGATACAGGGCGGTTATAAGTCTGATTCAATGATATATTTATGATTAAATGTTGCACCTTGAGTCGGGTTAAGGGGACATGCAGAGAGAAGTCTAAGGATGCAATTCATTTATCGTATAAATCTTGGATCAATAAAGAATACACATGGGCGAAGAAGTTTTAAGCCCTGAGATTTTTTTCGGGGCTATTATTTGCACCACACTCATTTTACTCGCGCATCAATCTACCAGTGCACCACAGTAGAACCGATCTTGTGAAAGTCGGTTCTGGACCCAAAAACCGACTTTTTTGTGGGTGAATTGTGAGAACCGACTTTGAGAAAGTTGGTTCTTGCTCCGAACTTATGAAAAGTCGGTTATTGGCTCCAGAATCGACTTTCACAAGCTCGGTTCTACTATGGTGCACAGATAGAGTGGTGCACGAGTAGAATGAGTGTGGTGCAAATAAAGACCCCGATTTTTTTTCTTTTTTTTGTGGTTTTGTTTTATCCATTTTTGCCACTAGTTTCAGTAAACCAGTTGATCAAGCTACTCTGCACAAATTACTTCAATCATATCCAATCAAGAACATATATATATGAGCCTGAATCATCTGGTGATATAGGAAAGTTGTGATGCAATGTCAATATTTCAATGTTGTCACATTGCAGCTTGAAGGGGGATGTTGGTGATATAGAAACGTTGTGATGTAATGTCAAGTTAGTTAGTTATTATTAGTTGATAGTAGTTAGAGTAAGTTAGTTACTTAGGTTGTTATTCTATGGTGACAGTTATATTTGTCACTATAGGCTACATGTAGCAAAGACTACAAACTGTGCAAGACTAAGAAAATAGATTTCCATTCTACAAGTTTTCTGCAATTATTGAATGTATTGAGCTTCCTTCTTCTCTTCAGTTCATAATAAATTTGTAACACGTGATGCCCTAGTTCCAGATAACGAATCTTTGTCCGGTAAAAAACGCATGTCACATATAAAATTAAATAGAATTCAACTTTATACATAAGCTTGACATCACCGTGATATAAAACAAAGTGAAAGCTAAAGAGACTCGAGAAAATGGCTTCACCAAGAGGATCATCAAGAAGAGGGCTTCACTTTGATCCAAGAAACTCGTCCTTTGGGTCAGATTTAACCAACTCATCTTTCTAATTCTTAAGGTTTTAAGTGTACTTAGTTGAATAGTTGAGTAGATAGTTGCATAAGGCTTATAATCATGTTTATCATTGTAGGATTTGAAGGATAGAGCTTAGAGTTGTGAAATCTTCAAAGCTTGGAGCTTGCACTCAAGATTGCTTGAAGAATTTGAGGTAGGGAGGTGTTTTATTGAATCTATTTATAAGCATGTTTTAGACTTTATATCATGTTAGAGCGCGTATGGCTTTGTGTAGAAGTATTTTTAGCACGTTTTGGTGTATATTGAGGGTTGCATGCGTGAGATTTTTCCTTGGAATCAAGCTAGGAAGTTTGCATATTTTCTAGGCTGCAGAACAGTTAGGCGCATGCCTAACACTTTGTAGGGGAGGGCCTAACAAAACAGAGAGTGCATGCAGGTTACAACATTGTTAGGTGCATGCCTAAGGCCTTGTGTGTGCATAATTGTGTTTCGCTCCCTATAACGATTATGTCTTAGTGTGAAAGCCTTTGTGGTGTGATATAAAGTAAGATGCTTATGTTCTAGTGGCTTTGTCACCGCATCGTGACTCGTAAGGGCATTGGAACACATCTCATTTTTCCTTACGTGATGTTGATTTTGATAGTCAATACCTTCTTCGTTATACGGCAAAGCTAGGCCTTCTTCCATATGTAAAGATATATATAGTGGTTTGAATTGGATTGCCGCCAGTTTTGGAATTGCAAGATATATGTTTTATTTTTCCTTTAATCAACAATAAATAATGAGATTTAACTTCCGTCAGAAGCCAGAAGGCAGGTCATGGTGTTAGGAATGGATAGCATTCTACCCCTGAAACCTTGTAAGAAACATGACTCAATCCCAGACAAGCCTCATAGCGTAAGAAACACGACTCAATCCCACTTGCACATTCAAAAAAACATGCAGCAATATCGTCAATGCTTAAGAATTAAAAGAGATCACACAGGTAAGTATCACTTCTCATTTTTTTCATCAAACATGAGAATTAGAACAACGAAGTGATCAACCATCAACGCTCACTTAAAACAATAAATATGAACCCGATGAATAAATGTATCAACATTGAATAATCAACCTTCAACATAAGACAGTATTATGCCACCCCATACAAAATGAAAACATGTGAATTATACGGAGAAATCATCATTAATTATAAGGAACTTGGTGGATGTGGTAGATCAAGAGGTGGTAGAGGTGGCAGGTCAAACCCCAATAATAGAAGTGTTTGTCAATTATGTAGGAAAAATGGACATACTGTCCTCAAATGTTGGCATAGGTTTGATGTTAGTTTCACATGACCTGCTCAAAACAGTAACAATACTAGGCCTTCTGGAAGTCAAAACAAGTCCTAAACCTGCTGCTTACGTGGCCTCTCCTCAATCTATGGCTAACTCATCTTGGTACATGGATAGTGGAGCTAAAAATCACATTACAGAGGATCTAAATAACCTCCATCTAAGCTTTGGATTAACTGGTTCTGACACTCTTGGAGTAGGTAATGGTGAGCAACTTCATTTCCAGCATATAGGTCAATCTAAAATCTTAACCACACACACATCACATCCTTTAAAACTTAATTCTTTGCTTCATGTTCCTGCTATCACTAAAAAATTACTTAGTGTTTTTAGACTACCTATGATAATGATGTTATCATTGAATTTAATGATTGTTCTTGTGTGGTGAAGGCCAAGACAACAGGGATTCCACTGCTCATAGGAACATTGGAGGGTGCTCTGTACAAGATGGGCAATCAGCTTAAAAGTGTTATGAGCTCCCCTCAATCCAATCAGTCCTTCAAAGACAAGTCTGCTTAAGCTTTTCTAGTTGAGTCTAGTAATGTTCAGTCTCTTACTTTCAATAAAGATCCTAATGTATGGCATAGAAGGTTAGGTCATCATTCTCCAAGGATTTTGAGTCAGAATTTACAAGGGTGTAATGTGTCTTTGAATGGAAAACTTATGTTTTGTGAATCTTGCCAATTTGGAAAATCTCATGCCCTATCTTATGCTTTATCTGAATCTCAAGCTAGTCATATTTTTTCTTGTTCACACCGATGTTTGGGGACCCTCACCTATTAGGTCCACTGGTGGTTATACTTATAATGTGCACTTTGTTGATGAACACACTAGATATACTTGGCTTTATCCTTTAAAACAGAAATCTGAAGTGTATGATGTGATCAAACAGTTCCAAAAAATGGTTGAAAACTAGTTTTCTACTACCATTAAATGAGTATAGCTACAAAGTGACTGGGGGAGAATATAGAAGTATTGAATCACACTTCAAGGGTCAAGGTATCATGTTTAGACACCCTTGTCCATATACCCATGGACAACATGGTAGGGCTGAAGGAAAGCATACATGTTGTAAAACTTGGCCTTACTCTTCTTGCCCAAGCCTCCATGCCATTGAGTTTCCGGTGGCATAGTTTTCAGCAGGCAACTATGATCATAAATAACCTCCCTACTCCTATTTTAAACAAATTGTCCCTTACGAATGCCTTTTTAAAACCAAACCAAATTATAAACAGTTCAAGGTGTTTGGATGTGCTTGTTATCCACATCTCAGACCTTTTCAAACTACCAAATTTCAATTTCACTCCAGTAAATGTGTTAATTTAGGGATTAGTCAAGGCACAAAGGATATCAGTGTCTGGACATGAGTGGTAGGATCTATGTCACTAGGGATGTTATATTTGATGAAGGTACTTTACCTTTTGCTAGTGGTTTCTCACAAGGTCCAAATAGGACAGTTCATACCCTTGATGGATCAGATAGTTCCTTGTTCTTGCCTTCTCATTACAAGGAAGTTCATAACACTTCTCATGCTACAACTAGGAATACAGACACTCCAACTGGGAATACAGACACTCTTGCCTGATTCTAATATTGAAACTCATTTTCCTTCTCTCTATTATGCAACTCTTGTTCCCACAACACTTACACCCACATCACTTACACCTCCTGGTACTATTACCTCTCCTATATCACATCAGTCTTTGTCTGATCCTAGTCCATCTTTAGTTGAACCCACTTCCACACCACAGTCCTCTCCACAATCAACTACACCTACACAACACCTACATCTACACCTATAACTCTACACCTTCTCCTCAAAACCCTAAACTTATTAATACACACCGTATGCTTACTAAAGCCAAAAGAGGTATTTTTAAACCAAAATCCCTTTCAGAAGTTGCCTCCAATACTGAGCCAACAAATGTGTCAGAAACTTTATCCAATACTGAGTGGAGATGTGCTATGGAAGAGGAATATAACGCCTTTATGAAAAATGAAACATGGGTTTCGGTTCCTCCCTCATTCAACTATATAGTGGTAGGAAGTAGATGTGTGTAAAAACTCAAGCTTAAAGCTGATGGTTCCATACTTAAACACAAGGCAAGACTAGTAGCTAAAGGTTTTAGTCAAACCTATGGAGTGGATTTTTACAGACTTTTAGTCCTGTGGCCAAGGCCTCTACATCAGAGTGGTTCTTTCCTTGGTTGTTACCTTTAACTGGCCTATAAACCAGGTGGATATCAATAATGGATTTCTTAATGTCCCTCTTAAGGAACCTGTCCATGTGACACAACCTGAAGGGTATGTTGACCCTACCAGGCCTCATTATATCTGCACGCAAGATACATAAAGCATTATATTGGTTAAAGCAAGCACCAAGAGCCTGGTTTGAGGCTCTTGGGACTCAACTCGTGTTGGAATTTTTAAACAATCTATTTGTGACAACTCTTTGTTTACTCTCAAAACTGCCGGTCATATTTGATTGTTTTAGTATATGTTGATGATATTTTGGTTACAAGCAACTCCCCTAATCTAATCAACAAGTTTATTCAGATGCTGGACTCCAAGTTTTCTCTAAAAAATTTAGACCCTGTGTCTCATTTTCTGGAATGCAGGTATATAGAGACTCTTCTGTTTTGTACTTAAATCAGAGTTAGTATGCCACTGAGCTTATTACAAGGTTGGGATGTGATTCCCTCAAACCTTGTCCTACTCCTATTGTACCTGGTAAGAAGCTTGGAGAAGATCCAGGGGAACCATTTCAAAATGTCACTCTATATAGAAGTGCAATTGCGGGGTTGCAATATTTGACTTGCACCAAACCAGATATTACATATGTTGTGAACTATCTTAGTCAGTTCATGCAAAGTCCTCATCTTGAACATTGGAGAGCTTTTAAAAGATTGTTGATATATGTCATTGATACTCTCAAACATGGCCTGCACTTCAAACCAGTAACCTGTCTAAATCTAACTGGTTTTTCAGATGCAGATTGGGGTGTATCCACAGTTGATAGAAAGTCAGTTGAGGGCTACTGTGTGTATCTTGAAGATTCCCTTGTCTCTTGGAGCTCAAAAAAACAAGATGTGGTCTCAAGATCAAGTACATAATCAGAGTACAAAGCATTAGCCAATGTCACTGCTGAGATTAATTAAGTGGATTACATATCTTCTCCATGAACTACAGATTAAACTTGCTGATAGACCTACAGTATGGTGTGATAACACTAGTGCTTCTTTTCTTGCCCAGAATCCAGTTTATCATGCCAGAACTAAGCACATAGAAATAGATGTGCATTTTGTTAAAAATGAAGTTCTTAACAAGAAGCTGATAGTCTGTTACATTCCCTCTTCTGATCAAGTTGCTGATTGTCTGACAAAGCCTCTATCTATCTCTCAGTTTCAACTCTTCAGGAACAAACTCAATGTGTTTCCACCACCCTTGAGTTTGATGGGGGATGTTAAGAAATAGGTGATGATGTGTGTCGAGGATACTATTGGAGTTACCTAAAATATTATTATTATGTATTCATTTTATTGTTTGACTTGTTGTCCAGGTTGATATAGGCCTATATATTTGTATCAACACTACACAATTGAATCAATGAAATACAATTGTTCTAAATTCTGATATGGTATTAGAGCATATCAATTTTCTCTCTCTCGTTATGTCAATTTTACCTAAACCCTAACCTTCCCCTTTCCGGTCTTTTTCACCGATCCCTACCCTCTTCAAAAAAAAAAAAAAAAAAACAAAAAAAACCTTCAACATTCCCTCTGCTCTTTCCGTCAAGCAACAAACCTCCTTCTCCAAATCTTCTTCTTACCTCTTTCTTCTCCATATTTGCAGCAGCAACAAAAAAAATATAATATTAGAAAGAAAAAAGGGTATGAATTTATGTTCTTAAAATTCATAGTTGCATCAGGAATTAGTGGTCGTGTAACTTGTTCAACATGTTGGGATAGGTGTCGTGTGTGGAGTGATTTACGGAACAGATCCGTAATTTACGGAACTAATTACGGATTATTAAATGCAGAAAATAACAACTCGAAAATAAAATCTAATTTTATTATTCAGATCTAGCAAATAAAAGCGATTATGGTGCAAATCTAATAAATTAACAGAACTATATGATAGATCTAATGAAAAACAGCTACTATGAAATAGATCTAACAAAATATGCAATTAACGTATAGATCTGACTTAAACGATCGAGAAAACTAAAATACAATGCATAAATAAAGACAAACCGAGGTGAGTTATGAAACTCTTTCTTTAAGACAGATTGCTCCGGTATGGTGCACACGGTAGTAGCAACTGCCTCCCAAGATACAACGGCTTACGTCCTGGATTGAGAGGCACTTCAACAATCCAAGCTCCGGCGAACTTACAACGTGCTCCGACTTCTCTTCGACTCAAAAAACTAACTATATGCTCGACCATTTTAGTAGTGGAAGACACAAGAGAAAACTGAATGCTTCAACCTTCATCATTGGGGTTCTTTATATAGTGGAGATGTGGAGCCAATGCTTGAATGTGATTGACCAGAACATGTTATCAGACTTTTCCCCTTGGAAAAAAAAATAGGGCCGAAAATTATAAATAAAATTGGCCAAATATTTCCACAATTCTGATTGGTCGGATGACATGTCTTCTGAATTCTGATTGGTTAGATGATTTAATCGCACGACTATTCCCTCAAGAAAAGTTATTCTGGCCGAAAATAATAGTCAAATTTCGAAATTAATTAAATTAAATTAATTCCGGACCGACTTAATTAATCAGAATTCGTTTCCATATTATTCTGGAACCTTCCAACCGCCTCACGATTAACTAATTAATTTCTGGTTAACATCAAAGGAATCTGGTTAACATCAAAGGAAATTTTGTCGAAAAAATTAATAGTAACTGCCGAGCCGGACGGGCGGCGGCGGCGTGCGTGTGGAATTATCTGGGTCCTCCCTTCTGCACAAAAGTGCCTTGCCCCTTGGGGCACATTTATAAGAGCATACACTAGCTCTTATATATGGAGCTCAAGTCTCACAAACTTCCAATGTGAGATATTGAGTTGAGGTACTCCCTTCAACTCTTATCTCCAACACATTTTCAACCAACTTTAGGCATTAATTTCTCATTAACCCGATATTCGAATCGAGTGATTCCAAAACAAACATTATCTACTCCGTGAGAAGAATTTTTCGACGTAATAAGCTCCCGGTGAATCACACCGGAGCATATCCAAAAATCGCGCTAAAGTTGACCGTTTCAACCCATTAAAATGGGATATCTCCAACACAACATTGATTGATAACAACTTCTTGTGGTTGTGGATTTTGTAGTTGCTCATCGATTTATTTTTGCTGCCGCCGTCGCATTAGATCCCGTACACGTTGCTCCAATCTTTGACCCTGCTCCTCCTTCTTCGCACATCCTCAGCAAAAAAAAAAAAAAAAAAAAAAAACAACTTAGCAGGCCGACCTGCTCTCCCTGATCCTTCCTTTCCCTTTTTGATTCATTTCTATTCTTCTCCTTTTTTCTGTGATTACCCCTCATGAAGCTTCAAAAAAATCTTAGTTCTTCAATCCCAGCACAAACAAAATAAAATAATCATAATATGCAGCGTTCTACTTTCAACAGCAGCCGCACCCTCTATGCTTCTCGACACAGGGGGCGTGACTGCAACCTTGGGGCTCCCTCATCCTATTCTGCAATCATGGGGCGTGACTCGATTTTCCAAATTTGTGCTCGAACAGGCCATACGTCCCCGGCTTGTTCTTTTTGGTATACTTACTCCCATCCACCGAGCTCTTGGTTATCACCATCTCGGACTCCTCAGGCATACAAGGCTTCTCCATACACACATCCCGGTTCTGATTGGATTGCTGATATGGGGGCCACTCACCATATCACTCATGACCCTCGACATCTCAACTTATCATTTGCGCCTTATGCTGGGAACGACAAAGTGCACGTCGGTGACGGAACATGTTTATCTATTAATCATTTCGGCTCTTCTTCTGTAAATTTTCCTCCCAGTCATTTTATTTATCAAATATTCTTGTTACTCCCTCTATCACCAGAAACCTCTTATCTGTCCATAAATTTGCCCCTGATAATAACGTGTATTTCGAATTTCATGGGTCGTACTTTCTTGTAAAGGATTACTCGGGGCAAATTCACCTTAGAGGTTTTGTCAAAGATGACCTCTATCACTTCTCAACTCCCCTCCACCGAACTTCTTCCCCTCCCCGAGCTTTTCCTCGTCCCTTACCTCCACAACCACGTGGCATCACCGTCTCGGTCATTGCTCTTACTCCGTGCTCCGTCAAGCCTTAAAAAGTCTCTCCACCCTTACTCCTACTAAAGCGCCTCCTACAGTCTGTGCCCCATGTCAGTTAGCTAAGAGTCACTACTTCCCGTTATACACCTCTGATTTTACCTCAACTGCTCCTTTGGACCTAATTTATGATGTTTGGGGCCCAAGTACTGAATCCTCCATTTATGGTTCCCATTCCTATGTCAGCTTTCTGGGTGACTTTACAAAATATTTATGGCTATATCACCTGAAACACAAATCTGATGCTGAAACAATTTTTCCTGACTTTCTTGTCCCGATTGAACGCCAATTTAACACCAAACTCAAATCTATCCAAACTGATTGGGGTGGTGAATATCGTCGCATTTCCACTCTTCTTTCTTCTCATGGCATCCGGCATCGCCTTTCCTGTCCCCATACTCACGAACAAGGCGGTGCCATCGAGCGCCGCCACCATCAAAATTGTTGAAGTCGGCCTTTCTCTTCTTGCCCAATCCAACCTTCCGCTTCCCTATTGGGAGGATGCTTTTGTTACTACCACCTATATCATCAACCGTCTTCCCACCAAAACCCTACACGATAAGTCTCCCTTTTAAATGGTCTACCATCGGCTTCCTACATTCCTTCGGGTTTTTCGGTGTGTGTGTGTGTTGGCTCTATCTTCGTCTTTACAACCACCATAAGACTGATTTTCACTCCAAAACCTACATATTTCTCGGATACAGTCCTTTCCACCATGGTTATAAATTCCAGGACCTTGCCTCTGGTCGTATCTATGTTGCCCGACACGTGGTCTTTGACGAATCCGTTTTCCTCTATACACCATCTCTTTCGAAACCCACTCTATATACACTGACTGTACCACATCATATCTCTCTTCCTGCACCTCCTCAACCTCCTCCTCTTATGACGGCTCCCTCTCATCCGACCGTTACCCTTCCAGCCCATGTTCCCGAGCCTTCCCCACCCACCTCTCCTGCATCCACTTCGGCCTCATCCTCTCCGGCCTCGTCTTCTGACCAACCTGCTCCCACCCACACCATGGTCGCTCGAACCAAAAACAACTCCCTCAAACCTATCTCTCGGCCCGACTTTATCCGCTACCCTCTTCCTGAAGCCCCTGTTGCTTCTACGGACTCCCTGGACCCCACCTCCTATACCAAACCTTCTAAACACCCGAACTGGTGTAATGCTATGAGAGAGGAAATTGATGCATTGTTGCGCAATCATACTTGGGGCCTTGTTCATCAGACTCCTTCTATGAATATTGTTGGCAATAAATGGGTTTACAGGACTAAGCATCATGCTGATGGGCGTATTGAGCGTCACAAGGCTCGCCTTGTGGCCAAGGGTTTTCATCAGGCTGAAGACATTGATTTTACTGACACTTTTAGTCCAGTTGTCAAGCCGGTCACGATGTGTGTGCTTCTATCTCTTACCATTTCTCAGGCTTGGTCACTTCGACAGGTGGATATTCAGAATGCCTTTCTCCATGAGCATTTAGCTGAGCACGTTTATATGCAGCAGCCACAGGGGTTTATTCACCCTGATTATCCTGATTATGTTTGCCGCCTTTGCCACTGTCTCTATGGCCTTCGTCAGGCCCCTCTTGCGTTGTTTTCTCGATTTACTGATGTGCTCTCTTGACTTGGTTTTGTCGGCTCCAAAGCTGACCCCTACTTTTACATCTACTCTCGTGATGGTGCTCGTGTCTTTATTCTTATTTATGTGGATGATATTATTATTACCGGTTCTTCATCTTCTCTTGCTGAGCATGTTATCTCGTATCTTGGTTGGCATTTTCCGGTAAAGGACCTTGGTTCGTTGTCTGGTGGGTCGTCAAGCCACCAAAACTAATTCACCTACAATCTCTATATCTAGTATAGTAGAAGTAGGGGTCGAACCCACATGAAACAGTGGATTTATTTCTTATAAAATTTATAAAATAAAATATATTTTGTTTTTATCTAATTTCCTACGAAAAAAGAGAAATAAATGGAGAAAGGTTCCAGCTAATTAATCTTTTCCCCCTCAATTCCTATGATTGATCATCGATTCAAGAATGACTCGTTAATTTATAAATAAATTGGTTATTGTTGACCACAACCGTGAATCAACCAATCTCTCCTAAATTCGTTAATTAGGATAGCCGCCACTAATTACACCCTAATTATGGCACACCCGCAACGACCGCCCGGAGTTTGGTGACATAACAGCCTTGAAGATTAGAGAGACCCAATTACTAGGTATTAATTCAACCGGCTTAATTTCAACCGTAATATTATCTATTTTCACAACAGGGAATCCTACAGGCTACGAACCGGTAGACAATGTGTTGTTAACCACTAAAAATCCTATCTTTTATGCAACCGCCTAAGATAGATTATGGTGCTAGATTAGAAAATCGATTCAACTATCGTGCACAAATAACCAAATCAATATTCTAATCATATACGATGAGCGCAGAAAATAAATAAATACTAATAAAATAACAAGGAGTAGGGACAATTTGATCTCACAATCTTTAAGAAATCAAAGGTTCAATAATCAATTAACCGGAATTAAAGAATGACCTACTCATTCTCACAATAAAATCACAATAAAAAGAAAGTGAATACCTTAATTTATTGAAAAGAAAAAGAAACAATCACCAATCCATGGAGAAATTATGAAGAAAAAGATGAAGATGGAGAGGGGAGCAAAGAGCGCCCCTCCCTTGTTGTTTGTCGTGATTGTATCCAAATTAGGGATTGGGAATTCTTATTTTTATCTAAATACTAATAGTAAATAAAATGGGACCCACCCATGGGGTTAAAATAACATAAAAGAGTTTTTAAATGGAAATAAAAACTTGTGCAAATTCGCTGCTGATTTGTAATAATGCTGCCAAGCTCGTCCAGGTAATGGTAGGATCCTACATAACTGGTTTTAGCTTTCCAGCACTGTTTTCTTTTTCAAGCTTGACCGCTTCACTTCAACTTCATCCAAAACCGCTCCAATTGACTCTGAAATGAATCAAAACATTCAAAATCATGCTTCCATCATATAGATCCTAAAAAGAATAAAAACCAACCATCTGAGCAATATCTTTTCGCACAAAATGAATAAAAAATACACAATATACCTCACAATTGTGGACTTATCGCACCCCCATACTTAGATCATTGCTTGTCCTCAAGCAATGCACTCTCAACCCAAAAAATAAAAAAAATAAAAATGCATGAAACTATACCCTAAATGAATGATCTAAAACTACATGAGTGCAAAGCACCACAAGAATTCCAAAAATGACGCCCGTCCAACCCTTTCATCAACCTCGTATTCTATAACGCGAATCAAATGATAACAAAACAAGTCACACAACACACTAGTGTTCATACAACCAACTTTAACTCACTTGATCATTATCTTTAAAGTGGCAAAATAACAGAGTCTCACTTGCCCTCATGGGTAAAACTCTCAATATAATGCATTGGGGCAATTCACACACCCTCATAATCAACACACAACCAAGTATTACCATAATTTTGCATATGCAACAAATCTGCACCCTATGCATTCTAAATCCAATGCACAAATCATGAGGTCTTTATAAAGGTTGTAAGACTAGGGACAGAAAACAAGGTAGGGAAAAAGGAATATATGGGGCTAAAATGTCAAGGAGAATGTATGAATAACCACACCAATCATATAGTCGCTAAGAACGAATCTAATTGAAACATAACGTGGCTCGAACTCTCATCACAACATCTTAAGAATAGAGAAGTGCAAACAAAAATGTCTGAAGAAGCTTGCAAAAATGGCTAGCAGAAACAAACTTCCTCTTCAATATATGAAACACTCCTTCATTGTAAGCTCCCTTTATTCCTTTCTTTTTTCTTTTTTTCAACATTCAACTTATTTTATTTTATTTTTTTAATCAACTTTTTTTACTCTAGATCTTGCTATACATTTCGTAATATAACTTCGAGCTATTCTTCTCTAGATACTCAATTCTTGATACTTCTCTAAAATTTCATGCATTTATTCATACACCTCCTGACAATAGGGTCAACAAAAGAGGGGATATCGTAAGAAAATGTCATGGGTTTAATTTCCGGAGTTTATCAAAAGAAGGGGTCAGGCTAGATGGGGCTCACTAGGGGGCATATAATCTGGGTAGGCTAACAAAAGTGGGGTCTAAAAATGGTTAAATCCTAGGTGCCTCAATCATTTAAGTGTACTGAACCTGAAAAGCGTTGTCTTGAAATGCATGTCAATGCAAATTCTAGAATGACATTGGAAAGTGTGGATACCACTCAAAGGAAAAATAAGCGAGTGCGCTCTTTAGCCAGGTGAAACATCACTTTTAAGTGGTATTGCCTTAGGGCTCAATGATTTTACCTCCAAAGTTCACAAACAAGTGACCACGGTTAGTGTGTATCAACAAAAGTGTGTGTTTGCATCGATCAATTACCGTTTGATTATTATTACTTCACACAAGATTTACAAGAAAATGTTTGTAAAGTGTCATCAAATGCATACTCGGTGATATGAGGTCCTAATATGTCCTAAAGATGCAATTCTTATATGAAAATGCATGAAAAGCTCCCCACACCTAAATCATACATTGTCCCCAATGTATGCTAAAAGTGGAAGGAAAAATGCAGAATATGTGATGAGATGCATCTAACATGGTATGCATGATATGCAATGAGTACTAATCTAAATATGAAATAAAATCAAATCAAATAAAAGGGATGAGAATAAATTAAAATTCGGACCATGAAGACGGTAAAAAATAAGCCTTGGAATTCATCATCACTGGCTTCCAGGGTGGTGCGGGAGGGAAAGATGCTTGAAAGGATTTCCGGATTTGATGTTGTCGCATACGGATGGAGTAGATGAAGGGTAGGAGGAGGGTGGATAATGTTTATTATCCAAGAAAGTATGATAAAAAGGATGAGATCCCACTATTTTTAAAGTAAGCTAGTAGCTATTAAAAAATGATGGATTTCTCATTTCAGGAACGGTAGGATCCTACCGGTCCTGCTGTGAGCTTTCCAGAAGCATTTCAAGTTTTTCACGAAATCTCAACTTCATAGTGGTAGGATCCTACCATTATGCTTCTGACCTTTTCCAAAAATATTCATTAAAATTCGTCAGCAAATTTACTCTCCCAACTAGCTTTTTAATTTTCCTACTCAATTTAAACCATCCTCAAACCTTACAAAATGGACACCATCTTCTCAACCTTCAATTCATAGACAATTACCGCACCTCATGCAAGACAAAAAAACTCCACAACAAGCGTTATACCATTCTCACAACATCAAAACTAAATAAAACAAGAAAATTTTTATTTTTTTTATTTTTATTACATTGGGTTGCCTCCCAGCAAGCGCCCTTCTTTAATGTCTTTGGCTAGACATACTTACCTTGGCTATCCATTGTCAAATGAGATAGTTTTTCTTTCATTATTCTTCCTTTCATACTCAGTAAGCGATCCATCCATCTCATCTTCAGTAAGAATCAATTGTGCCTTGGCTCTAGGCACTTTTTTAAAGTTTCTTCCCAAGAAAAGAAGAACGGGATTATGGGCCTCCACCTCCTAGTTCATGATATAATGATCCAGTGGGAAGACTACTTCCTTCATGCTCACTTGCATGTTCATGGTCATCTCAACAACTCTAGTCTCCAATGGTTCTTCAACCATGATTACCTCCAAGTGATTTTCCTCATGATTAGACACATTATCCGCTAATTTTTCCAGCACCATATGAATTTCTTCACCCTTTGGTTGATCAACATCTTCAACAATCTCTAGTGTCGGATCAATCATAAGACAATCGTCTTCATCGTCATACCATATAGAAGGAGAGGATTTTTTAACTTTTGCTCCTTAAGCCGATCCATTTCAGTTTTTGGCTCGTCAATTTTCCCTTGCATATTCAGAACCCATGCGCTTTGCTCTTCTCTGAACTGTGAAATCTCTTACCCAATTTCTTGGAGAAACTCTACATTAGTTTGTTGAAGCTTCATAATCTCTATTTGGAGCATAGGCATTAGATTGGTAGCAAGAGATTGCATCGTGGCTTCAAAAGATTCATTTGAATCAGGAATCGGACTTTCAAGTTCAATAGACGGCTAGAATTTGGATCAATCATAGCTCCAATCCAGATAACTCGGCTCACTAGGATAACATCTCTCCACATATGAATTATTCACACGGTATCCATACATATCACGATTCGTCATAGGAGTTGTGTAGTGGTAACCTGACATGCTTGCAAACAACGAAAAAACAAAAAAACTATATACAAAATTCTAAAAGAAATAAATAACTTAGCACCGTTCCCCGGCAACAACGCCAAAATTTGGCGGGTCGTCAAGCCACCGAAAATAATTCACCAACAACCTCTATATCGAGTATAGTAGAAGTAGGGGTCGAACTCACAGGAAACAGTTGACTTATTTCATCTAAAATTTATAAAATAAAATAAATTTAGTTTTTATTTAATTTCCTACACAAAAAAGAGAAATAACGAAGAAAGGTTCCAGCTAATAAATCGTTTCCCCCTCAATTCCTATGATTGATCATCGATTCAAGAATGACTCGTTAATTTTATCAATAAATTGGTTATAGTTGACTACAATCGTGAATCAACCAATCTCCCATAAATTCGTTAATTAGGACTTCCACTAATTACACCCTTATGGCACACCCCGCAACGACCGCCCGGAGTTTGGTGACATAGCAGCCTAAAAGATTAGAGAGTCCCAATTACAAGGTATTAATCCAACCGGCTTAATTTTAACCATAGTATTATCTATTTTCATAACAGAGAATCCTACGGGCTACGAACCGGTAGACAATATGTTGTTAACCACTAAAAATCCAATATTTTATGGCAACCGCCTAAGATAGATTTTGGTGCTGGATTAGAAAATCGATTCAACTATCGTGCACAAATAACCAAATCAATATTCTAATCATATATCAATGAGCGCAGAAAATAAATAAATACTAATAAAATAACAAGGAGTAGGAACAATTTGATCTCACAATCTTCAAGAAATCAAAGGATCAACAATCAATTAACCGCAATTAAGGAATTACCGTCTCATTCTCACAATAAAATCACAAGAAAAAGAAAGAGAATACCTTAATTTATTGAAAAGAAAAAGAAACAATCACCAATCCATGGAGAAATTATGAAGAAAAAGATGGAGATGGAGAGGGGAGCAAAGAGCGCCCCTCCCTTGTTGTTTGTCGTGATTGTATCCAAATTAGGGATTGAGAATTCTTATTTTTATCTAAATACTAATAATAAATATAGTTGGACCCACCCACGGGGTTAAAATAACATAAAAGAGTGTTTAAATGGTAATAAAAACTTGTGCAAATTTGCTGTTGATTTGTATTAATTCTGCCAAGCTCGTCCAGGTAATGGTAGGATCCTACCATAACTGATTTTAGCTTTCCAGCACTGTTTTTTTTTCTAGCTTGACCGCTTCACTTCAACTTCTTCCAAACCGCTCCAATTAACTCCGAAATGACTCAAAACATTCAAAATCATGCCTCCATCATATAGATCCTTAAAAGCATAAAAAATAACCATCCGAGCAATATCTTTTCGCACAAAATGCATAAAAAATACACAATATAACTCGCCAATTGTGGACTTATCATTGTCCTATTTTCTTGGTATTGAGGTGCTCCCCACCTCCGATGGTTTATATCTCACTCAACGCAAGTATATTTTTCAGCTTCTATAGCGTGCTTCTTTGGACATGGCTAAGCCTTGTCAAACGCCTATGTTGGCCTCCATCCAGCTTACTCTTGATGATGGACCTCCTTGCTCTTACCCGTCTCTTTACCATACGATCGTCGGCGGTTTGCAGTATCTTAGTTTCATGCGGCCTGACATAGCCTTTGCGGTTCATAAAGTTAGTAAATACATGCATTCTCCTACTGATGCCCATTGGGTCGCTATTAAATGCATTCTTTGGTATCTCAAGACACTATCTCGGATGGTCTCCTTTTCTCTCGGCATTCTACTCTCACATTTCGGGCTTACTCTGATTCTGATTGGGCCGCTGATCGTGTTGATCGTCGCTCTGTTGGGGCATATTGTGTCTTTCTCGGGGATATATAGGGATTATGGTTGAGCCAAGGTGGCTGACTATGTACCCTCAAGTGCGAGGATCAAGGCCAAATGACGTAGTTCTTGTGTGTGTGGGTTGTTAAAGCCACATAATGACATGTGACAAGTATCCGTATTCTATGGTGCCAAGTGTCAGTCCTATCCCATTTTAAATTCTCTCCTAGATAAACTAGTACATTTCAGTACAGTGCCTACCTTATAAACAGACTTCCCACTCCTGTCCTACAACTTAAATCCCCCCATGAACAACTTTTTAACCAAAAACCAGACTACAAACTTATCATAACCTTTGGTTGCACTTGTTATCCTTACCTCAGGCCTTTCCAAAAACAGAAATTTCAGTTTCATACCACTTTATGTATCTTCTTAGGGGTGAGTCCTTCCCATAAGGGATATCTTTGTCTTGACACATCAGGAAGAGTCTATGTGTCCAAGGATGTCATTTTCAATGAGCATTAATTTCCCTACAATGCCCTCTTTTTTCCATCAACATCCAAGGAAAATTTTGTTAGTTGGCATTTTAAGAAGCACTTGACCGTCTCCAAAAGTAGTACTGAAGCTGAATACAAGACACTTTCTAATACTGCGGCGGAACTTCAGTGGCTATGCAACCTTCTTTGTGATATGCAGGTTCCTCTCTCCTCTCCGCCTACACTTTGGTGTTATAATATTGGAGCCACTTATCTTGCTCATAATCCGGTTTTCCACGCCCGCACGAAGCACATCGAGATCGATTTCCATCACGTTCGTGAATTGGTTGCTGCCGCAAACTCACTATCTCCTTCATTACCTCAAAGGATCAGCTAGCCGATCTCCTTACCAAACCGCTGGCTCAGCCTCGTTTCACAAGTTTGAAGACCAATATCCTTGTCCAGTCCCTTCCCACATGATTGAGGGGGCGTGTCGAGGATACTATTGGAGTGATCTAAAATATTATTATTTATGTATTTATTTTGTTGTATGACTTGTTGTCCAAGTTGATATAGGCTTATATATTTGTATCACCACTACACAATTGAATCAATGAAATACGATTGTTCTAAATTCTGACAATGTGTAACAATCTAGACGGTACACATCACTTATGATCTAATGGTCTAGCTTTTGCATTATCCTAATAGGTGTAACAGAAAATCTGGTTGTTAGATTTTCTGTCTTATTCTACAAGATAGAGTCAATATATGTAAGAGCCATTCATGGTGATGCTGCCCGAGAATGGGCTCACCCACGTGGCACCTCCCTGGTGGCTCAACACTTGACTCAGGGAAATAAACCACCTTTGACTTCCTAGTGACGAGCCCAGGGAGACTCTTCCATCCATTTCTTCACCACTGACCCTCGCATGTGCGACCGCCGTTGGACAGATAGCCTCGGTCTCTAACAGGTCGGAGGGGAGTCGGGCACCGAACTTCTAATGATCGGCAGTGCGATTGCTGTCGATCTCCCCGACCGGGCTAGATCCTTAAGCTTGTACAATGCCATAGCAGTATGAGCTCGGTCATCATCCCCGACCTCTGTGGCCCGGCTCCGCCACCCCAGTACATCTCGGACAGAGTCTGTCTCTAATCTTATTCCTCACGTGCATAATAACTAGATAACTATTGCAGAATCCGAACAATAAAGGCTCGAATCTTTATCACTTAATGATAATATTTGAATACCATAATTATCTCCTATGAAATGAAAGAGCTTTCTTTATCTTCATCAATATTTTAACTAAAACCATGTCTCTAAAACAAATCATATATAACAAGCTTCCCCGGGTGACGGAACGTTAGAAGTTGATTCCCTATAAGCATTTATCTGAGTAAAACATACAAGAAGTTTGCCCGAATACCAGTTTTAAGAAAAGTAAAAAACTTATTTTTTTGCAATCGGAAGGCAAGGTCGGCCCTGTCTGCTATAATCAACGCGAGCTTACATGTTTGGCCTTACAGTACAAGTCCTCAACTGGTGGGCTTCAAAGCAAACTCTGGTATAAATCTTCACATCAAAACCTGTTCAACAATGACCACTTAACAAAAAAGAAAAACAGAGATAAGGAAAGCATTAAGACTCAATATACAACCTTTTATCAGAATAAGCATATAATACAAACTAGCCAGCTAGATTTCAATATATAGATTTGCATATTGCTAGGCAAAAGGTATACTTTGAAAAAAGAAGAAGGTACAATTGGCATTGCTGAATAAGTTCTCCAGCTTAACTTTGTGTTTAAATTTTAAAGAACGTAGGTCAGTTGCCACGGTAGTTTTTAAGCCGGAAGTGAGCTACTCACACGCTTTTTGACACTTATATCCCTACATTCAAAAATTCTTAGCACAATAATCCTTTCAACTGGGAACAGCCTTAATGACTTGTGTAAAACGCCTTAATGCCTTGTGTAAAACGCATTCGGTTCGTGAACATTACTCCCCTTTTCTACTAGTTCATTGATCTACCTCCGCACAAAATCATATCCTTCACGCACAAGCCATGCGGCTTAGTTCGTGAACATTACTCCCCTTCTCTTACTAGTTCATTGATCTACCTACCGGGTCCGGTTGCCTTGTGAACATAAGAACTTAGTCTAGGCAAACAAGTTGTTGGAACGGTTTATTCAAGAACAACAAAATTACTACAAGGAACCCGGTGCTAGCGCCCGAACAACTCTCTTCTAACACCTTATGCCATGTTAAGGTCCGAACAACTCTCTCCTAACAAGTCATGTTTTGCACTCGAGCCGCTTAAACGTATAAACGAGTAACCTTACGATGAGCTCGGTTTAACAACTAAACCGAGACTACACCGCGATCCTAGAACCCTTTTCCCACACCCCTCTCTCTGAACAACTCTCAAGAGTGATGTGTGTGATTTTTGACCTAGGTAGCTAATCTAGTCCAAATCCGTTATAACAAGTTCTACGACGTGAAACGAGCAAGATTAAACAATAAAAAGCACTACCCACTCCCAATTTCATCACCCAAAGAGTGATTTCACCAAATTTCACATGATTCGACTATGAAAAGGGATTAGCTACTCATTATACTAATCAAAACATACACAAAATAGGAAATGAAAGCCATAATAAGTAAAAGGGAAGAGAAATTTACCATTAATTTGAAGAAATTCGAGTTTGAGATCCAAAAGTACAAAATAAAGAACTAATTAAAAGGTGGATGCTTTGAAGTTGGAATGAGAATTTGAGCTTGGAAATGGAACAATTAAGCTATGTTTATGCTAATTTATGCTAAGAGAAAGTGTTCTAATCTATTACAAATTTCGAGCAAAGAGTGGGTATAGTTTTTGCTAAGAGAGGGAGAAGAAGCTAATGAAATTCGATGGAAATGGGTATTTATAGGGGCCAAAATCTGCAGAAAATGACCCCAAACGCGCGTTTGGAGGTTCCCAAACGCGCGTTTCAGCTCCCAGCACTCTGTACATGAAAAAAACGTCCGAAACGCGCGTTTGAAAGCTCCAAACGCGCGTTTGAGATGATGCAGTTTTCTGCTGCAGTAAAACCTTCATAACTTCTTCGTCCGAGCTCCGATTGGGGTGATTCAAGATGCGTTGGAAAGATCTTTCAATTCTCTACAAATTTCATGAAGAAGTCGTGACCAGAAAATGCCTCCATCATGGGTCAAAATGCTTCTGAATCAGAACAGTCACTCGGGCACCAACTCTTTCTCTTCCTTTTCCTATTCTTTCTTCTTTCTTGGCTCATTCTTGCACCTTGATCACACTTATCATCATAAATCTTCGCCTTCCGGGTTCTCGAGACACCAATACCCTACATCATCACAACAACAAAAAAACAACCAAAACATTCCGGAGGGTAAAAGTGCTCGGAATAGGGTCAATATCAATAAAAGGAGGTAGTAAACCATCAAAGTGACGGATTTACTCCCCGTGCTATAAACTCACGATATTACCCCTAAAACGGTCTAAATTACCAAGAAACATGCTAAAAGTGTGGTAAACGGGGGTAGAAAATGCACCGGAATCACGTAAAGTTGACTCCCATCACCACCCCACACTTAGCCTTTGCTCGTCCTCGAGTAAAATAGGCGTTTTAAAACAAACCAAGGGATTCAACTTTATGATGTAGGTGCTACTACTCACACTCTCGAGGTGGCCCCAAAGTAAGAAACACGAACATAAACACATTGGTACAACATTATCAAGAAAATGGAGTGTGTGTGGTGCCAAGCTAAAACCAAATGCTCAAAATGATTGTCGGGGCTTGAATCCCAACCAAAAATCTACCAACCGTTTCATAATCACGAGCCTCTCCACTAATCTAGTTTACTAAGTTTGGACACGATCGGGCAGGACTTGAGCGGTTATAACGTTAGGCTAGGGTGATTCCGGTTAGTCGAAAGGGGTATTTTGTTAACTGGAGAAAAAGAAGTACGAGTGAACCTAATCAAACAAGTACCAACTCATCTTTATCATGCAAACCACCCAAAACTCCTTTTTGATCAACTTTGACATTTTGGGAACCATAGGTTACCAGTGCACCCGAACTCATTGCCAAACTCGACTATGTTTCAAGTGTCGTGAGGTGAGTTCAAGCACACTAGCACCTATCTCACTATCCCAACTCTAACATCATAAAAATTTATCATTGAGCTCCTTACTTTGACTCCACGCCTTTATTTCTATGTACATCCTCTCTTTTTTTTTTTTTTTTTTTTTTTTTTTTTTTTCTTTTTCTTTTCTTTTGGCCCAAGAGCCGAACACCAAGCCCAAACGAGCTCCTCAACACTTTATAGCTCAAAACGAGAAACAACAACCCAATCAAAAACATCATCTCTCCCACCCCACACTTGCCTTAGCAAGTGTGGTCTAACAGAAGACTAAGTCCACTCGTAGGGTATAAAATGAAGGAAATGTGACCATAATAAGGCTCAAGGGTAGGTTTCTGACTAAGTAACAAAACGGCTATAAGCGAATGGTGGTCAGACCATTCTATCAAGGCTGAGAGGGGCTACGAAGGGTAACTGTTCCGGTTAAGGCTTATTTGGCTATGGTAGGGTCAAGAGAACGCCAAAACCGTCATCCCATGTCCTACTTAGGTAAACCTATGACATTTCGTCTCAAGGCTAGTGATATGAGAGGTGGTAGCAATCAAATTGTGCACAAAGTGTAGCTTTCGTGAAATTAATAAGACTCCATTCTCAAGATAATATCAAACCACAATGTACATGTTCGGGATCCCGACTAAGGTGATCACCACTCAAATGTGAAAATAACACATACAACACGGTGTTAAGACCCTTGAAAAATTTTAAAAATTACCCAAAAATTGACTCGAGCCCGGTTATAGGCTAAGCATACCACAAGCCAAGCACATTTAACAACAAAACCAAGAAAACGGCTAAGTCTCCCACCCCACACCTAAACGAAACACTGTCCTCAGTGTGTGAGAGATAAAAGAGTAAAAGACTTAGCTGTTTGATCAAAACCCGGCAGAAAGGTGCAATAGTAGCCCACGTGACATCTTCTAGTAAGCTCCATCTCGAATACCCGAACACCATGTAGACGAGAAAACAAGGCAAACACATGCACGGGAAAAAATCCACGTGCCGAAAGATAGTGATAGATACGAGATATATAAAAATAGAAGCCATGCCACAATCAAGGTATCAAAGCATATCAACCATACTAGACGGGAAGTGCACTTGGATTTAAAGATAATCAAAAGAAACACAGAGCATCCACGCATAAAATAAGGCCACGAGAGGCTCACATAAAAACATCCCCGTCTATGTACAAAGGCCGAACCAAAAGGAAATTCTCATCCCACACTCTCTTTTTCAAGACAAAACTCTCCCCTCTTGCAACCAAAAACCACTCCAAACACATTATTACCAAAAAAAGGTGGGTTGCCTCCCACAAAGCGCCTTTGTTTTACGTCGTTGGCTCGACCAAGTGGCACTTAAATGGACCAAAACCACAAAAGACTCAAACTAACTCAAGACAACATTTTTATTTCAATCAAAAATCACCAAAAAACTATCAACCGAAATCCGAACTCAAAAAGATCAACAACTTCGAAGAACAAAAATAGCAAGCATAGGGAAAAACGAGTTCACAAGGAACTTACCTCGCATGGCTCTCGAGGCCACCTCTTGCCAACTCGGGAGTCCCTTCCTTTCAAAGTCTTTTATCTTCTTCTTCTTGAAGTTGCCATCCCATGGTAGTCGTCCATTTTCAAGAATCTTGTGAGTTTCATCTACCGGGGAGTACACAAACTCGATCGAATAATACTCCTCAACACATTGTGGAAGAGTGTAGTAGTCCGGGACCGGCATGCTAATAATCTCCAACTCGCCGGTAGCTCTACCACGGATGTCATACCAAGCTCATGTGATTTCATCACACACTCCAAAATTGCATCATTATACACTTCAATCGGGAGTGATGGTGAAATGGGCGATCCCGGATTTCTCTTTCGGCTCTATCTCCACAAAATCAACAACCGCAATCGAATCCACCACACTCTCTCGTCAATTCATCATTTTGCACATCATGGGAAGGTGGTGTAGTAGACAACAATTGCGCCGCTTCCATCTCAAAATCTTGCGTTCTTCTTGATCCCGCAGGGTTTCATCACCAAAGAATTCTTGCTCAGTCATAACAATGGTTGGCTCCACCACACACTCTTCCAAGGTATCATTAGATATTTCAATAGAATGTGATGGTGTGATGAATGACCCCAAATCAATGTCTGGCTCAGAAACCTCGTCATAGTGAACTGAATCATCAATCTCACTCTCAACCCGAACTTCTTCAATGAGCACCTCATCCTCCTTAACCACCTCTATTGCACAAGTCTCTTCCTCTTTCTCGTGCCTCATCAGTTCAAGCAATTTCCCCATCCGGTCTCCAAGATTGCTTATGTCGGAGTCAAATCTTTTGTCGACCTCTTGCATATCCTTCTTGAACTCTTGCATATCTTTCTCGAACTCTTGCAATTGATTCGACAACTGCTCCATTTGATTGTCAGTGAATTCTTCTTGTGGCATGGAGGGGAACTGATCATACTGAAAATCCTCATAATGTTGTGGCTCATAGCTCGAATAACCATAATTTTGACTTTGGTATGCACTAGGGCACCGATAAGCCCATGAACTTTGGTTACTCTACAGTCGATATTGAGGATGAGGCATGAACCGTTGTTGATAATATCGCCTGTGTGCCCGAGGTTGGTAAGGGTATTGTTGTTCAGGTGAGTACCATTGATTGAAAAATCCTTCCATTTAAGCACAACTGCAAAATCTCAGAAAACAACAAGAAAACAATAAAACAAAACATAGGCCCAAGCCTTCGGTTCACTTACAAGATATCACAAATAACACACACCGTTCCCCGGCAACGGCGCCATTTTGATGAGCGTTATTTTTCACCAAACAAATTTATAAAATACTCAAGACAACGGTGACTAAACAAGCTCTCTAACCGGCAGTGTACCGGGTCGATTTGCGAGTAAAGCTACGGGAGTCCGAGGTCGATCCCACAGAGAAGATGTGCTTGTAAGTACCAAAGTGAACTTATTGCTTAGTCTAGGCAAACAAGTTGTTGGAATGTTTGTACACTTCAATTAAACTAAAGTAAATTAAACTAACAAGTCTAAAGGGAGAAAGGGACATAGCCGAACCATGATCAATGTGACTAATCTCAACCCTAAGGTAGACAAAACCGGGAGTGTGCATTATACTAAACGAACTCTTGCATTCAATTTCACGGGTGCGAACTCCTAAACCCGGTGCTAGCGCTCGAACAACTCTCTTCTAACACCTTATGCCATGTTAAGGTCTCGAACAACTCTCTCCTAACAAGTCATGTTTTGCACTCCACCGCTTAAACGTATAAACGAGTAACCTCACGATGAGCTCGGTTTAACAACTAAACCGAGACTACACCGCGATCCTAGAACCCTTTTCCCACACCCCTCTCTCGAACAACTCTCAAGAGTGATGTGTGTGATTTTTGACCTAGGTAGCTAATCTAGTCCAAATCCGTTATAACAAGTTCTACGACGTGAAACGAGCAAGATTAAACAATAAAAAGCACTACCCACTCCCAATTTCATCACCCAAAGAGTGATTTCACCAAATTTCACATGATTCGACTATGAAAAGGGATTAGCTACTCATTATACTAATCAAAACATACACAAAATAGGAAATGAAAGCCATAATAAGTAAAAAGGGAAGATAAATTTACCATTAATTTGAAGAAATTCGAGTTTGAGATCCAAAAGTACAAAATAAAGAACTAATTAAAAGGTGGATGCTTTGAAGTTGGAATGAGAATTTGAGCTTGGAAATGGAACAATTAAGCTATGTTTATGCTAATTTATGCTAAGAGAAAGTGTTCTAATCTATTACAAATTTCGAGCAAAGAGTGGGTATAGTTTTTGCTAAGAGAGGGGAGAAGAAGCTAATGAAATTCGATGGAAATGGGTATTTATAGGGGCCAAAATCTGCAGAAAATGACCCCAAACGCGCGTTTGGAGGTTCCCAAACGCGCGTTTCAGCTCCCAAGCACTCGTACATGAAAAAAACGTCCGAAACGCGCGTTTGAAAGCTCCAAACGCGCGTTTGAGATGATGCAGTTTTCGCTGCAGTAAAACCTTCATAACTTCTTCGTCCGAGATCCGATTGGGGTGATTCAAGATGCGTTGGAAAGCTCTTTCAATTCTCTACAAATTTCATGAAGAAGTCGTGACCAGAAAATGCCTCCATCATGGGTCAAAATGCTTCTGAATCAGAACAGTCACTCGGGCACCAACTCTTTCTCTTCCTTTTCCTATTCTTTCTTCTTTCTTGGCTCATTCTTGCACCTTGATCACACTTATCATCATAAATCTTCGCCTTCCGGGTTCTCGAGACACCAATACCCTACATCATCACAACAACAAAAAAACAACCAAAACATTCCGGAGGGTAAAAGTGCTCGGAATAGGGTCAATATCAATAAAAGGAGGTAGTAAACCATCAAAGTGACGGATTTACTCCCCGTGCTATAAACTCACGATATTACCCCTAAAACGGTCTAAATTACCAAGAAACATGCTAAAAGTGTGGTAAACGGGGGTAGAAAATGCACCGGAATCACGTAAAGTTGACTCCCATCAAGGCAATCGTGGTGGTAGAGGTAACCGTGGTGGTACAGAGGTGGTTAAGAAAAACTTCTACAGGGATATTTTCTGTTTACATCGCAATTATCACAAACGAGATTAGGCGGTGGATATATGGGGATTATGGTTGAGCCAAGGTGGCTGCCTACGTACCCTCAAGTGCGAGGATCAAGGCCAAATGACGTAGTTCTTGTGTGTGTGAGGTGTTAAATCCACATAATGACATGTGACAAGTGTCCATATTCTATGGTGCCAAGTGTCAGTCCTATCCCATTTTAAATTCTCTCCTAGATTTACTAGTACATTTCAGTACGTTGTCTACCTCATAAACAGACTTCCCACTCCTGTCCTACAACTTAAATCCCCCCTATGAACAACTTTTTAACCAAAAACCAGACTACAAACTTATCAAAACCTTTGGTTGCACTTGTTATCCCTACCTCAGGCCTTTCCAAAAATAGAAATTTCAGTTTCATACCACTTTATGTATCTTCTTAGGGGTGAGTCCTTCCCATAAGGGATATCTTTGTCTTGACACATCAGGAAGAGTCTATGTGTCCAAGGATGTCATTTTCAATGAGCATTAATTTCCCTACAAGGCCCTCTTTCATCCATCAACATCTGGCACTCATTCCTCTCCTCCTGTATCTTATTCCATACCCACTTCTAACTCCTTTTCTGCTCTTCCATATACTGTTCATGAGGAAACTACATCTGGTGAAGACAATCATGTGATTAATGAAGAAGAGCCACTACTGTTTCATTCTCCTACTGCCATAAATTCTGGCACTACACCTCCCACACTTCTGTCTCACCATCACCTGCACCTATTTATTCTGGCACTCCAGCTTCACATGACAATAACCCTGCATCTCCGGGTTCACACACCTCTCAGTCCTCCACAAGTAACTCTCCACCACCACCCTCACCACATGCCAATCATCACCCTATGCAAACTAGAGCCAAGTGTGGCATTTTAAACAAAAAAACCTTATCATATCTTGCATCTAAGGGATCTTTCCATTGCCAAGTAGAACCAACTAGAGCATCAGAAGCTATTGAATCCCCTCAGTGGCATGCTGCAATGAAAGAAGAATACAATGCCTTTATACACAACCACACATGGGACCTTGTACCCCCCAGGTCTGATCAACATCTGCTAGGTAATAATTGGGTTTTCAAAACTGAAACCAGATGGCTTTGTTTTAAAACATAAGGCCAGGTTGGTGGCAAAGGGATTTCATCAAACCCCTGGATTGGATTATAGTGAGACTTTCAGACCTGTTGTTAAAGCTTCAACAATTAGGGTTGTCCTTGCCATAGCTTTTTCTCTAAAATGGAAAATCAATCAGATTGACATTAATAATGCCTTTCTGAATGGGACTCTCTATGAAGATGTGTTCATGCCACAACCAGAAGGCTTTGTGGATCCTACAAAACCTAACCATGTCCGTCACTTGAAGAAAGCCTTATATGGTCTCAAGCAAGCCCAAGTGCTTGGTTTGATGAATTGAGAGTTCAGCTTCTGAAATAGGGATTCTATCAGTGCAAATCTGACACATCTTTGTTTATTTTTCACACACAAGGTGTACTAATGTAGATGACATATTGATTACAGGAAATGATATCAATCTGATGCAGAAGTTTATTAGATTGCTGAACTCAAAATTTGCTCTAAAGAATCTTGGATTTCTGTCCCACTTTCTGGGGATGCAAGCACACAGAGATGAGACATGACTGTATCTTAAACAACAACACTATGCATCTCAATTATTGAACAAGCTCAACCTTGAACATTTGAAGCCCGACTCCACCCCAATGACAACAAATGTTGATCTTACATCTGATAGCTCCCCACTCTTGCCAAATGCAACACAGTACAGAAAAATCTTGGAAAGGCTACAGGATCTGACCTATACTAGGACAGACATTAGCTATGCAGTCAATCAATTGAGTCAGTACATGCATGCTCCTAGAGAGGTTCACTGGTTTGCACTCAAATGATTACTAAGATATGTTGAGTCACGGTTTACACTTTCAACCTAGTCATGCTCTTGTTATTACAGGCTTCAGTGATGCAGACTGGGCATGTAATATGGTGGATAAGAAGTCTGTGGCTAGTTAATGTGTGTATCTAGGAGGATCATTAGTATCTTGGAGCTCCAAGAAACAACAGGTTGTGGCAAGATCAAACACTGAATCAGAATATAGATCTCTTGCAAATGTTGCAGTTGAAATCAAGTGGTTGAAGTCTCTCCTATCGAAGCCGCATATCCATTAACATTGCTGCAAAACCTACTACCTGGTGTGACAATATCTATGCTGCAGCATTAGCCTACAATCCAGTGTTCCATTCAAGAACAAAACACATTGAAATAGATGTCCACTTTGTGAGAGATCAAGTGCTAAAAAGTCAACTTCAAGTTGCCTATGTCCTATCCTATGATAAAGTAGCAGACCGTTTCACTAAGCCCTTATCTAACACTCAGTTCCAGATCAACAAGACCAAACTGAATGTAGTAGATGCTACCTTCAGTTTGAGGGGGATGTTAAAGCCACATAATGACAAGTGAAAAGTGTCCATATTCTATGGTGCCAAGTGTTAGTCCTATCCCATATTAGATTCTCTCCTAGATTTACTAGTACATTTCGGTTATTTCCTTTTTGTCTTTACTGATACTGTAATGGTGACTTAAACTATGCTACTGAAGTCTGGGATGAAAGCTATGGTCTGGTGTTCGTTTGAGGCAGCAGCAGAGTTGATCAGTCTACCGAAGCTGTGTCTGCTGGTATAGTGTACCAGCAGAGTGAAGTCTGCTGGTTCTGGTGAACGGTGGAGTAAAAGTCTGCTGATTCACAACAGACTTAAGGAACACGTCTGTATGGTTTCTTATTTTGGTGGAGTTACTTCTGGGGTATTTCAGTCATTTACTAGGTTGGCTGTTTAGTCGGTTAGGGTTGGATTCCCAAGGCCATAAATACCATCTGTATTAGTTGTAACTCAATGTAACTTTCTGGTGATAATAAAATATCCTCGTCCCGTGGAGTAGTCGGCACATTGCCGGAAACCACGTTAAATCTGTGTTCTTCTTGTTTCTATGTTTGCATGCTTGTTTATCTTTTATCTTTACTCACAATCACCATCACTTCTTGATCGATCCGTAGTAACAGATACTATGATTGTATAAACCTATCATTTCTTAGCTGATAATGAATCATTGAATGGATTCTCATTTTATCTGAATGTTAAACTTCTAACTATGGGACACCGCTATAATAAGTAAAAGGGAAGAGAAATTTACCATTAATTTGAAGAAATTCGAGTTTGAGATCCAAAAGTACAAAATAAAGAACTAATTAAAAGGTGGATGCTTTGAAGTTGGAATGAGAATTTGAGCTTGGAAATGGAACAATTAAGCTATGTTTATGCTAATTTATGCTAAGAGAAAGTGTTCTAATCTATTACAAATTTCGAGCAAAGAGTGGGTATAGTTTTTGCTAAGAGAGGGGAGAAGAAGCTAATGAAATTCGATGGAAATGGGTATTTATAGGGGCCAAAATCTGCAGAAAATGACCCCAAACGCGCGTTTGGAGGTTCCCAAACGCGCGTTTCAGCTCCCAAAGCACTCGTACATGAAAAAAACGTCCGAAACGCGCGTTTGAAAGCTCCAAACGCGCGTTTGAGATGATGCAGTTTTCTGCTGCAGTAAAACCTTCATAACTTCTTCGTCCGAGATCCGATTGGGGTGATTCAAGATGCGTTGGAAAGCTCTTTCAATTCTCTACAAATTTCATGAAGAAGTCGTGACCAGAAAATGCCTCCATCATGGGTCAAAATGCTTCTGAATCAGAACAGTCACTCGGGCACCAACTCTTTCTCTTCCTTTTCCTATTCTTTCTTCTTTCTTGGCTCATTCTTGCACCTTGATCACACTTATCATCATAAATCTTCGCCTTCCGGGTTCTCGAGACACCAATACCCTACATCATCACAACAACAAAAAACAACCAAAACATTCCGGAGGGTAAAAGTGCTCGGAATAGGGTCAATATCAATAAAAGGAGGTAGTAAACCATCAAAGTGACGGATTTACTCCCCGTGCTATAAACTCACGATATTACCCCTAAAACGGTCTAAATTACCAAGAAACATGCTAAAAGTGTGGTAAACGGGGGTAGAAAATGCACCGGAATCACGTAAAGTTGACTCCCATCAAGGCAATCGTGGTGGTAGAGGTAACCGTGGTGGTACAGAGGTGGTTAAGAAAAACTTCTACAGGGATATTTTCTGTTTACATCGCAATTATCACAAACGAGATTAGGCGGTGGATATATGGGGATTATGGTTGAGCCTAGGTGGCTGCCTACGTACCCTCAAGTGCGAGGATCAAGGCCAAATGACGTAGTTCTTGTGTGTGTGGGTTGTTAAAGCCACATAATGACATGTGACAAGTATCCGTATTCTATGGTGCCAAGTGTCAGTCCTATCCCATTTTAAATTCTCTCCTAGATTTACTAGTACATTTCAGTACAGTGTCTACCTCATAAACAGACTTCCCACTCCTGTCCTACAACTTAAATCCCCCCTATGAACAACTTTTTAACCAAAAACCAGACTACAAACTTATCAAAACCTTTGGTTGCACTTGTTATCCCTACCTCGAGCCTTTCCAAAAATAGAAATTTCGGTTTCATACCACTTTATGTATCTTCTTAGGGGTGAGTCCTTCCCATAAGGGATATCTTTGTCTTGACACATCGGGAAGAGTCTATGTGTCCAAGGATGTCATTTTCAATGAGCATTAATTTCCCTACAAGGCCCTCTTTCATCCATCAACATCTGGCACTCATTCCTCTCCTCCTGTATCTTATTCCATACCCACTTCTAACTCCTTTTCTGCTCTTCCATATACTGTTCATGAGGAAACTACATCTGGTGAAGACAATCATGTGATTAATGAAGAAGAGCCACTACTGTTTCATTCTCCTACTGCCATAAATTCTGGCACTACACCACCCACACTTCTGTCTCACCATCACCTGCACCTATTTATTCTGGCACTCCAGCTTCACATGACAATAACCCTGCATCTCCGGGTTCACACACCTCTCAGTCCTCCACAAGTAACTCTCCACCACCACCCTCACCACATGCCAATCATCACCCTATGCAAACTAGAGCCAAGTGTGGCATTTTAAACAAAAAAACCTTATCATATCTTGCATCTAAGGGATCTTTCCATTGCCAAGTAGAACCAACTAGAGCATCAGAAGCTATTGAATCCCCTCAGTGGCATGCTGCAATGAAAGAAGAATACAATGCCTTTATACACAACCACACATGGGACCTTGTACCCCCCAGGTCTGATCAACATCTGCTAGGTAATAATTGGGTTTTCAAAACTGAAACCAGATGGCTTTGTTTTAAAACATAAGGCCAGGTTGGTGGCAAAGGGATTTCATCAAACCCCTGGATTGGATTATAGTGAGACTTTCAGACCTGTTGTTAAAGCTTCAACAATTAGGGTTGTCCTTGCCATAGCTTTTTCTCTAAAATGGAAAATCAATCAGATTGACATTAATAATGCCTTTCTGAATGGGACTCTCTATGAAGATGTGTTCATGCCACAACCAGAAGGCTTTGTGGATCCTACAAAACCTAACCATGTCTGTCACTTGAAGAAAGCCTTATATGGTCTCAAGCAAGCCCAAGTGCTTGGTTTGATGAATTGAGAGTTCAGCTTCTGAAATAGGGATTCTATCAGTGCAAATCTGACACATCTTTGTTTATTTTTCACACACAAGGTGTACTAATGTAGATGACATATTGATTACAGGAAATGATATCAATCTGATGCAGAAGTTTATTAGATTGCTGAACTCAAAATTTGCTCTAAAGAATCTTGGATTTCTGTCCCACTTTCTGGGGATGCAAGCACACAGAGATGAGACATGACTCGTATCTTAAACAACAACACTATGCATCTCAAATTATTGAACAAGCTCAACCTTGAACATTTGAAGCCTGACTCCACCCCAATGACAACAAATATTGATCTTACATCTGATAGCTCCCCACTCTTGCCAAATGCAACACAATACATGAAAATCTTAGGAAGGCTAAGTATCTGACCTATACTAGGCCAAACATCAGCTATGCAGTCAATCAATTGAGTCAGTACATGCATGCTCCTAGAGAGGTTCACTGGTTTGCACTCAAAAGATTACTAAGATATGTTAAAGGGACTGTGAGTCACGGTTTACACTTTCAACCTAGTCAGGCTCTTGTTATTACAGGCTTCAGTGATGCAGATTGGGCATGTAATGTGGTGGATAGGAAGTCTGTGGCTGGTTATTGTGTGTATCTAGGAGGATCATTAGTATGTTGGAGCTCCAAGAAACAACAGGTTGTGGCAAGATCAAACACTGAATTAGAATATAGAGCTCTTGCAAATGTTGCAGTTGAAATCAAGTGGTTGAAGTCTCTCCTATCAGAACTGCATATCCAGATTGCTGCAAAACCTACTACCTGGTGTGACAATCTCAGTGCAGCAACATTAGCCTACAATCCAGTGTTTCATTCAAGAACAAAACACATTGAAATAGATGTCCACTTTGTGAGAGATCAAGTGCTGAAAAGTCAATTTTAAGTTGCCTATGTCCTATCCTATGATAAAGTAGCAGACTGCTTCACTAAGCCCTTATCTAACACTCAGTTCCAGATCAACAAGACCAATCTGAATGTAGTAGATGCTACCTTCAGTTTGAGGCGGATGTTAAAGCCACATAATGACAAGTGACAAGTATCCGTATTCTATGGTGCCAATTGTCGGTCCTATCCCATATTAGATTCTCTCCTAGATTTACTAGTACATTTCGGTTATTTCCCTTTTGTCTTTATTGATACTATGATTGTATAAACCTATCATCTCTTAGCTGATAATGAATCATTGAATGGATTCTCATTTTATCTGAATGTTAAACTTCTAACTATGGGACACCGCTATTTATAGATGTTATAGTCGATGTTTACAAAGGACCGTAGAGAGATGTGTATCTCGTTCGGCGAGCTTGTTTGGCGGGCTTATGTTGAGGCCGCTGCAAGCTCTTTCGCCTTTAACCGACGTACATGTGTGTTGCTGTCTAGTAGACTAGACTTTGTCCGAGCTGATGATGGTCGAGCCAGGGGCGGACAGGTCGACCCCCAGTGCTATAGATCGAGCTGGATGCTATTTTGACCGGTATTTGTTGCCTTGGCCAATGATGAGAATCGTATAGACGTGAGGCGAGCGGAATTACTCTTTGACTTGGTCCGGCTTATGGTGAGGCAGACTGGCTGAGCCGCGGACTTTATCCATTGCTGGGCTTACGCTTGGCCAGGCCTCTGGATCTGCGGGCACTTGTCGGGCTCAGGCACATCATTTTCGTTAAAAGAAGAGGAATGTATAAATAATAAGTATTGTAATTTGCGTTAAAAGAAAATATTACAAGACAGTGATCGATCTTGTATTTTACTAAAAATGAAACTATTACAAGACAGTTATAATCTTGTTCTGTTCAAATAATCATCTTGAATTTTGGTTAACCAAAACTATTACAAGACAGAGATCTAGATTGTTCCGTTTAAATGGTTCAATACGAAATCCTACAAGATAGCCAATTGTCGTTGACACTCATAGGGTCAGGTCACGACTGTATATTACATGGCCTTCGCCTTTTTTTTTTGACTTATTGTAAAAGCATTTCCATCGGATATGTGGACCTTTTCAAAAACTTGTTAACCTTTGGAGTGTGTTTACAAAATTTAAACCAAGTCAAATTATAAAGGTCAACTTCAGTTATGGATCAATGTGACGTCATAAAAAGTTATGACATGAAAAATGTATCAGTTTTTCAAAAAAGAAAAATGTATTAGATGTTACCTTAATTATAACACTACTTAGATACTCTTAAAATACATTATCCGGGTCCCACTAATACCTTAATTGAATCAGTCCAGATTAAATCAAAGGTGAAGGAACTAATACATATTCATTCAACATAGTTCCTTCTAAACAAGTAATTAAAAGGAAGGGTATCATTAAGAATAGTTTTAGAATTGAGCAAAAGGGGTGAAGCTTTTAGATTCTTTGAGGTGGAAGTTAGGTGATGGTGGTACTATAAAATTTTGGAAGGATGTTTGGTTAGGAGAGAAATCTTTAGAGGAGTGTTATCCTAGATTGTATGCCCTTGCTTGTGCAAAGAATTGTGTTGTTAGAGAAAGGAGGGGCATTGGAGGGTGGGTGTGGGATTGGAGAAGGGATTTAAGGGGTAGGGAAGTGGGGAATTTATTGATTTACTTAACATTGTCTCTACTTTCATTCTAATTGATGAAACAGGGGATAAACCATATTGGAGTCTTCACGTCAATGGTAGATTCTTGGTTGCATATCTAAAGCGGATTCTCTCATGGACCGAGGAGGAGTCTCGAAGCTCAAGATTGTGCATGGTTAAATTAACGTCTTTTGTTGGAGGGCTCTTCACGGGAGGCTACCTACGCTAACTAATATTGCAAAAAGGGGTATTGTTGTCCAAGATGTGAGTTGTCCATGGTGTAAAGCAAGCGCGGAAGATGAGATTCATATATTTTTTCAATGTCCCTTTGCCTTGCAGATTTGGAAATTTCTCTTTTGTTGGTGTAATATCTCAACTCCGGTGCCTAGTTGCTTTGACGATCTCTTGCATCTTCATCCGTTTGCTAGGGATCAAAAGGAGAATTGGTGGTTATGGGATGCTAGCTATTGTTAAAGTGGCACTTTGGACACTTTGGACTAGACGCAATTCTCTAGTCTTTAAATCCAAATCTTGTACAACCAAAGAGGTGTTTGAAGAATGTCAAGTCAAAAGTTTTGAATGGGTAACTTGTAGGAAAAGTAATTTGTACATTGAGTGGGCCGGTTGGAAGAGTAATCCTTTTAATTATCACACTATGTAGTTCGATTAAGTTCGGTGATTTTATTCTTAAGTTGTATTGTTTTTGGACTTTGGTGGATTTTGTCTAGTGCCTTGCTAGACCTAATAAAATTTCTTATTGTTGTTCCAAAAAAAAAAAAAAAAAAAAAAACAACATGCTGCTAGAAACTAGCCAGGATTATTGCATGCGAAACATAAACTGAGGACAAAATTAATTAATTAAAAATGCACCCATGGCTTTGGAAAGACCGTCGTGGCGGTGAGATTGGCTCACCTCTAGATTACTTTGGCTGATCAGTAGATGCATAAGAGGACTTGCAATACCCGTGAAAAAGCCGCTGTGAATGCATGGTTACTTTTTGGGTAAATTTTAAAGTTGAATACAATAGCTTTTAAAGTGACAATGTCAATCAAATGAAAGTGGGTGGGGACGTGGTTCTGCCCATTCCACTTTCAAGGCCTATCTGATATTTAAAATAAAAAAATCATTGACATCTCTTTCTCTTCCCTTATATAAATTAAGATTACAAAAAAAAAAAAAAAAGTATAAATTAAGATTAAAAAAAGAGAGAGTAGAAGTTTGTGTTTTTTTTGTGCTGTTATTGTGGATGATAAGCGGATCATCAATTGATTTTAGATGGGTTCAGATTATTTATTACATAGTTTGGTTAACTAGATGTTAAGCTAGCCTACAATAATCATGGAAGAAACTAACAATAGCTTTGTTCATCAATGGTGATTTGATCTCTGCGTCTAAATCTATCAAAGCTGAAATATAGAAGACTCAACTGGAGTGGTGTTCAACTGAGACATTCAAGTCTGAGAAGTTCGAGTTAGTGTAGTCAGCTGAGTTATATGTTCCGCAGAGATGTTCTCCGCAGAAATCGATCTATTGATCACGTCTGAACTAGCTTGGGTCTGAATGTCGTCACATTTAGTGTGGACATCGTCTGAATTCTGTGAAAGCCACATCGATCTGAGGTATTTTGGAAAATACCTAGTTGGACATTAATGGCGGCTAGGGATAGGATCTCAAAGTTATAAATACCAACGGTTATTATAACAAACATGACAGTATCTTTGTAAATCTCTATGCATAATAAAATATCCTTTTTACATCCGTGGTAGTGCTAGTCGGCATATTGCCGAAAACCAAATTAAATTTGTATTTTTTTTGTTTCTGTTTCTTTTTTTTTTTTTTTTTTTTTTTTTCTGAGTGGATCTTGTTTATGTTCTTGTTTGTTTATTTTATGTTCAGTTGCTTATGTTATTCTGGGTCTCACTCGCAATCAATGTAGAATGGTTATTTCACTCATCTATTTGCTTGTGCATCGGCAAATCTACGTGCTTTGTAATGAATGCAAGAAAATAAATCTTCGAATGACAGTAAATCTGAAACTTTTATTGCAAAGGCGTAAGGAAGACAAGAGAGAACAACGGCTTCTCTCTATCATAGTACAAGAGTATTAAAGACGGTATATAAGATAGTATGTACAGATTCGGACTATATGGCCTTTAATATGTGCTTAGGTCGACCCAGTTACAACCTAAAGTAACTAGAACAACAATCTGTTTGAGTCGGCGTCGCCTAGGTTTACGGGCTCGCGGGGTCGAGAAGTTGACTTGCAGACACGAGTCGGCGTCGCCTCTGACTTGTCTCGATCCAATATTCTTGAATCCATCTTCAGCAGTCCATTTCTAGCAGGTCCATCATTTAGTCATGTATACCAATAAGTAATAAAATATAGAAGTAATATCCTTTATAGGTAAATAACAAAGAAAACCCAACTTTTATGTGCATGCATAAAACATCAAATTAATCCACCTAGCTTGTGATTTATTCATAAAATAATACAATCAAGCTTGTATATATTCACGATAGATTAATAATCAAATATATCATAAAGGTTATTTACATCGTCGGGTTTCCTGGTCTCATATATATATATAAGCAAAACGACTACGCCGCGAAGTATCACCGAGCCTAAGACTAACCGTAACCTTCATCACTTGTTTTTAATCTTGATCACAAAATGACTTCGTAGCAAAAGTTGAGTTCGACCTTAAGTGACTTCCGGTGCGGTTGATATTGTTTTCGCCTATCATTCACCTTCATCCTTTTCAACGGGCCGATTGGTGCTCCATCCGCCGCCGAAGACCCGCTTCGTGTGTCCGTTTCGAATGTAGCTCAAGACTCTTCTTTCCATTGGGTTTGGCATGTTCCTGTGCATTGTGGGCAGCCAAAGCTTTGGGCTCAGAACCTGTGAGGCAAAAAGGCCGTTTACGTTTAGTATTAATGTTTGAATGTATCGTTAACTCTTTCAGCCTGGGTGATTGGTGTTTTTGTCCACAACCTATTTCTATTACCTGTTCCTTCGCCTTGTTTTGTTGGGTTTGTGTCGTGCAACTTGTTCCCAGTGTTTGCTGCTGCACTCGAGCTGAAGTGTATCTGCTGGATTGTGTATTTAGTGGCACTGTCAGATGTATCCTTGCGTTGTGCCCGTAATTGGACGTGGAATTCAAGGTCCTCGTAGCGCTTGTTGGTCTCTTTCAGTAACACATGCATTTCCTGTGTGAATCGTGCGATTTTTAGATACCTGGCATATCATGTGCATGTTATTTAATCTGGAGATTTGTGCTGCGTACCTCTGTGTTAAGTGCTCCTAATTCCTTTGTCGTTTTCCCGAGAAGTTCCTCGGCGACTTTGTCAAACATTGTGACTCTGATGGAATCCGATTCGTCAGTTATAGTTGCATTTAGCTTGCACCTGTGGATAAAGCCAAGAACGCATCAAGTTGGTTAATAGTGCTTTGCTGTATAGTGTTAAGGTTCCGTGTGTGTTACCTCATTTCCGCAATCCGATTTCCGCCGCAGTTGAAGCAGTAATATGTTTCCCCAGGATCAGCTGTGATCAAATACAGGCATTTGGGGCAGGCACTGTACGTAAGCTGTTGGTGCGTCCTGTCAACTGTCAGGCGTATCTTCACCCATGGATTCTGTTTTTTTTTTTTTGTTGTGAAAGGTGTTAGGCGACATAGCTCTTTTTACTCTACCTATACCCAATGTATATTGTTTTTGAAATACTCGAAGGATCAATTGGCTATTTTACCTTTCCGTTGGGATTTATGTCAGCAAGGCGCACAATCGGTTCATTTGTGGAGTAAGCTAGCAGGCTTTGAAACGTTTCACGGGCTGGAGTCCGTTCTGTATTCTTTATTACAATCATATGGTCACTAACCCTGCATTTTAAGTGGATAAGCTTCAGTTCCAGATTATTTTGACTGTTTTTTTCCCATCCATTTGGCTAAATAGGACCTGTACTAATCTAGAGTTTCAAATATAGCTGGCAAGGGTATAGAAACAGGGACGGCTACATACCACTTTTGGAACTCAGATGCCTGGGCAACATCAGGGTTAATCGCTATCATGGTTGCTGGAGTGGTTGCTAGGTCAAGGCCTGTTTTTTTGGATCAACAATGACTTAAGTGAACCAGTGATAAGATTTCCGTGTGGGCAGCCTTATTAACTCCTCCTGGTCCACCCACAATCGTGTTCACAGTGTTGATTGGGGCATTTTCTCTATGTCCATCTGCATCAGGAGACGGATCTCTGTGTCTCCTTTGATTGTACCTGTCATGCCCGCTGTGTTGCTTTTTAAATTCTCTCCTTCCTCTGGGATTATCTCCTTATGCTCGATCGATGCATTCATCGATCTTTCCTTCCATTGCTGCTGCGTCTATATCTCTGATTAGGTCCCTGCACTGTTCAGAGTCATGTCCGATATCTTTATGGTACTTGCACCACCTGGTGTGGTCTCTCTTCTCCCTTGGACCCCTCAATGGAGGAGGAGTCTTGGCGATTCCTTTCTTTTCCATAATCGCCAGAACTTGGTCACGAGACCTGTTCAGAGGAATAAGGTTTCTGTCCTGCAAAGCACCTTTTTTTTCCTAACCTTTCAGAAATGGGGTTGGTTACCCTATCCAAAACAGATTTTCTCTTTTTGTCGGTCTTATCATCGGTCTTTCCTTTTTTAGAATCCCTGTTGGACTCTTCCCTCTTAGCTCTGTTAGCCTCTTCTCCTTGGCAATGTCTGCATGCAATTTCCAGACATTCTTCCATTGTACTCGGATTTTTGCTCCTCAGCTTTGCATGTAGGCGACCTTCTCTGAGACCTGCCACGAAGGATGCTACTAAAAATTTATCATCCAGATCTGCTATCTGGGATGATTCTCCGTTGAACCTCTTGATGAACTGCAACACCGTTTCATCACTTTTTTGCCTAATTGTCAGCAAATACGTCCGGTTTCGCTGGAAAGGTCTTGCTGCAATGAATGCATGCATGAACTTTCTGGTCAGAGTTGGGAAATCTCATATGGATCTGGGGTTCAGCTTGTTGAACCAATCTCTTGCATTTCCTGTTAGAAGAGTTGCAAATGCCCTGCATTTCATCTCTTCTGGAGCGTTATACAAATTCATGTGCTGAATGTACTGATGCATATGATCATATGGATCTTTAGTTCCATCATATGCCCGGATCTTTGGGATCTTAAATCCGGGAGGACAGGGAAATGCATCAATGTCCTCGTAAAAGGAGATACCACCTAAATTCATCTTGTTTAGGCTTAAGCATAGCGTCTAACTCGCTACGGCGTTATCACCACCTGGTGAGTAACTACCACTTGTATGCTAGACTCTGCTTCCTGCTTTTCTCTTTTAGTAGTTTGCAGCGGAGTATGTGCTTCAGATGCCCCATTATCTTAGTTTCTCTCTTTTAAAACTGCCTCAAATATGGCTTTTATCTCTTCTGCTTTGAGATTTGCAAGATTTTCCACCAACAGGGTTTCTTGTCTGCCCTTCTTCCATAACTTTCTTTCCGGTGTCTTGATTATTTCGATCTGGGCTTTTCTCCCCCCCGGTTCTATTTTCTTTCTCTGGTTGAGTTTGCTGTTTTTTCGAGTTTCCCTGATTTCTTGCCATTTTTCTGTAATAATCACTCACTAACTAGAATTGGACCCTCCTTCTAGCGCTAAATGATGTTGTATGAATATTACAATCGGGTAATCGGGTAATTCTAATTAGGAAAACAATGTAAGAACAAAGAACTTTGTATGTAATTTGGACTGAACTCCTCGAGAGAGCTGCCTACGTATCCAATTTAGGTAATAAACTGGAATCAAGTCCCCCTCGTAGTTCAGGGTGTTCTTTATATAGTAGTAGATCGTGTATCTCTTCCTGGACGTGCTGGGAAGTTATTATCGATTATCTTCTGGACATGGGGTCTACCCACGTCCGTAAGCAGTTGAGATGTTGTTGACCCGGTCTTCACCACGTTCAGCCTGTTATTCTGTCCAGAAACCATTCTGGTCAGAACACGGTGGAGTCCTGCTCCTCTGACTATTCTGTCCAGCGTCTTGATCTGGTCAGCACTTGGTGGTCTGGCTTGACTGGTTCATTTATCTTTCTTATCTAACTTTCATACTGGGCCCGGCCCAATTACGAATAATCCGACCCAATGGGCCTACATATCATCAGTCTACAGTCGAGCTTTCAAGAATTTCCACACCTGCAAAATTAATGGTCATAAATTAATTATTTTGAAGATCTATACCTTTGTGAATTTTTTTTTCAGGCGTGGTTCATGTTTTTTTTTTTAACCGATGTATTGACCATCGCGATACAATGACCACCCCCGATATATTGACCACCGCAACGCATTGATCACCCCGATGCATTGACCACCTCGATGCAATGACCATCCTGATGCATTGACCACCGCGACGCCCGATGCGATGACCATCGCGATGCAGAGACACCGCGATGAAGTGACACCGCGATGTAGAGACACGGCGATGAAGCGACACCGTGATGCCAGAGACACCGCAATGAAGTGACACCGCGATGCAGAGACACCGCGATGCAGTGACCACCCCCGATGCAGAGACACTGTGATGTAGAGATGCCGCATTGCAGAGACACCTCGATAAAGTGATACAGCGACGTAGTGACCACCCGCGATGCAGAGACGCCTCAATGAAGTGACACCACGATGCATTGACCACGCCAGATCCATTGATCACCTCGATACAGTGACCACCTCCGATGCAGAGACACCACGATGCAGTGACCAACCCAGATGCAGAGACATCACAATCTGCTATCGTCATCAAAGCCCTCCTCGAACTCCAGATTTACCTGTTCGTCTTCTCTCCCCGAAACACATAAATAAACATGCATTTGAGGTAACTACATTGTACATAGTAAGAAGTAGAAGCTACATTTTAATTAAGGCTTTATAACAAGTTTTATTATAAGGATTATTTGATGAGACCGACTCGATCTAAGGTTCACTTCATGCCCATCGACATGTCATGACTATACATTTCTAGCTTAGCTTATCTTGGTTACATCATTACTCAAGGACACTATGCATGATGAATATGCATCACGAGATATACTTGCCAACTACGGTGATTAGCACCGATAGTCCCGAGATCTCTCCGGTATGCATATACGTCCGATGAATTTCCTCCACTACCCTTCAGCCTTTTGAGCCAGTAGCGATGTTCACCTTTTATGGACGTATCACATGCCGATATGAAATAGTGCCTAACCGAGAATAAGTGACGTTTTAGCTTTTACTACACTTATGTAATTATTATTATGTATTACTAGCCACCTAAGTGTCTTCAAAGCAAAGCTCACCTTATCAAATCTACTCCCTCATTTAGACAGCTAGACATCACGTCCTATCAAGTACACAGACATTGGTGAGCTCTAGATCACCAAAGCACAAGGCCTTTCATGCCTTTCCGACGGTCTCGGACTTCAACTCCCTTTAAGAGTACGTCCGGTGCCAGAACCAAACACATCAGAACTTAATCGGGGCTTGTTTATGTTTAATTAAGGTTTTTAGATCCAAGGATTAACATTTAAAACTCATTACATGATTTAAAACCACTTTTTGCCTCTAAACAGGGTCCAGTGCGCCAGCACTGGGGTTTAGTGCGCCTGCACTAAGCCTCTGTATGTAAAACTCGAAAACTGCTCATCCAGTGTGCCAACACTGGGTCTGTTGCATCCGCACTGGGTTTCGGTGCGCCCGCACTGGTGTCTGGTGCGCCCGCACCAACTCTCTGAATGTAAATTTCTATTTCTGGACCTCCAGTGCGTCCGCACTGGGCCTGGTGCGCCCGCACCAAGCGCGGCCACTCTCCAAAAACTCAATTTTTGAACCCTAATCGATCCCTAATCGTTCCAAAACTTATTCAGCATCAATATACTAGAAAATAGTAGAAAACTTCACTTTTACAGGACCATAACATCTTATGATTCTTAAACAACTTGTAGCATGAATTCTAACATCCAAAACATTAACAAAATCGCAACTTAAGTCCTATAAGCCATAGTTAACGTGTAGGAAGACCTTCTTACGTTTAGCAAGATATTCCAATTCCAAAAACTAGGAAAAACAGCAGCAACTCAAATACCTTTTGTAGAAAAACCTATAAGACCAATATGAATTCGCATTAAAATCGATCACGCGTTTTTATACAACAAAGTACGAAAGGTATGAGTTTTGATTTTCAAAACTCAACCAAGAATAGCATATAGGTCGAATTACAAACCTTAGCAAAGCTCTGATCTTTGAGTGTTGAAACGACGCTCCTTTCACGACGATTCCAACGCTTCTCGCGGATCTGAAAACGGTTGAAAACTTCGTCAGATATCATAGAAAGTTTCTCTGGCTCCTCTCTTGCTCTCAGCCGCATTCACTCAAGAACATGGGAGAGAAATTCTGATTTCTAATAGGTTTAACGTATAATGGGAATTATTTTTCCTTAAATAAGTTTTTCCCAAAATAACCTATTTCCTTAATTACCCTTAAAATAAATTTCAAATTTCCTTAATATATATGTATATAATTCGACATATATTTACATACAAATAAAATACTTAACTCCAAACAAAGAAGTCAAAATAATAATATTTCGTTTTCTTAAAATGACACGTCTGCCCTTTTGTTGGACTTATTTTTATGTTTTAGTGATGAGTGCCAGACTAACTGTAATAGAGCAAAGGCAAAAATAGATGTCTAGATCAAATGTATAGGTTTATTAGAGTTTGATCTTTGTATAGGTTTGATCAAACAAGCATTGTAAAAGGTCAGCTGACTTACATCAGCAGACTTGTCTAGATCGCATGGTACCCGAGTCGCAGGCGGTTAAGGAACCTGCTGAAGACTGAAGGCTGAGGGCTCAAACTCAGTTATTGAAGGCTAAGGGATCAAACTTAATATTTAAAGTCAAGGATATGGAGTCAGAATTTAGGGAAGTCTGTGATGACCTAAACTGACTACATATACCTTGTGTACAAGGTCTAAGTTCCATAAGTTAAGTGGTGATTGGAACTTAGTTATATTCAACATGGTGTAATCTAACTTCACAATAAAAAGTTAGATATAAGAGAAGTCAGCTGAAGTGTTTTAATAAACACAGCAACCTGGATTAGCTGACTTATACATATTTCAGCAGACTAATACCTTCATGAACCTGCTGATACATATACCTCGAATTATTCAAAGGTTACATTGGAAGATTACAAAGAAAAGGACAGCTAACAACCTCTGATTTATCAAACAAATCAATGGTTTTGATTAAAGGGACGTTGGGATGATTCAGACCTTTATCCAATGGATACAAGTCAAAGGGTGGACAGACTGTATACTGTCAAAAAGCATTCTGACAGTGTCGTACTATGAACAGTGACAGAAAGCAAGTCAAATAGGACAAATCTGAAACGGCTATGTTTGAATTTCAAACATAAGTCACAAGGATTCCTACCTATAAATAGAGGACTCCAAATTCAGATACAAGTGATGATTTTCAAAAAGAAAAACATAGTATAATCTTGAGCTTCAGATTCTTATAAAGAAAACACCCTGTTGAACCTACTGAGCATAAAGCTTCTGATCCAGAAAAGTTCAAGTGTAATATGCTTTCAAGCTACATCAAGTTTACACACTTGAAGATATCAAGCTGCTGATCATATCATCCTGATTAAGATGCTGAAAGCTGAATCACCTACTTGATTCAATCTTTCTTTTACAAGGAATCTGCTGAAGACAGTGAAGCACATTTGTGTGTCAAGGACTATTGTTTGTGGTGGAGCTGGTGAAGAGGCAATCCTACCCTTCAAGGACCAGTAGAAGACTTTGGAGCAGCAATCCTACCTGTTCCAAGTGTTCAGTTTGTGAAGCCATAGTTATTGGTGAAGGACAAGCAACTTACGGATTTTTGTAATTGCTATCTCAAGAATCTCTAGTGAATTATGTTCGGTAAAAACATGTTTTAAATTTATAATTACCGGAACACCCCAAGTATAAGGTTCGTAGTAAAGGGTGTTACCGAGTCGCCCTAAGGGAATCGAACGTCTCTCGGATTAAGTACAGTTATTATATCGATTATGTCACAAACTATTACCTAAAACTAAGGTCTATACTAACTATAATATAAAAACGATGAGTAAAACTGAACTAAAACAGGAAACTTGAAAATTCGACTATGGACGGGCGTTCACTAATGTGGATGGGCGTCCAACTACGATCTAAAAACAGAAAATATGCAGAAAACAGAAGGTAAAAACTAGGGTTTTAAAAAACAACTAAACGAAGCAATCAAAGTCGATACAAACGAATTTGGTTTATCAAATAATTAAAAGAACGGCAAGGCAACGAGAATCCACCAACCAACCAACCAACCCCAACTAGATGGCAAGTTAAAGATACGGTTTTTAGTAATGATCTATCACGAATTCGATTAAATTCCTTTAAACAAATTCTAGGGTTTCGTTTTCTTCCTCAAGCAAAACTAAACGGCATGCAAAACAAGATCATGAGATCATCTCCAAAACTCAACTCAATTAATTATAAACGATCTCTCGAATTACAACTAACTGCATCAATTGAAAGACTAAGGCTTGAACAATATTCTCATACAAATTCAAAGCATAAAAGTAGTTTCATCGATCTTTCGATTCAAATAAAACATAAACAATAAAGAACAATATCCAATTGATGAAAAAGCGTAACTTTACTCACTAAAAATGGAGCTAAAAATCATCTAGTTGGTGTTGATGTTGATCGGTTTCATCCGTTGTCCCACCGCGATGTGCTTAGCCAACAATCATGTTGATGAACATGATTATTGGATTGGAAGAATTCATCTTCTAATTAGGCTTTGAAGCGGCCGTCGCTTCCGTTAAAAAGTGCGGCCGGAATTATGTTATGATATGGTGCGATTAGGGTTCAACACACGCCGTTATTTATAAGATTTGAGGCGGCTAGGGTTAAGTCGGCTATTGGACGCCCGTCTAGCGGGGGTGGACACTCGTCCGCCTTCACAAAATTCATCGAGTCGGGCCGAGTCTTCTTGGACGTCCGTCCTATACAAAATCGACGCTCGTTCGCTAAAAATCATCAAACTCGAATCAAAAATCTCCTCCCCGGACGCCGTCCGGAATAGTGGACGCCATCCCCGTTGGACGCTACATCAAACGTGCGTTCAACTTGGGCAAAAAGTGATTTTCTCATCTTTATCTTCAACCGACTTCCCCTTTATCTCTTTTCCTTCGTATAAACTCGATCCTTGACACCATTTAATCCTCTTTTTTAGCTCGAAAAGTGTATATCTACAAGGGGGTAAAAACATGCAAACTGTAGAAATATATATATATATATATATAGAAAATGACTAATAAACCACACAAATAGCTCGAATTTGCATTTTAATCCTTTTCATACACAACCCCTCAATATTTCAATTAAACTCCTACTTTTCTATAAAAAGTAATAAAATATGAAGAATATTGTTACGGAATAAAGCGATAAAAACCATAAAATTCACCGTTAACAACTCCCCCACACTTAAACAAAAGTAGCTTACTTTCATACAATCCACAAAGATCCCTAACTCACGTAACAAAAGATGCAACAACTATAGCAAGTCCTACCAACATAGAGATAGATTCGATGTGTGTGTGTCAAGCCCTTTTCAATCTTCACAATCCTTTCAAACAAATACCCCTCCAAATAGTTTAATGACTTTCCTAGTTATAGACAGTAATTGTTCCACCCAAAGTCTTCCCGCGCACTCAGTAGGATAATCCCTACAACATATCTTTTAGTTTATACTAGGTATAAGATTAACGATAACTTAGTCTTATCTCAATTCATACCACTTCTTAGTGCAAGTTGATTTAACTAATCTTTCACATTTAAACGCACATCAGAATGAGCTATTGCCCTGTCATAGCAGAATAGGATATTCGAGATATACCCTACCGTACTCCAATCATAAGGCAGCTTTTCCTGACTGTCGTGAGCTTTTGGTCATCATAGTGGTATAGGACATACGTGGTATACCCTACCGCACTCAAATCATCGACCAGCTTCCGACACACCCCTTAATTTATTTTTTATATTCTCTTTTTCCGAGACATTAGTTACGTTTCACTTATCACATTCAAACCTTCAGATATTCACAGTGCACGTTCTGAACTTAGGTGTTACTTCACTGTTACTATTAAGAACAAATCTCTCTAAGATAAATCACTAAAATAGTGAAAGGATACAGTTCAAAACTTTTGCTTCAATATCAAAGGCTTTCGTGAGTGTGAAATGAATACTATCTCAAATCAGTAAAAACATGCTATAATTATCTCTCAAAGTCACATAAAATCATTGTCAGGAAACTACAACTAGCAAGCCATTTGTTTCAATTACATGCTCAAGATTTACAATTATCCAAGTTTACTTTGAAAAATTTTAAAATTATCGAGAAAATCACATTTACTCATTTTCAGAAGATATAGCATGATAACTCCCGATGTAGACACCCCCCACACTTAAATCACATTATGTCCTCAGAATGTGCAAATAAAAGAAAAGAATACTTAGCTGGTGTCAAAGTGGTTGTCGGGCTGTAGGTCGACAGTGGTCAGGCCGTAACATGAATGAACCGCTGCAGCTCGTATCACGAACAGACAACACTAAAAGTGATAACTGGCAAAAACCGCTCAACAGTATTTGCAACACTCGACATAGCATATAATCTCGGGGGACAAGGGGTATATGAGTAAACATGTAAGCACATAAAGCATTCACAAGTAGGACAGGGATAACCAACACACAAATCACCACGGTTTCATTCCTAATGCCCTAAAAACTTAACTAAAAAGTAACTTAAAAGACTAGGCTGCCTCCTAGTAGCGCTTCTTTTATGTCATTAGCTTGACAGAGTAAACCAAGTCAACCTGGATCAGGCCACTTGGGTTTGAGGCTAACCACTTCTCTGTCAGAATCAGAATGACTAGAACGGAAATGGTTTTCGCCACAACAACAAGTCGAGTGCGCGAGAAGATCATGAAATTTTTCTCTCCAGACAACACTGACTCTTTTCTTCTTGTTCGTGTTTCTCAGATTCGGCTGAGGTATGCTAACAGGCTCAGGAGAAGGATCTGCAAGGATAGGGGTAATAATGTCATCATCCACTCCAAAGAAGTCAGATGGAATCTCTTCACAAATAAACGACTCAACCGTTTCATTTCTCTTTTGAAAGTATAGTACTTCAGGCTTTTCCTTGGGTTGCCCAAAGTACTTCTTAATCCTTTGACCATTGACTTTGAACGGTTGATCGCCGTACCCTTTCAACGTAATGGCTCCACCAGGATGAACATCAAGAATCTCAAAGGGGCCAGACCATCTAGATTTAAGCTTACCCGCAAAAAGATGGAGTCTGGTGTTATACAGCAGAGCCATGTCTCCCACCTTGAAATCCCGATCTTTAATCTTAGCATCGTGGAGTGCCTTCGTTCTTTCCTTACTGATTCTTGAATTCTCGTAGGCACGGAGTCGGAACTCATCGAGCTCGTTCAATTGCAATAATCTCTTTTCCCCACAAAGCTGGCTATCGAAATTCAAGAATTTAATAGCCCAGTAAGCTCTGTGCTCAAGCTCGACTGGTAAATGGCACGCCTTGCCATAAACCATTTGGAAAGTGACGTACCTATATGGGTCTTAAACGCAGTGCGATAAGCCCAAAGTGCGTCATCCAACTTCAGACTCCCGTTGGATCTATTTGAGTTCACGGTCTTTTCTAAAATTCTTTTAAGGCTTTGGTTACTTATCTCGACTTGTCCACTTGTTTGGGGATGATATGGTGTACCGATTTTGTGTCTAACACCATATTTCTCAAGAACTTTATCAAGCGGTGCGTTGCAAAAATGAGTACCTTCGTCACTAATGAGGGCTCTAGGACAGCCGAATCTGGTGAAGATATTCTTTTGCAAGAATTTCTTCACAACTTTGTGATCATTAGTTTGGGTGGCTATTGCCTCCACCCACTTGGAGACGTAGTCTACACAGACGAGAATGTATTTATTTCCACACGACGATGGAAAGGGTCCCATGAAATCAATTCCCCACACGTCGAAGACTTCGCATTCCGTAATGGGTCTAAGTGGCATTTCCATCCTATTACTTTGCCTCCCAATTCTCGGCACCTATCGCAACCTTTACAAAAGGCTTCGCGTCTTTAAAAAGAGTCGGCCCAAGTAAAATCCGGCTTGGAGGATTTTTGCAAGCGTCTTGGGTGCTCCGTAGTGTCCTCCCCGTGGGACCACTATGACATTGCTCCAGAATATCCTATTGCTCATGTTCCGGAACACACCTTCTAAGCAACCCTTCTTTACAGACCTTGAACAAATAAGGATCCTCCCACACGAGATATTTTAGATCAGAAAAGAACTTCTTCTTTTCCTGATACGTCATTTCCTCTAAATGTCCACTTGCTAAATAGTTGACGTAATCAGCGTACCACGGCCTAACAGTATCAAGCTTCATCAATTGCTCAAGTAGGGAAATCGATGCCTATTTCCTTGTGATTTACGCCACCCTCATTTACTAGGCGAGACGGATGATCGGCCACAACATTATCACTACCCTTCTTATCTTTGATCTCAAGGTCAAACTCTTGCAAAATTAGAATCCATCCGAGTAACCTTGGTTTTGCATCGCTTTGTCCATAAGGTAGCGTAGGCTGCATGGTCGGTCCAAACTACAACTTGAGACCCTAGAAGATAACTTCTAAACTTGTCAATAGCAAAAACATCGGCTAGGAATTCCTTCTCGCCGTGGTGTAATTGCATTGAGCCGGGTTCAAGGTGCGGCTCGCATAGTAAATGGGCCGAACTTTTTATCAATTCTTTGACCTAAAAGCTGCGCCCACTGCGTAGTTAGAGGCATCACATAATAATTCAAAAGGCTTAGTCCAGTCAGGTGCGATTAAGATAGGGGCACTTATGAGCTTTTCCTTCAGGCAATTGAAAGCTTCTTTTCCTTTCTCATCAAACAAGAACATAACATCATCTTTAAGAAGGTTAGATAAGGGCTTGGCTATTGTGGAAAAGTCCTTAATAAATCGCCTGTAGAAGCCAACATGACCAAGAAAACCGCGTACCTCTTTGACAGTTTTCGGGTACGACATTTTTTCAATGGCTTCTACCTTAGCCTTATCAACTTGAATACCACTTCTGGACACCTTGTGTCCCAGAACAATCCCTTCATCTACTAGAAAATGGCATTTCTCCCAGTTAAGCACTAAATTCTTTTCAACACAGCGTTGAAGTACCATATCTAGATTCTCCAAGATCTCATCGAAGCTATCGCCATAGACTGAGAAGTCGTCCATGAAGACTTCCATACATTTTTCCATAAGTCCATCGAAGATGGCCAACATGCACCGTTGGAATGTTGCTGGTGCATTGCATAACCCGAAAGGCATTCTGCGAAAAGCAAAAGTGCCAGATGGGTACGTAAACGTGGTCTTCTCTTGGTCATTAGGGTCGATGGCTATCTGGAAGTAACCAGAATATCCATCGAGGAAACAATAATACTTATGACCACTCAGTCTTTCAATAAGCTGGTCAATGAAGGGTAAGGGAAAATGGTCTTTGGCGGTGACTTCATTCAATCTGCGATAATCGATGCAGACTCTGTAGCCAGTCACAAGGCGTAAAGCTATCTCTTCCCCCTTTTCATTCTTTTCAATGGTGATACCTCCCTTCTTTGGCACAACTTGGGTGGGGCTAACCCACTCACTGTCTGCGATTGCATAGATGATTCCCATGTCTAACCACTTTAGAACTTCTTTCTTGACAACCTCCTGCATATGCGGATTCAGCCTTCGCTGAGGTTGTCTGACTTTCTTAGCTCTTTCCTCCATTCGGATTTTATGCATGCACACATCGGGGCTGATTCCTCGGATATCACCCACTTGCCAACCGAACGCGAGGATGTTCTTTTCAAGCACTTTTATCAGCAGTGCTTCTTGCTCGGGCTCGAGTTTTGAAGAGATGATCAAGGGTAACTTATCACCATCCTTAAGAAAAATGTACTTAAGGTGTTGAGGAAGCGGTTTAAGCTCCAAGTCAGTAGGTGGTTGCTCAATACTAGATTTTAAAGGGCCACCTTTTCCTTTTGGGCTTGAAGTGGTTGACAGTAGAACACCTCATCTTCCCGAGGCATAACCCCAGAAAGATACTGGATAACATCATCCATAGGGATTCTTCGTCGCACTCGCTTCCTCCTTCTGATGCTTGATCATCTTTCTCAACTCTTCATCTTCTAGCTCCTCTGCTAGCTGTTCCCAATCATCAACCTCCCAATGAGTAGTCTCTCTCCAGAAATCCACTTCGTCCCAACTACCCATCAGGGCTTCCTCTTCTCCAGGGTTAAAGTCATTCTGATGCAGCTCTTGTAAATCATCGTTCATTGCTGGGAAATTCCATGTTTCTTTTTCATTGACAAGCTCAGTGTGAGCAAGTCGTGAAGCCGACTCGTCAGAGACTACGGCCTGTAATGAACTAGAAGATGGTCCATAGTCAGCTTGATCTTCAATGTTTATAACTTCGAAAACACCTATCTCTGTTAGCTCTTCTGCTCCTTCGGAGTTGGCATCTTCTTCGTCCTCATAAATAGCTTCAACGAACGAGATTTCTTCAATCAAGGGTGTCTCAGGACTTTGCCCTCGTGTGAAGGTGACAGATGTATCATCAACTCTAAGTGTAATCTGACCCTTACAGAAATCAATGAGGGCGGCAGAGGTGTCTAAAAAGGTCCGGCCTAGAATTAGAGGCATCTCTTTGTCAGGTGGGTAGTCTAAGATAACCCACTCGGTAGGGAAAACCAAATGTTCAACATAAAGAAGAACGTTAGTAACACAACCGGCTGCTGAGCGGCTAGATCGGTCTACCATCTGTAAGGAAATAGGGCGTTCCCGCATTCTTTTATCTAAACCGAGCTTTTTGCAGACGTTCAATGGCATCACATTTATAGAGGCCCCTAAGTCGCATAAGACATTTTGGAACTTGTGGCCTTCAATCTCACAGGAGATTGAAGGTCTTCCGGGGTCACCTCGCTTAATAGCAAATTTTTGTGAAACCATGGAACATTCTTCTCTTAAAACTTCTTCTGCCGTCCCTTGAAGCTTCTTCTTGCTTCCACAAACTTCTTTAAGATACTTAGAGCACTTGGGCATTTCAGTCAATACCTCAGCTAGGGGTATACTCACTTTGATATCTCTAAGCATCCTCCTCACACCGTCATATTGTCTGTCATGACTGAGGGTATTCTCTTTCCTCTTTGGTGGATAAGGAAGGGCTTTATCATTATAAGGGGAACCGCCACCTGACTTTTTAATGGCTTCGTCTTCCTTATCCTTCCATCTCACAAACTTTTCCTCCTTCCTCTTTGTCAGGGGAACAACCACCTGACTTTTCCTCGAATCAGAATCATCCTCATCCCCCGAAATTAAGCTCCTCCTCACTGTTGGTTTCTTCGGTTATTGATTTCTGATTGCCCCCTCCTGAACTTATTGCGTCAGGAGGGGCTGCTCGTTTCCCGACACCTTTCCGAGTCCTGCCTGCTTACCACTTCTCAAGGTAACTTCATTCAACTCTTGGTCTCCATACTCCCATTGAGGTGTGATGGCAGTGCAAACATTGATATCTGCTTTTGGATTTCTCTCGGTATAACTTGGAAGTTTACCGTGGGGTCTGATTGCTTGCTGTTCTGCCATCTGCCCAACCTGTCTCTCTATTGCCTTGACACTTGTAGACAGGGTCTTACCATGTCCACTAGCTCATCAAACTTATGTTGAGGGACACATGAGGTGGTATGATTTTGATGTGGGCTTTGATTCCAACCACCTTGAGGTCTTGGGGAGTTGGGACTATGAGATTGATTAACCACCCCAGGAGGTGGTCTTTGATAACCTGAGTTGAAAGAAGGGTTAGAATTGGATGGGCCAGGTGGTGCATTGGGACGTTGAAATCCGGAATAATTCCGGTTCTGATTGAAGTTTCCGAAGGTTTGGTTGAAATTCACTTCCTCAGTAATTTCATCTCCCGCCTGCATTCCCAGGTAGTTCACATCTGGCTACCCTTGTTGCTGCTGCATTTGTAAATTGGCTAGCTGCTTGCTAATTACTTCCATTTGAGCAACTAACACCTTGGTCTCAGAATTGCTCGCAGCAGATTCCTTCTTATTCCCACTAACATTGGTCTTCCTAGGACTTGACCACATGTTATTCTTTGCTATAGTTTCAGCCACCCTGTAAGCAGCATCATCACCTCCCCCTAGGAATGATCCATGAGCAGTTGAATCAAGGAAGTCTCTATTTAGTTGGGGCACTTTCTCATCAACAGATTTAGTCTTTCCCATGCTTTCCCTACACTCTCACCATCAAGTTGTTCAAATGTGGCTATCTCCCTTTTCATGTCCATGATTGTCCCAGGTGAGACAAACTTCAGAGCAAAGGCTCTTTTGACATCTTTCCAGGTACGGAGAGAATGATGGGCTAAAGATTTGAACCAACGGTTTGCTTCACCCTTTAGAGCAAACGGGAAGAGTTTTAACTTGACAATCTCGGAATCAACACCAGGATAGTGGCCTGCTTCGCAGATTTGAACGAAGGTGGACAAGAAGTCATGGGGATCTTCGTCAGCAGTGCCATGGAAAGAACTATTCTGGACCAGTCCTACCACTCCATTTTTCAGATCGAAGTTCACTTGCCCCATGTCTGGAGGGCGAATAGGTCTATGCCCTTCCAGGAAGTCTTGGTCAAGATAAGGAGCATAGGGGTCCTGATTTAACTGGTTTAGCTGGTTTTGACGGAATTGTTGAAACTGATTATTTATTCCAGCTTGTTGATTCTGTTGTTGCTGTATTGCCTGCATCTGTTGAAGGATTAGATTCATTTGGATTGGGGATCTGGATTTTGAAGTTCGTTAGCCATAATGTCTGGATTTGGGAAGAGCTTTCTCCTGAGAATAGATCGCTCAGGCTCGGGATTAAAGATGAGAGGTCCCTTCTTACTCCTGGTTTGCATACACCAGAAGAGCAGAACAGGAAGAAATCAACCGTAGGGTTGATGAGAACGAGTTCAGAGACGATTGGAGGATTTAGAAGTTTTGAAAGATAGAAGAGAAGAGAAAAGAAAAGTGAAATTTTCAGAGACTGAACTGGCGTTCAGTGTAAGTGGACGCTAGTTCAGAGAGGATTCAGGAGGTGAACGCTCGTTCAGAGCACTGAACTGGCGTTCAGAAGACAGATGAGGGGGTAGACGGGCGTTTAAAGTCTGGACGAGCGTTTGGTAATTTAGACGCTCGTCTGATCAGCTTAAACGATGCAGAGAAATTTTTTTAGAACAGACGGGCGTCTGAAAGGATGGACGCCCGTTTAGACAGCGAAAACTAAACTCTAAAGTAAATTAAAATAAAGAATACAGATAAAATAAAATCAAACTATAATAATATAACGTAATGTTTAAACTAAAACCTATAAATAAAAGAAAAATAAAAGTTGCTAAAATAAAAAGCTAGACTAATAAAAAAATCAAAGGCTGTTAAACTAAAAATCTAACGTGAACAATAACATAAATAAAAAACTATGATAAATCAAATCTATGAAATCTAAAATGTAAAATAAAAACTAAGATAAAATAAAATAAAATAAAAACGTAACTATTAGATTGTTTCTAAAAAAAAAATAGTGTCGATACAAAAATTGCACCTATAAGAATCCGACAACCGTTACCGATTCCCCGGCAACGGCGCCAAAAACTTGTTCGGTAAAAACGTGTTTTCAATTTATAATTACCGGAACACCCCAAGTATAAGGTTCGTAGTAAAGGGTGTTACCGAGTCGTCCTAAGGGAATCGAACGTCTATCGGATTAAGTACAGTTATTATATCGATTATGTCACAAACTATTACCTAAAACTAAGGTCTATACTAACTATAATATAAAAACGATGAGTAAAACTGAACTAAAACAGGAAACAGTAAAATTCGACTATGGACGGGCGTTCACTAATGTGGACGGGCGTCCGACTACGATCTAAAAACAGAAAATATGCAGAAAACAGCAGGTAAAAACTAGGGTTTTAAAAAACAACTAAACGAAGCAATCAAAGTCGATACAAACGAATTTGGTTTATCAAATAATTAAAAGAACGGCAAGGCAACGAGAATCCACCAACCAACCAACCAACCCCAACTAGATGGCAAGTTAAAGATACGGTTTTTAGTAATGATCTATCACGAATTCGATTAAATTCCTTTAAACAAATTCTAGGGTTTCGTTTTCTTCCTCAAGCAAAATTAAACGGCATGCAAAACAAGATCATGAGATCATCTCCAAAACTCAACTCAATTAATTATAAACGATCTCTCGAATTACAACTAACTGCATCAATTGAAAGACTAAGGCTTGAACAATATTCTCATACAAATTCAAAGCATAAAAGTAGTTTCATCGATCTTTCGATTCAAATAAAACATAAACAATAAAGAACAATATCCAATTGATGAAAAACTGTAACTTTACTCACTAAACATGGAGCTAAAAATCATCTAGTTGGTGTTGATGTTGATCGGTTTCATCCGTTGTCCCACCGCGATGTGCTTAGCCAACAATCATGTTGATGAACATGATTATTGGATTGGAAGAATTCATCTTCTAATTAGGCTTTGAAGCGGCTGCTGCTCTGTTAAAAAGTGCGGCTGGAATTATGTTATGATATGGTGCGATTAGGGTTCAACACACGCTGGTATTTATAAGATTTGAGGCGGCTAGGGTTAAGTCGGCTATTGGACGCCCGTCTAGCAGGGTGGACGCTCGTCCAGTCTTCACAAAATTCATCGAGTCGGGCCGAGTCTTCTTGGACGTCCGTCCTATACAAAATCAGACGCTCGTTCGCTAAAAATCATCAAACTCTGAATCAAAAATCTCCTCCTGGACGCCAGTCCGGAATAGTGGACGCCAGTCCAGTGGACGCTACATCAAACGTGCGTTCAACTTGGGCAAAAAGTGATTTTCTCATCTTTATCTTCAACCGACTTCCCCTTTATCTCTTTTCCTTCGTATAAACTCGATCCTTGACACCATTTAATCTTCTTTTTTAGCTCGAAAAGTGTATATCTACAAGGGGGTAAAAACATGCAAACTGTAGAAATATATATATAGATAGTGAAGAGAGTTTGAGAATGTGATAAACACAAGAGTAAACTTCAACTTCTTTATTCATGTTGAAAGAATGAGTATAAATAGGTACAAGAGAGGATCCTTACAAGAGAGGATCCTAGCTAGTAAAGTAAAAGTAACTAGAGCCGGCTACAATAAATGCTAGAGTCGGCTATGTCTATGCTATTACATAATAGGACAAAGGATAGTTACTTTATGACTATTAGGACATATTAATTGTTTATTCAATGCAATTAATATGTCTCATGATACAAAGTAACACGTTATAATGTAACATGTTATGAGTATAATAATAATGTAATATTAACCATAGTATTTCCACACCCCCTCAAACCGGGTTGTATATGTTTATACAACCAAGTTTGCTACTCATCGTCGAACATAAGTGGTGGTATGGCCTTGGTGAGAATATCGGCATTCGATCCGCCGAGGGAACATACCGGAGTTGAATAATCTTGGCATCAATCTTCTCCTTTAGGAAGTGTCTGTCAATGTCCACATGTTTGGTTTTATCATGATGGATCGGATCCTCTCGCCATGCATAAGGCTGAATTATTGTCACAAAGCAGAGTGTGATAGGTTGTGAAGAGGTTGTTGAAGTTCGGTGAGTACCCTTTTTAGCCACGAGCTTCACAAATGCCAAGTACAAGTGCCCCGAGTTCGGCTTCAAGATCGCTTCTTGACACGTAGGTCGTTTCTTGCTCCTCCAAGTAACTAGGTTTCCCCATACATATGAGCAATAGCTGTGGTAGATCTTCGTCAATGTGACATCCACCCCAATCACATCGGTGTAGACCTTGATTGATCTATCGGAGACTTGGTGAAATGTAAGCCCCGGCCAGAGTGGACTTCAGGTACCTCAGTATCCTGTTCACAGCATCCCAATGTTGCTCAGTAGGGCAATGCATGAACTGGCTAACCAGACTGACGCCATATGCAATATCAGGTCTTGTATGGGACAGATAAATGAGTTTCCCTACAAGTCTTTGATATTGATCCTTTCTGACAGCAATGTCACCATGCAGCAGGGTATTACTGGGGTCTACTGGGGATACGGCAGGTTTGCATCCCAAAGATGCCGGTTTCCTTCGGCGGGTCCAAGACATACTTCCCTCGTGAAACAGATATACCCCCCCGGTCGTTCCTAGCTATTTCCATACCAAGAAAGTACTTGAGGTAGCCCAAATATTTAACTTGAAATACTTTTGCCGGCGGGGTCTTCAAGTTTGGATCTCGACGGGGTCATCACCGGTAAGGATGATATCATCCACATAGACAATAAGAATGGACCTTTTCGGTTTGTTGTTTTGATAAACATTGTGTGATCCGAGCCGCATTGATGGTATCCAGCGAGCTTTAACCACAAGTAGTGAGTTTGCCAAACCAGGCTCTGGGGATCGCTTTAGGCCATATAGAGATTTCCTCAATTTGCAAACTTTCCCTCGAGTGTGAGTATTGGAAAAACCGGGAGGCACATTCATGTAGACTTCCTCGCAAGGTCACCATTTAGGAAAGCATTCTTGATATCCAATTGGTGTAGAGGCCGATCAAGTTGGACAAAGAATTGAGATCGGTACACGACAAAGTGTTTAGTTTTGCCACGGGTGCAAAGGTTTCCTTGTAGTCAAGGCCATTTGTTTGAGTGAATCCCCTTGCAACCAGTCTAGCTTTGTATTTGTCAATAGTACCATCAGCATTGTACTTGATAGTGAACGACCATTTGCGGTACCGACTGTCTTCTTTCCATGTGGGAGAGAGGTGAGATCCCAAGTATGGTTGTCAAGGAGAGCAAATCATTTCGGTTTTGATACCGCCTTCCACTTATCATGTTGGAGAGCTTCATGTATATTCTTAGGAATAGAGTGAGAATCCAAGTCCGTGTAAACATGGCAAAAACAGGTGATAACCGATCATAGGATAGATAATTATGAATAGAGTGGTCGGTAGTGCAAGATCTCTTTCCTTCCCGATAGCAATAGGTCCGTCATCAACGTCGCAGCCGCCGAGAGTCGGTGGGGTGCCGAGGTTCGGTCGCCGTGACTCGCAGGTTGCCGAGTGTCGTAGGCTACGGTTCGCAGCTCGGGTCGGTAGACTATAGTTCGGGGAGGTTGCCGAGGATCGCATGAGGCCGCCGAGAGTCGGTGGGGTGCCGAGGTTCAAGAGTTTGCCGAGGGAAAGGATTTAGGTCAAGTTCAATCGGGTTTCCATCGTGATCGCCTCGGTGGACTTCTTGTAGTAAGGAGTCCTTTCAAAGAATTTTACATCCATAGAATTGTAAAATCTCTTTTCGAAGGAGAGTAACACTTGTAACCTTTCTTGTCCTTTGCATATCCTAGGAAAATGCACTTGTGAGCTTTGGGATCAAGTTTGCTTCGTGTTGGGCATGGATATAAACAAATGCAAGTACAACCAAAGATTTTTGGTGGTAATTGGGAGATAAGATGAGGGCATGAGTGTGTGGTCGGGAGGGTTTGGATAGGAGTTTTGAAGCCTAACACTCTTTGGGAAGTACGTTGATTAAGTAAGTGGCGATTAATATAGCTTCACCCCACATATGCTTTGGGACATGGGTAGTGAACATGATTGATCTAGCCATCTCCAGTAGGTGCCTGTTCTTTCTCTCAGCAACCCCATTTTGTTGAGGTGTTTCCACACAACTGCTGATATGGACAATCCCCTTATTCATCAAGAAATTACTGAGGTTAGACTCATAGTATTCAAGAGCATTATCAGTCTTTAAGATCTTGATCTTAGTGTCAAATTGAGTAGAGATCATGTTGTAGAATTCCTGAAATACTGGTCCAACTTCAGATTTATCCTTCATTAAAAACAGCCATGTGTTCCTGGTATGATCATCAATGAAAGTGACAAACCACCTTTTTCCTGTTATACTTTTTACCCTTGAAGGTCCCCATACATCACTATGAATTAAAGTGAAAGGTGTGGAAGGCAAATGAGGTAGTTTGGCATACACAGATTTGGTAAGTTTGGCAAATTGACAAATATCACATTGAAGATCATTGACATTACATCCTTTAAATAATTCAGGAATTACAGACTTCAAATAACCAAAACTTGGATGTCCTAGTCTATAATGCCATAACATGATATTATCTAAGGTTTGAGTGCAGGCTGCTGAGGCAGATTCAGTCTTCAGTCTTCTGTCTTCAGCAGGGTCGACCACATACAATCCTAAGCAGGGTTTAGCCCTCCCAATCACTTCCTGTGAAGAAGGGTCCTGGAAAGTGCACTGATTCTTATTAAAAACAACAGTCCAATTTAAATCTTTTGCAAGTCTACTGACAGATATGAGATTGCAGTCTAATTTTGGAACAAATAGGACATCCTTTAGACATATCTTATTAGTGAGTTTAACATTTCCAAAACCTTTTGCACGAGAAATGGATCCATCAAATAGATCTTAACATTGTGAATTTGTTGACATGGCATAAGGTGAGTTATGAGGTTTTTATTACCGGTCATATGGGAGGAGGCCCCGAATCAACAATCCATGTTTCATTACTAATAGAAGAGTAGAATTTACCCGCACTAGCTCGAGTAGCCATGTCGGTAGAGGTACTACCTTCTTTTTGTTGAGTGAGGAAAGCTTTGAAAGCAGCAAACTGAGCATTCAACTTGTTGTCATTCTCCTCTTCATGGACATGCCTGCCCTGACTTTCCCTGGTAGGTTTGAGAGATTTAGGCATGCCATGTAGCTTCCAGCAAGTGTCCTTGGTGTGATTTGTGCGTTTGCAGTGCTCACAGAACAACTTTCCAGTTCTATCAGTAGGCTTCCTGACAGTCTCAGTAACCTCAGCAGGCTTCCTGATGGTCAGCAGGGTAGCACTCTCAGCAGGGTTGTCAGTAGGGGAGTTCAGCAGCATCACTTTCCTCCTGCTTTCCTCATGTTTGACTTCAGCAAACATGGATTTGAGATTGGGGAGAGGTTTTGTGGCAAGGATTCTTCCTCTAACATCATCAAGGGCAGGATTCAGTCCAGTAAGAAACTTGAATACTCTCTTTTTCTCAATAATGTCCTTATAAAGGGCAGCATCCTTGACATCATTCCAGGGGTGAGTTTCCAGCATATCTAGGTGTTGCCATGCCCTAGACAGTTGGTTGAAGTATTGAGTTACAGACATATCTCCTTGCCTGCAGTTTTGGATCTGAGCTTCAAGTTCATACACTTCTGATGTATTGTCTTTCTTGGAGTAAAGATCCCGGCATTATCCCGCATTTCCTTTGCGGTATCATACATCATAAAGTTCTCACTAATCTCTTTTGTCATTGATCTTGTGAGAATGGTCATGACTTGATTATTAGCAAAGTATCCCATGATTCAAATCCTGGGTCATCTTCGAGCGAGGGCGGGTTTAGAGCCGGACGGGTATCCCATCTTACCTTGTCCAGAGATGTACATTTTCATAGATCTTGACCATAGCAAATAGTTGTTGCCATCAAGTCTATGATTAGTATAAGATGAAGATTCAGTGACCCCAGTCTGCTGAGGCAGCCGGGACTCAACTGAAGGTGAGGAAGCTTCAGATAGTGAAGACATTCTTGATTCAGCAGGGTTGCTGAGAGTTTGCAGCGGATTTCAGGAGTTTAAGGCTCTGATACCATGAAGAGAGTTTGAGAATGTGATAAACACAAGAGTAAACTTCAACTTCTTTATTCATGTTGAAAGAATGAGTATAAATAGGTACAAGAGAGGATCCTTACAAGAGAGGATCCTAGCTAGTAAAGTAAAAGTAACTAGAGCCGGCTACAATAAATGCTAGAGTCGGCTATGTCTATGCTATTACATAATAGGACAAAGGATAGTTACTTTATGACTATTAGGACATATTAATTGTTTATTCAATGCAATTAATATGTCTCATGATACAAAGTAACACGTTATAATGTAACATGTTATGAGAACCATAGTATTTCCACAGATAGAAAATGACTAATAAACCACACAAATAGCTCGAATTTGCATTTTAATCCTTTTCATACACAACCCCTCAATATTTCAATTAAACTCCTACTTTTCTATAAAAAGTAATAAAATATGAAGAATATTGTTACGGAATAAAGCGATAAAAACCATAAAATTCACCGTTAACAAATTACCTCCAACGTCACAGGATAAGAGTGGACTGACAGGATTACACCACCTGGAACCACAATAAAATCTGCCTACTTACATTCTGCATTTATATTCTGTATTTAGGATATTTAGCACATCAACTTACTGAATCTAGCAACTGAATCACACACATACACTACTGAGTATCTAATACTTGGTATCATATTTTATCAACAAGTAATAAGGTTTAATTTATATATATTCCGCTGCAACAAATTCAGTAAAGTCAATAGTCGGTAGACTACGACGGTCGACGGACTGCGAGCATCAAAACTGCGTCGAAGTTGCTGAGTTTGTTAACTCCAAAAGTTTTAAGTGTTAATTTTATTCACCCCCCTCTAAACTTAACCAAAGCCTTTTCAAGGGACCAACAATTGGTATCGGAGCAGTGCTTCTATTCTGAAGTAATCCTACATGTTGTGCTTGTGAAAATACTTTGAAAACTTGTTCAAATTTCTGATTTTCAAAGCTTTGCATCATGGATAACAACCAGTATGCTAGAACAATGTTGATGTGTTCCTTAGATCGTTTTGATGAATATAAACGTCGTATGCAGGCTTATCTAGCTGCAACACATGATGAAATGATGGATGTACTGACAGATGGACCACTGGAGATCACCAAGTCAGTAACAATGGGAGATGAAACTCAGTACATTCCAAAGCCAACAAAGGAATGGACTGCTGAAGATAGAAAGAGAGCAAACCTCAACAATATTGCTATTGATATCATATACAGAACCTTGGATATCAATATGTATATGAAGGTGAAAGATTGCAAGACTGCAAAAGAACTTTGGGACAAGTTACAGTTAATCTGTGAAGGCACTGATGCTATCAAGAAAAACAAGATCAGTGTAGCAAAGAAGAAGTTTCAAGAGTTCAAAATGAAACCAAATGAAACCATTGAACAAATGGAGTCAAGATTCAATGTAATCATGGATGAACTCACCCTACTGAGTACGAAGTACTCACAAGAAGAAATAAATTCAAAAATCTTGGAAGCATTACCTGCAAAAGAAGTCTGGGAGATGAAGGTGACTGCCATAGAAGAAATGAGAAGTTTACATGAAGATGACACCTTCAAATTATTTTCAGATCTTAAGGCCTATGAATTCAGCAAGAAGCTTGTACCTGAGACTGAAAAAGAAGAACCAAAGACTACTGCATTGGCTGGTACACATCAAGAAGAGACATCAGGAGCACAAGATGATCTACTGGATGAGATGCAAGAGCAGATTGCCCTACTGAGCAAGAAAATCAGAATGATGAAAACATGAAAGGGTTCCCCAAGGAATTTCACAAAGAAATTCAGTGAAAAGAAGAAGGAAGAATCAAAGAAAGATAATGATTACTTGTGCTATCATTGCAAGAAACCAGGACACTTCAAACCTGAGTGTCCTGAATTAAAACAGAAAAAGGAACCTGATTATCTTTGCTTCAATTGCAAGAAGCCTGGACATTTTAGACCTGATTGTCCAGACCTACTGAAGAGCAAGAGCCAACAAAGAAGATCTAGCAAGAAAGCTATGGTTCCTGAAGATGAATCAGGACATGAAGTAGAATCAGAAAAGGGAAATGAATCTGATGATACTGCACTTGTTGCTGAGATGGAAGACTATGCTTTAATGGCTAATATGGATGAAACAGAGGAGGTATACAATTCTGTCTCTATAAACACTCCTGCTGGAAGTGATTGTGAATCAACCTGTGGTTCAAATCCTAAAAATTCTGACAATGAAGAAACTTTGGATGCCATCCTTAATCAACTGAGGATAATACAATTTGGTTATGAGATTGTGAAGGCTGAAAAAGAAGCTCTTCAAACAGAAGTTGAAAGGTTAAATGCTGAATTAATAATTCTCAAGGGTAAGGAAAAAGAAGTTGGACAGAATCAGCATAAGCCTGCTGGACATTCAGTAGCTGCTGAATCTGCTGAACAAACTTGTTCCTCCACTGCATTCAAATCTGGAAAGCCTTATGGTGATAGAACAGGGCTTGGATTTGGAACTCAACAATCCAATAAGAGTGGATCCAGTAAGGTTACTGAACTTAGTGCCAGAATTGGTCCTAAGTTTGTACCTGCACAAAATCCAACTCTCAAAAGGTTTGCTGAGGCAGTGAAACCTACTTAGAAAGCTTCAAGGAAGCAAAATCAGAAGTCAAAAAGGTCAACAGCAGCTAACAAAATGAATAAATCCAAAAATAAGGTTGCTTTACCTTCTAGACCTGCTGATAGCAGACCTGCTACCAAGTCTGCTGGACCACAAAAGAATAAAAATCAAAAATATTCCAAAGATAAGAATCCTAAACCTAAAAATGTCAATCATTCTAGGGATACTTATCTCAGAGGGAAAGGTAAATTGTTCCCTACTGATGAGGATTGGAATATTCCTGCACCTACTGCTAGAAACAACAGATATAACCATGCTGCTAGGGTAAAACCTAAGCAATGGAATCAGCAGAGGACTCAGCAGAGGACTTATACAAGACCTCAACAGGACCTCAGCAGACTCCACACTACATGACTGTTCTTAACAGGAAGCAAACAAATGGTTATGCTAGTGTTTCTAACAAGAGAAATCACTTTAAACAGCATTATATACCAAAAGGCCAGAAAACATATGTGAATCCTACACAACCAATTGTTAGACCTTATGGATGTGTAGAATACATGTATGAACAAAAGTATGACACTTTTCAGAGAAGACCTTATGGAATTTTGCCAAGGGTCATGCTTGCCACTGACCACTATGGACCCAAACAGTTTTGGGTACCTAAAATGCATTAAATTTGTTTTGTAGGGTGTCTGGTACTTTGACAGTGGATGTTCCAGACATATGACAAAGAATAAGCACTGTCTATCAAACTTTGTGGCAAAGGATGGTCCAAGAGTGAATTTTGGCAACAAGAACACACCAGGATACACAAGAGGGTATGGCACACTTGTGAGAAATGGATTCAGGAATGTTGCATATGTGGAAGGACTGGACTACAACCTACTGAGCACTGGACAGTTTTGTGACATGGGTTACAATGTCACTTTTGACAAAAACACATGTATTGTCATTAGTGAAAGAGGTGATCAAGTTGTGTTGGCTGGAAGAAGACAACAAAACATGTATGTTGTGGATTGGTCTACTGCTGTTCCAGAAACATGCCTGATTGTACATACCAAGTCAGAACTCAATTGGTTATGGCATAAGAAGTTGAATCATCTAGATTTTGAAGACATCAATCAGTTGGTAAAGAAGAAACTGGTAATTGGTTTACCTGAGATCACATTCAAAAAGGATGCAATATGTGATGCTGGTCAGCAAGGTAAACAAACAAAATCAAGCTTCAAATCAAAGACAAAGCAATCAACAAAAAGAGTTTTGGAGCTGATGCACATGGATCTGTTTGGACCAGTAACACCAACAAGTGTAACAGGAAAGAAGTACACTTTAGCAGTTGTGGATGATTATTCAAGATACACTTGGGTGATATTCATGAACAAGAAAAGTGAAACACTTCAAAAGATACCTGAAATTTTGAAGAGATTGCAAAATGAGAAAAGTTTGACAGTAGTGAAGATCAGATCAGACAAGTGTACTGAATTTCTCAATAAAGTCATAAGAGAATATTGTGAGCAAAATGGTGTACTACATCAACTTGCTGCTGCTGGTATACCTCAGCAAAATGGGGTTGCTGAGAGAAGAAACAGGACTTTGAAATAAGCAGGAAGGACTATGATTTGTGATGCATTGTTGCCTGAAAGATATTGGGCTGAAGCAGTTAATACAGCATGCTATACATAAAACAGACCTCGGTTGAACAAGAAGCTGCTGAAGACACCTTATGAGATCTGGAATGGAAGGAAACCTAATATATCCTATTTCCATCCATTTGGAAGCAAATGTTTTATCTTGAATCATAAGGAGCAGTTGAAGACATTCCAACCAAAATCAGATGAAGGAATTTTCTTGGGATATTCTTCTGTCAGCAAGGCATTCAGGGTACTGAATAAAAGGACACTGAAACATGAAGAAACAATACATGTTGTGTTTGATGAACCTAAGTTCACTGGAATGGAAGATGAAGCTTCAGAACCTGCTGAGAATCAACAAGTCACTGATCCAGAATGTGTTGAAGCTTTGGAAAGATTTAATGACTTAAAGATTTCTGATTCTGCCCCTGCTGAACACCCTGCTGGTAACACTACTGATGCAACAACTGAAGCAGTTCAAGGATCTACTAAACACCCTGTTGAAGAAGCAACAGCAGACCCAACTGAAGATGATGTTCCTGAGAATCAATCTAACCAAAATCCACAATGGTTAAGGGATCACCCTGCTGAACAAGTTATTGGCAATATACAGCAAGGTGTGAGAACTAGAAGACAATTAGAAGCAATATTTACATGTTTTCCATCTCAAATGGAACCTAAAGTTGTTGAAGAAGCAATTTTTGATCCAGATTGGCTAATTGCTATGCAAGAAGAATTGAATGAGTTTGAAAGAAATCTACTTTGGACACTAGTGGAAAGGCCTAATCAAACAAACATAATTGGAACAAAATGGGTATACAGAAACAAATTGGATGAATCTGGTACCATTGTGAGGAATAAGGCCAGACTAGTAGCAAAAGGCTATTCTCAAGTAGAAGGAATAGATTTTGATGAAACATATGCACTTGTTGCAAGATTGGAAGCTATAAGATTATTCTTGGCATATGCTGCATATAAAAACTTCAAAGTATATCAGATGGATGTCAAGAGTGCATTTTTGAATGGCATTCTGGAAGAGGAGGTCTATGTTCAGCAACCTCCTGGATTTGAAGTTAAAGATCAAGAAGATAAAGTGTATAGACTCAATAAAGTACTTTATGGTTTGAAACAGGCCCCAAGAGCATGGTATGAGACTCTATCTCAATTCTTGGTAGACAATGGTTTTACCAAAGGTACCATTGACAAGACTCTTTTCAGAATCAATGAAGGAAACAGCACCGTGCTGGTACAATTTTATGTGGATGACATAATATTTGGTTCTGAAAATGAATTGCTATGTGAGAAGTTTGCAAATCTGATGAAAAGTAAATTCCAAATGAGTATGATGGGAGAAATGAACTACTCTTTGGGATTGCAAGTCAAACAGATGAAAGATGGAATCTTCATTCATCAAACCAAGTATACCAAGGAGCTACTGAAGAAATTTGGTATGGAAAACAACACCAAAGTATCAACTCCTATGAGTACAAACATTAGATTGGATGAAGACAAAGATGGCAAAGATGTTGATCAGACCTTATACAGAAGGATGTTAGGCAGTCTGTTGTACCTTACTGCCAGCAGACCTGATATATCCTTTGTTGTAGGTGTTTGTGCAAGATTTCAATCAAAACCTAAAGAAAGTCATTTAGCTGCAGTCAAAAGGATTCTCAAGTATCTAAAAGAGACTTTGGGAGTAGGGATATGGTATTCAAAAGATGGAAGCTTCAAAGTTATATCCTACTCAGATTCTGATTATGCTGGATGCAAGATTGATAGAAAAAGCACCACAGGAACCTGTCAGTTAATGGGAAATAGACTGGTTTCCTGGTTTAGCAAGAAACAAAATTCTATATCAACTTCCACTGCTGAAGCTGAATATATTGCTGCTAGAAGTTGCTGTGCACAAATACTTTGGTTAAGACAACAATTAAGGGATTATGGAAATGAAGAAAGAGAAATTCCCATAGTGTGACAACACAAGTGCAATTGCAATCACAGAAAATCCTGTTTTGCACTCAAGAACCAAGCATATTGATGTCAGACGTCATTTTATAAGAGATCATGTTGAAAAGAAAGATGTGGTGGTTCTTTACATCCCTACTGAAGATCAACTTGCTGATATTTTCACTAAACCATTAGATAGTGAAAGATTTGCTAAGTTAAGGACTGAACTTGGAATCATAAAGGTTGAATGATATATCTTTGATCAGCAATGTACTGGAATTCACCAAGGGGATTAGTCTTTGCTATGTTGAGTGAGCTCACTTAGCAGACTAGTCATTGGCATCAACAATTCCATGTACTTATTTATGTTTGGACAATGGAGCAAATGAAGTTGCCAAGGGGATTGGTCTTTGTCCTGTTGGGTGAGCTCACTTGACAGATCAGTCATTGGTATTAAACTTCATCTTGTATTATCAGTTGGAAAAAACAAGAAGAATGGAAGATCAGCAAAGTAACTCTATCAGTAGGCTGCTGAGGCATATTTGTCAGCAGGCTGCTGAGCCAAGTCTAATGATGACAAGGCTGCTGAAGGAAATGTTACACAGTCATACTTACAAAAGTCAAAAAGCAAATGGCGGGATATTTATTCTATCTTTGTAACCGTAGTTACACGATCTGACGGTTACAAAACGTTATGGAAAAGTAATGGGCCACGTGTCAAGACAACATTCACTCAGATTTAATCGTGGTTAATACCACAGTACGTGCTCTGACAGTTACAACTACCTCTGTCTATATATACAGACATATACACAGAGTTCACACTCACAACTCTCAATCTGCGATTTCTCTGCAAATATCTTGTGTGAACACAGATTCGAACACTTTCTTCTTCATCTTATTCACTTAAAATGGCAAATAAGGATGATATTCATATTGGCACCAGTCAAAGTGTAAGAGGCTATGTGACTGACTGTCACTCTACTGAACTAGCCATTAACATAGGACGAAGAATCAGACGGATAGCTGGTTTGGAGAACATTATCAACAGAAGGCTGGAAAGAATTTCATATGTTAATGTGTTAGAGTTCTGGAAGAACATTGTTATACATGAAGGTATAGAGGCCTTCACTACAACTGTTAATGGAAGAGAAATTGAAATTTCCTCAGACCTACTAAGAGAGGTATTTCATTTTGGACCTGGAAATAATACTCCCACCAATCCAGAAGCAATGAATCTACCAAGGATGAAGTTTGTGGATGCAATAAAGACAAATGAGAAGATATCTTCATCTCTAGGCATTAATGTGAAGCTGAAGAGAGTTTGAGAAAGTAAATAATACTTGAGTAAACTTCAACTTGTTTATTCATATTGAAAGAATGAGTATAAATAGATACAAGAGAGGCTCCTAGCTAGTAAAGTAAAAGTAACTAGAGCCGGCTAGAAATAAATGCTAGAGTCGGCTATGACTATGCTATTACATAATAAGACAAAAGATAGTTACTTTATGACTACATATTAATTGTTTGTTTAATACAATTAATATGTCTCTTTGATACATAAATAACATGTTACACTCTAACGTGTTATTAGTACAACAATGTAATATTAACCATATTTCCACACCCCCCCTCAAACTGGGTTGTATATGTTAATACAGCCAAGTTTGCTACTCTATTTCGCCGAACATAAGCGGTGGAATTGCCTTTGTGAGAATATCAAAGCATTTTGATCGTCGAAGGAACATATCGAAGTTGAATGATCTTGGCATCAATCTTCTCTTTAAGGAAATGTCCGTCAATATCAACATGTTTGGTTTTATCATGATGGACTGGATCCTCTCGCCATGCATAAGGCTGAATTATTGTCACAAAGCAGAGTGTGATAGGTTGCTGAGGAGGCTGCTGAAGTTCAGTCAGGACCCTTTTTATCCATAGAGCTTCACAAATACCCAAAACCAGTGCCCCGAGTTTCGGCTTCAACATCGCTTCAGAGACAAGTAGGTTGTTTCTTGCTCCTCCAGGTGACAAGATTTCCCCATACATAAGAACAAGAGCTGTAGTAGACCTTCTCGTCTATGTGATGCCCGCCCAATCGCATCGGTGTAGACCTTGATAGATCTCTCGGCGACTTGGTGAAATGTAGGCCTTGGCCAGAGTGGATTTCAAGTACCTTAGTATCCCGTTCACAGCATCCCAATGTTGCTCAGTAGGGCAATGCATGAACTGGCTAACCAGACTGACTCCATATGCAATATCAGGTCTTGTATGGGACAGATAAATGAGTTTCCCTACAAGCCTTTGATATTGATCCTTCCTGACAGCAATGTCACCATGCAGCATGGTATTACTGGGAGGAGACCGGAAGGAGTTGGTTACCACGACCTGGACGGAGGACTGGAAGGTCTAGTGTCGATTCATTCAGAGTCGGTTGTTGCCTAAGAACAACTTGACACATTTTCATATTGGTGACCTAGGCATGCTGTATGCATTGACATTTGGTCTGAATGTGGATGTGGGACAAGCATTGTATGACGAGATATCTATCAACCAGAAGGTTTACACATGGAGCTTGATCGTCCCTCACCTGATCCACAGTTTGTGTATCGATGCCGGTGTGCCTGAGTTTGAAGCCGATCATAAGCCGAAGAACCCGAGGCCTTTACAGAGGGAAAAGAGTAAGTCTTCGGGACATTCTGAGCCGGAGGCACCACAGGAGCCTGGTTCTTCGTCGACACCGCTAAAGGTTGTTTCTTTATTCATGTTTACTATGTTTAATTGCTCTTATATCGGAAGATATGCATGTGTTGATTGTTTATTGTTGATGGAAATCTTCATAAACCTTAGATCACCATGAATAGGAATAGTATTTTGAATCTATCTTAACGGAAGTTAATAGGTTTAATTGCTAGATTATAAACATAAAGTTTACACCTTTGGTTAGAAAACGCGTTAATCTTGCATTGGAAGATAATGGATTAATAGATGAACTTTCTAAGGAATTAGGGTTCATATTTAGATAAGGTGAATCACAACTTAGATAAAAACCACAATATAATCGAGATAGGAAATCAATGCTTGTTGGATAGGTGGATCAATCCTCGTTTGTTCGTTATACACTTGATTTAAATCCTTAAAAACTTGAATTTGTTTAGTTAGTTTACTTTTATTTGCATCTTAGATTAGTTTAGTTAAAGGTTCGCAACCCGTATTCTTCCTAGCTTTGGACTATATCCTCTGTCTAGTTTTATTTTCGGTTCTGTTTTGTTTTATTCGCTGTTTAGATTAGTTTCGTGACATAGTTTAGGTTAGACAAAAACTAGAAATCACAATTGTTTAGTTCCCCGTAAGATCGACCCGGCATTAACCACTATTACTATGATCCTTATACTTGAGGTTAACCGGATTATTACTTGTTTGTTTTGTGTTAATAAAATCCGTGACAAGTTTTTGGCGCCGTTGCCGGGGAACCGGACGGTTGTCTAGTTTTTGTTTTTGTTTTTTTTAATTGTTTTTCCTGTTTTTAATTTTATTTCCTGTTTTTAATTGTTTTAGGTAGTTGTTAAGAAGATAATTAGGGTTTTAGTTAGGGTTTAAGGCCTTCCCTTAGTAGTTTCCTTTGAGTTTATATCGTCTTTCTTTCTGTTTTTTCTGTCTTTCTGTCTTACCTTCTTTTCTTTTCTGCAAATTTCTGCTTCTGTTCTAGTTTTCCCGCTACCAAACGGGCGTCTGGGATCTTGGACGCCCGTCCGCTGGAAAATTATCAATTCTGGTTCGTTTTTATTCACTTAGACGAGCGTCCATAAAATTTGGACGCCCGTTCAAGTATTCGCCTTTCGTACGAGCGTTTGGACCACTAAACGCCCGTCCGGTCCAAATTCCACCCGGACGCCCGTCCAAACCCTTGGACGTCCGTCTGGTCCCTTTTTCTTCAGTAATTTTGTTTCTTTTTCTTCTTTCCCTTTCTTTTCTTTAGGTTTTTAATTTTTAGTTTAGGCTTTTAATTTCTTAGTTTTTAGGCTTCGTTTCACTTGTTTTTGGTCCGGTTTATGCAAACTCGGAGTCAAAAGGGACCGTTATTATACACCCCTGACCCCGAGCGAACCGTAGTCCGGCCAAACAGGCGGATTTTCCGTTCTGCGGTTCTGGCAGACAGAGCCGAGCAAGATCTTGAAGATCAACTAGCCAAGGAAATCACTGATATTGTGATAATGGCCGCTAATAATAGACGTACGTTGGCAGACTACGCCATGCCAGGCCAAGTCAAAGTCAACCCGGCTATTGTTATCCCAGCCATTACCGCACAAACCTTTGAGCTAAAGCCGGGAATTATCCAGATGATGCAGCATGCATCAATTTTTCATGGCTATCAATCGGAGAATCCGCATACCCACTTACATACATTCTTAGAGATATGCGGCACTACACGCATCCAAGGAGTAAGTGAGGATGCGATCAAGCTTAAACTGTTTCCATTTTCTTTGAAAGGAGAGGATAAAGAGTGGTACACCTCTCTCCCCTCTGAATCCATCACCACCTGGGCCGAAGTCGAAAAGGAGTTCTTGAGTCAATATTTTCCACCTTCAAAGACGGCCCAGTGTTTAAATGAAATATTCACTTTCTATCAGAAAGAGAATGAATCCTTCTTCGAATGTTGGAAGAGATTCAAGTCTCTTCTTAGAAAGTGTCCCCACCATGGCTTGCCACTGGAAAGGCAAGTCAACACCTTCTTTAGTGGATTGACCGAGCTTACAAAAGGCATGGTCAATAGTTCATCTGGTGGGGCATTTCTGAAGAAAACACCTGAAGAGGGATGGGCATTGTTCGAGGACATTGCTAAGTATAACTATGCCCCCTCTTATCAAGCAATCCAAGCACCTCCTCCTCCCAAGGTTGAGGAAGTGAATTTGCAAAGTTTGATCGCCATGCTGCAGAAGGAGATGGCAACACCTCAAGTTTCAAATCCGGTAAATCAAACTTCTTCTTTTCCACAGAACCCTCAGGTTCTGTACTGCGAAAACTGCTGTCAGATGGCCATATGAATGGCCAGTGTCAATTTAATCCCCCTGCACCTTATCAAGTGAATGTTGTTCATGATTATGGACAGTACAATCAAGTCACATGTCAGAATTGTGACGAGGTGGGGCATACTTCTAGATTCTGTCCTATGAACGGACAGAATGCGGAAGTGAATGCATTCTATGGCCAGAACAATCAAAGGTTCAATCAGTTTTCTGGCCAGAACAATTTTCAAAACCAAGGGTTTAATCCATCTTCAAGTTTTAATCCTAATTCGAATTTTAATTCGAATCGAATTTCAATAGAAACCCTGGTTTTAATCAGAACCAAAATTCAAAATTTTCCAATCCTACTCAAAGGTTCAATCAGAATTGGCCCGCCAATTCTAATTCTCGGCGATCCAAAGTCGGCCCGGCCCACCCCTATTCTCCAAATTTCCAAAACTCTCGGGGCCCCTCCCAATCTACCAATCTTGAAGCTAAATTGGAGGAGCAAAGTAGATCAATGAAAAATCTTGAGAGACAAATTGGGCAACTGGTCGAACGCTTAGCTTTAGACCCCAGACCCCAGGCGTTGCCGGTTTCACCGAGAAGAATCCAAAGGGTGGTCAAGTTGCTCAAGGCGACTTAAACAAAGGCCCATGTACCGACCTCGTGCCATCAATTCAATACGGTAAAGAAGAGGCCGGTGCGATGAACCTCGAAGCGGTACTCAAGTTAGTGGTCCTTCCCATCAGGGAAACCACTAGCCCCTCCTGCCATTGATAAGGCAGGAGGGGAAGCTGAGCACCTACACTCCCCTCTAATGCAAGAGAAGACTCAGGTGGCTGATCCCCTGGGAGGTGAAAAAGTTGGTGATCCTCAAGTGGCTGATCCCTTGAGGACTGAAAAAGTAAGCGAAAGTCAGGAGGCTGATCCCCTGACTACAAAAAAAAATCGAAAAAGTCGTTCGATGGAAAGATCGGAAGACAAAGTCGTAAGTGCATCCTCAAAGAAAGTCTTTTCGAGAGTGACCTTAAGAAGCTTCCATTTCCACCGAGAAAGAGCAACGTTCCCTTGAGTGAGGACAAAAAGTACGAAAAGGTGCTGAACCTTTGGAAAAATACTCAGGTAAATCTTCCATTATCAGAGGTCTTGGTCGAGATGCCTAAGTATACAAAATTCATCAAGGATGTTGTGTCTTTGAAAAAGAAGTTAGCGAGCATGGAAAGGCAAATTGGTGAGGATTGCTCAATGATTAATTATGAAGACTTACCAATTAAAAGAGGTGACCCTGGCAAGTTCGTACTTACAGTAGTAATGGGAGGTCTAGTCTTCCCTAATTCTTTGTGTGATCTAGGTGCCTCTATAAGTCTTATGCCAATGTCTGTATGCAAACAGCTCGGTTTACAAAGCCTTCTAGAACCCACGACTATGAGTCTACAATTCGCTGATAGATCTTCTAAGAAAGCTTCAGGGATCCTGAAAGACGTTTTGGTTCAGATTGATAGATTTACCTTTCCAGTCGATTGGTATGTTTTAGATATGGAGAAAGATGAAAACGTCCCCCTGATTCTTGGAAGACCTTTCTTATCTACAGCTAGAGCCCTCATCGATTGCGATGGTGGACAAGTGACTATCCGAGTTGGTGATCAAGAGGTGAGTTACAATGTCTTAAAGTCCATTCAAGTTCCCTCTGGCCCTCCAACCGGCTTTTCCATTGATTATATGACGGATGATTTCACCGATTATATGGATAAGCAAGTCATGGCTGTAGAAGCTGAATATGAGCGATTGGTTGATAATCTAAATACTCATGGTGTGGTCAATCTAGATCAATTAGCAGCTGATTTTGAGGAAGAATTGTTGGAAGGAGAAGCTTTGGCAGTGGGACCACAGAGTAAACTCAGTGATATTGAGTTGAAAAGTGGAGATCTTAAGTCAAGTTTGGAAGACCCCCTACTGATTTGGTGCTGAAGCCGTTGCCCAAACATCGAAAGTATGTGTTTTTAAGAGAAGGCGACAAGCTTCCGTTAATCATATCCGCCAAGCTGTCTCGTATAGAGGAGATGAAATTGATCAACGTCTTGAAGAAGAATGAAAAAGCTTTTGGTTGGCAAGTAGGAGATATCCGAGGAATATCTCCTGACATCTGCATGCACAAGATCAAGACGAATGAGGGTGCAAAATGTGTTAGACAGCCCCAAAGGAGGCTTAACCCTCATATGCAAGAGGTGGTTAAGAAGGAGATCATCAAACTTCTGGACATGGGAATCATTTATGCCATCGCTGATAGTGAATGGGTTTCCCCGACTCAAGTAGTTCCCCAAGAAAGGTGGAATTACGATTGAGAAGAATGAGAAGGGAGTGGAAATAGCATTGAGACTTGTCACTGGTTACAGAGTCTGCATCGATTATAGAAAGCTCAATGAGGTAACCATGAAAGATCACTTTCCCCTTCCATTCATTGACCAGATGCTTGAGCGTCTGGCGGGACACGCATTCTACTGTTTCCTAGATGGATATTCAGGATACTTCCAGATACCCTTTGATCCAGCTGACCAAGAAAAGACCACTTTCACCTGCCCATATGGTACATTCGCTTACAGGCGAATGCCATTTGGTCTCTGCAATGCCCCAGCTACATTTCAGCGATGTATGCTAGCTATCTTTGACGGGCTTGTAGAAAAGTGTATGGAGATTTTTATGGACGATTTTTCGGTTTTTGGTCAGTCTTTTGATGATTTCCTTGACAATCTTGATCAAGTGTTATCCAGATGTGTGGAAAAGAACTTAGTACTCAATTGGGAAAAATGCCATTTCATGGTAGATGAGGGAATAGTTCTTGGCCATAAAATCTCCGCCAAAGGTATAGAAGTTGACAGGGCAAAAGTAGAAGCAATCGAGAAGATGAGTTATCCCAAGAATGTGGGTGAAGTTAGAGGCTTTCTTGGACATGTCGGCTTCTACAGAAGATTCATCAAGACTTCTCCAAGATAGCCAAGCCCCTGTCTACTTTACTAAAGGAAGACGTTGAGTTCAATTTTGACGAGAGCTGCAAGCAAGCGTTTGAGGAGCTCAAGGACCGTTTAATCTCTGCTCCAATTCTTATATCGCCCGACTGGAATCTACCTTTTGAGCTTATGTGCGACGCATCAAACTATGCGGTTGGTGCTGTTCTAGGGCAAAAGATCAAGGGTAAATTCCAGCCTATCTATTACGCCAGTCACACATTGAATCCTTCTCAAGTTAACTATACTACTACTGAAAATGAACTTTTGGCCGTAGTTTTTTCTATGGACAAGTTTCGTAGTTACTTGTTAGGAGCTCAAGTGATCGTGTGGACTGATCATGCTGCTTTGCGGTATCTGATGACTAAGAAAGAGGCCAAACCGCGCCTACTGCGTTGGATACTGACCCTACAAGAATTTGACGTTCAAATTAAGGACAAAAAGGGCAGTGAAAACGTAGTGGTTGATCACGTTTCTAGAATGTTAAGTGAGGAAAAAGATGATCCAGATGATATAGACCTTTACTTTCCTCTAGAGAACATTATGTTGATAGACGGTTGTCCTCCTGATGTTCCATGGTATTCTTCCATTGTAAACTACCTTCATGCCCGATATCTCGATCCAGAATTGTCTTATCAGGAGAAGAAAAAGTTCTTCTCTGATTTGAAATCTTTCGTTTGGGATGAACCTTATCTTTTTAAGATCTGTAACGATGGTTTGCTTAGGAGATGTGTTCCAGAATCTGAGCAGCGTGATATTATTGAGCAATGCCACAGTGGACCCACTGGAGGTCACTTTGGTCCTTGGAAAACCGTTGCTAAGATCTTCCAATCTGGTTTCTATTGGCCTACGATCTTTAAAGACACAGAAGCTTTCTGTAAAGCTTGTGATAGGTGCCAAAGGAACGGTACTCTGACAAGGCGTTTTGACATGCCTTTGAAACCCATCCTAGAATGCGAGGTCTTTGATGTATGGGGTATCGATTTTATGGGACCATTCCCATCATCTTGCGGTAATAAATACATCTTAGTCTGCGTAGACTACGTGTCTAAATAGGTGGAGGCTCAAGCCACTCCTCACAACGATCATAAGATGGTCATGAAATTTCTAAAGAAAAATATCTTCGTGAGGTTTGGATGTCCACGTGCCTTGATCAGTGATGAAGGGACGCATTTCTGCAACCGACCCCTAGAGAAAGTTCTTGAAAAGTATGGTGTTCGTCATAAGACAGGCACACCATACCATCCGATGACTAGTGGTCAGGTTGAGAGAAGCAACCAAAGTATCAAGAAAATCCTGGAGAAAACGGTCAACAGTCATCAAAAGGACTGGAGTTTGAAATTGGATGACGTACTTTGGGCATACAGGACCGCCTATAAGACTCCTATGGGTACATCTCCATATCAAATGGTCTATGGCAAGCCATGTCATCCGCTGTCGAGTTAGAGCATAGAGCTTATTGGGCTACAAAGTTTCGAACTTTGATTCCCAATCTTGTGGAAAACATCGGCGCAGCGATTACATGAGTTAGACGAATTCGGACTCCGGGCCTATGAAAGTGCCGGGATTAGTAAAGATAAGATGAAGCTACTCCACGATGCTAAGATTAAGAAGAGAGAATTTCAAGTCGGAGAACAAGTTCTTCTATACAATTCCAGGCTGCATCTGTTTCCTGGAAAGTTGAGGACACGTTGGTCCGGCCCCTTCGAAATTCTCCAAATTATTCCTGGAGGCGTTCTAGAACTTCACGGTTATAGCGGTAAACCGTTTCGAGTGAATGGTCAAAGGTGTAAACATTACATTGGAGAACCCAAGGAAAAGCCTTTGATTGTTCGTTTCCTCGATATCCTCGGGTGTGGTGCTACAGAAGTCGAAGAATTGGACGTGTTTTCACCCGACCTATTTTCAGAGGATGACGGTAATAGTCAATCTGAAGAAGTTCTAGCTGGTAGTTGGTATATGGAAGAGTATTGGAAGGGGTGTCAACTAAAACGTCATCAGAAGATTCAGAAGAAAAGGGAGTCAACCATGGGGAAGTTTAAACGTGTTTGGAAAGCTATTAAAGATTTTACCCCATGTGTGAGATGCTGTTTCTGCAGCCACACTACTGATCGAGCTTACACGAGGTAGTGGCTGGCAGAAAAGTCAAATGGCGTGATCCAGGCTGAGCTTTAAACGGTGTCGAGCTAACGACATTAACCAAAAGCGCTTGGTGGGAGGCAACCCACTGTTTTCTATTTGTTTTTATTTATTTTCTAGTAATTTTATGTACTTCGTCGATTTGAATTTGTGTTTTTGAAGTTTTATTTAAGTTTAATAAGAAAGTGCAATTTTGAATTTGAGTTGTATGGAAATTTTATAATTTTTGCACTTTTTCCTGCTTGGACGCCCGTCCGCCTTGACCAATTTTTGGACGAGCGTCCACTAAGCCTGGACGCCCGTCTGCTTTATACCCTCCAATCCTGTATGTGATTTGAATGTTTGGACGAGCGTCTGGTAATCAGGACGCCTGTCCAGTTCATCTGATTTCCCAGTGGACGCCCGTCCACTGAGTTGGACGAGCGTCCAATATCTGTCTATATATACCCCCTCCTTCGATGAACCTTCACTTTTCAGATTTTCAAACGCAAAAACCGTTTCCTCTCCCTCCTTTTGCCCTAAAATCTTCGATTCTAAACCATTTCGAGCGATTCAAAGTGCTATAGGCCGCATTTGATCCCCTCTCTTCGATTTTCATAGCCAAATCCCCCAACACGCCATATTTTAGGAGAATCAGCACCCTCCTCAGTCCGACTTTTTGGAGAAAAAATCCGATTTTGGAGGCCATATTGGTGTTGTTTGGACTGATTTTCATCTCGATCAACGTCTACTCACCCTACTTGGTAAGTTAGTAACAACTTTTCTAGATTTTATTCACGTTTTTGCGAGTTCGATCTTTGGGTCGGCTCGTTCACTTGAATATTACCTTAATTCATTTTTTTTTTTTTCTGGTTTTGTGTTTCTTTCTGCTCTGTTATGGTGATATGGTGTTGTGATGGGTGATGAATGGGTTGTTTGGTGATGATTATGGTTGTGGTTGTGGTTTGGTTGTTTTGAAATCCCGCTTTGGATGTTAAACGGGTATCTTGTTGCGAATTGGGATTGTTTTGGTTTAGTCTAGGCTTGAATAATGGTTCATAAGAGGGCAGTGGTGAAGCGGCATGGTAAGGAAGTGGCCCGGGGGCCGGGAAGAAGCATAAAGAGATTGATCCTACCTTAGTTGATCCTAACCGAGGTGTTAGTATTCGAGAGCAACCTCATAGAGCCACCCAAACTAGGGCTACTTTGAGAGATGAACCAACCTCGGACTCTGAGACGGATGAGGATGTGCCATTGGCACGGATGCATAGGGTTCCCCGAGGTGGAGGATCGTCTAGGGTTGAGGAAACTGTAGATGCTACCCGGGAAGAGGAACCGGTTGAACCTAGGGCTGCCCAACCTAGAAAGAAAGCTAAAACCGTAGCCCCTATGCCATTGCCTCGTAGATTTGTGAACCCTAGAGCCCATGATGCCTATACTAAACATTATTTCTCGAGGACCATGTTGATCGAGAGGGCTACATTGGAGGCAAAGGTCGATCCGGATTTCGTTAAGTTGCTTAAGGATCGGAAATGGGATGCCTTGCTGACAATCCCGCTGATGACGAAAAAATTCACCGTTATTATTATAACATTTCACCCCACTTCTGATACCATTTTGAGCATTTATGTATCAAATCAAGTCATTAATTCCTTAGATTTATCTAAATACGTAATTAGTAAGTATTATATAAAATATCGTGTTTTTATGTGTTTTTATTAGTTTTTGTACCGGTTAAGTAACCGGAGTGTCGTGTCGGATTTACGTTTGGTATTTTGGTGGTTTATTGCAGAATTATAGGTTGACCAAAATCCCGAGTAATGACACGTTTTGAGGCCTAAAAGATGTATTTTTAGAGATATAAGAGTGTGCCACTAACTTAAGTGGTCAAGTGACTCAGTGATTAGTGGTACCACTAACGAATTATATCTTCGACGAACAAATGGCTCATTAAAACGGCATTTTCTAAAGAAGTGTCCTTAATGAAAGTTGTAGATCTTTGAAAGAGCTTTCCAACGCATTTTGAATCACGTCAATCGGACTTCTACAACTCAAGTATCATTAAGTCAAGTGGTCAAGTGGCTAATCGATTCGATTTAGTGGAAATCGAGAAATATCTTCGACAAACGAATGGCTCGTCAAAACGACATTTTCTGAAGAAGATTCCTTCATGAAAGTTGTAGATTTTTCCGAGAGCTTTCCGATCCCTCTTGAATCATGTTGTTTGGAGATCCAGAACTCGAGATATGAATTTTAGAAGTTTTTTTCCAAAATATATAAATTATATCCGAAAATTAGAAATTAAGGGGAGATGAATGTAATGATTAGTCCGGCCCAGTCCGGCATTTTGCCGGACCAGTCCGGCCATGACTATTTTGCCTATAAATAGGCGCACTCTTAACAGAATAAATGCCCCCCCTTCTTTCGGCCAATTTTCTTTCTTGTTCTTGTTCTTATTTTATTTTTTTGGTTGTAGTATATAAATATATAGATATATCTAATTTCTTTTCAATTTTCTTGTTTTTTTTTTTTTTTTTGTAGTAACAATATATATATATATCTATATTAGTATCTATATTTATGTATCTATATATATATCTATAGATCTATATATACATATATATTTATATATATACTTATATACATATATATATGTATCAAAAATAATAATACCGTAGTATTGTTGTAATGCTCGGGAAATTATCGAAAGATCGTTGTTGTTGAAGTCGTAACTGTTTCTGGAGAATACGGTCTCCGAATCAACAGTTGTAATCTGAAATGATTTCAAGCAATCATACGATGATGAGAGGCTAAAGCACGTTGGAACAAGCCTTGTGAAACCGATTCTTAGCAACATCTCGATTTCGACTTTTGGATTGTTTTGTGAGTTTTTATAAAAATTTGTATCTTTATTTCGTTCTTATTGATTATGCAATTTAAATCGAGAGATGGTTGCTGCTTGATGTTTAACGTTTGACGAGAGTCGTTGTTAAACTTAAGATCACCATAGTAAAGATTAGATTTTTAACCTAAAAGTAACGAGAGTTGTTAGGTTAATATCTAGATTGCGAAATTGAGAGATTTCACACCTTTGTTATGAAAGCGTTAATCTTTAAAATCGAAAGATAAAAGATTGATAGGCGAACTTTTCTAAGAGATTAGGAGTTCATACCTTCGATAGGTGAATCACAATTTTCGTTAAATCACCACAAGAAAATCTAGAGTCGAAATTGAGGGTTGCGGGAATCGGTGGATCATTGCTTGTTCGTTGTTAAATTAATTGAGAAAAATCGTTTGTGCTGTTTTGCTTCGTTTTCATCGTAGTAACCGTAGTAAGTTTATTTTAGTTTTACTTATAAAATAGGAACAACTTAGTTAGTTCGGTTCGTAATTATCTTTCCTGGCTTTAGATCTTTGATCTTCTGTCCAGTTTATTTTTGTTGTTTCCGTTTTTAGTTTTGTTTTGTGTAAATTTAAGTAATAATAATAGTTGTGACAAGGTTAGAAAAATTATTAAGAACTAGATAAACCTCGATTCCCTGTGGACTCGACTCCGGTTTTAATCGCTATACTACGATCCCCGCACTGGGGTAAACGGATTTATTTTATTACTTGTTATATTTTGGGTAAAACCGGATTATTTTTATTACTTGTTTATTTTTCATTAAATAAAATCCGAGACAAGTTTTTGGCGCCGTTGCCGGGGAGCCGGTACGGTTGTCTAGTTTTTATTAATTTTTCCGTTTCTGTTTTGATTTTTCGTAGGCAGGTGCTCTTAGTTTCTCTGTTTACATAATTTAAAAATAAATAAATAAATAAAATAAATAAATAATTTTCGTTCGGTTGACCGAACCCTGACTCGGTCGACCGAGTGTTTAAAAAAATAAAAATAAAAATAATTTCGTGCGGACAACTGGTTTTGGTTCTGGTTTATGCAAACTCGGAGTCAGAAAGGTCCACTGCTTTACACCCCTGACCTCGAGCGAACCATAGTCAGACCAAACAGGCGAAGAGTCCGTCCTGCGGTTCGTCCTGACGAAGGGAACACGGCCGATCAAGATTTCGAACGACGTTTAGCAGAGGAGATTGGAGAAATCATTATCATGGCTGCGAATGAAAGACGCACGTTGGCTGACTACGCCATGCCTGGTGAAGTCAGAGTCAACCCAGCTGTCATTTTACCGGCTATTACCGCCGCAACCTTTGAACTCAAACCAGGTCTTATTCAAATGATGCAACACGCATCTATCTTTCACGGTTTTCAATACGAGAATCCTCACACTCACGTACACACATTTTTAGAAATATGTGGTACAACTCGCATACAAGGAGTTAGTGAGGATGCAATTAAATTGAAATTGTTTCCTTTTTCCTTAAGAGGGAAGCGAAAGAGTGGTACAACTCTCTTCCCCGCCGAGTTGATTACAACCGGGCCGAACTCGAGCACGAGTTCCCCGAGTCAATATTTTCCACCATCCAAAACGACCCAAAGGCTTGAGTGAAATCTTCACATTTTTCCAAAAGGAAAATGAATCTTTCTTTGATGCTTGGAAGAGATTTAAGGCTCTCCTGCGGAAATGCCCTCATCATGGTCTAGACTTGCAGAGGCAAGTCAACACTTTCTTCAGTGGATTGACCGAGCTCACCAAGGGTATGGTCAATAGTTCATCAGGAGGGGCATTTTTAAGAAAAACGCCTGAAGAGGGATGGCAGTTATTTGAAGATATTTCCAAGTACAACTACGCCCCTTCATCTCACGCTATCCATACACCTCCTCCACCTATGATCGAGGAGGTGAACATGCAAAATCAGATCGCCATGCTGCAACAGCAGGTGGAAGCTCTCAAAATATCCTCCAATCCTACAAATCGAACCGCTCATTTCCTCGAACTCACAAGTTCTATTCGTGAAAGTTGTTGTCACCGGCCATTTGGTTGGCCGGTGTCGCTTTCTTTCCCATCCCGCGTATCAAGTCAATACTATCCGAATCGGGACAAGTTCGGTCCGGTCACATGTCGACATGTGATAATGTGAGGCATACCAGCGTTTTCGTCCCATGGGTGGACGTAACGCCGAAGTTAATACTTTCAACGGCCAAAGCAAAATCAAAGATTCAACAATCGCCTTCCGGCCAAAGCAATTTTCAAAACCAGCTGGTTTTAATAAAAATCTGAACTTCAATCAGAACCACAATATGAATTTTCCTAATCAAAATCAGAGGTTCAACCAGAACTGGCCGAACAATCCAAATCCTATGTTTCAAAGTCGGTATATCCAATCTTTCCCACAAAACTTTCAGAACTCTCAAGGCCCCTATCAAGCTTGTGATCTTGACAATAAATTGGACTCCTATCAGAAGGAGCAGAATAATAATTTCCAATTCCTTCTCGCAGAATCAAGAATCTTGAAAGAGGCGGCTCGGGCAAGTAGCCGACCAAAAGCTTCTAGACCCTCGGGGCGTTACCCACTTCACCGAGAAGAACCCCAAAGGTGGTCAAGTGGCTCGACCGAGTTAAATCAAAGTCAATGCACTGATCTAGTTCCCACAATTCCCTATGGTAGAGAAGAGGCCAGTGCTATGAATTTAAGATCGGGCACTCAACTTAGTGGTCCCCCGAACCAGGGAAACCACTAACCCTCTCCCCGCCAATGATGAGGCAGAGGGGAAGTCGTACATCCATGCCCCCCGGTTCTAGATGATAGTAGTACGATCCCCCGAGAGATAAAGAGTGAAAGTACTGTGGCCGATCCCCTGAGAAATGAAGAGTTTAGTGGAAGTCAAGTGGCTGATCCCCTGACTGGCAAGAAAGGTACAAAGGTGGTGAGGTGGAAAGATTTGAAAGATAAAGCTGTTAGTTCATCCTCAAAGCAAGTGTTTTCTGAGAATGATTTAAAGAAACTTCCATTTCCACCCAGAAAAAATAACATCTCCTTTCATGAAGACAAAAAGTATGAGAAAGTGCTTAATCTTCTTAAGAATACTCAGGTAAATCTTCCATTATCTGATGTTTTAGTTGAGATGCCTAAGTATACAAAGTTCATCAAGGATGTTGTGTCCTCCAAAAAGAAGCTCGAAGACATGGATCGTTAATTGGTGAGAACCGCTCCGTGATTGGTTATGATGAGTTGCCAATCAAGAGGGGTGACCCTGGGAAATTTGTGCTCACATTGTTGATGGGAGGTTTAGTCTTCCCAAATTCTTTATGTGACCTAGGTGCATCCATTAGTCTGATGCCATTGTCTGTTTGTAAACAGCTTTGTTTAGATAATCTTTTAGAACCCACAACCATGAATCTTCAATTCGCTGATAAATCTTCCAAGAAAGTTGCTGGGATATTAAAGGATGTTTTAGTTCAAATTGATAGATTCACTTTCCCAGTTGACTGGTACGTCCTAGACATCGAGAATGATGAGAATGTTCCTTTAATACTCGGCGTACCTTTTCTTTCTACAACCGAGCCCTCATTGATTGTGATGGTGGCAAAGTGACTATACGAGTTGGTGATCGGAGGTGAGCTACAATGTCTCTAAAGCTATTCGAGACCCTCCGATTATCCAACCGGCTTCTCCATTGAGGACATGTCGATGACTTTAACGACTATATGGAAAAGCAAGTCATGGCTGTTGAGACTGAATATGAGCGATTAGTGGAGAATCTGAATAATCATGGTTGGGTGAATCTAGAACAACTAGGAGCTGAAGTAATGAAGGTTCGTTGAATGGTGAAGCTTTGGCAGTAGGACCACTGAGTAAACTCAGTGATGTTGAGTTGAAAAGTGGGGAGCTTAAATCTAGTTTAGAAGAACCACCTGCGGATTTGGTACTGAAGCCTTTACCTCAGCACCTGAAATATGTTTTCTTGAAAGAAGGTGACAAGCTTCCTTTAATTATCTCTCGCCAAGTTATCCCGGTTAAGAAATGAAGTTGTTGAATGTGTTAAGGAAGAATGAAAAGGCTTTCGGATGGCAAGTGGGAGACATTAGAGGGATATCTCCCGACATATGCATGCACAAGATCAAAACCGAAGAGGGTGCTAAGTGTGTTAGATCGCCCTGAGGAGGCTCAACCCTCACATGCAAGAAGTGATTAAGAAAGAGATTATCAAGCTTTTGGACATGGGTATTATTTTTGCAATTGCTGACAGTGAATGGGTGTCCCCTACTCAAGTAGTTCCTAAGAAATGAGGAATTACTATAGAAAAGAATGAAAAGGGTGAAGAAATAGCATTGAGACTAGTAATCGGTTATAGTAGTCCGTATTGACTACGTAAAACTTAATGAAGTCACGATGAAAGATCATTTCCCCTTCCTTTCATTGACCAGATGCTTGAGCGTCCGGTGGACATGCATTTTATCGTTTCCTTGATGGATATTCGGATATTTCCGATACCCATAGACCCGCCGACCAAGAAAAGACCACTTTCACTTGCCCTTATGGTACATTCGCTTATAGACGAATGCCATTCGGTCTTTGCAATGCCCTGCCTACATTCCAAAGATGCATGCCGGCAATCTTTGATGGGCTTGTTGAAAAGTGTATGGAGATATTCATGGATGATTTCTCGCCTTTGGTCAATCCTTTGATCACCGTCTTGACAATCTTGATCAAGTATTATCCCGCCGTGTGGAGAAGAACTTAGTCCTAAACTCGGGAAAAATGCCATTTTATGGTAGACGAAGGAATAGTTCTTGGCCACAAGATATCGTAAAGAGGAATGGAAGTAGATAGGGCAAAAGTTGAGGCTATAGAGAAGATGAAATTCCCTAAAAATGTGCGTGAAGTAAGAGGTTTCCTTGGACACGTTGGTTTTTATAGGAGGTTCATTAAGGATTTTTCCAAGATAGCTAAGCCCCTTTCCACTTTACTCGAGAAGATGTTGTTTTCAATTTTGATGATAGTTGCAAGCATGCGTTTGATGAGCTTAAAAGTCAATTGATTTCCGCCCCGATCCTTATCTCTCCCGACCGGAACCTACCCTTTGAACTCATGTGCGATGCATCCAACTACGCCGTTGGTGCGGTCTTAGGTCGGCCGAATTAAGGGAAAATTCCAGCCCATCTCTTACGCCGCCACACACTAAACCCCACACAAGTGAACTACACAACCACCGAAAATGAATTATTGGTTGTAGTCTTTGCTATGGACAAATTTCGTAGTTACTTGTTGGGCACCTCGCCACCGTTTGGACCGACCACGCCGCTTCCGCGCTATCTTATGACAAAGAAAGATGCTAAACCGCGCTTACTACGTTGGATACCGATCCCGCAAGAATTCGATGTTCAAATTAAGGATAAAAAGGCAAGTGAAAACGTAGTAGCGAGATCATGTTTCTAGAATGCGTAATGATGAAAAGAAAGAACCCGAGGAGATAGACCTTTACTTTTCTCTCGAGCATGTTATGCATATAGACGAGTGCACTCAAGATGTTCCATGGTTTGCCTCTATCGTCAACTACCTGCATTCCCAGTATTTAAATCCAGAATTTTCATATCAGGAGAAGAAGAAATTTTTCTCTGATTTGAAAACCTTCGTGTGGGATGAACCGTAAACCTCTTTAAAATCTGTAAAGATGGATTGTTGAGAAGATGTGTCCCCGAATCAGAGCAACGTGATATCATTGAACAATGCCACAGTGGACCTACTGGTGGCCACTTTGGTCCCTGGAAAACTGTTGTTAAAATCTTTCAGTCCGGTTTCTATTGGCCCACGATCTTCAAGGATTCAGAAGCCTTCTGCAAGGCTTGTGATAGGTGCCAACGAACCGGTGCTTTAACTAGGCGATTTGACATGCCATTAAAGCCCATTTTAGAATGTGAGGTCTTTGATGTATGGGGTATTGATTTTATGGGCCCGTTTCCATCTTCCTGTGGAAACAAATACATCTTAGTCGCGTTGACTACGTATCAAAATGGGTGGAGGCTCAAGCCACTTCTCGTAACGACCACAAAACGGTCATGAACTTTCTCAAGAAAAATATCTTCGTGAGATTTGGATGTCCCCGTGCCTTAATCGGTGATGAGGGAACGCACTTTCGCAACAGCCACTAGAAAAAGTTCTTGAGAAATATGGTGTCCGGCACAAAATTGGCACACCATATCACCCTATGACTAGTGGCCGGTCGAGAGAAGTAATCGAGTTTGAAAAGGATCCCGGAAAAAGTTGTGAACAATCATAGAAAGGATTGGAGTCTCAAATTGGATGATGTACTATGGGCATACCGTTCGCCTATAAAACTCCCATGGGTACATCTCCCTATCGATGGTGTATGGCAAACCATGCCATTTGCCGCCGAACTAGAGCATAAAGCATATTGGGCCATTAAGTTCTTGAACTTTAATGCCCAAATACGTGGTGAACATCGACCGATGCGGCTTGCATGAATTGGATGAGTTTAGACTCCGGGCCTACGAGAGTGCCAGGATTAGCAAGGAGAATGAAACTCCTTCATGATGCTAAAATCAAGAAGCGAGAATTTCAAGTTGGGGAGCAAGTCTTACTTTATAATTCCGGGTTGCATCCGTTTCGGAAAGTTGAGGACGCGTTGGTCCGGCCCCTTTGAAATTCTGCAAATCATTCCTGGAGGTGTTTTAGAACTAAGAGGTCATTGTGACCATACGTTCAGAGTGAATGGTCAAAGGTGCAAGCATTATATAGGACAAACCAAAGAGAAACCTTTGATTGTTCATTTCCTCGACATCCTCGGGTGTGGTATGACTGAAGTCACTGAGTTTGATAAATTTTCACCCGACTTGTTTTCTGAGGATGACGGCAGTGGTTCATTAGAGGAAGTTATGGCTGGTAGTTGGGATATGGAAGAACTCAAAAGGGAGGCACAATTAAAGAGAAAGTCGAAAAAGAAGAAGTCTACAATGGGGAGGATTAAAAGTGTTTGGAAAGCAATCGAAACTTGACCTCATGTGTTAGATGTTGTTTCGCAGCCCACACCAATGATCGAGCTTACACGATGTAAGTGGTGGAAGGAAGGTGAAGTGGCCTGATCCAGGCTGAGAATAGATTTGTCGAGCAAACGACGTTAACCAAAAGCGCTACCGGGAGGCAGCCCGATAATAATAATAATAATAATAATAATAATAATAATAATAATAATAATAATTTGGATACGACTAGTCTTAATGAAATGTAGAATATGTGGAATAAAGTTGAACACATAGCACAACCAAGTATCAGGATGAATGTTTGAATGTCTTTTTAAGGGAACGATTAGGTGGTTATCCGAAAATCCCGAGGGAGTACACAGAAAACATTCAAATACATCATTTCTTGGACTTAGGTTGCTAGAATGATTTAACCCTTGATGATCTGGGTATAAAAGACTCGCTACATTTTATGATCTAGTCTGTTTCCAATATGAATTTATGCCTTGACTATGATATATACTCGTTTGATATTCTCTATGATACATATATGCTTAGATGTTCTGTGCTTTACCCGTGTGGGTTATTTTTCCATCTAAAGCTTTTATGAGATTGACTATATGTATATATTGCCTATCGAATTTTCTGACGTGACAGGGCCATTTTCTTATTATTCCCATATCCCTATTGCATATTTTGGCACGAGGACCATGTCCCGTGTTTGCTTTGTTTGTTTTGGTACAGGGATTCGGATCGTTTTTTTTTCATGGCTGTTACGGGACTCGATAGCATCTTTCTGCCAGGTTTATAAGCTAAGTCTTTCTCTTTATCTCATTCACACGCTTGGGACAATGCAAGTTCGTAAGTGGGGACGGGGTTGGTCTAGAAATGGCATTAAGGGTTTATTATGATGACACCTTAGTTTTTGAATCTTTTTCGTGCATTAATAAGTTGATTAAAATGAACTTTATAAGGTATATTTTTCATGTATTTGAAGATGTAATGATCAATTTGGATATATATAACCAATGTGATCCGTAAGTGCATTTTAACCCCAAATTTATTTGTGTAACATGAATTCCTTCACGTAAGCCTTTGACATTAAAGCGAAAATTTTAAACTGTATCCATTCAGTATCCTAGTGGTTATTCTAGAGATAATTGCAGTAACTTAGTACCTAATTTTTGAATGTGTACTGTGAATATCTGAAGGTTTGAATGTGATAGAAAGGATATAAGCTAAGTGTAATGAAAAGAAAAAATACCAAATTAAGATGAACTATATATATGTCGGTTGTAGCTACCAATGATTTGAGTGTAGTAGGGCGTTATCACGAAACGTCCTATATCACTATGAGGTTTAAAAGCTCCCGACTGCCTGATGATAGTAGTCCAGCTAGAGTGTTATCACGAAACGTCATTGCTGGGAATGAAGGCATATGCTACAAATGTGAAAAAGAAAAAAAAAAAGAAAAAAAATTGACAATTTGGTTAAGCATGGTTGAAAACTTAGTTATCTTCTGACTATCCCCAGTATAAACTGAATGATATGCTTTAGGGATTATCCTAATAAGTACACGAGAGGACTTTGTGTGGAACTGTTACTGCCTATACCTAGGAAAGTCATTAGGACTGTCTGAATGGATATTTGTGCGTATTGTTTGAATTATTCAAGAGAGGAAAGTGGAAATTGAAAGGCTTGTCACACACACACTCTGTTATACATTTATATTAAGGTTAACGTGTGCTTATGATTCGATCGGTTGTATTATCTGGTTGTCCCTTATATCTTATCTTTTCATGAATTTTGTCCCTCATTCATTTTGTTTTATCACTTGTTTTGCTCGAGGACGACCAAAAGCTAAGTGGGGGGTTTGTGATGACGAAAAAATTCACCGTTATTAGTATAACATTTCACCCCACTTCTGATACCATTTTGAGCATTTATGTATCAAATCAAGTCATTAATTCCTTAGATTTATCTAAATACGTAATTAGTAAGTATTATATAAAATATCGTGTTTTTATGTGTTTTTATTAATTTTTGTACCGGTTTAGTAACCGGAGTGTCGTGTCGGATTTACGTTTGGTATTTTGGTGGTTTATTGCAGAATTATAGGTTGACCAAAATCCCGAGTAATGACACGTTTTGAGGCCTAAAAGATGTATTTTTAGGGATATAAGAGTGTGCCACTAACTTAAGTGGTCAAGTGACTCAGTGATTAGTGGTACCACTAACGAATTATATCTTCGACGAACAAATGGCTCATTAAATTGGCATTTTCTAAAGAAGTGTCCTTAATGAAAGTTGTAGATCTTTGAAAGAGCTTTCCAACGCATTTTGAATCACGTCAATCGGACTTCTACAACTCAAGTATCATTAAGTCAAGTGGTCAAGTGGCTAATCGATTCGATTTAGTGGAAATCGAGAAATATCTTCGACAAATGAATGGCTGGTCAAAACGACATTTTCTGAAGAAGAGTCCTTCATGAAAGTTGTAGATTTTTCCGAGAGCTTTCCGATGCCTCTTGAATCATGTTGTTTGGAGATCCAGAACTCGAGATATGAATTTTAGAAGTTTAATTCCAAAATATACAAATTATATCCGAAAATTAGAAATTAAGGGGAGATGAATGTAATGATTACACCGGCCCAGGCCGGCATGGGCCCGGACCAGTCCGACTATTTTGCCTATAAATAGGCGCACTCTTAACAGAATAAATGCCCCCCTTCTTTCGGCCAATTTTCTTTCTTGTTCTTAATCTTGTTCTTATTTTATTTTTTTGGTTGTAGTATATATATATATAGATATATCTAATTTCTTTTCATTTTTCTTGTTTTATTAATTTTTTTTTTTGTAGTAACAATATATATATATATCTATATTAGTATCTATATTTATGTATCTATATATATATCTATAGATTTATATATACATATATATTTATATATATACTTATATACATATATATATGTATCAAAAATAATAATACCGTAGTATTGTTGTAATGCTCGGGAAATTATCGAAAGATCGTTGTTGTTGAAGTCGTAACTGTTTCTGGAGAATACGGTCTCCGAATCAACAGTTGTAATCTGAAATGATTTCAAGCAATCATACGATGATGAGAGGCTAAAGCACGTTGGAACAAGCCTTGTGAAACCGATTCTTAGCAACATCTCGATTTCGACTTTTGGATTGTTTTGTGAGTTTTTCTAAAAATTTGTATCTTTATTTTGTTCTTATTGATTATGCAATTTAAATCGAGAGATGGTTGCTGCTTGATGTTTAACGTTTGACGAGAGTCGTTGTTAAACTTAAGATCACCATAGTAAAGATTAGATTTTTAACCTAAAAATAACGAGAGTTGTTAGGTTAATATCTAGATTGCGAAATTGAGAGATTTCACACCTTTGTTATTAAAAGCGTTAATCTTTAAAATCGAAAGATAAAAGATTGATAGGCAAACTTTTCTAAGAGATTAGGAGTTCATACCTTCGATAGGTGAATCACAATTTTCGTTAAATCACCACAAGAAAATCTAGAGTCGAAATTGAGGGTTGCGGGAATCGGTGGATCATTGCTTGTTCGTTGTTAAATTAATTGAGAAAAATCGTTTGTGCTGTTTTGCTTCGTTTTCATCGTAGTAACCGTAGTAAGTTTATTTTAGTTTTAGTTATAAAATAGGAACAACTTAGTTAGTTCGGTTCGTAATTATCTTTCCTGGCTTTAGATCTTTGATCTTCTGTCCAGTTTATTTTTGTTGTTTCCGTTTTTAGTTTTGTTTTGTGTAAATTTAAGTAATAATAATAGTTGTGACAAGGTTAGAAAAATTATTAAGAACTAGATAAACCTCGATTCCCTGTGGACTCGACTCCGGTTTTAATCGCTATACTACGATCCCTGCACTTGGGGTAAACCGGATTATTTTTATTACTTGTTTATTTTTCATTAAATAAAATCCGAGACACCCGCCTACCCCGGTAAATGGTTCCCTAGTTCGGGAATTTTATGCTAATTGCTCGGAAACCGACTTGGGGACGAAGGTGGTTGTGGTTAGAGGGGTGGAAGTTCCATTTACGCCGGAGGTGATTAATCAGAAATACAACTTGGTGGCTTTTGAGGGTCGGGATTACAAGGAGGAGATTGTGCATAGACAGAGTTTGGGACAGGATCCTTTGGAGGAGTTGAGGTTGCGAGTTTTCCCGGATGTGGCTTGGACATTGAGACCGGGAGGAGACCGGAAGGAGTTGGTTACCACGACCTGGACGGAGGACTGGAAGGTCCAGTGTCGATTCATTCAGAGTCGGTTGTTGCCTAAGAACAACTTGACACATTTTCATATTGGTGACCTAGGCATGCCGTATGCGTTGACATTTGGCCTGAATGTGGATGTGGGACAAGCATTGTATGACGAGATATCTATCAACCAGAAGGTTTACATGTGGAGCTTGATCGTCCCTCACCTGATCCACAGTTTGTGTATCGATGCCGGTGTGCCTGAGTTTGGAGCCGATCATAAGCCGAAGAACCCGAGGCCTTTACAGAGGGAAAAGAGTAAGTCTTCGGGACATTCTAAGCCGGAGGCACCACAGGAGCCTGGTTCTTCGTCGGCACCACCTCGTGCATCCTCCCTTCCTACTTTATCTCCCGCAGTCAGGATGCGGTTAAGCATGGCCAATAGTTTCTGGGAATGGATGGGTGATATTCGGGATACGCAGAACAACATTTTGACGGTTCTTCAATGCATCTGTGAGGACCGGCAGCCGAGGGACATGAACATCTTCACACCAAGCCTGAGGGATTATGTTTTCCACGATGACATCGAGCAGGCCATTGCGGACGTCCTAGATGTGTCTGAATCATCTTCAGATGAGGAGCAGCCTGACTCGGCAGACAGGACTACGGCACCACCTTCTGGACCCTCCTCTGATCCTCCGGCTGATGATTCTGCGGCGCCGAGCCAGACTTGATCTTCTTTGTTTGATCCTAGATTTTGTGGTTTTGTATTATTGATACTTTTACTTATATGATTCGTTGTAATTTTGATGTTGCTACTGTTACTTTTTCCGATGGAACATGTAAGCCATAAGGCATCCGTACTTTCATTTCTACTTTGTTTCCCCTTGTGGATGTGTTTAATGTTTATCTTTCGATTTATCCTCGTTTTTTATATCTCTTTTCTTTCTGGTATAATTCCCCGTTTTCCCCGAGATGTTTCCGTGTTTGTCAAGTCGTGCAGGTATATTTTTAGCGGTTCTGTCGAGCTACATTGTCTGGTTCCGAGTTCTAAGTGTCACTATATAGGCTCCAGCCTGACCGACATTAGAGTAACACTTGAAATCAGCTAAGTGCTTTATCTTTTCTTTCATTCTGCGCAACATGATGACATGTTGATCTTTAAGTGTGGGGGAGGGGAATGACGTGTATCTATACATTTGCTTAATTCGTTATGTTTCTATGCAAAATGAGCTAGAATTTTCAAAAAATTTCGACATTTTTGTTTTTGTTTTGTCCCGAGTAGGCAATTCAATTCAATGTTCGTTATTTTTATAGTCATTCAAGCTATATATCATATGTTTGATAAGTTAGTTGTTTCACCTGAGATTTATTTTTCACGAGCCATAGTGAATGATGAGCTAATTTTTAAAGTTATACCCCTTTTGGACGAGTGATTTCTGATTTTCTTATAAGTCATGTGCTTAGTGCTACGTATATATCTTGAGATTTATGATAGTTTGTATTTAGATCCGAAGTATGTTATACTGTGAATATCTGAGGTTTGAATGTGATAAGTAACACGTAACTTAATGTCAAATGAAAAAGTTGAATTAAATGAAGAATTATTGGGTGTGTCGAAAGCTAGTCGATGATTTGAGTGCGATAGGGTATACCACGTATGTCCTATACCACTATGATGACTAAAAGCTCATGACAGTCAGAAGAAGCTGCCTTATGATTGGAGTAAGGTAGGGTATATCTCGAATATCCTATTCTGCTATGACAGGGCAAGAGCTCATTCTGATGTGCGTTTAAAAAGTGAAGTAGTTAAATCAACTAATGAATTGAAATGAATGAAAGACTAAGTTACCGTCTATCTTATCCCCAGTAGAAACTGACAGATATGCTGTAGGGATTATCCTCTGAGTATTTCAGAAAGGCCCTAGATATATTCGATCATTCTTTTCGGGATATTTTACGTTTGTAGGGTACATCTTATGAGTATCATTTATCTCTAGTTTGAAGGGGGTATGAGCTAGTTTTGCTTTGAGTTTCTCAAGTTTGGATTTAGTGGAAGTTTTCTATGGCTATGCACACACACTGGTGAACTTCTGATTTATTGGATATGTGTTATATATGTTTAGATGTCTATCTTTTTCTCGAGCCTTTATCTTGTTTTGTTTTGCTCGGGACGAGCAAAAGCTAAGTGTGGGGGAGTTGTTAAGGGTGATTTTATACGATTTATAACGTTATATTTTATGATAATTTCCCTCATATTTGTATGAATTTGCATAATAAACAGGTGTTTAATGGAAATATTGAGTAAATGATATTTTAAATGAGTTAATCGCAAAATTGGTTACTTTTGGTGTTTTAATTGTGATTTTATGATTATTTGAGCTTTATTACATTTTGCGATGTTTTTATGTGTTATAGATACATGTTTGAGGCTCAAAAGATGCTCAAAAGTTGATTAAGTTCGAGCTAATTGATGGTAAAAGAGATAATGAAGAAGTGGGATAGAGATAAAAGAGATAAAGATCAAAAAATCAGAATTCGATCATATTGAACTGGCGTCCAGAATCTCCGTCCAGTGGACTGGCGTCTGCTGAAATGAACGAGCGTCCAGGATGACATCTTTGATTCAGGAAGTTTGGACGCTGGAGTGGAAGCTGGATGGACGAGCGTCTGGTCATGACTCGGCCCGATTCGAAGTTGTATTGAAGAGTGGACGGGCGTTCAAGGTTTCAGACGGGCGTCCAGTAGCCGACTTTGCTGAACCGACTTGGAAATCTATATATAGGCGGCTGTTTCTCCACACAAAAGATACCATATACTCATTATTCAAAACCCTAAACCTAGGGGCAGCTTTAGGCTGCGTTTTTCTCCCTTTTATTCCAGTTTTATGCACTTTAGATTTAGATTAAATTAGTTACTTTTTATGCACTGTTTCTGCAAATTTGAGTTGCTGAGGATGTTCAGAAGCTAAAAGCTTCATCAAACGAGTATTGTGAAGCCATCCAACAATTGTTGATTTCGTTTTCATCGATTATACTGTGAGTTTTTATTAAAGGTTGTTTCTTTATTCATGTTTACTATGTTTAATTGCTCTTATATCGGAAGATATGCATGTGTTGATTGTTTATTGTTGATGGAAATCTTAATAAACCTTAGATCACCATGAATAGGAATAGTATTTTGAATCTATCTTAACGGAAGTTAATAGGTTTAATTGCTAGATTATAAACATAAAGTTTACACCTTTGGTTAGAAAACGCGTTAATCTTGCATTGGAAGATAATGGATTAATAGATGAACTTTCTAAGGAATTAGGGTTCATATTTAGATAAGGTGAATCACAACTTAGATAAAAACCACAATATAATCGAGATAGGAAATCAATGCTTGTTGGATAGGTGGATCAATCCTCGTTTGTTCGTTATACACTTGATTTAAATCCTTAAAAACTTGAATTTGTTTAGTTAGTTTACTTTTATTTGCATCTTAGATTAGTTTAGTTAAAGGTTCGCAACCCGTATTCTTCCTAGCTTTGGACTATATCCTCTGTCTAGTTTTATTTTCGGTTTGTTTTGTTTTATTATTTGTTTAGATTAGTTTCGTGACATAGTTTAGGTTAGACAAAAACTAGAAATCACAATTGTTTAGTTCCCCGTAAGATCGACCCGGCATTAACCACTATTACTACGATCCTTATACTTGAGGTTAACCGGATTATTACTTGTTTGTTTTGTGTTAATAAAATCCGTGACAGCATGCCAGTTTCCTTCAGCAGGTCCAACACATATTTCCTTTGAGAGATAGAGATACCCTGGTTGTTTCTTGCAATTTCCATACCAAGGAAGTATTTAAGATAGCCCAAATCTTTGACTTGAAAGACCTTTGCCAGTAGAATCTTCAAATTCTGGATCTCAGTAGAGTCATCACCAGTGAGGATGATATCATCCACATATACAATAAGAATAGATATTTTCTGGCTAGTGGTTTTGATAAACATGGTGTGATCTGAGTTGCATTGATGATATCCAGGAGCTTTAACCACAGTAGTGAGTTTTCCAAACCAGGCTCTTGGGGATTGCTTTAGGCCATATAGAGATTTCCTCAATTTACAAACCTTTCCTTGAGTGTGAGGATTGGTAAAACCAGGAGGTACACTCATGTAGACTTCCTCAGTAAGGTCACCATTGAGAAAGGCATTTTTATATCCAATTGGTGAAGAGGCCAGTCAAGTTGGACAGCAAGAGATATCAGTATCCTGACAGTGTTCAGTTTTGCCACTGGTGCAAAAGTTTCTGTGTAGTCAATGCCATAAGTTTGAGTGAAACCCCTTGCAACAAGTCTGGCCTTATACTTGTCAATTGTACCATCAGCATTGTATTTGATAGTAAATAGCCACTTGCAGCTGACGGTCTTCTTGCCTTTGGGGAGAGTTGTTAGATCCCAAGTATGGTTATCCGGGAGAGGCGCGTCATTTGTTTTTTGCAGCCTTCCACTTATCATTTTGAAGGGCTTCCTGAATATTTCTTGGAATGGAGTGAGAGTCCAAGTCCTATGTAAACATGGCAAAAACAGGAGATAACTGATCATAAGATAGATAATTATGAATAGAATGATCAGTAGTGCAAGATCGTTTTCCCTTCCTGATAGCAATAGGTCTATCATCAATATCAGCAGGCTGCTCAGCAGGCTGCTGAGAGTCAGTAGGTTGCTGAGTCTCAGTTGGCTCTGGTTCAGTAGGCTCTGGGTTAGTAGGCTCGGTTCGCAGGGCCGCCGAGGGTCGCAGGGTGCCGAGGTTCGCCCGCCGAGAATCGCAGGCCGCCGAGGGTTAAGAGTTTCTTTGTAGGAACGGATTTAGGTCAATTTCAATCAGGTTTCCATCAGTGACTGCCTCAGGAGACTTGCTGTAGTAGGGAGTCCTTTCAAAGAATTTTACATCCATAGAATTGTAAAATCTTTTTTCAGAAGGAGAATAACACTTGTAACCTTTCCTGTCCTTTGCATATCCTAGGAAAATGCACTTGTGAGCTTTGGGATCAAGTTTGCTTCTGTGTTGGGCATGGATATACACAAACACAGTACAACCAAAGATTTTTAGATGTAATTGGGAAATAAGATGAGGGCAGGAGTGTGTGGTCAGAAGGGTTTGGATAGGAGTTTTGAAGCCTAACACTCTGCTGGGAAGTCTGTTGATTAAATATGTGGCAGTTAATATAGCTTCACCCCACATATACTTTGGAACATGTGTGGTGAACATGAGTGATCTAGCCATCTCTAGCAGGTGCCTGTTCTTTCTCTCAGCAACCCCATTTTGTTGAGGTGTTTCCACACAACTACTGATATGGACAATCCCCTTATTTATCAAGAAATTACTGAGATGAGACTCATAGTATTCAAGTGCATTATCAGTCTTCAAGATTTTGATCTTAGTGTCAAATTGAGTAGAGATCATGTTGTAAAATTCCTGAAAAACTGTTCCAACTTCATATTTATCCTTCATTAAAAACAGCCATGTGTTTCGGTATGATCATCAATGAAAGTGACAAACCACCTTTTCCCTGTTATACTTTTTACTCTTGAAGGTCCCCATACATCACTATGAATTAAAGTGAAAGGTGTGGAAGGCAAATAAGGTAGTTTGGTATACACAGATTTGGTAAGTTTGGCAAATTGACAAATATCACATTGAAGATCATTGACATTACATCCTTTAAACAATTCAGGAATCACAGACTTTAAATAACCAAAACTTGGATGTCCTAGTCTATAATGCCATAACATGATATTGTCTAAGGTTTGAGTGCAGGCTGCTGAGGCAGATTCAGTCTTCAGTCTTGTGTCTTCAGCAGGGTTGACCACATACAATCCTGAGTAGGGTTTAGCCCTCCCAATCACTTCATGTGAAGAAGGGTCCTGGAAAGTGCACTGATTCTTATTAAACACAACAGTCCAGTTCAAGTCTTTTGCAAGTTTACTGACAGATATGAGATTGCAGTCTAATTTTGGAACAAATAGGACATCCTTTAGGCATATCTTATTAGTGAGTTTAACATTTCCAAAACCTTTTGCATGAGAGATAGAACCATCAGAAGTCTTAATTTTATGAGTTTGATGACATGGCATAAGGTGAGTTATGAAGTTTTTAAAAACAGTCATATGAGAGGAGGCCCCAGAATCAAAAATCCATGTTTCATTACTAATAGAGGAGTAGAATTTACCTGCACTAGCCTGAGTAGCCGTGTCAGTAGAGGGACTACCTTCTTTTTGTTGAGTGAGGAAAGCTTTGAATGCAGCAAACTGAGCATTCAACTTGTTACCATTCTCCTCTTCATTAACATGTCTGCCCTGACTTTCCCTGGTGGGCTTGAGGATTTAGGCATGCCATGTAGCTTCCAGCAGGTGTCCTTGGTGTGGTTTGTGCTTTTGCAGTGCTCACAGAAAAACTTTCCAGTTCGATCAGTAGGCTTCCTGACAGTCTCAGTAACCTCAGCAGGCTTCCCGACGGTCGGCAGGTGGCACTTTCGGCGGGGGTTGTCGGCGGGGAGTTCGGCGAAAGATCACTTTTCTCCTGCTTTCCTCATGTTTGACTTCAGCAAACATGGATTTGAGATTGGGGAGAGGTTTTGTTGCAAGGATTCTTCCCCTAACATCATCAAGAGTAGGATTCAGTCCAGTAAGAAACTTGAATACTCTCTTTTTCTCAATAATGTCCTTATAAAGGGCAGCATCCTTGACATCATTCCAGGGGTGAGTTTCCAACATATCTAGGTGTTGCCATGCCCTAGACAGTTGGTTGAAGTATTGAGTTACGGACATATCTCCTTGTCCGTAATTTTCAATCCGAGCTTCAAGTTCATACACTTCGATGTATTGTCTTTCTTGGAGTAAAGATCCCCGGCATTATCCCGGATCTCCTTTGCGTATCATACATCATAAAGTTCTCACTAATCTCTTTTGTCATTGATCTTGTGAGAATGGTCATGACTTGATTATTAGTAGTATCCCATGCTTCAAATCCCGGGTCATCTTCGGCGGGGGCGGGTTTGGAGCCGGATGTATCCCATCTTACCTTGTTCGAGAGATGTACATTTTCATAGACCTTGACCACAACAAGTAATTGTTGCCATCAAGTCTATGATTTGTGTAAGATGAAGAGTCAGTGACCCCAGTCTGCTGAGGTAGCTGGGACTCAACTGAGGGTGAGGAAGCTTCAGATAATGAAGACATTCTTGATTCAGCAGGGTACTGAGAATTTGTAGCGGATTCAGGAGTTTAAGTCTCTGATACCATGAAGAGAGTTTGAGAAAGTAAATAATACTTGAGTAAACTTCAACTTGTTTATTCATATTGAAAGAATGAGTATAAATAGATACAAGAGAGGCTCCTAGCTAGTAAAGTAAAAGTAACTAGAGCCGGCTAGAAATAAATGCTAGAGTCGGCTATGACTATGCTATTACATAATAAGACAAAATATAGTTACTTTATGACTACATATTAATTGTTTATTTAATACAATTAATATGTCTCTTTGATACATAAATAACATGTTACACTCTAACGTGTTATTAGTACAACAATGTAATATTAACCATATTTCCACAGAAGCATATTGGTTATGAGTATAACCTGCTGAGCAAACTAATTGCCAAAACTATTTTGAGATTCATTGGGAGTCTAGATACACTGTCTGGACCTAAGATAGATATGCTGATCATCATCTGCAGAGTATGAAGTTTGATTGGGCTGGATTTTTCATACACTACATGAAGAAGGTGTTTACTGAAGACAGAGATGGTGTGAGGAAGTCCAAAGTCAAGCCCCTAGGTCTACCGATTCAGACCTTGTTGAATCATTTTCAGATACCTGATATTTCATCTGAAAAGATTAACAAATCGAGGTATAAGCCAGAAGTTGCTACTCCTATTCCTGGCGTAGATGATGATGAAGATGTGGATGATGAAGCCACATAAAGTGATGATGATGGAGGAGATGATGATCCTGGTGGTGAGCAGGTCAAGCAAACTGTTAAGGAAGTTACTAAGTCTGCCGCACCTAAGAAGGTTGCTGAGAAGAGAAAGGCTGCCGATACAAGAAAGATAACTGAAATGTTAAATCCAAGGAAGACAAGCAAGCAAACAGCAGAGACTGCTGAGTCTGCTGAGGGTCCAGCTGAAATTGAGGTTACTAACACTGCTGTAGTTGCAAAGAAGAAATCTATTGCTGAAGTTTTGAAGGAGCAACAGAAAGAATTCAGTAGAAAGAGGAAGGCTACTGAGACTGAATCAAAGGAACTGTCTAAGAGAATGAAAGAAATTGCCAAGAAAAAGAAACATGGCAAAGGGAACCAGTTGAGGATTCTGGAGGCTCAGAGGGAAGAAGAGGTAGGAGAGGCTATTGAAGCTGAGCCCCTAACAACTATTAAGCCTACTGAGATAGTAGAGGTTGTTGTTGAGCAACCTACCGAAGAATTACAGCAGGCTGCTGACCCTGAGCCTGCTGTAGAAGTTGTTGAATCCTCCCCTGTAAAGGCTGCTGAGCCTACTGAAGCTACACAGGTTGTTGTTGAGCAACTTGTTGAAGAACCATAGCAGACATCGAGTCCGCACTCGTGGAAGTTGAAAAGTTGGTACAAGACCATGCAAGTTCCGCAATAGTTCAGGAGGAAGAGCAGTCTGCTGCTAACCCTATTGATGAGCATGTAAGTCAAGGGGAAGTTAGTGTGGAACAGATGGAGGTAGTAGGCACTAATATACAATCTAAGCCACCTACTGACCTAGAGGCATCTGTTGAAGAAACTCTGACTCTGCTGGTTGAGACCTTTGGAGGTCAGCAGATTGGACAGACAGCTCCTAGAAAGCCAACCATGCCCTTTGAATGACAAGAGAAAAAGAAGAAAGAAGGGTATGTTGATCCAAAGCTCCAGCTGGTAGCTGTTTACTTTCAGTGGAAGTTTGATTTTTATAAAAGACAAAAGCCAGCCGCAGAACTAATGACAGATTTTGAGGAGTGGGCATTTGGGAAATTAGGAGTGGAGAATCTGCTGGATTTGGTTGATACCTCTCTGTTGGAAGCAAGACTGATGGATCTTATTGATGAACAAAAGAAGGAAGAGGGTATCAAATTCAAAGATCCTAGAGATGAATCAGACAGTGATGACTCTTCATCATTTGATTCTGGTGATGATCATCCATCTGGTCCAGGAGGAGTCAGTGGGACTGCATTGATTATTGAACCAAGAGTAGAGCGCCACCGGTGTTTGGACGAGTCTGCGAGAGGCAAGAAAATGAACAAATGGATGAGGATCTGGAGGATCTCACCATAGACGGTCTGGAGGCCTTGATAAATGATGGGATAAACCTTGGAGGCAACAGACTGGTTGGTGCATCAGATACTTCATTTGTTGTAGAAGCTGCTGAACAACCTGAGGATCAGCAGAATGAAGATTTGGATGATGAGAGGGTTACTGGTCATAGTGAGCCTGATGTCAGTTCTGAGGATTCAGCTCAATATCAAGCATGGATTGACACTCAGGACACTCTATCCAAAACTGCCAATTTTCTACGAAGGGTTACTGATGATAGGGAATTTCAAAGAGATAACATGGCTGAATTCCCTGCAATTCTTGTACAGAGAGTGCTAACCACTGAGGAACAGACAGTTATTGCACAGAGATTGGATATGGTGATGGGATTTGAAGGATCACCTTTGATTGAGGAGGTTCAGGTTGCTGAGGTACAAACAGCACCTGAACAAAGGTTGGAACCGGTGGTACAGGTTGCCGAGGTACAAACAGCACATGGACAAAGGTTGGAACTATCTTTGGGTTTGGAGAAAACCCCTGTTGTTGATGTTGTACAGGCTGCTGTAGTAGAGCCTACTAGAGGAAAGGTCACTGAGGGTAAGAGTAGTCAGCAGACTGATGTAATTGATGAGGATGAATGTACCTTTTGGACTATGACTACAGTGATGAAGAGTTTCAAGTGCTCGAGGAAGAACCTATTGATGATGAACCTCAACGGGCATTTGTACCGGTTTTTGAAGAACTCGCTCTTGATCCTATTCTGGAGGAATTCCAAGGACCTAACCCTGCATGAAGGGATATGAGCTATGCCTTGGTTATCAGCAGACAGAGGCAACAGTACAATGTAGAAGAGCCTGCTGATGGAGCTGCTGGAGAAATGGCTGGTGGAGTACCAGCACATGTCTTGGAAGAGTTGAGGGCTGTCAGGAATGACATAACACAGTTAAGGACTCAACTTGACAGACTGGAGCATAGGTTTGAAGAACTGATGAGCCTTGTGGACAACAATAGAAAGTCTACTGAGACAGTTGCTTCAAACTTCACATCTACACAGTATGCTATTGCTGATCTGACACAAGATGTGAGAGGGATTAAACATGGCAACACACTGAAAGAGAAGTTTTTGAAAGATCAACTTGCCTCTATTCATCAGAAATTGGATAATCTTCTTTGAAATACATAGACCTCGCCGCACCTCAACTTCTTTGTACTAGATCCTAAACTAAGCGAGAGGATAACTCTACTTTGGAGCAAACAATGGAAGGAAGGATTACTTGCAGGTTGATACTAGAACTGAAATCGGACAACTGAGTAATCTAGTAATCACCCAGGAGAGTGTTCATGGCCTGCTGTCCCGTTTTGTTGATGATGTCAATAAGGGGGAAGAGAGCCAAACAGCAGTAGCAAAAGAGGCTGCTAGAATTTTTGCAAAGAAAAGATGGGAAGATGACACTAATGCATTCAGAGAACCTGCACCTGGCAGACTTCCACTCACTATGATCTTCTCAGAGAATATAAGAAAGTTTACAACAGCAAGAGGAGACCTTATCATGACAAGGGCTTTCTTGAAGGGTTGAACTCCTTTCTGGGACTCAAGTTTTGGGAAGTAAGAGTCAAAGCCTTGAGAGCTGCACATAGAGGTGGAAGAGGTGGTAGAGGTGGAAGGAGTTTACCTACCACATCAGCAAAGGAATCACTAAATGAATTTAAAGAAGTATACATGCGCTTAGGCTTTAGAGTACATCAGATCAATCTCACTCTACCTGATGCATGGAAATGGTGGAAAGAAGTGAATCCTCACATTGATTTCTCTCTTATTGAAAATGAATGGATGAGAGAAATGGTTAGAGAAATAAGAGCCTATCAAGAGCAAGTAGAGAAGGCAAGAGAAGAAAGAGAAAGAAGACACTAGATCAGCATACCTTATCTGCTTTATTCTTGCTGATTCTAGACTGTAATAATTTTGAACAACTGATTATAATGAGAAATGTCTTAGTTTGTTCTGTTTTTGTTTTTAATCTTTTTGCTTTGCTGTAAGGAGGGTATTGGTATCATCACCAAAAAGGGGGAAATTGTTGGACTTATTTTTATGTTTTAGTGATGAGTGGCAAAGGCAAAAAAAGATGTCTAGATCAAATGTATAGGTTTATTAGAGTTTGATCTTTGTATAGGTTTGATCAAACAAGCACTGTAAAAGGTCAGCTGACTTACATCAGCAGACTTGTCTAGATCAGTAGGGTACCTGAGTCAGTAGACTAGTTTAGGAACCTGCTGAAGACTGAAAGCTGAGGGCTCAAACTCAGTTATTGAAGGCTAAGGGATCAAACTTAATATTTAAAGTCAAGGATATGGAGTCAGAATTTAGAGAAGTCTGTGATGACCTAAACTGACTACATATACCTTGTGTACAAGGTCTAAGTTCCATAAGTTAAGTGGTGATTGGAACTTAGTTATATTCAAAATGGTGTAATCTAACTTCACAATAAAAAGTTAGATATAAGAGAAGTCAGCTGAAGTGTTTTAATAAACATAACAACTGGATTAGCTGACTTATACATATTTCAGCAGACTAATACCTTCAGGAAACTGCTGATACATATACCTCGAATTATTCAAAGGTTACATTGGAAGATTACAAAGAAAAGGACAGCTAACAACCTCTGATTTATCAAACAAATCAATGGTTAAGATTAAAGGGACGTTGGGATGATTCAGACCTTTATCCAATGGATACAAGTCAAAGGGTGGACATACTGTATATTGTCAAAAAGCATTCTGACAGTGTCAGTACTATGAACAGTGACAGAAAGCAAGTCAAATGGGACAAATCTGAAACGGCTATGTTTGAATTTCAAACATAAGTCACAAGGATTCCTACCTATAAATATAGGACTCCAGATTCAGATACAAGTGATGATTTTCAAAAAGAAAAACATAGTATAATCTTGAGCTTCAAATTCTTATCAAGAAAACACCCTGCTGAACCTACTGAGCATAAAGCTTCTGATCCAGAAAAGTTTTTCAAGTGTAATCTGCTTTCAAGCTACATCAAGTTTACACATTTGAAGATATCAAGCTGCTGATCATATCATCCTGATCAAGCTGCTGAAAGCTGAATCACCTACTTTATTCAATCTTTCTTTTACAAGGAATCTGCTGAAGACAGTGAAGCACATTTGTGTGTCAAGGATCGTTGTTTGTGGTGGAGGTGGTGAAGAGGCAATCCTAACCTTCAAGGACCAGTGGAAGACTTTGGAGCAGCAATCCTACTGTTCCAAGTGTTCGGTTTGTGAAGCCATAGTTATTGGTGAAGGACAAGCAACTTAGGGATTTTTGTAAGCGCTATCTCGAGAATCTCTAGTGAATTACCACCAACATCACAGGAGAAGAGTGGACTGACAGGATTACACCACCTGGAACCAGTATAAAATCTGCCTACTTACTTTCTGCATTTATATTCCGTATTTAGGATATTTAGCACATCAACTTACTCAATCTAGCAACTGAATCACACACATACACTACTGAGTATCTAATACTTGGTATCATATTTTATCAACAAGTAATAAGGCTTAATTTATATATATTCCGCTGTAACAAATTCAGTAAAGTTAATAGTCGACGGACTACCGACGACGGTCGACGGACTGCGAGCATCGGCAAAGTCTGTCGAAGTTCCGAGTTTGTTAACTCCAAAAGTTTTAAGTGTTAAGTTTATTCACCCCCCTCTCTAAACTTAACCAAAGCATTTTCAAGGGACCAACACCTTTCCTTATAATCGAAATATTACACTGGGTGTAAAAATCACGTTGGTTGACTTGGTAGCCAACAATGTAGTGAAGATATATGCGACTTGTTCTTCAGTTGGATAATAATCAATAACAATCTTTTTTTACGAACCAACTCTCTTATATAATGATATTTGATATCAATGTGCTTGCTACGACCATGAAAGACTGGGTTTTTCGATAGTTCAATAGCCGATGTATTGTCACAATAAATCTTCATTGGTTCAGATTGATGATGATGCAAAAAATCAAGAATGCGCCTCAACCACACTGCTTGTGTAGCACTACTTGTGGCTGCCATATAAAAACAATCACCTGCTGTTTCTTCGACGACCATGAATAAACGCCGGATCCCAAGAAAAATGCATAACCATAAGTGCTTTTTCTCTGAACCGTGTCACCGGCACAATCACTATTCGTCTATCCAACAAGAGAAATATCATTTGCACACGAATAAAATATTCCAAGATTCTATGTACCTCTGATATATCTTACTATGCGCCTAGCTTCTTGTAAATGGGATTGACGCGGCGACTACATACAAAGACTTATAAGTCCAACATCATAGGTTATATCCGGCCTAGTCGAAGTCAGGTATCTCAAGTTTCCAACAAGACTTCGAAAATATGTAGGATCAACAAACTCACCAGTGCCATCTTTTATCAATTTAAGTTTTTCTTCCACCGGAGTTAAGATTGGTTTAGCACAATCCATCTTAAACTTCTTCACAATATCACCTGCATATTTCTTTTGTGAAATGAAGATTCCAATATCAATTTGATGTATCTCCAAACCAAGAAAGTAAGACATCAAACCAAGATCTGTCATTTCAAAATGACTAGCCATAGCCTTCCTGAATTCAGAAATCATTTATGCATTATTACCAATAAAAATAAGATCATCAACGTATAAGCACACAATAATGATATCACCTCCACCAGAATATCTGACATATAAGGTATGATAATGAGGACATCGTTCAAAACCATGATCAATAAAATGAGTCGATATGAGTATACCATGCTCTCAGGGCTTGTTTGAGTTTATACAACGCCTTTTTCAAGCGATAAACTTTACTTTCTTGTCCTTCAAAAATATATCCTGCAGTTTGATCCACCTAAACTTCTTCTTCAAGAACACCTTTGAGAAAAGCAGATTTCACGTTCAACTGATAAATTTTCCAAGAACTTTGAGCAGCAAGTGAAATAACCATACGAACTGTATCAAGTCTTGCAACAGGAGTGAACACCTCAAAATAATCAATACCTGCCTTCTGCTTGTATCCTTTTGCTACAAGTCTAGCTTCATAACGATCCACCTCTCCATTGGCTTTATAGTTAGTTTTGTACACCCATTTTACCCCAATGGGTTTCTTGCCTGGTGGAAGGTTTGTCAGCTCCCAAGTATCATTCTTCTCAATTGTATGAATCTCATCATTCATGGCTTGTATCCAGGAATCGTTTCTCGAAGTTTCTTCAAAGCTAACTGGATCACAATCTGCAAACAAAGCGAAATTAATGATTTCTTCATCAGACATGTCATTATCATTCCAATGACGTAATCCTGCAATCGATCTGGTAACTGTCTTTGTTGTTGTGGATGACTAGACGAAGATTCAGTAACAATTTCCTCTCTTGGTGGTTCATTTTGTTGTATACTAGAACCAACAACTGGAATAGAAGCACTGCTTGGTTTTTCAACTTGCTTAGGTGACCAATCCCAAGCTTCTTGTTCTTCAAATATAACATCCCTGCTGATAACAACTTTTCCTGTTACCGGATTAAACAACTTAAAACCTTTTGTTTGATGAGAATATCCAATAAAAATACACTTTTTGGATTTATCATCCAATTCATTTCTCAAAACATCAGGAACATGGGCATAAGCAATACAACTAATTAATGTCCAATACTTGGTTTTCTCGCTGTCCATACCTTATATGGTGTTTTTCCACCTGGTATACTTCTGGTAGGACACATGTTTAAGATGTAAAAAGCACAAGCAACGGCCTTTGCCCAAAACGATTTAGGCAATTTCTTAGAATGAATCATAGGCCTTACCATGTCCATGACTGACGATACAGGGTTTCACTCCCTCCACGTGTCGTCTATCGGTTGGTCATCACACTAAGAAATAACTCCAGGGTATTCATGTCGATGCCCAGGATCGAGGCTAGGGCAATCTAGTCGAGTCCAGGCTACGACGATCGACTAACGAGAAGTGCAGGGTATTCAGCCCACACCAACTAGCAGTGTAGGACAACGAGTCCCAGAGTCGATTACCGCAGGTCGGAATATCGATATCGAGGACGAGTCCGCATCGGTATGTACGATGGCCCATTAATAGCGATAGCTTGGGCAAGGGGTTAAGGCCCATTTAAGGGTAAACATGACAATAACATAAGCCGACTTAATCTTAGGGTTAGGGCAAGTGTTGTCATTATAAATACCCCATTCCAGTAACTACGTAAGGCTTGATTCCTGGAACCTAACAGGATACGTAGGCAATCTAAGATACAGTCTTAGATTCAGCCGCAAATACCAAAATCCACCACCGCACTCCTTTAGGCATTAGGGTTTTGTGTGTGTTCATCACTAGATTCATAAAGGGCCCGGATTACTTAAGGTGACATAATTTGTCATCGTCATTGGCGCCTCTCTCAAGTCTGGGGGGCTTATGACGATACAGGGCTTCACTCCCTCCACGTGTCGTCTATCGGTTGGTCATCACACTATGAATTAACTCCAGAGTACTCATATCGACTCCCATGTTCGGGACAACGACTATCGACTTTAGAGCAGTGTGGCACAGCCAGTCCGTAAGGACAGAGTCCACACCAGCTCGCAGTGTAGGACAACGAGTCTGGAGTCGATCACCGCAGGTCGGCAGTATCGACATTGAGGACAGAGTCCGCACCAGCTGTCCAGGTCCGTTAGTAGCGATAGCTTGGGCAAGGGTTAAGGCCCATTTAAGGGTAAAGATGACAATAACATAAGCCGATTTAACCTTAGGGTTTAGGCAAGTGTTGTCAGTATAAATACCCCATTCCAGGAACTACGTAAGGCTTGATTCCTGGAACCTAACAGGATACGTAGGCAATCTAAGATACAGTCTTAGACTCAGCCGCAAATACTAAAACCCACCACCTCTTTCCTTTTTGGCATTAGGGTTTTGTGTGTTCATCACTAGATTCACATCAGGGCCCATAATTACTAAGGTGACATAATTTGTCATCGTCAATGACCATTCTATTTTTCCTCTCTGCCACTCCATTATGCTAAGGAGTATATATGGTAGTCATCTAATGTTTGATACCATTATTTTCCAGAAAATCATCGCAGACAATATACTCAATTCCTCCGTATGTTCTCAAAGTTTTAACCTCATAACCACTTTGTTTTTCAATGTAATTTTTAAAACTTTTAAAATATCACATGCATCAGATTTATTTATCGTAAAATACACCCTGCTTTTCGACTGAAGTCATCAATAAAGATATAAATTACTTTCTACCTCCATTGGAAGGTTCTTCAACATAACACAAATCCGAATGAATCAGCTCCAGTGGTGTACTTGCCCTCCATGCCTTATTCTTTGGAAATGGATATCTGTGATGTTTTCCTAAAGTACCTGACTTACAAACTTTATGCGAAAAGTCTATATCTGGCAATCCCAATACTGACTTATTCCGGACAAGAAACTTTAAACTTCCAAAGTTCATATGTCCAAATCTTAGATGCCATAACCATGTATCATCAAAACTCACAGAACTAAAACAAGGTAAACAACCACAATTAATTTTCAGCGGAAATAAACGGTTATTACTCATGTTTCTTTGGATCACTTACTGTGCAAGTTCCTTGATTGAAGACTATGTTATATCCTTTCTGTGACAACTGTCCAAGACGTAAACTAGGCACATAGAATACATCAGCAATAGCATTAGAAGAACCTTCTTTTAAAGTGTAATCGATTCTCCCTTTTCCAAGAACTGGTACCTCAATATTATCTCCAAATTTAATAGTCGATTGTACAGAAGTATCCAAATCAAAGAACAATTTTTTGTTCCCACATATGTGATTACTACAACCTGAATCCAGAATCCAATCATTTTTCTGGTTCTCATTAGTTACAAAATTTGCCAATAATGAAGTTTCCAAACTATTATCATTATTTTCTCGCAACCTTAGCATGATTTTCTTGATTATTCTTGTAACGACAATGATTTTGATAATGTCCGAACTTCTTACAATTGTGACACTGAATTTTCGATTTATCTTTTTTCGAAAAATCATTACTTTGTTCATTATGACCAGAATCATTATTATTTCTTTGGTAATTAAAATTACCTCTGCCTCGGCCTCGTCCTCGTCCTCGACCACGGCCTCTACCACGAAAATTTTGACCTTGTTGACTGAACTCAACATGATTCGATGATTCTGCCTTTTGATTTGACACTTTTAGTTGTGCATGTAAAGCTTCCTCAACAATAGCAATAGATTGTTGATCAAGAGAAATTTCATATGATAATAACTCACCTTCCAATTGATCTATAGTCATTTCATCAACATTTCTGGTCGCTTCAATGACCGTTCTCTTCGTATGAAATTTCTGCGTGAGAGATCTGAGGATTTTCCGCACTACCCGTGCCTCCGTCAGCTCTCGCCATTTGCGTCCATTTTGTTGGAGATATATCGTACTTTTGCAATAAAATCACCAACTGACTCAGTTGTTCTCATCTGAGCCAACTCAAACTGCCTCCGCAATTCCTGCAAACGAACCTTTTTTAATTTCTATATTACCTCGGTTGACGTTTACAAGGATCCCCATGTCTCTTTTGCTGACTTGGCGTTCATAAATTCATTATAAACGCTTAACTCGACCGCATTATTGAGATAATGACGAGCTAAACGACCATTCTTTATTTGTGCTCATTTAAATTTTCAGTGGCATCGGGAATGTGAAAACCGTTTTTAACGACATCCCATACACCAATGACCTCGAAAAAATCTCTCACTTTCCCGCTCCATTGATCAAAATTATTTTACCGTCAATGGTAAAAACGGAACAAGATTGTATAATTCTTTCTCCCTCCATAAAAAAATATTGAAATGTGTGCCAAATAATTGATATTGGTCGGATGGACCTGTTCAATGCTTCAATACACCAACAGTATTGGCAAATTGCTTTTGACTTCTTCACTTCAATTTATCACCGTTCCTTTACGCTTCCACCCAGTGATTTAAGACAATCAATTTTGGAAATGATGGAAAACTTCCTCATAAGTGGAAAAAAAACGGAGGATTAATGGTGAACTTTTTTTTTTGAAAGAACATAGAGGAGCAAAAGGAGCAATGGGCAAAGTGAGTTTTTTTTTCCTTCACAATGGACTACTGCGGAGAAGATAAAAGTATCAAAAAAATTTGGAAAGCTCTCGGCTGAAAAGCTAGCTGAAACAAGGTTACAAAATATATGGGTTTTACTGGAGTAAGAAATGGAAATATTGCGACTGCAACTTCTCAAAAGACCTCACCGGAAAAACAATCTTGGTCGGAGGTAATGGCTCAACCTATCTCTGATACCAATTGTAGAAGATACACAGTGTTTCAAGAACACATAACACAATGTTTCAATGTCATTGATACAATTACAATTACAAAGACATGCTTTGTATTAGAAAACTTTGTTCTTAAGCTTGTTACTTGGTTGATACAACCACAATCAAAAACTCATGCTATTTATAGCTATAAACTAAAGTGTGAATACAACAACAACTGCATCATCCGGTGAACAGTGACAACCCTACCCTTTCGTGCAAGGAGTACTTCAATTCGTTTATGGGGTACTTGCAACCTATAAAAGGCATAGGTATGCAGACGAAAATTCATAAGTTTGAAAACATCATCAGAAAAACTTTGAGTGTCCTCGGGTTTGATTCAAACAAGTCACTATTTGAATCAAACACCCCCATTGTATCCTGAAAGAAATTTTCATTTTATCCCTTAGTGACAAATCGCGTGGGACGAAATATCTCTTAAAAGACAACGTTATTAACGTGCCTTGGAGTTTCTAATTCTCTGTCAAATCCTAAGTACTACATTTTTTTCCAACACTTATCGTGTTTTTAACATCCATAAATGCAAAAAATTAATAAAACTTGTTTGTATGTCTATTTTTTTTTTGGGGGTCAAGTAAATTTTTTATTGGGGCATTTATCAATTAGAGTAAAAAAAAAAATTTGGGTCTTTATCAAAAAAGAAAATTAACACATTATATTAGGCTGGATCGGATTAAATCTACACGAATTTTTTTTTCTTTTAACGAAATATGTATCGTTGGGCCTCAAACTGACGTTCCGACAACAAGATCCTTAAGCAGTCTCGTGCAAATTAAATTAAACGTAGGGCCGGCCCTGAACAACAGTGATATATATATGAACAAATCTCCATACCAGTATAAATAAATCTACTGCAACTATTTTGACTGGGTAAAAAATCACGTTGGTTGAGTCGGTTGACTTGGTAGCCAACAATGTAGATTTTGTTCACATCTACAAGCTAGGTGGGAAATAATTTTATACACATAATATTTATGAACTAATGACGTGAAATGACAATACTCCCTGCGTCCTAATTTGTTTGTGACATATTCCTTTTATGGATGTTCCAAAATAAATCTCATTACTAATGTTTAGTTTTAAAGTTGCTTCTTAAATATCTAAAATATCCCAAATATCAATATTTATTGAAAAATGTAAGGACAATATAATTAGGTGTAATTATAAATTAGTCATGTATTTAATGACTAAACAATGTTATAAATGATGTTTTTTTAAATTTCAAAAGTTTCCAAATTGTCCCAAATAAATTAGGACGGAGGGAGTATATTTTTTGGAAACCGGATCTTTTGAAACGACAATATATTGTTAAAGATGATTTTCGGAGATGCTCTAATATGTTTCATTCCAAAACAAAAAATAAAAAAAAAAAAAAAAAAAGAAAAAAAATATTAAATAAAATAATAAGCCCAACAAGAATCAGGTCATGTTGTGCTATGTATATACAAAGATGCCAAAAATAAAAGTAAGCAAGAAAAAGACGAGTATTCTTGAGAAGAAAATGAAGATAAGTCGGTATAAATATTACTTTCATCAACCCAAAAGATTTCACATTATTTCAAGTGCTTTGAGCCTGCAGGCTTCTTTGAACACAGTAGCCATGATATCAGCTAATAAACATACTTGTGTTGCTGTATTTGCCATGCTCATTATTTCCAGCAGTAAAGTTCTAATCTTTAGAATAATTAATATTCCCTACATCCCTCTTCTTTATCCATTTCTCTTTTTTTTTTTTTTTTTATGTATTTTAATAAATGTATGTGAAGATTACAGTTATTGATTTTGCAGTTGGTGCAGATGCACTTGAAGCCCCATTGAAAGAGAGAAAAGAGAACTTGCTACATTCCATGCTTTTTGGAGCCCCAATCACGGAGAAGAAAGAGAACTCGCCCCTGTCGACCATGGTTTTTGGAGCCCCAATCACGGAGATGAAAGAGAACTTGCGACACCCTCAGCTGCTGCTTTTTGGCTCTTCCTTTTCATATAGCAGGCGAGTCAGTGACGTTGACGTTGAATGTACTGCAGCTACTGAATGTGCAGTGGTAAACGACATTTGTCCTTTCATCCACTGCGGTCATTGTATGAAGACCGGTTTCGGTATAAGTCTCTGCCAAGGGCCAGAAAATTAAACCTGTTATAAATAAACAATGAATCGAAAAGGTTACACCGGTAACAAAATGGTTATAATAATTTACACATTCAGTATGACGTAAAATTATTTTAAGATCAATGGTTTAAAATTATCTTATGCCATTTGGTGTGTTTATTTATTCTAATCATTACACTACTTATGCATTAAAGACGTTACTTTATGAAATAATTAAGAGTTTTGCTTTCCTGTTCTTTCAATGGTATGAAACATGCCATACTCTTCAAATTGATGGTTTCGAATTTACCACATCGCACATCGGCCTAATACAAGTTAAAAGTATTAGGAAAAGGTCGTGAAGGACCACTTTTAATCTAATATGAGTAAAAAAGACATTGTAAAGGACAAAAAGTAATGAATACTCAATAATACCCTTTTTTTCCTAATTTTTTTCTAAATTATTAATTGCTATTCAATGTTGTTCATTAATTGATATTCAATATTGTTCAAACACTTTTCCTTTTTTTTAAAAATTTATTCATCACATATTTAATATGAATTAATGCTGCCACATTCATTGATAAAATTAATGATAAATCTTCTTCAAAAATAATATAGATACCCGAAAATAGCCCAATTTATAAATAAAAAATAAAAACTCTTTTTAATTTACTACTTATTACTATATCAATCTCTACTAATTGTTACCATATTAAGTTTTTTTTGTGTGTAAATACATGTATTAGACTGACTAGTACTAATTTACTCTAATGCCTGTTGCTACATTTTTTTTGTTGTAACTTCATTCTTTGTATGTGTGTTATTGCACTTTTTTTTTTCCTGATTAGATTACTACTAGTCATGTAGTAACATCAACATCCTCTAATAACACATGTTGTAACACAGGCCTTTTTCATCATGTAGTAACTCAACTATGTACACTCCATACAATGAATGTAGTTACGCATAATGTAGTATCACAGTGAAAGTCCACACATGAAGTAACATGTATTTCACGTTGGTTCCGTGAACAACCTCCGACGTAGTAACACCACTATACAAACACCCTCAAACATACTAACACATAATGTACACCCTAAACCCTAAACCCTGAAGCCTGAACCCTGAACATTAAACCTTAAACACTAAACCCTAAACCTGAATCCTAAACCCTAAACCTGAACCTTAAACCTTAAACCTTAAACCCTAAATCCAAACCCTAAAACTGAACCCTAAACTAGAATTTAGGGTTCAGGTTTATGGTTTATGTTTAGGGTTTAGGGTTCATGTGTAGGGTTTAGGGTTCCGGGTTTAGGGTTTAGTAGGGTTTATGGTTCAGGTTTAAGGTTTAGGGTTCAGGTTTAGGGTTCAAGGTTCAAGTTTAGGGTTAGGGTTCCTGTTTAGGGTTTAGGGTTCAAGTTTAGGTTTTAGGGTTCAGGTTTAGGGTTTAAGGTTTAAGGTTTAGGATTCAGGGTTTTAGGCTTTATCGTTCAGGGTTCATGGTTCAAGGTTTAGAGTGTACATTTTGTGTACTACGTTTGAGGGTGTTTGCATCATGGTGTTACTACGTCTAAGTGTGTTCATTAAACCACTGTGAAATATGTGTTACTTCATTTGTGGACTGTCACTGTGCTACTACATTATACGCTACTACATCTTATAAAGTGTGCATAGTGGTGCTACTAAATGATGAAAAAGGCATGTGTTACGACATGTATTTTTCTACATAATATTGATGTTACAAACATGTTACGCAGTATAACTGCATTGTATGATGTTGATGTGACTACGTGTTACTCAGTGTAATTGCGTTGTGTGGATTGGGTGTATATTGAAATTGATTGTGTGTGTTGTTGCAAGATACACCGAAAAAGATTAGTACTAGGCAGTCTAATACAAGTAGTTACACCCCAAAAAATAATTAATATCGTAACAAGTACTAAGGATTGATATAGTAACAAGTAGTAAGTTAATATACACGTGTGTGAGTGCATGAATTACTACATGTTGTTGAGCACAAACTTATATTGGGTTAAATTTAACGTAGAAAAATATGTAGTTAACATAGAAAAATATGTAGTACATGTCAACCAATATATGTAGTTACACCCAAGAATAATGTAGTAATACATGTTAAACATGTTGTACCACTGAAAATATATGTAGTAACAATTAATAAATTAGGTGTAGTTTCAGCGAAAAATATGTAGAAACACACATACAATGAATGTAGTCACAACAAAAAATATGTAGTAACAGGCATTAGATTCGATTAGTATTAGACAGTCTAATACACGTAGTTACACCCGAAAAAATTTGATAGAGTAATAAGTAGTAAATTAATATACATGTGTGTTAGTGCATGAGTTACTACTTATGAAGTACAAACTTATATTATGTTTAAATTTAACGTAGAAAAATATGTAGTTAACGTAGAAAAATATGTAGTACAACTATACCAAATACATGTACTAACGCAAGAACTTATGTACGAACAACTAAAGAATTAAGTGTAGTACCAACAAAAAAAAGTGTAGTAACACACAAAAATAGCATGTAGTTACGACAATTTAAATGTGTTAAAATCGAAAAATATTTGTACTTGTCACTATAATACATGTAGTTACACCCAGATAAGATACTACTAATTGTTCTTCAAAAAAAATAAAGATACTACTAATTGTTAATCCATTCATTAAGTATTTTCCTCAATTTTTTCCTAATTTTTTCCTTCATTTTTAATTATTAATTAATGCCTGCGAAGTTAATGCTGCCGAATTAATTATTTTCCTCCATCATTAATTATGAAGATATTTCTGCCAAATTTCCCAAAATAAAATAAAATAATATCCGTCAAATATCTTTTTTTAAGTAAGTTTCAAAAAAAAGTATATATATTTTGCTTTTGTTTTTTTTTTTTTTTTTTTTTTTGGTGCGTGTGTCTTTGCCTAAAATCCGAACAAAATGTGATGAGTCTTAGCTATAATTTTATTTTATTTTTAGGAAAAAAATATTTTTATTAAACAAAGTCATCTACTGCAGCATAAATTACATCATTTAGAGGGTGTACACCCCAATTAAAACGACCAACATGACCAAGTTCACGACGGGCCAACAAATGCGCTGGGAGATTACCCGACAATTTGACAAAAGAAAAGGACGCAGAAACAAAAGACGGGAGGAGCGCCAGACAATCACGAGCTAAACAGCAGAACACCGGCAAGTCATCAGACGGACTCGAGAGCGCTTGAACGCATAGAAAGCAGTCAGTCTAAAAAGTTACCCTTGAAAGGCCCATAAGATTAGCTTCTTCCATCGCCAGCTGAATCGCATGCAGCTCCAGAATCACAGGGCTGATGCCAGGGTCAAAGTGAAAAGAATACACCCCAGAGACCATGCCAGTTGTGCTCCCGAAGATCAGACCAACGCCACAACCAGACTTCGTGACAGATGTATCTGAATTGCACTTCCAGTTCCCCTTAGACGGGCCACTCCATGTAGCCGGGTGAGCAAGCCCTGCAGCCTCCGAAAGAGTAGAGGCCATATCCTGCCTAAACACTATTGCATAAGCAATAGAAGCAGAAACCACACGTGAGACATAAATAGGCGCATCGTTAAAAACCACACTGCACCGGGCCTTTCAAAGATTCTAGAGCAACATGCAAAAAGTAGAAAACTCATCCAGGGTATAATGTTCTAGTGCCGCTCCAAAAAATGCTTAAAGCTCGACCCCTTGATGGCCGACGAAATGCGAGGCGGCCAAGATCTCTTGGGCGTAGGCACACTCAAAAATCACATGGGCAAGGACTCCATCTCCCTGCCGCATGCCAAGCACTGCCCTGGCCCTAAGTTACGCTTGAGCAGTTGCTCTCCTATCGGCAACAATTCTGTAGACAGCTCCACAAAAAGTGGTGCACTCACAGAGGCACTTGAACCTGCCAGATAGCCCTCCAAACCCTATCCGGCCTTGAATATGACGTTGCACGCATAGAATCCGGCAATCCTTCATATAAGCTCACCGCAAGATGATTTCCTGACTTCACCGTATTTGTGCCTCTGTGATCATAATGCCATATCTTTTTGTTAGGGTGCGAGCTACCGCAACCGGCGTTTGAATGATCGCATCCACTTCCCAAGCCCGAAATTCCTGCAAAAGAAGAGGGAGGTTCCACTGAAGAGTGCAAGGAAATAACAGATCCTGCACCTTTCTATTCGTGAGTAGAGTATGAGATGAGTGAGTGATACAGAAGTGAGGTGGCCTTCCAACCCAAGAATCATGAAAGATAAAAACGGAGATCCCGTCTTTAATCCGCCACCGAAGCCTCTGTTGATGAAGTTTGTAGAATTACAAACAAAATAAAATACGGAATTATTATTGATCATGTAAAAGTTGCAAGTTGTTTACAATGTGGCTGATCATGGGGTATTTATAACATCATACACCACATGAATCAGTTAGAAGTAAGTTACAAAAGGTTATAACATATTACAACTAAATAACCGCTTTCTACACTATAAACTGATCAGTAGGTTGCTGAGTCTTCGTACTGTCAGCAGGCTGCTGATCTCCATGCTTGTCGAGAGCTGCGATATCTTCGATTGATCAGCTGAGTGGACTCAGCATTCCCATCAGCTTCTATATTGTAACACCCCTCTCAAGCTCTGAGTGGTTCATGAACAACTTGCACTCAGCATTCCCATCAGCTACTTTAAGTCTAAAAGATCTTTGAAACTCCCAATTTGTCTAGTAGATAAGAGAAAATAGGTGCATCTATGGCTTTGGTGAGGATGTCAGCTATTTGTTCTTTGGTATTGACTGGAAGATGTTTGATGAGTCCTGATTTGACCTTGTCTCTCACAACATGACAGTCAATTTCAATATGTTTTGTTCTTTCATGGAAAACAGGATTGTGTGCAATATGCATTGGACTGGCATTGTAACAAAATAGGACAACATGCAGCTGGACTGGAACTTGTAAATCCAGTAGTATGTAGATAAGCCATTGGATTTCACAAACTGCATTTGCCATGGCCCTGTACTCAGCCTCTGATGAACTTCTAGCAATAGTGGTTTGTTTCTTTGCCTTCCAGAAGATTGGAGCATCTCCTAGAAACATCATGTAACCTGATACTGAACTACTTGTTTCAGGACAGCCAGCCCAATCACATCTATAAACCCCTTAAGTAGAAGATTATTGTCTGCGGGGAAAAAGATGCCCTGGGCAGGATTGGTCTTCAAGAATCTCAGCAGTCTATAGGCTGCTTTCATATGGTTTTCAGTGGGAGTGTCCAGAAATTGACATAGTTTTTGGACTGTAAAGGCAATGTCTGGTCTGGTAAAAGTGAGGTAAATTAATTTACCTACTAAGGATCTATATGCAGTGTTGTCTTCTAAAAGTGGTGAGTCACCATATTGTAAGGTCTGCTTGGACTCCATAGGTGTCTTAGCTGGTTTGGCTCCTAAAAATTCATATTCTTCTAGGAGGTTAAGTGTGTATTTTTTTTTTGTGAAATGGATATGCCTTTTGGACATCTGGCAGTTTCAATGCCTAGGAAATATCTTAATCTTCCAAGATCTTTGATGGTAAACTGCTGATACAGAGCATCCTTTACTTGCTGAATCAATCATTCACTGGGGCTTGCTGCTATGATGTCATCAATATAGACTAGTAAAGCAATAAAGGACTGTCCTGACCCTTTGGTAAACAAACTGTGATCATTTTTGGATTTAGTGAATCCTTGAGCCTCCAAAGATTCAGCCAACTTGCAATTCCATTGTTTGCTGGCTTGTTTGAGGCCATATAATGACTTAGTATGCCTGCAAACTTGATTTGGTTTGGTTGATGCAGATGACCAAAATAGTAACGACCAACCTTAACCGGCAGAGTACCGGGTCAGAAGCACTCTATAGAGGTGATTAAGGTCGTATCCCACAGAGAATCAATCAAATACCAAAGTCATAATCGAACTTAGTTTAGGTCAATCAAAGGTTGTTCACGTTTTGAATTACACTATATATTTAAACTAACTATAAAGAGATATAAGAGAGACATAGCCAAATCATGATCCAACTGAATACTCTCACCCCTCTAATTGGCTATCTCGGGAACGAGCTTTACCAACCAACCATCCTAAAACTTATATTGACTCATTCATGGATGCAAACTCCTAAAATATTACTAGATGCCATACAACAACCTAAAACGATCTTAAAACACCTTTTCCCACACCCCTTCGCAACACACATTTATAAAAGCGATGTGTGTGGTCATGAACATGGTGATCAAGCTAATTCAAGCTCTAAGAACAAGTTTTACGACATGAATTTATCAATATAACAACAATTAAGCACTACCCATTCACAATTTCATCAATTAGAGGGTGAGTACGTCAATCTTCACATGATTTAGCTATGAAATGTTTAGCTACTCATAATAAAAAAAGAAATAACAATCAAAAAGAGAATCAAAGTCATAAAAAAAGAAAAGAAACTAAATTAATTACCAAAATCGCAGCAAATTGAAGTTGCAACAATCTTCATCCACACCCATGTCACTTGGGGCAGAAGAAGAACACAAAATGCAAAATCCAAGAGAGTTAAGCAAGAATCTAGGCTAGATTATGTTAAATTTAAGTAGTAACTAGTGTAGGAATGAATCTAAGGGTCAAGGAGAAGAAGATAATGGTGACTCTAAGGGTTTTTGGGGAAGGGACTGATCAGAAAAATGCAGGAAATTCACGTTTTTGTGCTGAAAAATGCATAACGAGCCGAGCTGCCTGAAGTTTGGCTCGACAGATTGTTCGGTACTAGATTGTTTTCAATAAATTGACTATAATGTTGCGTGTAGATCTCCGATTTGAGTGATTCAAGATGCATTGGAAAAGTTGTCAGAAAATCTACAACTCGTGTGAAGAAGTCTAAACCGAATTCCGTCTCCAAGATGGGTCAAATGTCACTTTAAGTCAGCTGTGAGTGTAAATGCTCGAGACAAATGATCCGTAAGAACTCCGTGGCTTTGGGTACACTCTCTCTAAGCCTCATACCTCATCGGTTAGGTTTACGAGTCACCTATTTCCTGCATCACAACATTCAAACACATACCGAGCATAACTCCGGAAGATAACTAGGGCTCGAAATGGGTGAAAATACCGTAAAATGGTGAGGTTTTCCATCTATTTGACGGTTTGCCTCAAAGTGAGTGTGCAATGTATTTTGCCCTATAAATGGTCTTGAACTACCCAATACAAGCCAAAAGTGTCATAAATGAGGGCTAAAACATTCCCCGAAGCAGCGTTTGATCGCCCTTGAGCAAAATGAGCGTTTTAAAAGAAACCAAAGAGTCAACGTTACATGCGTAGGTCAAGCCAGTTACATATCAAAGATAACCGAAAAGTAAAAGAGTAAATTCATGGTATTTAACCCTACCTTATCAAGCAAACGGGATGTGTATTCTCCTACATTTACCACGGTTTACCGGTGTGGATTATGGATGCTAGGTCATTGCGACTACACCATAAGCTCATACTTCATAAGAATCTCCACTAATCGGGGCCAACCGAGGCAAAGCAAGGTCGAGTAGGACTTGTATAGTTGTAACGTTAGGCTAGGGACGGGGTTAACCGAAAGGAGTTTCTGGGGAATATACAACAAAGAGATAAGCACGAGCAAGCTTAATCTTGGGGTGTAACAATACATAACGTAGTTAGCTCTCCCCTTTTCTAGCTCAAAATGAAACTAGAAACATGATCCAAACAATAAAACGCCATATCTTACTATGTCTCAAGTGTAACGAGGCACAAATGTATAAGAATCATGTTTCTACATTAAGGACTCATCCCAAACACCAACATCATATTACAAATCAAAACATGAGTCCTAAAACTTTTGGCTTTCTTTGACTCAACCTTTATTCACTTATCACAACTTTATTTGTATACTTTCTTTGATTTTTTTTTTTGAACTTGAAATTTTATTAGATTTGATTCAAAGGCTTTTACATACACAATAAATAAATCGAGCTCATACCCTCCAAATTGTGACATAGCTCGTAAAATACCGACTCCTATCAACATACACACCATTCTACCACCCCACACTTGCCTAAGCAAGTGTGATAAAATGAAATGACTAACCTCAACTCGTAGGGTGTTCAAGGGAATGTAGACCACAAATAAGGCTCAAGGGTCGGGTAATTACGGGCTAAATAATGAATGGCTAAGTGTCGGATGGGGGTCTAACCATCCTACCAAGGCTTAGGGGGGCTACCGTGGAATATGTTATGAGATGGCTATTTGGCTCTGGTCGGGTCAAAGAAACACCAGAACTGTCATCCCAAACTCTACCAAGGTTGTGTTAGGAAATCTATGCGGGAACGCAGCGGAATTTAAAATTTTATTTCCTTTTAACCAGGATCGACTTCGTTTAAGCAATAAACAAATTAGCTAAAGAGGGTGGTTACCTTGGTTGATCTAAAAGATCGACGCTTTGACCATCTAAGGAGAGTAGTTCTGCATAGAGCCGCCCAAGTGTTCGGCCTCTACCGCTAGTCCACACGAACAGCCCGCCGGAATCCCATCTTGGATTGCTATTGGAAAACTCCGGTTGCTAGACCGGCCCTTTTCCCCTCTCTCCAACTCTCCATAGGATGCTCTCTATTTTACACAAGAACTATTAGTTCTTGGAATTGTGATGTACAAAAGAGCTTGACACCCACCTCTTATTTATAGTCATAGGCGGCGCCTCAATAGAGTAGAAAGGAAGAAAACCTTTCCCAATAAAATAAGGAAAATATAATATATTGATTTATCTCATTTATTATAATATCTTATATCAAATAAATCTAGGATATTGTCAATATCTTATATTGAATATTTCCAAGATATTGTCAATATCTAATATTGACTATCTTTACTATATTACCATAAATCAATTTACACATGTGTATATATAACATATACATTACACATATAAAAAAATCTAATAATATCATATGTACATACATTGGTGCGCATGGATGCAAATCACAAATTTGCATTCAATGCACTCACACACGCATGTATTCAAAATATATCTATATTATTTTATTTTATTAATATCTAATATTAATAATAGGTAATATCATTAATTAAATTGCACAATCCAAGTGTATCTTATACACTTCAATGTGACGCCCCATATTGCCAAATATTGGCTTCCGGAATATTCTTCAATAACGACAATACGTGATTCGGTCTTAAGGATAATACACGTCCACGTAGTGGGTCCAACGTACGCATTCTCTAATACACGTTCAAGTGTCTCTACACTTCGATAGACGAGATCTATCCCCGCCCTAAAGATAGAAGACATCTAATACGTGCTAGCTTTGTTTATACTATCAATGCCCCTGTTTAATAGTACATCAGCCTAGAGACATTTAAGTATCAAACTTATTAAAGTGATTAGAGATCTTATCAACCATAATCTCCTATCATGGTTTCTCTATCACAGTTTAATACTAAGGACGTTATCATATAACAATTCATAATTGGTTCTTTAAAAGAACATATATATGACAACAGAAAAGCCATTTAATATATGTATAAACATAAAGAAATAGTAGAAATGATCCGACCCGGTCGGATCCGGTCCAACCCGATTGGGTTTAGGACACTATTCAACAGGTTGGCCATTCTATTTCGTCTCGAAGTTAATCGTATGAGTTCTAGGTAGCCGAATTGTGCTTAGGTCTACCATAATCGGTCACTAGTTACCATGGTTCATGAAATCAAAGCTATACGTGCATGAAAATCCCGTCTCTAAGATATGGTAGTAAGCCAAGTAACATGCATTTAAATATTCACTAAACCATTTATCATATCAATATGAAGGCTCAACATACGAATGCAACATCAATACCATGGAAAATTTTAAAATTTGCACAAATTTTACTAAAGTAATGACCAAACGATAAGCATACAACACAATGGCTACAATCAACAACGAAGCACAAATCATAGCTAAGCTTACCACCCCCCACTTTAAATGCTACACTGTCCTCAGTGTGTGAGAAAGAAGAAAGAAGGCTTAGCTTAACCCGGCAGAAAGGCGCAAATGAGTGCATATGACATATCCATGAAGCTTCATCTCATACACCTAAAGCCATGAAACCAAGAAACACGAAAAATGCATGCACGGGGAACAACCACCGTGCCAAAAGCAGGCAATAGATAACGAGATATAAAGAAAAGAATCAACGTAACATACATTGTCATAGTATAAATGAAGGTACTGAACTTGAATCACATGAGATAAAAAGATAATAAAAAGAGAAACGTCATCCATGAATAAAATATGTGCCAAAAATAAGCCAAATGGTAACAATCCCAGTCCGATCAAAGGATCAAATAGAAATTTTCACCCAAAAGATCTTATCCTAGGCCAAAATTCTCCACTCTTTTACCTAAGACTCACTCCTACTACTACCAAACAAAGAAAAATTTGGTTGCCTCCCGCAAGCGCCTTTGTTTTATGTCGTTGGCTCGACGAAATGACTTATACGGTGTCAACTTTCATGTTATACTATTGACACAAAGGTCGAAATTGTGGATAGAAAGAGGGTAATGATGGAGTTATACAGGTAGGAATGTCAAGTTTAAAGTCCTTGACACGACTTGAATCTACCAAATTTTACATTTGGATTCTTTCTCCCTCCATTGGCCTCAAACTCACTCTTCTCGCTCTTTGGCAACTCTTGATTGCTATGTCGCACTTGAAAGACCTCAACCTTATCAACCCTCTCGTGTTTACCCCAATCATCATATGGATGATCTACATGCTCATAAACCTTGATGGTAGCACTCTCATGTGAACTCTCAAAGTGATCTCTCCGGTTTGCATATCAAGCAAGGCTCTCCCCATGACCAAAAATGGTCTACCAAGCAAAATACGCATTCTAGAGTTCTTTTCCTCGTCTAAAATGACAAAATCATCCGGGAAAACAAACTTATCAACCTGGACTAGCACATTATAAACGATGCCTCTAGGATACCTAATGGACCTATCCGCCATAGAAAGAACCATTCTAGTTTTTCTAATACCATCAAGACCAAGTTCTTTATAAGTGGCGTACGACATAAGGTTCACACTGGCTCTTAAATCACATTGGGCGTTGAGACTTTTAGAGCTACCTATCATGCATGGGATTGAAAAGCTCCCGGGGTCACTAAGTTTAGGAGGAACTTTCTCTTGACAAATCGCAGAACACTCTACATTACAATAAACAACACTTTGCATTTTAGGCTTTTTCGATAAAACATCTTTGAGAAATTTAGCATACAAAGGCATGTTCATTAAAGCATCAACTAATGGAATGTTTATCGTCACTTTACGCAAGATGTCAAGAAAACGATTTTGTTTTTTACTTACAACACTCGCTTTCTTATCTTGAGATGGGGGAAAGGGAAGGGAACTCAAATCAAAATGAATGCAAGATTGTGATATACCTGAGTTTTCGTTGACCTCAGAAGTGTTGTTCACATGCTTACCCAAGAGATTTCCTTCGAGTTTCATGTCTTGCTCAGCTGCTTCATCAAAAACCAACACTTCTTTTGTCTTCTCTACCAACCCTACAACTCTAACTGCTTCACGACTTTCTGTAACCACATCATCATCCTCACCAACATGATACACCGCAAAGATAGCATTTACCTCATTCGGGTTTGTCATGGTATTGCTTGGTAGGCCTTGGACCGGTGCGGTATTCAAGTAATCGGTCAAGTGCCTCATTTGGTTTCAAGACTTTTCAATGAATCTTCCTTGTTTACCAAACGAGTATCTGTAATGGTCTTGTATTGCTCCACATTCTTCACAAAAGCATCAATAATCATTGTTATGCTTTCTATCGTCGCTTCCCATTAGAGATTCCTCTCTTGATGTTGTGGTTGGTGAGACAATCCCGGGGGTGCACAAGGAACTTGTGGAAATGGTTGATGATCTTGATTCAAATGGTGAGAAAAACCTTGTTGTTGTAGCTTTTGACCCATTTCAAGATCCATGATTGCCTTCTCCATAGATTCCATCTGTGCCATCATCAAGTTTTGTTGATCTATTTCTATAGTCTCAACTACCTTCATTTGAGGCTTGCCCTTATCCCATCGCCTACTGTTATCGGTAATCCTCTCAATAGTGGCATACACATTCGGGGTTGTCAAGCTCATTATAGATCCTTCACATGCCAAGTCCAAGGCATTTCTTGCATCATCCCTCAATCCGTAATAAAATATTAGCCATTGTGACCATATCTCATACCCATGATGTGGACATTTTCTTAGAAAAGCCTTCATTCATTCCCAAGCTTCATAAATTCATTCACCCGGATGTTGGAAAAAGTTTGAGATCTCAGCCTGGATCTTCATTGTTTTATGTAGTGGAAAATAGTACGATAAGAAAGCCGAAGTCAAGTCTTCCCACGTATGCAATGAATCATGAGCTTGAGAGTCTAACCAATCACAACACTATCTCTCAATGCAAAAGGGAATATCCTCAATCGGATTGCATCATCACTTGCCCCGCTTATCTTCATTGTCCCGCAAACATTAGAGAACCATATCAAAAACTGATATGGATCCTCTGTCTCAGTTCCATAGAAGAGCGCATGCACTTTTATCAAATTCCACACATGTGGTTTGATCTCAAAGTCACTTGCATCAATAAGAGGTAAGCGAATGGCATTATGTATAAATCTTGCACGTGGCATGAAATAATCTTGTAATCGGCCTTGGCATTGAATTGAAGCTTGTTGAATTGGGACTTGTGATACTTGGGAGATTGGCATGGGGTTAATGTTGTGGAATTGGTTGAAAATTGGTTGAGGTACTTGAGCTTGGAACATAGGTTGCTCATTAGTAAATTCCATGACGAGTTTAGATCATAAACTGCACAAACTCAAACAACAAGAAAACAATAAAATAAAAACAACCTAAGCCTAAGTCTTCCAATGACTTAAGAGATACCGATTTGATTCCCCGGCAACGGCGCCAAAAAACTTGATGACCAAAATAGTAACGACCAACCTTAACCGGCAGAGTACCGGGTCAGAATCACTATAGAGGTGAGCAAGGTCGTATCCCACAGAGAAAAATCAAATACCAAAGTCATAATCGAACTTAGTTAGGTCAATCAAAGGTTGTTCACGTTTTGAATTACACTATAAAGATATTGAAACGAACTATAAAGAGATATAGAGAGAGACATAGTCAAATCATGATCCAACTGAATACTCTCACCCCTCTAATTGACTATCTCGGGAACGAGCTTTACCAACCAACCATCCTAAAACTTATATTGACTCATTCATTGGTGCAAACTCCTAAAATAGTACTAGATGCCATACAACAACCTAATACCCTTTGCCCGGTTCAACAGTCCGCCTTTAAGGATTTAACTGACCGAAACAAGATTAACGCTCTAGAGTTGCTCAATTAATCAACCGATAAACCTCGTTACCTAATTGAATCTAAACAACTCAGTCAATTATAAGAAACGATCTTAAAACCCCTTTTCCCACACCCCTTCGCAACATACATTTATAAAACCAGTGTGTGTGGTCATGAACTAGGTGATCAAGCTAATTCAAGTTCTAAGAACAAGTTTTAAGACATGAATTTATCAATATAACAACAATTAAGCACTACCCATTCCAAATTTCATCAATTTGAGGGTGAGTTCTTCAATCTTCACATGATTTAGCTATGGAATGTTTAGCTACTCATAATAAAACAAGAAATAACAATCAAAAAGAGAATCAAAGCCATAAAACAAGAAAGGAAACTAAATTAAATACCAAATCGCAGCAAATTGAAGTTGCAACAATCTCCATCCACACCCATGTCACTTGGGGAAGAAGAAGAACACAAAATGCAAAATCCAAGAGAGTTAAGCAAGAATCTAAGCTAGATTATGTTAAATTTAAGTAGTAACTAGTGTAGGAAGGAATCTAAGGGTCAAGGAGAAGAAGAGAATGGTGACTCTAAGGGTTTTTGGGGAAGGGACCGATCAGAAAAATGCAGGAAATTCGCGTTTTTGTGCTGAAAAACGCATAACGAGCCGAGCTGCCTGAAGTTCGGCTCGACAGATGGTTCGGTACTAGATTGTCTTCAGTAAATTGATCATAACTTTGCTTGTAGATCTCCAATTTGAGTGATTCAACATGCGTTGGAAAACTTGTCCGAAGATCTACAACTCTTGTGAAGAAGTATAAACCGAATTCCGTTTCCAAGATGGGTCAAATGTCACTTTAAGTCAGCTGTGAGTATAAATGCTCGAGACAAATGATCCGTAAGAACTCCGTGGCTTCGGGTACATGCTCTCTAAGCCTCATACCTCATCGTACGGGTTTTCGAGTCACCTATTTCCTGCATCACAACATTCAAACACATACCGAGCATAACTCCACAAGATAACTAGGGCTCGAAAATGGTCAAAATACCGTAAAATGGTGATGTTTTCCATCTATTTGACAGTTTGCCTCAAAGTGAGTGTGCAATGTATTTTGCCCTATAAATGGTCTAGAACTACCCAATACAAGCCAAAAGTGTCATAAATGGGGGCTAAAACATTCACCGAAGCATAGTAAAGTTGACTCTCATCAGCACATCCTGGAGGTAACTGCATGTATACTTCTTCATGCAAATCTCCATGTAATAAAGAAGTATTAACATCCATCTGATGTAGGTGCCAATTGTGGGTTGCTGCTGCTTCAAGTAAGGCTCTTACTGTAGTGATCTGGACAATTGGTGAGAAAGTTTCTTGATAATCAATCCCATATTTTTGAGTGTAGCCTTTTGCTACTAATCTAGCTTTATATCTCTCTACTGATCCATCAGGGTTGTATTTGATTCTATATACCCATTTGCACCAAATAGGTTTTTTGCCTGGAGCAGATCAACTAACTCCCATGTGTGAGTCTTTTGTAAAGCTTCAATTTCTTTATTCATCGACTCCTTCCATTCATCATGCTTGATGGCTTGATTGTAGGTCTTGGGCTCCTTAACATCATCAATAGTATTAATGAATCCGGCATAGTCTGTTGAGAGGTTTTCCAGACTCATTACCGCACTCAGTAGATGTGGAGTCTATTGAACATTATGATCACCCCTTTGGTAAAAGGTTGGTGATTTCCTTGTTCTTGTGGACCTTCTTGGTTGTGTGGGTTCAGGTGGTTGATTCACTGGTTCATGCCTTGTATTGGATGCATCAGCTTCTGTTGATCCCATTGCTGGTTGGTCCGCTGACGCAGTCAGCAGGTCATCAAAACTGTCCATTACTGGCAAATGAACAGGCATGTCAGCAAGATATCTAGGATTTCCCAAGACCTACTGAAAAAGAGGAAAATAAGTTTCATGGAATTGAGTATTCTTAGCCACAAAGATATCTTTGTCGGTAATATCTAAGAGAATAGCACCCTTGGAGGTGGTTGAATTCCCAAGATAGACACAAGTTCTACATCTTGAGTCAAATTTGGTTCTATACCGCTGAAGTGTACATGAAAAGACTAAGCAACCAAAAACTTTAAACACAGAATAATCTGGTTTGGTGCCATAAAGAATTTCGTGTGGAGTGTGCTTTCTTTCAGCAGTGGTGTATGTAGGCATTAATTAGTTTAACAGCATGTAAAAGACAAAATCCCTATTATTCAATTCGTAGATTACTCTGGAACCTCAAAACTCTTGCAACATTCAGCAGATGCTGATGTTTTCTTTCAACAATACCATTTTGCTCAGGTGTACTAACATAGGATGTCTGATGTATTATCCCTACTGAGCATAAAAGTCAGTAAGTTGAAACTCTGCACCATTGTCAGATCTAATCACTTTAATAATTTTATGAAACTGAGTAGAAGCATATTTAACAAAAGATTTAATACGGTCAGAAGCTTCAGACTTATGCCTCAGAAGAAAAACCCAAGTAACCTAGAAAAATTATCTACAACAGTAAGAAAATATTGTTGTCCATTCACAGTAGGGTGTTTCAAAGGACCCCAAATATCCATGTGAACAAGGTCAAAAATAGTGTTTACAGTAGTGTTACTTAAAGGAAAAGGACTTTTCTTTATTTTTGCCATAGGACAAACATAACAAAGATCATGATTACAAAATTGGACATCAGCAGACTGTGAACTGGTGACTTGCAGTCTCTTATCAGGCAAGTGTCCAAGTCTGTAATGCCATAAAAGTGCATCATCTAATCTATCAGATAAAGTGTGATTCTCTGCAATTGGTAACAGAAAGCTTTATGGGCTGATCCATGACATAAAGTCCTCTTTGTAACTCAGCTGAACCAATCATGTTCTTGTTCTTGTCCTGCAAAACACACTTGTTGCACAAACGGCAAACCTTTTGTATGATTAATAAAAGAAGGTAAAGATAAAAGGTTATACTAAAAACCAGGAATGCAAAACACAACATGTAGGACCAGTTGAGTGTTGATCCTCACTTGGCCTATGTGTATGACAGAGACATTTTTTCCATTAGGTAATCCAATTTTTATACCAGATGAAGGCTTAGGATTACTTAATAGATCTAATGATCCTACAATGTGATTTGTGGCACCAGAGTCCAAGATCCATTGTATTGATCTGACTAAATTTAGGTCACCTGTTCCTGTGGCAGGTGAGTAGTGTGTAACAATGTCAGCAGGTTGGCCAACAGCAAATCCTGCATGCCTTGGAGGGTCACTCAGCAGAGCCATCAACTTGTCAAGTTGTTGTGCAGTAATATTTGGAAACCCTGGTCCAGCAGATCCGCTTGGTACCTGGTCTTCTTCTGCTGACTGCTCATCTTCCACCATATTTGCCCTTTTTGACTTGAAACCAAGAGGAAAACCATGCTTCTTATAATGGGTCTCCTCAGTATGACCATTGAATCCATTAAAGCTACATTGCATCTTTTTAGGATTTTTGGGCCTGGGATTTGCAACAGAGTTAGGTCTGCTGATAGTCTGATTTTGTCATTGTCCATTCTTTTGTGATAACAGGACCATGGAATCTTGATTCTTGGCCTTGTTAGCCACATATGACTTCTGTCTCTCAAACTTGATTGCCATTGCAAAGGAATCATGAATTTCTGGAAAAGGCACCACCAACATTGCATGTGAGACCATTGGTTCAAATTCATCCCTTAAACCTTTAAGGAATTCATGACATGTTCAGCTTCCATATGATCCATCAGATTGTTGATTGCATTGTAGTGACATTGAGGATCACAAAAATAGATTGTTATAGGCCTGATGGTCTTGATTTCTTCCCAAAGAATCAACAATTTTGTAAAGTATTGATTGACAGAATTTGTGCCTTGTTTCAGTAGATGCATTTCTTCAAGAAGATCTGAAAGTCTTAATGCATCAACATTTGAAAACCTTGCTGCAAGATTCCTCCATAATGCATGTGCACTCCTGAAGTACATCAAACTTTGTGCAATGGTGTTCTCAACAGAATTCAAGATCCATGATCTCACCATTGTATCACACTGCCTCCAAGCATGAAAGTCTGCTGAATCTGCTTCTGGCCTTTAAATTTTACTGTCTATGAAGCCAATTTTATTCTTGGTGATCAACACCATCTCCATGGACATTTTCCAGGGATTATAGTTGTTTCCATTCATCAATGGCTGAACAAGAACCAGAGACGGATTCTCATTAGGATAAACATAGAATGGACTGGAGGGACTCATTTCTTATTTCTTAGCTGCCATGGCTATCAAGAATTGCCGAATTGATTCTCAAATCAATCAATGATGGAGAAAATCTGATCAAGAAATGACCAAAACTAGAAAAAGAATAACAATTTACTCTCAAGAAACTGAAAACTTGGAGAAAAGATGAAGAACACTCTCATGTTTCTTCAAAATACGCAGGAAAGCTTTTAGAAATTCTCAAATTTCTGCTCTGATACCATGATGAAGTTTGTAGAATTACAAACAAAATAAAATGCAGAATTATTATTGATCTTGTAAAAGTTGCAAGTTGTTTACAATGTGGCTGATCATGGGATATTTATAACATCATACACCTCATGAATCAGTTAGAAGTAAGTTACAAATGGTTATAATAGATTACAACTAAATAACCGCTTTCGACACTATATCAAACTAATCAGCATGTTCCTTAGTCTTCGTACGTCGTCGCCAGGCCGCCGATCTCCATCTTTGTGCCGTCAAGGTGTCCGTCGATATCTTCGATTGATCAGATGAGTGCACTCAGCATTCCCATCAGCTTCTATAGTGTAACACCTGCAACAACATATCCCTACCCTCTAATGAGCTCCGCCATAAAAAGGACGGCCTAATCCCTAATCCTGCAATAATTATAGTCATATGCGAATGGTACTTAGCATTAAGAACTCGACTTGCAAGTGCTATTGGATATGTTAGGAAGCGCCATTCCTACTTAGCCAAAAAGGCTAGATTAAAGCATTCCATATTGCGGAACCCCAAGCCACCAAGTATTTTGGGCAAACAACAAGTGTCCCAATTTTGCCAACGCACCTTCCGCTTGGATTCAGTGTCCCCCTAGTAAAAGCCACGAATATAACGCTCAATATCCTAAACCAATGTGACATGCACTTTGAAACTATGCGTAATGAATGTCGGGATAGCTTGCAAGCTAGATTTAATCACAACCTCTTTGCCAGCTGGAGAGAGTAATTTATCCTTCCATCCCGACAATTTCTACCACACCTTCTTGATGATGGTCAATTTACACCGTTATTTATCTAATTATTACCCCCGATTCTAGCTTAAATGGTCTTTAAGTGGTTAATAACTAGTCGTCTCGTGCATAAATTACACCCGAACCGAGTTACGACTCGTTATTATGTAATTAGCCATTTTATTATATTATTTGATATTACAAGCCTTGTTTTATGGTTTATTTATAGTGGGCTTGATTTGGAAGCGATTGGAATGGAATTCGGAGGAGAAAAATGCACAGAAACGGACCAGGAACGGACCAGGCGAAGTAAGCAGAGGCCCAGGCGAATCCTCAGGCTCGCTGGCAGCGAGCCCTGCTCTGGCTGCCAGCGAGTTGGCTAAATTACCCCTGCTTCTCCAGACGCGTAATCTATCTCGTTAGGGTTTAGGATTTCCGAATTAGGTCGGCTGACGGCTATTCTAAGTCGGTTTTACAGCCTATATAAACTCCCTTTTATTAGTCAATTTGTACATCGACTCATAACACAAATTATAAGTTTTTCAGAGCAGTTTTAGTACAAATTTCCAGCAGCAATAATGTGAGTTATTTGTATTCACTTTTTCTTTCATATATGTTGTAATTAATCACCCCCAATTATTGTTTATCGTTTGAGGTTGTTCGTTCTTTACCGAACGATGTAGATCTAAGGGTACGATATGAGGCAGTGGTGATTCCTTGTCTATAAGGATCCACGCGCCCAGATCTGTTATCCGGTGACCTATAGATGACTTTGGTATGATCAACAATCGTGTTTCTAGTAGATCTATATAATTGCTTGATGAATCTCTATTTTATCCGTTACGTATATAGAAACGCTAAGATTTAGTTGTTCGCCGCGTCAATCTAGCCACGTCTTTATGGTGTGATTGTCCACCTAGAATTTCTTATCTTAGTAGGTATGGATACGGATACGTTGCTCGTCTGTTTTAATTAGCGTATGATTAGGAAATACCAATATAGGACTCCTAGGTCGGCTCATGAATTGATCTTCTGGGACTTTTAGCGAGATCTAGATCTGTTCTGTATTTAGGAATTGCATGCACCTAGTTATACGTACATCGTAGATTAACATGATACCTACAAAGTTAGTGTTAATGGGACAGAGACTGATGCGATCGCCTAGGAAGTACGCCTAACCATAGGAATGTTGCCTAGGTGAGGAATACGGTTAATATCGGCATCCCTAGTTTTGTAAGCGTGCGAGTTATATGAGATGGAGGCCTACGAAGCGAAGTCACGTAATGTAGCACAGTGATCTAGATGGCCTAACCGGAGCTAGATCTAGTTTAAGGTATGACTCCCGTAGCCAATATAAAAGAAATACGAATCGGATTAATAGTTGTCGAGTCTAGCTTAATTATATAGAATCACTAGATCCAAACGATAACATAATAATTGGGGAGGTTAATTACGTTGTTTGTGTCGTGTCCTTTATCTTTCTTGTCTCTTGTTGGTCGTAGACCGCTTTATGTCCTTGACATGAATGATTAATTTCTTGTATATAAATGATCCACAATTGGTTCCCTGTGGGATCGACCTTGATTCGCTATAGCTATACTACGATGGACCTAGTCCTCTTGCTAGTATTGGTTTATGGTGGTCAAGTATTTTATTATCACTTGATCTACGTCATCAAGTTTTTTGCGCCGTTGCCGGGGAACCAACGGTCAATTTTATATATAAATAATTTTTTATTCATGTTAAGTTTTTTTGTTTTAGAGTCTGTTTTTACGTTTTTGAGTCACTCGGTTGTATCCGCTTCGTGTAAAAATTCCGCATTCTAAAAAAGCGGTTTCGCTCGCTCCCGCCGAGACTACCTCTCGCTGCCAGCGAGCCTGGTCAGTTTTCTGGGATTTCGCGTGTCTGTTTATCTCCGTATGTTTAATCCATAGGTCTGATAGCAGCATGGGAAACCATGTTAAAGTCAGTCTATGGTGTGTTTGTTTTATGTTTTTCTTCTGTTTGCAGAAACCAGGGAAACAATAATCCGAGTCAGTAATTTTTCGTGGGCGCTGAGAAAATAACCCAGCAACATGTGGAGCTACGAATCTACGATGGGAAAAGCGATGGAAGCAATACCTTTAAAGCACCAAGATGGCTCCGAAAAAAGAAAAAAAAAGAAAGAAAGAAAAGAAGAATTAAAAGGCTTAAATTCTTCGTGGTATAATATTAAAGGCAAGGAACTACCTTTTTTTTGCTTATGTTTTACTATCTTTTGGTTTTTTGAACATAAGTTAGCCTATACATGAACCTGAGTATGAATCTTAGCCCAGAGTTGGTTTGTAAGATTAATTTTATTAGTGTGGAAGGTTCTGCCCCAAATCTGTCTCATCTAGAGGGTGTAGGGAAACATGTAGTCGTTGAAAGGAAGCAGTGAATAAAGAGTTCCTCGTAGTTCTGTTAAAATCTCTTTGTCCTATGCATGAGATTGCTTCTAGTGGCCACGGGAGCAACAATTTGTGTAGTTTGAAGAATTCTCAATCAAAAGAAGACGTTGAGTTTTGAGAGAGCATAATGAGGCAGCATTATAGAGGATATGATTAAAATGGGTCCCTAGGACTAAATCTGCCTAGAATTCACTAATTCCTAAAACGAGAGCCGAGGTAAGAGCTTTGTATAAATGGTATGGATAGATGTCGTTTCCTAGGTCTCACAACCAAGGGAAGGGTATTAATCCGCAAAAGCGACGAGCCCACCTCTTATAGTTCTCAAAGGGTCAAAGTTTGGTGAGCTATGAAGGATGTCTGACAAGGATAATTTTTGGAAAGTCGAGCTGAGGACTTTAAACTCAGAACTACTTCTTTAAAACCCTTAGGATTTCTTTTTAGTTTTTTATGTTTTGTTTTCTTTAAGTCAAATAAGAGTAACGTGACATGTGTTGAGGTTTTTTATTTGCCATGTTCCGATGGCCATTAGGCTAAGGATGTGCAAAACTTTTTTACTCAATATAGGCCACGTGAAGTAGAGTTCCGTAGGAGAGTCGAGAAATTGTTAAAGAAAAGGAAATTTATCAATCAACCTTAAGATGGAAGCATTGAGAGAGCTTGAGAATTATTGAAAATGTAACAGAGAATGATTGGTGTAAACCGGAACTATTTTGGTCAACTTCCAAAACTTTTTAGAATGGCGATCCGAGTGAAAATCCAAAGTTGTGTGCAATTCAATCTGCAACTACCCTTATCCTTTCTTTTATACCTTTTAACCCTTCAACCTTTTCTATTCTCTCACCAATCTGCCCAACAGTTCACATTTCTAACCATTCTTTCATCCCCTCTCTTTCTCTTCATCTATTTCACTCTCCCACCCTAACCCAATCCCTTCACCAATACCTACCCAAACCCATATTCTAAAACAATTTCCACCCACCCAGAACACAATTTCTGCCCCATCCCTATATTATCTTTTCTTACCATCCTTATATATCTTTTTCTAAACCCATCATACTTACAAAATACCCTTGTGTTGCGGAATTAGAAATATTGCTAAGTTTTAATGATTATCTTTTCTCATTTTGGTTTTCATGATCCTAGATGGGGTAAGTGTAGCTCTGAACCTAGCTAGATTTTATAAGTTTTTTGTTCGATCGAAATACAACTTCTATTTCTACCGGAAGATTTCAATTTCGCAATTTTTCTGACCCTTCCGGCACATATAGATGCTGAGTTTTGTTCTAAAATATCACACCGATCCGACCATGTTGATGACGTTGAGACCTTCTACGTGATAAATTGGGTGATTAGTAATTTCGAGGAGAAGCTACATCTCCCTAAGTTGTTGATATCCAATCAAAACGTGAAGCGTCAACGCTAAGTATCTGATTTTATCTTTAGCCTGTAGGTCACATTCAATCTGTTATACCTTACCAAGTTTCTCTTTTACACTGGATTGAATACGTTGTCGATCCAGTCCACCTCGTGTTTTTCACATGGGGTAATGCTTTTTGATCTTTGTCTTCTCCTCCTGGTTTCAAGAATATTTATGTGGTGGAGGATATCGATGTAGACTATAATCTTTTGTTGATTGTTTATTTTTCTTTCTATTTAGTTTTTTTTTTTGAGTCCGTATATCCTTTATCTTATTCGTTTTAGTAATTCATGTCTGAACTAGTAGTTTTAATGCTATAAAATAAACATTGTGAGGGCTTAAACATCGGTTTGAGGTTTATTTTATTCCTTTAACTGCCCCTTTTTTATTATTACTTTTTATGGGCTAACGCTGTAACGAGTTTCGAGCTTTGTTGAAGATTTGTTTTGCAGCGATATATCTCTGGTTAGGTCCATGGTTTGTCGAGTGCCCCGGAGTTCCTCGACTTGTTCCACTACCGCGCTTGACCAAAGCTAAGTTCCTATCTTTATTTTATTTTATACATTGAGGACAATGCATTGTTTAAGTGGGGGGTACGAGTCACTTAGCTTCCGTATATCAAATAATTAATAAATGTGTAAAAATTAAAATTTTAAGCAAGAATCACATTTCCTTTTGTGAAAACCGAGCATGTATAGATAATGAAAGAAGCTCTTAAGCATAATTATAACTTATTTTTGCCATGCTATCTTCAGAATTGTTTAGTAAATATCATATCACGCTGTGTGAGTAGTTTTGTATTAAACATGTATTTTGTCGTGGAATCAACCTCTTTAAGCACGTATAACTTGAATGCTAAGTCTGAAAGGTTAGGTGAAAATTTATTTTTTCCGGAAGGTTGAAACATGAACTACTTGACTTTGTGATTACTTCTTCTTGCCATACTTTTGATAAGGCTAATATCGATGATTGTGAAGCAAAAACCGGGCAAGAAAAAACAGGATTTGGTTTATAAAATAAAAAAAAGAAATTTTTTTTATGAGCGTTTAGGTTAGAGACTGCTAAACCGATGGAGCATAAGATGCACGGTTGTAAAACAAGGCAGTAGGGTAGCAAGTTCGTGGAGATTTGAAGGTAGTTTCTTGCTAGGCACCCACCATTGCAAGTTACTGTCCCTAGAATCAACGCGGCCCTGGCAAAGAAACAAACGTGAACTGAGAAAAGTTTCTTGGTTTCCAAATCCGCCCCGCTTCACTAGAATCTGGTATTACACCTGTATTATTTGTTAACGATAAGGAGGCGTCACAAAGTTTTGAGTGGTGAAAGTTGCATCTAGAGGACATTATAATTCGAATCTCTCTATTTCAAATACTCTGCATGATGGTTATATCACACACACGTTGATTCAATGACGAAATAGTGGTTAATGCCTAACTGACAAACGTGTTTGCTATTTTATTTACTTTTGGATTTTGAATGAGCCTGCTATCAATTAGTAAATTATGTTTCGGTGGTTCTTTCGCCTTCTGTGTTTGCTCGGGACGATCAAAGGCTAAGTGGGGGGGTAGTTGATGATGGTCAATTTACACCGTTAATTATCTAATTATTACCCCTGATTCTAGCTTAAATGGGCTTTAAGTGGTGAATAACTAGTCGTCTCGTGCATAAATTACACCCGAACCGAGTTACGACTCGTTATTATGTAATTAGCCATTTTTATTATATTATTTGATATTACAAGCCTTGTTTTATGGTTTATTTATAGTGGGCTTGATTTGGAAGCGATTGGAATGGACTTCGGAGGAGAAAAATGCACAGAAACGGACCAGGCGAAGTAGGCAGAGGCCCAGGCAAATCCTCGGGCTCGCTGGCAGCGAGCCCTGCTCTGGCTGCCAGCGAGTTGGCTAAATTACCCCTGCTTCTCCAGACGCATTTTCTATCTCGTTAGGGTTTAGGATTTACGAATTAGGTTGGCTGACGGTTATTCTAAGTCGGTTTTACAGCCTATAAAAACTCCCTTTTATTAGTCAATTTGTACATCGACTCATAACACAAATTATAAGTTTTCAGAGCAGTTTTAGTACAAATTTCGAGCAGCAATAATGTGAGTTATTTGTATTCACTTGTTCTTTCTTCTATGTTGTAATTAATCCCCCCCCAATTATTGTTTATCGTTTGAGGTTGTTCGTTCTTTACCGAACGATGTAGATCTAAGGGTACGATATGAGGCAGTAGGGATTCCTTGTCTATAAGGATCCACACGCCCAGATCTGTTATCCGGTGACCTATAGATGACTTTGGTATGATCGACAATCGTGTTTCTAGTAGATCTATATAATTGCTTGATGAATCTCTATTTTATCCGTTACGTATAGAGAAACGCTAAGATTTAGTTGTTTGCCGCATCAATCTAGCCACGTCTTTATGATGTGATTGTCCACCTAGAATTTCTTATCTTAGTAGGTATGGCTACGGCTACGTTGCTCGTCTGTTTTAATTAGCGTATGATTAGGAAATACCAATATAGGACTCCTAGGTCGGCTCATGAATTGATCTTTCGGGACTTTTAGCGAGATCTAGATCTATTCGGTATTTGGGAATTGCATGCTCCTAGTTATACGTACATCGTAGATTAACATGATACTTACAAAGTTAGTGTTAATGGGACAGAGACTGATGCGATCGCCTAGGAAGTACGCCTAACCACAGGAATGTTGCATAGGTGACGAATACGGTTAATATCGGCATCCCTAGTTTTGTAAGCGTGCGAGTTATATGAGATGGAGGCCTACGAAGCGAAGTCACGTAATGTAGCACAGTGATCTAGATGGCCTAACCGGAGCTAGATCTAGTTTAGGGGATGACTCCCGTAGCCAATATAAAAGAAATACGAATCGGATTAATAGTTGTCGAGTCTAGCTTAATTATATAGAATCTCTAGATCCAAACGATAACATAATAATTGGGGAGGTTAATTACGTTGTTTGTGTCGTGTCCTTTATCTTTCTTGTCTCTTGTTGGTCATAGACCGCTTTATGTCCTTGACATGAATGATTAATTTCTTGTATATAAATGATCCACAATTGGTTCCGTGTGGGATCGAACTTGATTCGCTATAGCTATACTACGATGGACCTAGTCCTCTTGCTAGTATTGGTTTATGGTGGTCAAGTATTTTATTATCACTTGATCTACGTCATCACTTCTCACGGAGAAAATAAAACACCTGCCGCTTATTCTACCCAGTAAAAAAAGGCATGCCTAGATATTTACTCGTTCCATTCCCGATAGGAATCCGAAGATAGTCTGATATGTGCTCCTTGTCCTTCTGCCGGATAGCCCTGCCAAAATGTAAACTAGAGTTGTGAAAGTTGATAGCTTGGCCAGAAAGCGCCCCATACTGATTGAAAAGGTCCACCAAGGTCTCCAATTCCCAATCCATATACTCAAAGAGTTACATGCTATCATCAGTGAATAACAAGTGAGAAACATGGACATGTGCTTGCCCCGCCAAAGGAAATACCCCGAAGCAATCCACCCAGTATGGCTTGATCAAGTAGGACCGTCAGCCCCTCTGCACATATAATAAAATGAAATGAGGAGAGATGATCTGCCTGCCTGATTCCTTGAGTGGGCACAATCTGGGGTCCTGGACTTCCATTTACAAGAGCGCGGTAAGTAAGAGACGAGACACACCGGCGTAATAGGTCGACGAAAGCTCCAGGAAAGCGCATCTGGCGTATAACACCCTAGAATTAACTCCATTACACTCGGTCAAAGGCCTAGTCCATGTCTACCTTGATAGCTGCATGATTATGCCATACTCGTTCTTCTACCTTCATAGAGTGAAATGCCTCGAAAGCAATTATGGCATTATCTGTTATTAGTCTTCTAGATATATAGGTGCTCTGATTACCCAAAATAACATCATTGATCACCAACTTGAGCCTATTGACTGTACCATGAGAAAGAAATTTATATTGAGTTGCAGTGCAATAGGGCGCAACTCAAATACCCGGGTGGGAGATGCCACCTTGGGCACCAAAGAAATGTAAGTCTCGCACAACGAGCCCGGATCCATGCCCTCATTTAAGACAACAAAAATATCCTACAAAACCTCAGAGCCAATCACATGCCAATATTTTTGAAGGAAAAGTACATGCATACCGTCTGGGCCTGGAGCCTTCCTGACAGGGAGCTGCTTAAGTGCACGAAGAACCTCGTCCTCCGTATAAGGTTCGTTAAGAAGATGTATTTGGTTATCTGTCAGAGTAGAGAACTACATCCCCTCAATGTCCTATAATGGCAGCTATGACAAGGTGAAAATATTAGCAAAATAACGAGCAACTACCCCTTCAAGTTCTCCCTGCTCAGTGACTACAGCTGTGCGCTCATCAAACAAAAGATCAATAGTGTTCCTGGCCTGCGACTAGTTGCTTTGTGGTGAAAATAACTCGTGTTCCAGTCCATACCCTTCAGCCAGTCACTGTGCCCACCCTGTCTCCAATAGTCCTCATCCAGAGTATACAAATGATCTGCTCCTACAAAAAGGCCCGCTCGGATGCAATGCTATAGGCAGGGGACTCACGAATCAAGCGGATCTCCTCTTTTTAGCTGTAATGTTCTTGGAAATATTGCCATGTTTCTGCAAACTCCAACTTTTAAGGTCATGACCTAGTCCCAAATCCGTTGAGAAAGAGCGGCAGGGTCGGTGACGATAGGATTTTGCCAGCCTTTCTGCATTCTCTCCTCAAACTCATCATCTCGAATCCAGAAGGGATCATAATGAGAGAAAAAAAACACCTAACCTTTCCCCTAAGAAATGGATTAATCTTTGAAAGTAGCACCAGAGCATGATTAGAACAGGAATAGGAAAGGTGATAGACACGGTGGTTTGGGAAGAGTCTGCCACTCCACATTGCCAACACCTCTATCCAAGCGGACACAAGTTGGCTATACCTCCCATCTATTGCACGAAGTGAAAGGTGCTCCAAAGTATCCAAGGTCAAGCAAACCACAATCCGTTAAGACAGCATGGGATGCAACCATCTAAGAAATAGACCTCAAAAGTAGCCCTTCCACTCAGCCTGCAAAAGAATCTCATTAAAATATTCTACCACTAGCCAAGGCAACTGATGAGAAGCATGCAAACACCGAAGCAAAGTCCAAGAGTATATTCGCTCCTCCATCACAGGATTGCCATAGAAACCTGTAAACCTCCAAACTCAACCATCTGCATTTGTCATAAGGGCAACAATGTGCCCGTGACCATAAGTTGAGATGGCAAGATTAACACTAGACTGCCAAAGCAAAGCCAAACCCCCGCTAGCTCCCGAACTACAAACTACAAGAGCATTAGGGAAGCCCAAAGCACAACGAACAACTTGAAATTTATTTCTAGAGAGTTTTGTTTCAGACAAAAAAACTAAAGACGGCAAAAAAGAAAGTACAAGAGCGTTAGAGCTTTCACTGGACGAGGCAAGCCCAAACCTCGACAGTCCAACATAAGATACTCATGGCGCCGGGTGAGCCTGCTTCTCGGCATACTCCACCAATGGAATAAGATGCGAAGTGCGGTTCTTCTTAGTGTCAACCTCTCTATTACACTGACCTCAGCTTTTTGTTTTTTCCCTATCGGCTAGAGGATCCTCGAGGCGGTACCCCTGGCACGTGCTAACCGTGTGTACGTAGATACCCGCAGACGGGTCTCGTGATCTCTCAACATTGCATGCATGTTAACCGCTGGCATGAGAGGATAAGTTAGGGCCAAAATTCAATCAATCCCCTCTCGCGCCCAAACCACCCAAACCCCTCATCTCCTCCTCTCGAAGTCGTCCATCCATAGTAGATGGGTTGCGTGAAATATCAGCATTATCCGCAAGCAGGACCACCTCTCCCATGACCTGATCTGCTTTCTCCCGCAACCCAACTACCTCCCCCACCGGTTGCATGGAGTAACAGACCAAAGCGATATATGGTCCACCAGCACCCAGATCATTCGAACCACCGGAAGAGCCTGCTACCCCGACGTTTGCCCCACCGGAACCCTGCTCACCAATGCCCCCAAGCTCTACCTCCTCCAACAATTGTGATCGTCTTTCCGCCTTAAGCCATGGCCCATATGGCAAGGAACGTGATGACACTCTAAATGGTACCAATAATTATACCTATATTCACCCCGAATTCTGCTTAAGAGAGGATAGATAGGTTCGTTATTGCTTAGAATATGTGTTAAATGCTATGTGAGTGTTTCCAGGATCGTAATTCTGCATCTATGCTATTTTCCCGATGTATTGGTTCTGTTTTGTCTCGTTTTGTGTATTTTATAGGATGTGCCAATTCTGGAGCATTGGAGAACGGATCTGGACCAAAAGGAATGCATTGGGCTGAGTGATTGAAGTCCAAGAAGAAGCCTGGTGAAGAAAAAAAGAATATAAGGCCCGGTAACCCGAGGGTTAGGCCCGGTAAACCGGTGACTTATTCAACATGAAATTTATTCTGCCGCATTGTCTAAGTCGGTTAGGGTTTTAGAGAGTCTTAAGTCGGGCATTGTATCTATATAAGGTCGCAATTGTAGATTATTAAATTAGTATTACAAATACAAAATATATTATTATGCAATAAAGGTTTCTTGAGCTTTGAAGAGTTGCTTTTGGTTTCCTCCCTTCTTCCATCATCTCTAGCTTGAATAGATCGAGCTAGATCTCCATTGTTGAAGGTATGAAGCTTTGAACGTTCCTTTATTGTCTTCAATATGGTAGATCTGTTCGTATTTATGTGTTTTAGTTAATCTGCATGTTTAACAACCCCATAATTTACTTATTTTAATCGTACTGAGCAATGTAGATCCATAAATTAGGAAAAGCCGCCCCCGGTAAACCGGCGGTCTATACCGGTTTACCGAGGCATATTTTAGAAAACCTAAACTGGGATTCACTACAGCTACGTTGATCGGCAGGAATAATTAAAACGAGTAATAGGTCTGGCCAATCTAGTATTCGTAACTCGTAAATTAACATGAAGGACCGCAAGTGAAGTGTTAGTTAGGATATAGTCTTGATGGACCCTAGGATTGTGCTGGTCAATGTCGACAGCTGTCTAGGAGCGTTAGCGGTATGAGGTAACGCTCAATATCGGCAGTTCTAGTTCTTTATGCGTATGTGCTATTACAGACCAATTAAGGAGGGTAGCTTGCGTATAGATTGTCTACTGCCATTGTCGGAGTAGATAGGGTTAGGAATTGCACCCGTAGCTGATAAATATGATAATAATCATTAAAAGCTCGTGTTTAATCTAAGGAAATTATGTGGGGAAGTAAACATAAGGATTAACTAATCCAAGTTAGTAGATCGGTGAGGAGAGGGAGAGGTATACCATGGTCGTTTTCTTTTATGTTATTGTTGGTCAATGACCGCCTGTGTTGCTTCTTAATTAGGTTAGAATCGTTTATATGTATAAGTTGCATTGTCTCTGTGGGATCGACATTGACTCGCATTTACTATACTGCGATGTACCTAGTATTCTTGCTAGTAATATCGACGTTAGTGACTTATACGAGATCAAGATTTTTGGTGCCGTTGCCGGGGCCAATGGCCAATTTATAAATATAAACGTTTTAATTCTAATTAAGAAGCCGTTTTTAGTTCATTTTATTTTATTTTGAGTCTTGAGTCGTTATGTATCAATCCTGCACATGTTAAACTAGTAGAATTAGAAAATTCAGGGCCGGTATCCCGAAGGTAACCTCCGAGTAACCGAGGCCTGGAAAATCGATATCTGAGCAGTCCCTGTTATTCTGTGTTATTCCCTGTTGATTTTAGTTAGTAGGTCCGCAACAGTTGGGATCACACCCAGCTGAAGCGGAAATTGCTAACCTTTTCTTTGTTTTATTTTGTCTTTTTGCAGATTGATCAGAACACTTCAGAAATTTGATCGATTCAGAGTTGAAAAAGCACACACAAGTCAAACAATATGCCTAGAACAATCTTGAACATCACACCAATTACCATGTATCCCAGAACTGGAGCACGAGAGCATTATGAGACTATAAAGAAACGGTTGGAGAACGAGGAGAAAGCAATCAAGCAAGAGCCTGAAGATGACCTGAAGGAGTACAACACGTATCGTCTAGGTGAGTTTCCTTGCAAATTAATTGATATATCATCTTCATATTATGATTCTGATGATCCTGAAGAGGATCCTGACACGATGTTTTCTGAGCCTGAGGATTACCCAGACTCAAACACCGTGGTGAAGTTAAGAGACCTTGGCACGTTCAGACTCCCAATTTTTGTTAATGGAATATCCTTAGGATTAGGTCTCTGCGACTCTGGCTCGAGTTGGAATATTCTTCTTTTTCCCTCTGTCAAAAGATCAAACTTCCGGTCGTGATGAATAAAACCAGGACAATGACCTTCGTTGATAGAACCAGAGACATGCCTGATGGTTTGCTTAAGAAATGTACGATTAAGGTATGAGGGTTCACGTATCCTATTGACTTCACGGTCATAGATGTACCTGAAGATCCTAGTGCCCCAGTTCTTTTAGGATTACCTTTCTTAGCAAACGAGCAGGGCAGTTATGGATTTTGATAAAGGGGAGATTACTCTTAGGATGAATAATGATGTTGTTGTTAGGAAATAACTAGTTTAACGCATCGGAATTTAAAATTTGATTTCCTTTTCTAGATCGTTCTTCGTTTAATGTAATAAACACGTTAAGTAGTTTGACGGTTATACCTTAGATGATCTATAAGATCGTCGCTTTGACCGCCAACGGAGAGTAGTTCAATGCGCAAGCCGTCCACGCGTCCGGCCTCTATCGCTAATCCACACGAACCCCTCGCCGGAATCCTCCTTGGATTGCTATCGGAAAAACTCCGGCTGCTAGACCGGACCTTTTCTTCCCTCACAAACTCACTATGGAGAGCTCTCTATTTTACACAAGAATTTTGAACTCTTGCAATTGTGTTGTTGTTCAAAAGAGCTTGACACCCACTTCCTTTTTATAGAGGAGGTGGCGCCCCATATGATGTGTGGAGGAGAAGAAAACCTTTTTCTAATAAAATAAGGAAAATCAACTAGATTGATTTATCTCTTTAATTATAATTTATTTTGTCAATATCATATATTGATTATAATTATCTTATTACCATAAATCTATTTTTCAAAATCAATTAATATCTTATATTAATGTTATGGCAATCTTATTAATTAAAGTGCACAATCCAAGTGTATCATATACACACAAAAGTGGCGCCCCATTAGTCAACAAATTGACTTCCGGAATATTCTTTAATTAATCTAATTTATATATAATTAATATCTTGTATTTTATTTATTCATAATAAATAAATACCACCATATTAATTTACCACTATAACCTTTATAGTCTAGAGATAAACTTTCCTTATTTGGTCATCAACTATAACCGCATTTTAATCCGACTCGATGTTCATATGTGTGTGACCCGATAGGCTTCCGAGTATGTTGGCCGTAGACACAAAGTGCAATTTACTAAAATGCCCTTCATACCTAACGATCACGGGATAGCGTCTAGCAACACACCGTGACCCCCAATTATCGGAAGAGTCAAAAGCAATGACTACTATCTTTCATGTGAAGCGAGTTACCGTGTAACTTACAATCTCGTCGTCGTAATAATATCCATACGATCGTATCTCGAGTGTCAATACATTGACGATCGTATCTTATAACTGGATATCATGCTCTCTCGGAATAACACATTTACTCCCACTTTGCAAAGATTCTCGAGAGCTAGACATTCCTTATAAGAAGGCCATTTCGGATATTCACTCCCAATCATAGGATACGCGATTCCCGGACGACCAATCATGTATACTCCGCATGCTTCAATATCATACCCAATCACTACCGCATGATCGCCCCGTGGTTAGGAGAAATCTCAATAGTGTCAAAGCATGACAATCCACACCGTGATGCCATGAAGACTCCGGTCAAAAGGATAATTACACAACCGCCACATAGTGTGACACTTAATGTAAGTGGGTCAGTCTAACGTACGCATTCTCTAATACACGTCCACGTACAGTCCAAGTGTCTCTACACTTCGATAGACGAGATCTATCCCTACCTTCTAAAAGGTAGAAGACATCCAATACGTGCTATTCTGATTATACTATCAATGTCCCATTTGATAATATGTAAGACTAGAGACATTTAAGCACCAACCTTGTTATAGTGATTAGAGATCTCATCAACCATAATCACTTTCATGGTTTCTCTATCACAGATTGATACTAGGGACGTTACTATATATATACAACAAATAATATGAAGATAAACAATATATAATAACATAAGTGCTCTTATTAATCATAACAAAGTTATTACATGAACTAAATAGACTGTAAATGACCCGACCCGGTCGGATCCGGTCCAACCCAATTGGATTTAGGACACCTTTCCAACAATCTCCCACTTGGCCTAAAGCCAATCACCCATATGCCTAAGCCCGTGCAAGTGAACATGTTTCTCATGCTTAGCTTGAGACAATGCCTTGGTCAACGGATCAGCTATGTTATCATCCGTGTGGACTTTCTCTATCTTTACATCTCCTCTATCTACTATCTCTCTAATCAAGTGATAGCGCCGTAGCACATGTTTGGACTTCTGATGAGACCTTGGTTCCTTTGACTGAGATATCACTCCATTATTATCACAGTACAGAGGCACTGGACCTTCAATGGAGGGAACCACACCAAGTTCAGTAATGAACTTCTTCATCCAAACTGCTTCCTTCGCCGCCTCCGAGGCTGCTATGTATTCGGCTTCCGTTGTAGAGTCCGCAGTAGTCTCCTGCTTGAAACTCTTCCAGCTCACTGCTCCGCCGTTAAGCGTGAAAACAAATCCAGATTGTGACTTAAATTCATCCTTGTCAGTCTGGAAACTGACATCTGTGTAACCTCGTAATACTAAATCATCATTCCCGAAAACCAGGAACATATCCCTAGTACGTCTCAAGTACTTGAGGATATTCTTAACAAACAATCCGGTGACCATCACCTGGATTGACCGGTACCTACTAGTCATACTAAGAGGGTACGAGACATCCGGTCTTGTGCATAACATGGCATACATGATAGACCCGATCGCCGAAGCATAAGGGACTTTATTCATTTGTGCCCTTTCCTCCTCTCGTCTTAGGACTCATTCCCTTTGACAGGTAGACCCCATGTGACATGGGCAGCAATCCTTTCTTGGACTGCTCCATGCTGAATCTCTTCAGCATTTTGTCTATATAGGTGGATTGCGACAAACCAAGAAACCTTTTAGATCTATCTCTATAGATCTTTATTCCTAGGATATAGGCTGCATCACCCAAGTCCTTCATTGAGAAGTTCTTGGACAACCAAGCTTTGACTGATTGTAACATAGGCACATCATTCCCTATGAGCAATATGTCGTCTACATAAAGCACTAGGAACACAATGGCACTCCCACTAACCTTCTTGTAAACACAGGGCTCATCTTCGTTCTTGATGAAATCAAACTGTTTGATTATCTCATCAAAGCGAAGATTCCAACTCCGAGAAGCTTGCTTTAATCCATAAATGGATCTTTGCAATTTACATACCATCCCAACGTCATTGGCTGTGAAACCCTCAGGCTGTGTCATATACACTTCCTCAGACAGGTTCCCGTTAAGGAAAGCTGTTTTCACATCCATCTGCCAGATTTCGTAATCATGGTATGCTGCAATAGCGAGCAAAATTCTAATGGATTTTAACATGGCAACAGGCGAAAAGGTTTCGTCATAGTCAACTCCTTGTCTTTGCTTATAACCTTTTGCCACTAACCTAGCCTTGTAGGTAGTCACGTAACCGTCCATGTCGGTCTTTCTTTTAAAGACCCATTTACACCCTATGGGAACTATTCCCTCAGGTGGATCAACTAAGTCCCAAACTTGGTTGTCTTTCATGGATTCCATTTCAGAATTCATGGCTTCCAGCCATTTCTCTTTGTCATGCCTTAATAGCACTTCCTCATAAGTTCTAGGGTCCTCATCTTCCATGAGATACACGCCGGTGTACCTTTCGGGTTCACGGCGTTCCCCGGTGGATCTTCGAGGTGCTAGTGTGTCTACGATAGAGGGTGACGTCACATTTGTATGTGGTGTCTCCTCTACTTCCATCAACGGATCGTTATCCGTAAGTGGTTCTCGAATTTCTTCAAGATCAATCTTACTCCCACTGACCCTATCCAGAATAAACTCTTTCTTTAAAAAGTGGCCAGTCCTGGCAACAAACACCTTTTGTTCCTCAGGATGGTAAAATTGGTACCCTTTGGTTTCCCTAGGATAACCCACAAACAGACATATGTCAGATCTAGGTTCCAGTTTGTCAGGCATGGTCCGTTTCACATAAACTGGACATCCCCAAGGTTTCATGTAACCTAGTGTTGGTTTCTTCCTTTTGAACACTTCATAGGGAGTGGACTCAACCGTCTTTGATGGAACTCGGTTCAGTGTATAGGATGCGGTTTCAAGAGCATACCCCCAAAACGATTTTGGAAGAACTACATAGCTCATCATGGATCGCACCATGTCTAACAAGGTGCGGTTCCTCCTCTCAGACACACCATTCATCTGTGGCGTCCCGGGATGGGTCCATTCAGGTAGAATCCCATTCTCCTTCAAATAGTCTTGAAACTCTCCATCTAGGTATTCTCCACCTCGATCGGATCGAAGTGTTTTGATTTCTTTACCTAGTTGTTTCTCCACTTCACTTCTGAACTCCTTGAACTTTTCAAAGGCTTCAGACTTATACTTCATTAAGTATATATAACCATAGCGAGAATGGTCATCAGTGAAGGTGATAAAATAAGAGCATCCTCCTTTGGCTTGAATTGACATTGGGCCACATACATCAGTATGTATGAGCTCAAGCAATTCATTGGATCTTATCCCTTTGCCACTAAAAGGTGACTTTGTCATCTTGCCAAGTAAACAAGCTTCGCATGTATCAAACGATTCATAATCGAATTGATCCAACATTCCATCTTTATGGAGTTTGGAAATGCGATTCTGATTTATATGGCCAAGTCTACAATGCCATAAGTAGGATTCATTCAAGTCATTTGTTTTGGCTTTCTTGTTATTTATATTAAGTACGTCAACATTCATATCTAATATGTAGAGACCATTGCTAAGTATGCCAGTACCATAAAAGATTCCATCACGTGAAAAAGAACAACATTTATTCTCAAACGTAAAAGAAAATCCATGAACATCTAATGCAGAAATAGAAATAATGCTCTTCGTAAGAGCAGGAACAAAATAACAGTTATTGAGTTCTAGTACTAGCCCACTGGGCAATGAAAGAAAATAAACTCCTACGGCCAGTGCAGCAACACTTGCTCCATTTCCAACGCGTAGGTCCACCTCTCCTTTCCTCGGATCTCTAGTTCTTCTTAGTGCCTGCATATTCGTACAAATATGAGGACCACAACCAGTATCTAATACCCAGTGGTTAGACTTAGAAGAAGTAATGTTGATCTCAGTCATAAATATACCTGAAGTCGAAGCATCTGAATGCTTCTTCTTGGTACTCAAGAAGCCCTTGCAGTTTCTCCTCCAATGTCCAGTCTCACCGCAATGGAAGCACGCATCCTTGGATTTGTCTTTTGCTATCTTAGGCGTTGGCTTAGGTGCAGCCTCCGCCTTCTTGGACTTTTTCTGGGCTTTTGCCTTGCCCTTGCTTGGAAGTGACCAGCAACACTTGCTTTCCCTTCCCTACAGTGCCCTCAGCAGTTTTCAACATGTTCAATAGCTCCGCTAGGGAGCAATCTATCTTGTTCATGTGATAGTTCATCACAAACTGCGAGAATGAATCGGGTAGAGATTGTAGAATCAAGTCAATACTCAACTCTCGTTCCAACTTGTGGCCCAGCTTCCCAAGCCTCTCTATGTACCCGATCATTTTAAGCACGTGTGACCCCACAGCAGCCCCAGATGCCACCTTACAGCTAAACAGGGCCTTCGAGACCTCGTACCTCTCAGTGCGAGACTGAGAAGCATAAAGTTCCTTCAGGTGGACCATGATAGAGTAGGCGTCCATAGACTCATGCTGTTTCTGCAGTTCAGGTGTCATAGAAGCAAGCATGATACATGTAGCATCGATCATCGTCGAACGGTGCTTGTTGTACTTCTCGACAATATCTGCAGCCGAACCCTCAGCGGGCTTTTCCGGTAGTGCCTCGTCCAAGACATAGCCAATCTTCTCGTGCCTCAAAACGATTTTGAGGTTTCTTTCCCAATCGAGAAAATTAGTTTCGTCAAGCTTGTTTTTGATGATAAAACGAAGGTTCAATTTGTTTGACATTTTCTACAACAATAAATAAAGATAGAATAAGTAAAAGCTCATGTATAAAAAACCCTAAATTTGCACTAAAAATTTTATAAGGTTTTACTCCCACTAGCCAACTATTCCCTATTGGCTTTCAAGAATTTAATTAATTCTTTAGTGGCTGGGATCCCATCTAATTGCCTCAATCCCCGACGGTGGTCGATCAATCTCGGCAATTTCGAAAGGTAGGTACTCCTACGGTCGCATCGCATGCGACTCCCGGTGGCGACTAGTCAACTCTTTGACGTCTCACATCTCTATGTGATAGTCAACCCCTTGTCTCTAAAGTCGACGGCCACGACGGTGGCTAATCACCGAAAGACTTTAGTCGAGTCATAACCCAATATTCATGAGATCTCGTGACGATCATATCTCGATAATAACGATATACCCGTGGTAGGTCAACTCCCGACGGTGGTCGATCAGTTGGATCCGAACAAAGGCTCTTCACCGTCATTATAATATTGGGAGACAACTTTGGCTCGATTTTTGGCGTGGGAATAATTTTAAATTAATTCACTTAATTAATTTGGTTTAATTATGGTCTCATCTACTATGTGCATATTACTACTATATCATATAAAGTAAAACATACACAACATTCCGCGCACAAAATAACCGGTATGATCATGGACTTTTCTAGGTGCGGTTTCGAATACAAACCGACGAAACCGCGGGTCACAAACTAAGGGTATACGCAACCGCCAATAGGATCTTTATTCGTACGCCAATGGGTTCTTTATCTCTCCTTGGTCTTCAACTTCTTGCTCCATTCTTGTTACATAATAAATAATTACACCCGCCGCACACGGGGGGAGCTAACGGGAATGGGATAATTGCAAAAAGTAAACTAGGTCACGTTCTTCATAACGGCCTAGGACAATTTTTCAAAAACCAACATAAAGAAAACATTCTCATCTATCCTATTGGTCGAGTCCATGATCAATCGGGGTCCATATAATCACATTATATCTACACATCTAATCCATACAATTTTATCTTATGAAAAAGATTAAATTCCAATTTTCTCTACTACTATTCATGCGTCTTTATTTTATCACGTCAAATAATTAAATAACTTTTAATTAATTATATGACTTAATCGAAAATTAAAATTAACATTTAATTTTAAATCGATTTCAATTTTAATTAAATTTGAACTATTCAAAATATAGAATTAAAATTATAAAGTCTCCTATTTGTTTCATTTCCAAAATCAAAATTTTGGAAGTGGCCTAGGCCTAAGCCTTTTACAAATCAAATATTTGAAAAAGGGCCTAGGCCTATTCCAAATCAAATATTTGGAAAGGCCAAATTATTTTAGTCTAGGCCTGGCCACTTTCCAAAATCAAAATTTTGGAAGTGGCCTAGGCCTAGGCCTTTTACAAATCAAATATTTGAAAAGGGCCTAGGCCTATTCCAAATCAAAATTTGGAAAGGCCAACATGCCATATGGTTTCCCAATGGTCCAAACTATTTGAACCATTGGTTGGTCATATAACACAACTAAACAAACGAGATATCTATGCACAATAAAATATCACAAAACGAAAAGGGTTGATCTCCCCCATTGGAAGAGAAGAGCCGACGGACGGCAACCCTAGGGTTACCGCCGCCGCCGCCGCCGCCGAGAGGGAGGGGGCGCCGCCAGTCGGCCGACCCCCCATGAACCCTATTTTTTTTTTTTTTTTTTAATTTTTTTTTTTTTGTTTCAACGTTTCGTGATTTAAATCTTGCATCTATTGATCAAATACTACGCAATTAAATTATGCTTATTGCTTAAGCTCGAAGTCTGTCTCTGATACCACTGTTAGGAAATCACTAGTTTAACGCAGCGGAATTTAAAATTTGATTTCCTTTTCTAGATCGTTCTTCGTTTAATGCAATAAACATGTTAAGTAGTTTGACGGTTATACCTTAGATGATCTATAAGATCGTCGCTTTGACCGCCAACGGAGAGTAGTTCAATGCGCAAGCCGTCCACGCGTCCGGCCTCTATCGCTAATCCACACGAACCCCTCGCCGGAATCCTCCTTGGATTGCTATCGGAAAAACTCCGGCGGCTAGACCGGACCTTTTCTTCACTCACAAACTCACTATGGAGAGCTCTCTATTTTACACAAGAATTTTGAACTCTTGCAATTGTGTTGTTGTTCAAAAGAGCTTGACACCCACTTCCTTTTTATAGAGGAGGTGGCGCCCCATATGATGTGTGGAGGAGAAGAAAACCTTTTTCTAATAAAATAAGGAAAATCAACTAGATTGATTTATCTCTTTAATTATAATTTATTTTGTCAATATCATATATTGATTATAATTATCTTATTACCATAAATCTATTTTTCAAAATCAATTAATATCTTATATTAATGTTATGGCAATCTTATTAATTAAAGTGCACAATCCAAGTGTATCATATACACACAAAAGTGGCGCCCCATTAGTCAACAAATTGACTTCCGGAATATTCTTTAATTAATCTAATTTATATATAATTAATATCTTGTATTTTATTTATTCATAATAAATAAATACCACCATATTAATTTACCACTATAACCTTTATAGTCTAGAGATAAACTTTCCTTATTTGGTCATCAACTATAACCGCATTTTAATCCGACTCGATGTTCATATGTGTGTGACCCGATAGGCTTCCGAGTATGTTGGCCGTAGACACAAAGTGCAATTTACTAAAATGCCCTTCATACCTAACGATCACGGGATAGCGTCTAGCAACACACCGTGACCCCCAATTATCGGAAGAGTCAAAAGCAATGACTACTACCTTTCATGTGAAGCGAGTTACCATGTAACTTACAATCCCGTCGTCGTAATAATATCCATACGATCGTATCTCGAGTGTCAATACATTGACGATCGTATCTTATAACGGATATCATGCTCTCTCGGAATAACACATTTACTCCCACTTTGCAAAGATTCTCGAGAGCTAGACATTCCTTATAAGAAGGCCATTTCGGATATTCACTCCCAATAATAGGATACGCGATTCCCAGACGACCAGTCATGTATACTCCGCATGCTTCAATATCATACCCAATCACTACCGCATGATCGCCCCGTGGTTAGGAGAAATCTCAATAGTGTCAAAGCATGACAATCCACACCGTGATGCCATGAAGACTCCGGTCAAAAGGATAATTACACAACCGCCACATAGTGTGACACTTAATGTAAGTGGGTCAGTCTAACGCACGCATTCTCTAATACACGTCCACGTACAGTCCAAGTGTCTCTACACTTCGATAGACGAGATCTATCCCTACCTTCTAAAAGGTAGAAGACATCCAATACGTGCTAGTCTGATTATACTATCAATGTCCCATTTGATAATATGTAAGACTAGAGACATTTAAGCACCAACCTTGTTATAGTGATTAGAGATCTCATCAACCATAATCACTATCATGGTTTCTCTATCACATATTGATACTAGGGACGTTACTATATATATACAACAAATAATATGAAGATAAACAATATATAATAACATAAGTGCTTTTATTAATCATAACAAAGTTATTACATGAACTAAATAGACTGTAAATGACCCGACCCGGTCGGATCCGGTCCAACCCGATTGGATTTAGGACACCTTTCCAACAGTTGTATCTTTTAGGATCCTAGAACCCCTAGAAAACCAACCGGAGAGTTGTAAGATGACGTATGCTTCAGGGAAAGTGGAGATCTTGGAAATCGAAGGGCATAAACATAGAGAGGTTGTCATAGAAACCGTTGAGCAAGAGTGTATGAGATTAATGCTGAGAGAGAAAGAAGATAAGGACCACGACAGGATGCTCACGGAAGCAAGTCCTTCCGTGTTGCGTAGTGAACGAGTCGAGCTGAAAATGGAAAACGTGGAGTCCTTGAGCTTAAAGTCTAAATCTCAACGCAGAGGCGGACCTAGCACACAAGCTAAGAGAGAGAGAGGCGTGCTAGGAGGAGGGCTCAAAAAGGTTCTTTGAAAGTGCAAACCTCTGGAGCGAAAGTTTGGCGAGTTAAGGCTCCAACCCTTGATTGATCAGAGATCTGAAGAAAGTCGAGCCGGTGACTATAAACTCAGAACTATATGTTCAAACCCTTAGGTAGTTTAGGATTGAATAAGAGTAGCTAGATGAAGGGACAAGCTTTTTATCATCCTACCACAAACTTAGTCTTGAAACCGAATGGTTGTGGAAAGGTTTTTTTTACCTCGTTGCGGATTCTAGTGAAGTAGGTTAGGTTTTGAGTCGGAAATGACAATTGAAGAATAAAAGTATAGTCAATTTGAGGTCAGAATTGAGCAGAAAGATTGAGTAAGAAGTGCAGCAAAGGTAGATCAAAATCTGGGGAAAAGATACCCCGGTATCTCGAGGGTAACCTCCGGGTTACCGAGGCTTGATTTTAAGATTTCTGAACGTCAGTTTATAAAGCTGAATTTTTAGAGACACGTGGAGGACACACGTAGCACCAGATACGGCCAGTCAGCAGAAACCGAACCATTTTCCCCTCTTTTTTTCAAAATTTTCATCCTTTCCCACACTCCACCATAACTCCACCACAATCCCATCAATCACGTCGTCAAATCCCTCACCCTAATAACTTTTCTACCCATTATACCACTAAACCATCCACATTCATTCCATTCTTCCTATTTAAACCACCCCTTCATCACAAATATCATCATTCTTATCATTTTCATCTCTTTCATTTACCAAACTTCTTCCATTTCTTCTTCCTTTCTAAAATCCGGCCACCATCACCACCCTATCACCACCAAAACACCACCATAACCAAACCAATTTTCTTCCATTTTCCAAACCCTAAACACCACCTCTTTCAACCCTGTTGCTATTTTGTAGTGTTGCTACTACGGTGAGGTGCTGCAATCCTTCTTCTTCTATCATCAGAGGCACAGTCCTGAAAGAAAATCAGAAAATTTCAGGCCGGTAAACCGAACCCTACCTCCGGTTTACCGAGGGTTCTTTTTCAGAAATAGCTTCTGTATCAGGTTCTATACTCGTTCAGGATGGGTCCTAAGTGTCAAAGGTCAGTTGTTCGTCCAAGTGGATATCATACAGTGTATGGAGATGCAAATCCGTTAATTGACGGGGTTGCGCAGTTCCATTCTCTAGCTATTTATGAGTCGTTCCGAGGCCATTGGAACGCAAGACCAGTGACTCGAGAACTAGGGGTATATTTGGGTGACTGTGGGTCAATATTTCCGGAGGCCCTACAAGCACAAGATTTACTGGACATGGCTGAGGCACCGGCAAGATTCAACGCCACGGTGGTAAGAGAATTCTATGCTTACGTTTCGCATAACCCCGGAGCCACATTTGCTATGGTCCGCGGTGTTAAGGTTGATTTCTCTATCGAGCGGATCAATGCTCATTTTGGGGTTAGAAATCCACCGGTGGGCCTAGATGAGTACACATTCTCGAGCAAAATTGCCGAGCTCGAGAGGATGGTGTTGCTGATTTCTTAGGGGTGCAATGGAAGCGTAATCCTGTTGGAGCCCCCACCATCTTCCTAGAGAATGAGCTATCTTGGGATAGGAATATGGTCAATAGATTCGTTTGTGCACGCCTTCTTCCGACGAAGCACACGGTTTCTGTCACCACTTCGAGGGCATAGTTAATGTTCTACCTAGAGACGGGTGCCCCGATCAACATCGGTCTACTGATGCATAGCCGTATTCATGAGCTTGCCGCCACTCTGAGCGAGAGCTGCTACCTTTCGGGCCGATGATTGATATGGTTGCTCTAGAGGCCGAGGTGAAGATGCTTGTTAGTGAAGATTTGGAAGACCCTGAGCCACAGCTCAGTTCACATTCAATTTCGAAAGTTCTGAGATGGGTTAGAGCAGAGAGAGAGCGTACTCCGGTGCTTGGAGCACCGAGGACTCAGAGAGCCTTGCTTGAGGAGCACTCGCGAGAGATTGCGAGTCTGCTTCGCAAGATGGGTCGGATTATTGACTTTCTAGGAGTTCCGCCTGCGACCCCGCCATCTAGGACTGCCCCACATCGTAGGGCATCATCTTCAGCCGCCGCCGCCGCCTCAAGTTCTGCACCACCTCCCGGTTTTGAGTGTGGAGTCGACTGGGAGGGTGATTTTGATGGGACTAGCTTTTATTTCTTTTTATTGTTTTTTTTTTCCATTTTCTTGTTTTTCTTTTTGTTTTTCTTTTTCTCTTCCTACTTCGTTGATGTAGTAGAATGACATTTATATAATAATTTTGTCGGCTTAATTTGTTTTGGAGTATATTATTTTCTCTTTTACTGCCGCATTTGTATTATTTAGTTTGTTGTCACCACTATTCTTCTTGGTTTTCTAGAGATATTTAGCGCAGATTCTTCGTGGACTACTTACATGAGCCCGCTGATTTATCCGATGATCCGTTTCTTCTTTGGTTCCGCCCTTATCCGAAGCTAAGTTCATTTTCATTTTTCATTTTTCATCTTACACATTGGGGACAATGTTTCGATTATGTGGGGGGTAGAGGAACGTCACTTAGTAATGCATAGTTGTTTTTAATTAACTTGTGTATTGCTCAGAGTGTTATTTTCTTTTCGCCTTTTTGCTCGGGACGATCAAAAGATAAGTGGGGGGTAGTTGATAACACTCTAAATTGTACCAATAATTAAACCTATATTCACCCCGAATTCTGCTCAAGAGAGGATATATAGGCTCGTTATTGCTTAGAATATGTGTTAATTGCTATGTGAGTGTTTCCAGGATCGTAATTCTGCATCTATGCTATTTTCCCGATGTTTTGCTACTGTTTTTGTCTCATTTTGTGTATTTTATAGGATGTGCCAATTCTGGAGCATTGGAGAACGGATCTGGACCAAAAGGAATGCATTGGGCTGAGTGATTGAAGTCCAAGAAGAAGCCTGCTGAAGAAAAAAAGAATAGAAGGCCCGGTAACCTGAGGGTTAGGCCCGGTAAACCGGTGACTTATTCAAAAGGAAATTTATTCTGCCGCATTGTCTAAGTCGGTTAGTGTTTTAGAGAGTCTTAAGTCGGTCATTGTATCCATATAAGGCCGCAATTGCAGATTATTGAATAACTTTTGATTATTATTACAAATACAAAATATATTATTATGCAATAAAGTTTTCTTGAACTTTTGAGAGTTGCTTTTGGTTTCCTCCCTTCTTCCATCATCTCTAACTTGAGTAGATTGAGCTAGATCTCTATTGTTGAAGGTATGAAGCTTTGAACGTTCCTTTATTGTCTTCAATATGGTAGATCTGTTCGTATTTATGTGTTTTAGTTAATCTGCATGTTTAACAACCCCATAATTTACTTATTTTAATCGTACCGAACAATGTAGATCCATAAATTAGGAAAAGCCACCCCCGGTAAACCGGCGGTTTATACCGGTTTACCGAGGCATATTTTAGAAAACCTAAACTGGGATTCACTACAGCTACGTTGATCGGCAGGAATAATTAAAATGAGTAATAGGTCTGGCCAATCTAGTATTCGTAATTCATAAATTAACATGAATGACCGCAAGTGAAGTGTTAGTTAGGACATAGTCTTGATGGACCCTAGGAACGTACTGGTCAATGTCGACAGCTGTCTAGGCGCGTTAGCGGTATGAGGTAACGCTCAATATCGGCAGTTCTAGTTCTTTATGCGTATGGGCTATTACGGACCAATTAAGGAGGGTAGCTTGCGTATAGATTGTCTACTGCCATTTTCGGAGTAGATAGGGTTAGGAATTGCACCCGTAGCTGATAAATATGATAATAATCATTAAAAGCTCACGATTAATCTAAGGAAATTATGTGGAGAAGTAAACATAAGGATTAACTAATCAAAGTTAGTAGATCGGTGAGGAGAGGGAGAGGTACCATGTTCATTTTCTTTTATGTTATTGTTGGCCTATATGTTGCTTCTTAATTAGGTTAGAATCGTTTATATGTATAAGTTGCATTGTCTCTGTGGGATCGACCTTGACTCGCATTTACTATACTGCGATGTACCTAGTATTCTTGCTAGTAATATCGACGTTAGTGACTTACACGCGATCAGTACGTTTATCCACTGCCGTTGGTTCCCGCTTCAAGCTAGAGAAAACTCCAACAATGTGATCCATCATGCCGTAAGAGAAACACTTATGTGGCAGCCTCTCTAACTGAACCCTAGCCATCACCACCACACCATCAACCACCAACCTCAACACACGATGCGCCGGTACAGTCAAGTCCACTGGCATGTACAAACGAAAGAACCGCCTCCCTGAAGCCGTTTCTTCTCAGATCTGAAATGCAAACCACTCCCCAAGATCTCAATAACTCGTCTGCCCACCAAACTAGTGCAGAGATGCGTCAGAAGGTCAAGCACATGCACCCAAAACTCTGCCACCACGAAACCCTACCTTTCTCACCCAATCGTCTTCCCAACAATGCAAAACGAACAGAGCACTGTCAAAACCCCATAGGCCATAGCCCACATAAAAAAAATTGGAAAACATTCTTACTCAGTCTTATCGAGGAAAAATTGAGGGAATTTAAAATATATACCTTTTGATAAAAATAATTTTTTGTGTATACCCTTATTTTTAAATCATACAAGCATAACCCTGTTAAAAGACCCACTTGGCCGTGTATAAGTAACTCGGGCCGTGCTATATATTCATGAAGCAGTGCTATTTTTCATTACGGCGAGCCTAAAATAACACGGTCTAGTAAAAAAATTCACACGGCCGGGCTAAATATCAAGGCTTGGTTTCTTTTCCTTTAAAAACAAATTACGTATTTTACCAAAATAAATAAATATGCTGGTTCAACCAAATTTTCAGCAAACATTTTTCCTCACGGTGGCTCAGCGGTGTATGTTTAGTGGATATCTGGCTATTTGTGGATGATTTAAACGTTAGCAAGCCGGTGGCGAACGGCGGCGATAGGAGGAGGGTGAGAGAGATGGTGTTTTTACAGAGTTTGGGCCTGTTTTTTATTAGAATATATCCTTCTCTAGGTTACACAAACCTTCCTCTTATAGGCAGAGGAGGCTTGGGGGCTAAGTAAGGACATGTGTCACATAGTAGCTTAGTCACTAATTTTACTTAACAGCTAAGCAAACTTTAAAGATCTGGACTGCAAGTGGACAAGATATCCTGGCTGCGACCTCTTAGGACCGTAAGGATCGCCAACTTTATCGTCCTGTCTTGCTCTAGCTCCCTGCTACCTCGCCAAGTTTTGTGCGGCTTCTTAAGGATCTCTTGACCAAGGTCGCAGTCCGGCCCCCTGGTCCAATAGCGCTCAGGGTGGGGTTCGGTAGCAGCGACCTCGACTTGGTTGGTTGGCCTCGCCGGTGCTGTGGTCGCGGGCCTTTATCTGGCTCGGTGGGTGATATAGGCCATTTCCGGGACTCAAGGGTGGCGATTCCATTTGTACGTATCAATGGCCCCCTACACCATGTCTTGGTCATTTTTCGTGAAAATGTCGAGCATGGAGTAAAGTGAGCTCGAGGATATATATCATGTATTTGCGACCTCATCGTCTGATGTGACTTTTTCACTAAGGACCGTGTTTTTAAAGAAAGCGGCCTCGAAGCAACTTCGGGCCTGTTTTACGACCTCGTCGTCTGATGCAACTTGTTCACTAAAGACCGTGCTTTTAAAGCAAGCGGCCTCGAAGCAACTTCGGGCCTGTTTTGTGACCTCGTCGTCTGATGCGACTCGTGCACTAAGGACTGTGCTATTAAAGCAAGCGGCCTCGAAGCAACTTCGGGCCTGTTTTGCGACCTCGTCGTCTGATGCAACTCGTTCACTAAGGACCGTGCTTTTAAAGCAAGAGGCCTCGAAGCAACTTCAGGCCTGTTTTGCGACCTCGTCGTCTGATGCGACTCGTTCACTAGGGACCGTGCTTTTAAAGCAAGCAACCTCGAAGCAACTTCGGGCATGTTTTGTGACCTCGTCGTCTGATGCGACTCGTTCACTAAGGACCGTGCTTTTAAAGCAAGCGGCCTCGAAGCAACTTCGGGCCTGTTTTGCGACCTCGAGCCAGGTGGGGTGATCTAATAGGTCGTGGGTGTTTGGGTAGTTGGACCGTCAGATCGTGGCTGCCGTCAGCCCTCTCGGTAACCGTAATTACGTGGTCATTGACGCCTCTGGTAACCGCCCAAGTGGGCACATGGGCATTGATTGACCTCCACAATGATTATGGTTTGTGAATTTCGTAATTCGAATCGACCACGCAAACCTCGACCGTTAGATGGATTGATTCCCGGCCGCACGATCGAACTTCCGTTGCCTATATAAGGCTTGCACCCTTCAGACCTCAAACACTTTTCCCTCTTTTGTTTCCCCTCAACTTTTCTCTAAATTTTCTTTCTTTTTCTGGGAGTGCAAGGCTTTTCCAGTGAAGGTTTGGGTGTGACTGAAGCAAGTTTGCGGTTTCAGGTTAGGAGTTGGAGATTCCGGCCATGAGTTTGAAGATTCCGGTGTGCTCTTGCGGCTGTCCGTTTTATCCTCTTCATAAAAACAGGTAAATCCTTTTTCCCCTAACCTCTTTCTCTGTTTTCCTTCTTAAATTTCAATCTTTTTTAGGGTAAAAGTCTGGGTTTATTGAGTTTTGTGTTTTTCGTTTTAGGGTATGATTTTTCTAAGGAAAATGGGAGAAAGGTGGTTTGGCCCAGAAACCTTTACCTTTTCTTTGCTGTGTTTTTCATTCGTATCTGCACTTCCCTTTCATTTGCAATTTGCTTTCCATTTCTCCTATAAAAATAGAGGGGAAGGCATCAAGATGGGTGCGATCACCTTCCTGGCTTAATTCCCATTATCCTAGGTCTGAAAGCTCCACCTTTTCCTCTTATTTTTGCAGGATGTCCGACGGGGAATATTCTTTAGGAGGCGACTCCGAGGGGGATCAGGAGGCCTATGACTACGCACAGGAAGCAGAGGATGAAGACCCCTCTAGCCCCGATGTGTCCGCCGGGGACGACCTGCTAGACGAGATAACCAAAGAGGGGGCCGCTGCCCATGTAGGCGATGATCCCTTTAACTTAGACGTTATGTTCCCTGATCCAGAGCCACGACTTAAAAAGGGTCGCAAAGAGATGGCCCGCACTCAAGGAACTAGTACTAGCGAGGCCGGAGATAGGGAGACGTCTGAGGTTGAAGATCAGGCCGCCGGACCCAGCTCCAGTGGCGCTGCTTATCGTGATGAGGTGTATATTGAGGACGCCGCCCTTCACGAGCTCATAGGATCGAGCGAGGATGAGAATGCGCCCTTACCTCGTAAGACTGTCTGGGAGCTCCCAAGAAACCAAAAAGGAAAAGGGATCCCAAAACAATAACTGTTGGTGAAGTGGCGGCGAAAGCAAAAAACCTGAAACCTAATAATCCGGAGGCGTTAAGGGAGTTCACTCTTTTGACCGCGTATGAGAAAGCTCTGGAGGAAGAGTGGGTGATGCTTCGCGACAGTGACGATCTTAACAAAATTCTCCGCTGCCGATATAAGATTGATACAAGTGTGTATAGATTTTCTTTGCTTGATTACTCAAAGGAGGAGGATAAATTTAAGCCCGGAGATCACGAGGATTATGTTTGTGCCCGCCGTTCGGATGATACCCTGATCCTCCACTTCGATCACTTCTATGCGGGGCTTAGACCTCCCTTCGATCCATTTTTTATCATGATTTGCGAGCTGATGAGGGATCTGCCTACTGATTTTGCCATTGAGGCCGTCATTCAGATTATGGCCTTCATTGTCATGTGTCGGACAATGAAGATAAAGCCTAACCTTACTTTGCTGGGTCAATTTCACTTGTTCTGTGCAACGGGCCTCCCGGGGCAAATATCATTGAGGACCAAGACACCTCGCTTGCTCTTCTTGCTACCCAATAAAATCCATAGATGGCAAGATCGGATTCTTAAAGTGGAGTCCAATGTTGGCTGGCCGTTCCCCAAGGCCGCAAAGTGCAAAGGAAAATCCACCCTTTAGATTGGCGAACCTCTAGTTCCTGAGCAGCGCTTCGTTAAAGGGCTCATGTCGCTTATACAGTCTGACGGGGTTGAACCCTCTTTGAGAAACGTGTCCTGGGTCGATCTTCTCGATGTGGCTCTTCCCCTAGCGCATTGCTGGCGTCGCGGGTCCGGGTGGATCAGAGCCGTTAGTTGCTGTGGCCTTAGAAGAAAGTGATCCTGACTGGATAGGAGATTGCCACTTAGGCAAGTGTTTTCCTTCTAAGTGTCCTGTATGTGGGGGAGACCCAAGTAGAAGACCGCCTTGTAATTTTTCTTGTTCTTATCTTCACTTTGTAAGCTGTATTATTTTGCTCCTTCTTTGTACTTGTTTCTAACGAACTCCTTTGCAGGTATGGACACTACCAAACGCAGAGCTCAAAGGCAAAGGCTCGCTGATGAGCAGGCCAAAACCCGACAGGCGACCCTAAAATAGGTTCTGGGGAAGATACCCCGCACTGTGGATGCCTCTATGGTTGATGAGACATACGACCCTACCCAGCCAGTGGCGGCGCCAGTAGATGCAAGCTCGAGCAAGGCCGGTGGAGACCAAAAAAGGTCACAGGCTGATGAACCCACAAAAGAGCCTCAGGGCCAAATGCGATCCAGAACCGAGAAGGCCAAGACCGCAGGCGGAGCTGGCAAAGGCTCTGATCGTTCGAACAAGCGATCTACTGAAAAAGGCTCTGAGCGGCTAGAGGTTATTGTGGAAGAGGCCTCTGAGGGGATGGGGACGCTGCCGCCCGGGACCTTGCCTCCGGGTTACAAAGGAAAAGAGGCCGTGTGGTTGGATGCCAATTTTACCCAAGGCATTGACATGACTAAGGCGAGCCAGATTAGGGAGGCCATTGTTGATGTCATTCCTTTGGGCCGCCTCACATGGGACTCGCCGCCTGGAGTTCAGATGGAGATCAGAAGGGGGGTTACTGCTCGCGTCGTGGTTCAGGATGACGCCTCTGCCGGCGATGAAGTCGCCGAACTCAAAGATCTCTCGAGTCAATTTTGAATCGCTGCTTCGATGGTGAGTTTTTATTTCTCGTGTATTTTTTCATTCTTTCTTTCAAACTTTACTTTTCTGGCGGGCTTATTTTTCTTTCATTTTTCAGCTTGGAACTCGCATAAACAAGGCCATTGCGGCTGCTGAGAAACGCAAGGCTGAGTTTAAGAAAGTGACGGCGGCTCTTGGGGCCTCGGATAAGTCCATGGTCGCTTCTGAAAATAAGAGCGTGGAGGCATTGATCGAGGTAGAGCGGATGAAGAAAGCCATGCTTTAGAGCGCCAAACTGGATGTGGAGCTGAAGCAAAAGGTGTCGGTTCTGAAGGACGAAGCCCGTAAATCTGCTGAGGGGTTCTTAGCCGCGCAGAAGGAGATTGCGAGTTTAAAAGAGCAGCTCGCTGTTGCAAATAAGGCCACTGAGGAGCCGGGCCCGGCGGCCGTTGATGCCTTTAAGCGTTCTGATGAGTTTATTGATTATCAGGAGGCGAGCTTCGACCAAGGGTTCAACCACCTCGCTCACTACCTTTGGGCTTATCATGGCAGAGAGAGCATTACCCTTGAGGAAATGCTCCGGTGGGGTAACATGTCCCAGCGAAGTCCCGACCGGCTGGCCCTTCACCCAAATATACCTTATGCTGCAGACCACATCGTCACCATTCAAACTAATCAGATAGAGCATGGTGAGCTAGTGTGGGATCCTCCTCCGGTTAATCCTGTCAATTTTGCTATTTTGAAGAATCCTCCTGCTGCTGTGAACGATCAACCTGGCGACGAGTATATCGACACTCCTCCCGGCTCTACTTGAATGATTTCTTGCTCGTTTTCAAGACTTTTTATGCGATCTTGTAATAATTCAACTTTGCTTCTGTTTTTGAACTATTCCGATGTTTTCTTTAGATGATTGTAATAACCTTAGCTTTTACTTTCCGCACTGATCTTGTGGCCGCGTTTGGCTTACTAAACTTGATTTGTGGCCGTTTTTGGCCCCTTGATTTATGCAACGTATTTTTCTTTAGATTCCTCTGTATCTTGTGGATCTTGTATGTGTGCGGCCCCTTTATTTTGGCGAGGTTTGTTTAGCTCGCAGAAATAATAAACTGGAGAGAACTGATCGAAAAATCCTGTTGCGGCCCTCCTTATTTGGGACAAAAAATCGGCGATCAAGCTTATACTTAATTGCGTTGTGTTGTTTAAAATTTTGACTATTCCCCTTTGTTTCGGGCGAGGCCTGAAGGGATTTGAGCGAAACAACTTTCTGTTGCTACTTGTACACTCCTTGGTCGCTGCGGACTTGTGGCAAATAATCTTGTGGTGACCATGCTTTAAGAATTCCACCCTAGGCTCGCTGGAGATCTCTGAGCGAGGTTTTGGAAGGCTTTATGCGGCCCCCTAAGTTTAAGGCGGAGTAGAGGTTCGCCAGAAACTTGAAAGCTGAATTGATTGGACTAGACTAACCTTTCTCGACTGTCGTGTTGCCGAGAAACAAGGCTCTGAATTGATTTGACAGCTCACTGGCCATATCTTTGACCAGCAGTGCACGCGTGGTCAACGTGGCCTAAAATAACTGTCGAGCGTTAATATAGCCTGAAATCTCGCGCCCCTCGGATTTCAAATTTTTGGGTAAAACCGCGTGGGTGCTGGCCGTCCGATCTTGTCGATCGTGGCCGTTTATTTGGCTTGCTTCTGCTATAAAAGGAGGGAGCAAACCTGGGTCTATTTCATTCCTCTTTTGCATAAATCTTTGTTGTGAGAGCCATGTCTTTTAAAGCTGGAGAGGGTAGCGCAGTCCGGGTGTTTAAAGCCCGTCCTGTACGTGATGTCTCCCATTTCTTTCTTACTGCCTCTCTTACTACCAAAGATCGTTTCTGGAGTTATTTTGATGTGGTTAAGCTTGTGAGGGAGAGGGGTTTGATTGAAGGCAAGGTTGAAGGTGACGGTTCTTTGCTCCGGGTACGGTTTTCCGGATGGTTAGATTTTGTCTCGCCACCTTCGGTACCCTCCAACCTTTCGATAGTAAAGGAATTTTACTCAGTCCTATCGGAGGTTCATTCTGCAGAAATTGTTAGCTGTGTGACCCTCCGTGGTGTTTCGGTCAATTTTACCCCGGAGGCTATCAATGAGGCTCTTCGCATACCTGCTATCGATCCCTCTGCTCACTATGAGGTTGCCTAGAAAGGTTTATCAACTCACGCGCTCTCCCATCCATGGATTTCGAGGTTGTTAGCGAGGCTGAAACTTTCCTCTTGTATGCCATTCGCGAACCCCAGGTTGACATTGATTGGGGGGTCCTGATTCACCGCGAGGCAGTTAATTTTGCGATCTCAATGAATCCCGACTGTCGCATCCCCTTTGCCTCGCTTATGCTAGGCTGTGTAGTTTAGCTAGGGTGCCGGCGCACTCGTTGGACCGTTGTGGGTTCGCCTGAATATAGCCGTATGTAGTTTTTTTTTTTTTTGAAATTTCACCCTGTGGCCCCCTTGTTTTTGGTTAAATCGAAGGGCGTTGTAGGCTGCGGGTTTTCTAGAAACAATTGTACCCCTTTTCATTAATGAAGATGTTTCTTTATTTTGATTCCTTTTTTCGCATGCTCTGCTCATACGTATTAGATGGACAGCTTACATATAATATTTTTTTCAAATTGTCTCCGTCCCAAGGCAAGTTTTATTCGTGACCTTGATTATCACTTAACACATAAGTCCATTTCTTGACTACTCGAGCGATCCTTACTGGGCCCTCCCAGATTTCCGATAGCTTTCCTTTCTTGGCCTCGTGGCAAGTGGCCTGTCTCTTTCGCAAAACATAAGCTCCCACGGCGAAGTGATGATTGCGAATGTGTTTGTTGTGGTGACGTTTAGCAGCATGTTTGCAATTGAGCAGACAGCCATACGATTCGATTCGCCGCTCCTCTGCTAAATCAAGATCGATCTTCCTAGTGAGCGGGTTGTAGGCCTCGTTGAAATGGGCGACCCTTAGACTTGGCAGGGCCATTTCCACCGGGGCCATAGCTTCTGATCCATAGGTCAAAGCGAAAGGAGTTTCCCCTGTAGTTGTTTTTCACGACGTTCTGAGCGCCCATAAGGCCGCAGGGAGGTGGTCTGGCCATTTACCCACTTTTTCGCCCAAACTCTTTTTAAGCACGCTCAGTACCTGTTTGTTAGCGTTTTCGGCCTGACCATTTCCCTGTGGATAACATACTGATGACTGCCGGTGTTTGACGTTATTTTCTCCGCAGAATGCATCAAACTCTTCCCTGAATTGGGGTCCGTGGTCTGAAACTATTACTCTGGGGACGCCGAATTTAGTCCATACTTGATCGAGTAGAAAATTGATTATGTCTCTGGTGTTGATCTTTACCAAGGCTTTGGCCTCGATCCATTTGGTGAAATAGTCAACGGCGACCACCACATATTCACACCCGGAGCGACCCCTTTTTAATTGTCCGACGAGGTTGATGGCCCACATGTCGAATGGCCGGGGGGCGACGACAATGCTTTGCTTGACTGATGGTAGCCTGGGAATATCCGCAAATTTCTGACATACGTCGCATGCCTTAGCGTATGCCTTGGCGTCCTCTGCGAGCTTCGGCCAGTAGTACCCAGCCAATAAAACTTTCTAAGCAAGAGTGTGGCTAGCTGGGTGGCCACCACACATCCCTTAATGTAGTTCTGTGAGGATTCCATCAACTTCTTCAGGTCGTACGCACCTTAGTAAAGGTTTAGAGAACGATTGCCGATACAAAGTGTTGTCTAAAATTGTGTATCTGTCAGCTCTCCTGATCAGGGCCTTAGCATCCATAGGATCATTAGGGATTTCTCCAAAGTTAATATAGGCCCTCATGATGTCAGTCCATTACTTCGATCCTGTCAATTGCGGGTCCTGACAGATGTTCCACCATGATTGACGGATTGCTTATTTCATCGTCGCTAGTTAGTTTTGACAAGTAATATGCTCGGTGATTGTCCTCTCGAGGGATGTTGGTGAATTTGCAGTATTTGAAGCCGCTCTCTAGTTTTTTGACGAGATTAATATATTTTTGCAAGATTTCACAATGGATGCCGAACGACCCGGTCACTTGATTGACCACCAACTGTGAATCGCAGAAAACCTGCACATTTTCGACTTTCATGGCCCTTGCGAGCTCAAGTCTTGCGATGACTACCTCATATTCTGCTTGGTTGTTTGACGCAGTGAAATCAAATCTTAGGGCCTTCTCAATTTCTTCCGAGGTGCCTGGCTCTAGTAGGATAATCCCTGCATCGCAACCTTTAAGGCTAGCAGCGCCATCGACATAGAGTTGCCAACAGTGACTTGGCCACTGAGGCTCGTCCGCTGTGGTTGTCATTTTGTCGGGGCCATGTTTTGCGTTGGCCTGCTCCTAGATTTCTTCGTTGAAGCTTGTTTTTACGATAAAGTCAGGCAATGCCTGAGCTTTGATAGCTTTTCGAGGCTCGTATCGGATGTCGAATTCAGTGAGATCGATGGCCCACCGCAGCAAGCGACCTGACAAGTCTGGCTTGTGGAGGACTTGGCGCAGTGGCGCGTCTGATAGTACTATAATAGCATGCGATGAAAAGTAAGCCCTTAATTTTCGGGCGGCTATGACAACGCCAGTAAGCTAATTTTTCAATATTAAAATAGCGACTCTCTACTGGGCTTAGAGCCTTAAAAACATAATAAACAGGTTTTTGCAAGGTGCCCTCTTCCTTGATAAGTGCTGCAGCGACTGCCCGATCTGAGGCAGCCAAGTATAGTAGCAAAACATCTCCGACCACTGGACTAGTTAGCAATGGCGGGCTTCAGAGGTAGGCATTGAGTTCTTTGAAAGCCTGCGAACATTCCCCTGTCTATGAGAAGGTTTTGTTTCCCTTCAGGATTTTGAAGAAAGGTATGCTTTTCTCGGCAGATTTGGAGATAAACCTTCCCAGGGCTATTATTCTTCCATTTAGCCTTTGTACTTCCATGATGCTTGTTGGCTCGCTCATGTTCACCAGAGCTTCAATTTTCTCAGGATTCACTTAGATCCCTCTCTGGCTTACCATGAAGCCCAAAAACTTTCCTGCCTAAACCCCGAATGTGCATTTTGTGGGATTCAGCTTCATCGAGTGCTTTCTTACGTTTGAAAAGTTTTTGCGAAGGTCCACCAGGTGATCCTGGCGACTTGATTTCACGACCATGTCATCAATATAGGCCTCCATGTTCTTGCCTATTTGGGTGCTAAAAACTCTGTTCACCATCCTTTGATATGTTGAACCCGCATTCTTTAAACCGAATGGCATCATCTCATAGTAATAGAGTCCGCCGGCGGCTCTGAAGGCCGTCAGCTCTTTGTCCTCGTCTGCCATCTTGACCTGGTGATAGCCTGAATAGGCGTCCAGAAAACTCAGCATTTCGAAACCCGTGATCCTATCTACCACTTTATCGATTCGAGGCAGCGCATAAGGATCTTTGGGGCAAGCCTTGTTTAAATCAGTGAAGTCGACGCATATCCGCCACTTGCCGTTGTGTTTTTTCACCATTACCATGTTTGCTAACCAAGTGGGATACTGGAGCTCCTTGATTATGCCTGCTGCTAAGAGTTTTTCGACTTCACTTTTTATCGCGACTTCCTTTTTTGTGGAGAATTGGCGCGCTCTTTGTTGGATCGGCCTGAAGTGAGGGTCAACGCTTAGATAGTGTAGTGCGACCTCCGACTCCACACCCCTCATATCGGTTACCTCCCAGGCGAAGGCGTCCATATTTTCTTTTAGAAGCTCGATCAGTCATTCCCTTTCCTTCTCAGTTGTTTGTGACCCTTATCTTTATTTTCTGATCGGGTATCTACTATTTATGATGACCTCGACCAGCTCATCTTAGGCAGTGAAGTCAGGCTCATCTAGGACTTGCAGAGTTTCAACCTCTACGGCCCCCTCGGGGACTTCTTTTATCATGGCGATATGGTCCGCAGCCATGTTAAACCCCTCCACTCTGGGTCGTTTGGAGTTGGCCCTGTTCTTGGTCATATATTCAAGAAAAAATCCGGGTCGACTAATGGCGACCCCAATCTCATCTCCTACATGGAACTTGACCCGCTGGTGTGGAACAGATGCTACCATTTGAAACTTTCTCATGGCCGGAATCCCCAAAATCATGTTATAGTATGAGGGGATGTCGATGACTAAAAAGGTGACTACCTCCGTTCGGCAGGGCTCGTAGTCGCCCAAAGTGATGTTGAGGTCGATTGTGCCTTTGACCCGTATTGTATCGTTGGTAAGCCCTCGAGCACCCCGAGGTAGGGTTTTAATTTGGCCTCTCCGAATCCGATCTGTTTTAAACAGTCGAAATAAATGACGTCGCGACCAGCCCCGGTGTCGACCATCACATTGTTGACCCCATGTTTTTCGTTTACCCCGATTTTTAGAATGAGGGGTATCTCCATAGGTCCGTCGACTATAGTCAGCTCGCTTTTGGTAAACATGATTCCTTTCTCCTTTTCCCTCAATACTATCTACTTTTCAAAGCCGCGTGTGTTGATCTAATGTAACTGGGATTTCACCTGGCTGTTGCTGGGAATATTTCCGTGGATAACTTGAACCTCTTTCTGATAGAGGCGGGGTTGGCGCCCCTGGTTGAGACCGGCGTTTCCCTCACGCTTATACTTGGTCGCTGGTCCTTCATGGATTAACCTCTCTATTTCCCTCCTTAGGGTGAAGCATTCATGTGTAACATGGCCGTGGTCCTTATGATAGTCACAGTATTTTGACTTATCACGACTGTCGGGGTTGCCCCTCATGGGTTTGGGTTTATCAAAATGCTCGTGGATCTCAAACAGTATCTGGGATGCTTTCGTGTTGAGCGGCGTGAAGTTCTCCTCGCTGAATTTGTATGGTTTCTTCGCTCGCGATCATGGTTTGCGTCACGGCCCTTTCCTTTCTTGCGATCGTCCATGCGATCCTCTTTCTGAGAATGTTGCTATGTTTTGGGTTTTGTTCTTCCAGAGGACGGTTCTTCACTAACTCCCATCATTATGGCCCTTTCAAGCATTTCCCTAAGACCCGCTTTGGGGGGTCACGGGTTAAATTCTGTCTTCATCGGACCTTTGGCGATCCCGGTGAGAAAACACGTTATGAACGCATCGTCTGGGATGTTTCTAGTCTGATCATATACTCTGATGAACCGCTCATAATATTCCTTTCCGGACTCATGTCCTTCCATGCGAACCTCGTACAGATCCTCGATGGTTTTCTTCGGCCTGCTCGCCGATTCAAATTCTTTGACGAACTTTTCAGATAGATCTTCCCAACTTTCAACTGAGCCACGAGGAAGCCCGCGTACCTAGGAAGCAGCCATGTCCTGCATGCTACCGACTAAGGCGATGCACCAGGCGGACTTATTTTGAGTTGCTAAGGTGATGCAGCCTTGGAAGGCGGTGAGCCAGTCGTTCAGACAAGAGCTCCCATTGTAATAATTATAACTGGGGTAGCTAACCTTTTCCTTACTGGTGGGCAATGTTTCGGTAATTCTTTTGGCGAGCACATCGATCCTCGAGATTGGGGTGACTTTCTCGGCGGGCCTCGACTTTTTGAGCTCTGCGAGCTCTTTTTTCATTATTTCCATCTGTTCTGCCAAGAAAGGGTCGAACCTAGGTCATGACAGGGTTTGCACGTCAGCCCGGTCCAACCTACGCTCTGATTCCGCATGATCTTGCGATCCCTCTTGACGGGCTCTTTTTTCCCGTATAATCACGCGAGCGTCCTGTGCATTTCTTTCTTGTCGGGGGGGGGGGGGAGTTTCTCCCCGCGGAAGGCTGAGACGACTTAGGGCCGGGGCCTTGTCCTTATCACCTAACCTCCTAAAAGAATATCCTTTCTCGACCGTCTTTCCTTTCTGATGATCACGATCAGGAGGGACCGAGGCTTGTGCGGTTTCTTTCCTCCGTCCCTTGCGACCCGATGACTGTACACTTTCTTCAATCTCAACCCCCTGGATCTGACTCTGGCGGCCCTTGTCTAGGGCCGCAGGGGCGATTTCATTTCTGGGAGGATTTGGGGGTCGGATCAACATTGGGGCTTGACCCTTTGACACCAGGCGTAAGTTAGTCAGATACATGGTTTCAGCATACCTCGTGTACTCCCTCATTTCTGCGACCTCATGGTCTTCCTGGAAACCCGGTCTTGTTTCGGGGGTCGACCTGTTGTTTTGCTGTGACTTGGCCGGTTCTTTGTGATTCCCATCCAGAGCAGTGACAACCTCCTTTGATTTAGTTTTTTGATTGATGATAATCCGGGCGTCGCCAGGGGGTAAGGCCCCTCTCTGTGACCATTCGCCCTCAACGGGAAAGTTGTCGAGTGTCTCTCCTTCAACCTCTTCACGAGCCTGATGCTGTGTGCCCCCCTTTGCAGGGGTTTGGGGCGTCAACTGTCTCTTGCTTCCTGCCATTGTCGAGGTGGCGAACTGATTGGCTGGGAAATGAGATTTGTCTGTGGTTTAGAACAAAGATATTTTTGGTAATGATAGATTAGGCGACGGGGCGTCCAGAAATGCGGTTTTCGAGGGAAAAGTAGTGATGATTTGCACGCAATAACCCCAGAAACGTGTATGGCCCTTTTTCCAGTGGCTCTCTTTATATGGGTGAGGGTTTTTTTTTTGGTATATGCTTTTGAGGTAGAAAAGGTTATCCTTTGACGGTTCTCTTCACTATAGGAAGAAAACAAAGGCTGTTTGGGGGTTTTCTTGATAAGATTACCTCTTTCTTTCGAAGTGAACACAGGTGAGAGGGCGGCCGGATACTTCGGACCGGTGAAGATAAGATTCCTTCGATCTACTAAATGTCAGCACCTTTGGATGACTTTTATGCCTGAGGCTGAGAGCGTGTTGCTACGCAGGTTCCCGGTAACAAAGCCAACTGATGACATTGAAATCATCACGGTGGCTCAACGGTGTATGTTTAGTGGATATCTGGCTATTTGTGGATGATTTAAACGTTATCTAGCCTGTGGAGAACGGCGGCGATAGGAAGAGGGTGAGAGAGATGGTGTTTTTACAAAGCTTGGGCCTATTTTTTATTAGAATATATCCTTCTCTAGGTTACACAAGCCTTCCTTTTATAGGCAGAGGAGGCTTGGGGGCTAAGTAAGGACAGGTGTCACATAGTAGCTTAGTCACTAATTTTACTTAACAACTAAGCAAACTTTAAACATCTGGACTGCAAGTGGGCAAGATATTCTGGCGGCAACCTCTTAGGAGTGCAAGGATCGCCAACTTTATCGTCCTGTCTTGCTCTAGCTCCCTGCTACCTCACCAAGTTTTGTGCGGCTTCTTAAGGATCTCTTGTCCAAGGTCGCAGTCCGGCCCCCTGGTCCAACAGCTCAGGGCGGGGTTCAGTAGCAGCGACCTCGAATTGGTTGGTTGGCCTCGCCGGTGCTATGGTCGCGAGCCTTTATCTGGCTCGGTGGGTGAGATAGGCCATTTCCGGGACTCAAGGGTGGCAATTCCATTTGTACGTATCAGCACGTACGTCCATGTCTCTTGGCGTCAGAAGCTTGCCGATCAAGCAATAGCACCGCATGTCCGCTTCCGGCCCCGCCGTTCCTATGGTGATAACAGCATATGCCGTCTCTTGTTCTGATATCCCACATTGGATGTGGGGGAAGCACGCGTCCTTCTTATAAGTGTGGGACTTAAACGTCATATGTCAACTCGGGTTAGCCCTTTTAAACCAAGTGAGGACGACGGTCTAAGCAGTTGACCAGATTATTTATGGCTCACTTAGCGCTACTAGGCCCGGGGTCTGAGAAGTTACAGTTGGTATCAGAGCTGAAAACCAGACGGAACTAAGTGCCGGGCATCTTTAGAGTCCGCTGTTAGGGACGTGTCCGGGACAAATCTTGGCGAGGACGCTAGTTGCTTATAGGTGGGAAGAATGTGATATCCTACATTGGATGTGGCACATGATCTTCTTATAAGTATAAGACATAAACGTCTTGTCAAGTTGGGTTAGCCGCTAGTTGCTTATAGGGGGGAAGAATGTGATATCCTACATTGGATGTGGCACATGACCTTCTTATAAGTATGAGACATAAACGTCTTGTCAAGTTGGGTTAGCGTTTTAAACAAGCGAGGACGTCGGTCTAAGCAGTTGAACAGATCATTTATGCCTCACTTAGCACTTCCAAACCCGGGGTCTGGGACGTTACAATTCTAGTCAACAGCCCATCACTCAGCTGACCACAGATAGCTTTGTTAGACGTAGAGATCAAGTTACACTTGACAACACTCTAGAATAGATATTCCTAGAATGAAAACTACTAGATACATGAAGATCATCATCAAAATAATTTAAAAAAATAGATCCAGCATAAAGCTCCTATTTAATCATTGTTTAAGCTCTTTAATCTTTAGATGCGTCATTTTACCTCTTGAGAAGTCAAAGACCTCTTCATTTAAAAGCTGGGGTGTATCAAAAGGTACACGATTCTTTTCGGGTGTATTAAAAAAATAAAAATGTAATTGATTATATCTATTTAACTTCGGAAATGCTTTAGTTTCCGTTTAAAAGAAATAAAGCATTAGGTGTCCGCTTCTCTCTTAGAATTTAAAACCATTTCAAAATTTTGTTGTTTTATACGAAAAATATAAAAGACAGTTATACGATTGCGATTAAAACGAAGATATAATCCACTATAAATTCTACTTTCATCATGGCATGATGTCGCATAATGTGATTTTGAGCTTCCTTTAATTTGCACACATTAAAGATGATGATATTTAAGCATGCCTGTGCCGCTGTCTTTGCTATGCTAATTATGTCCAGTAAAGTTCTCCTACTTCAAATCTTCAAATTTTTTATATTTCTTTTTCTACTTTTTTCCCAGAAAAAGCTTATAATTAATATCTGTGAACATCACCAATATTTCTATATATTGCAGATGGTATGGATGCTCTTGATGAAGCCTCAATCATGGAGAAGAAGGAAAAGTTGCAGCACGTCACCAGGCTGTTTTTTGGTTATTCCATTCCTTATAGTAGGAGAGCCAGTGAGAGTGACTGTTCTTGGAAAGAATGCGAATTGGTGGAGGAGGAGAATGACATATGTCTTCCAATGGGTTGTGGCGATACATGTAAGGAGACCCCTTACGGTATAAATCTCTGCCCTGAGCCGGTTGCTAAAAACACTTAAACTAAATTCCGGAAAATATGGATGTTGCATTTTCAAATAAGATTTACACTTATCTATCTATCCTTTATGTGTTCTTTTTGTTTTGGCCGAAATCCAAACAAAATATGAGGCAATGTCAACTTCAATGTAAACGTATGAGTGTGAGTTACACTCTATCATGTATCAAGCCATTTATGTACAAGTGCTTGCATCAGTTCCAAAATCTCGTTTACATATTCCGTGATGGTTTGTTTTGATTGCTGAAACTAAACGACGTTAATTTGGTAAGAGATACTACAGGCATAAGGTCTCTTTCCTTGAGCTTTAATGACTAGAAGACATTCTGATACAAAATACTTATTGCACTTTCAGTATCCACACAAATACGCTTCACCAAGTGGTTGTGGATGATGGTCGTCCTCCCGGTGGTCCCTCTTCTCACTCCGGCCGACCTGCTACCATGTTCAAGTGATTGACCTATTCTCCTTCACAATATCTGAACACCGTGATTATGCACCATGCCAGAGATCTGGGGAGTTTGTTGTTGAGCTTCGTATACAATTTCTCTTCTCGGAGGCTGCCAACAAAGGAAGTGATCATCACATTGTCCACAACCCCCGTTACCCTTCTTGACTCATTTATGAATCTCTACATGTACTCCAGTGCGGTTTCTTTCTCCTGTTCCTTGACTGTGAGAAGGTGAGGTTCCCTTGTAACGGCCTTGTTGTGATGAATGCCACAGTGAACTTATAAGACACCTCATCAATCTATATATGGAGTGTGGGGGAAGCCTCTTGAACCACTCATTTGCTTTCCCAGTTAAGAATCTAGGAAGGCCTTGCACCACATCTCATATGGTACGTGGTACCGACTCATACTCTGATCATACTAATGAAGATGATCTGTCGGGTCCCTTTTCCCATCATACGCGTCTAACTTGGACAGCTTGAACCCCTCGAGCACCAGAAAAATCTCAATTTCAGTTATAAACTAGAAGACGATACTGGACTCGTGTCATTGTCTCATTTCAACCTGATTTGCATCACCCTAAGTGTTAAGGTATAACCCAAGGTAGATGAAACTTGTTATGTCCCTTGTGTGTGGGCTTCATATCGTACTTGAGGTTTCCACCTCCTTTCCATTCTCTTGTTGAATCGGAACCTCTGGAACCCGAGGCTCTTGATGATCTTGACGTATGGGGCCTTGCCTTTTCCTGTGTTGCTCCAATAACGCTGCGAACAACTCCGGACAATTACCCACTAGCTGCCTAGACAATTTTAACATATATGGGGCGATGTCAGGTGGGCATCCTTCATGTCTTACACCTGAAGTTACTTCCTCTTCATTCATAATACGAGGAACTGTTGCATATTCTGGGATAAGTGGGTTGGCTTCCCGAATATCGACTCCATTCGTCACTTGTGTGTGTGGCTATTTTGTCGTATGTTGTTTTTTGTTTTTGCATGTGTCTCCTGAATGGAGGCATTTGGAACAACTTTGCGAACTCTATCTTTTGGAGGCATGGTTGTCTGTTAAATCACCAATTGACATGCCTGAAATCATCCAAAATGATCTGACCGTTTATGATGTTGAGTGAGCTTTAGGAAGACGATTTCCAGCCGATCTTTGCTAAAGTTATACCTATAAAACAAGGCAATCGTTAGGGTCCCTAAGTTCTATCTCCGAGAGAACCATATGACGCTCAAATCAGTAATGTGATAGTAAGGTGGAAGAAGCAATTGAATGAGAGTGACTGTCTATGAAACTGCGTCGTTACCTAGTAATGGAGGGAGATGATCCATTTATATAGTGTGATTTAGTGACTTTGAGGGTCCAATCAGTGAAGATGGTGCGTATAAATAATCACGTCATACTGATGACTGACTTCTGCCGAATGCATGTTGAGCAAGGGGTTGGCTAGTGGCAGGGAAAGACCTGCATTACGTCTGTTTTAATGAATATAAGGAATGCTTTGTGCTATGGACTAGGCTAGAGATGCCTTTACACCAAGCTGGGGTTAGATAGGTGTAGACACCCTGTTGCCGAGCCCTGGAAGTTGATGCCAAAGTCAAGCGCTTGTAATTCACTTCAAGAAAAATAGGGTGTAGAGGCATCAAAAAACGCCTCAAAAACTTAGTTATTGAGACGTTTTAGATATGTTGTGATGTTTTTTGGCACAACTTGTTTTTCAGTCACTATAGCTAAAACGGTTTTTTGGCATCTTTCAAAAGCGCCTCATTAAATACTTAACCATACACTTTAAAACGCCACAAAATAATCAAAATTAGTACATTTGGTAAACGGCTCCACAACTGCAAAAATGATACAATGTTAAATGACTCAATGATCGCGTGTAAGTCGCTTAATACTAGCCGGAGGACTAGATCAATTGTAGTATAGCAAGGGCGAGTCAAGGTCGATCCCACAGAGACTATTATTTAATAATGTTAAACACAACCACAATTCATAGGTCAACCGGATAGGGTGGTCATTGACCAACATAAGAGAAAAGTAAATAAACGAGATGTAAATAAACCCATGGTCAATAATATATTGAAAATGCATTAACCAAACTCTTCACAACTAATCTCCCATTAATCCTTATATGATCCGTATTTGTAATTAAGCTACGAGTGCATTCTCCTAACCCTATCTACTTCCATTGACAGGACATCAGACAATCTATGGGCAGTTAATCTCCTTCGTTGGTTGTATTAACTCACACGCAATAAGTATTAGAGACTGCCGACGTAGACCGAGTACCTCCCTAGAAGCTATCGTGGATTGACTAGCACGTTCCTAGGGATTGATCAGACTATGTCCAAACTAACACTTCACTAATGGTCCATCATATTAATTTACGATGACATGCAATTAGGTGATCAGGCTAAAAACATGTTAATTAAATCTGTCGATCAGACGTAGCTGACGCCGAACTATAGAATTAGGGTTTACTACGTATTCGCATCCGCGATAAAGACCGTCGCGGGCTCCGAAGAACGAAACCGTTAATTCTGCATTTATGTTAACGAATCGAATAATAAAGATTAAGGTTCGTTCAATTAATTCAAAGTTGATTACATGCAAGCATAGTCTAGATCTATCACAAGAACAAGTATGAATCTAAGAAAAGAAATAAAATATTGGATAGATCTTACCCATAACGAAGAACGATTCTACTCTTCAATTCTCTCTCTCTCTCTCTGGCGATTCAAATCGATCCATGAATAACATAAACCAAGCACAATTCAATAATGAAAGAATCATGACTTATTTGCAAGGATGAAAAAGCTTTAATCTCCAAAAGACTACATTGTATCTAATTTACGAATAGATCTATGAATGAATGATATAATTGATTGATGATTATAATTTCGTAGCCTCAATGGCCTTATATGTTAGTAAATCAATGCAGGAACGCAGCGGAATTCAAAATTTTAATTTCCTCTTTCCCAAAATCGACTTCGTTCAACAAGCATAAAAGAAGTAGAAAAAAGAATTACCTTGGATGATCTATAATAGGTCGTCTCTTTATCTACGGTTGTAGTTTCTGCACGAAGCCGCCCAAGTGTTCGGCCTCTACCGTTGATCCACATGAACAACCCGCCGGAATCCACCATTGAATTGCTACCAAAAAAACTCGGCTGCTAGACCGACCTTTTCTTTCTCTCTCAAAACTCTCTCTAGGAAGCTCTCTATTTTTCTAGTAGTTTAGAACTCTTCTAATTGTGTTGTACAAAAGAGCTAGCCAACCCCTTACTTATATAGGGGTGCCTAGCGCCCCATACTACTAGTTTTCCTAATGGGAAAAGCTTCTCAGTGGAGTAGGGAGAAAGAAAACATTTTACTAGTAAAATAAGGAAAATAGATATTCTAGATTTATCTCATTTAATATTCAATATCTTATATTAAATATATTTCCAAGATAAATATTGACAATATCTTCTATTGAATATATCTTTATCTTATTACCATAAATCAATTTTTACAAATCTATTAATATCAAATATTAATATATGATAATACCATTAATTAAATTGTATAATCCAAGTGTATCTTACACTATTATATGCGCCCCTTATAGCCATAAATTGGCATCCGGAATATTCTTTAATTAATATAATAATATGATAAATTAATTCGCAAAATACATGTGTATTTTATACACAATAAAAATGCGCCACATACATATTGAAATATGTATATTTAATTAATCAACATTATTAATATCTTGTATTATATTTATTCATAATAAATAAATACCACAATATTAATTTATCACACCTAACGATCATGGATAGCGTCTAACAACACGTCCACGACCCCCAATCATCGAAAGAGTCAAATGCAATGACTACTACCTTTCATCTGAAACAGTTACCGTGTAAATAGAATTCTATCGCTGTTATAATATCCATACGGTCGTACGTCGAGTGTCAAACATCAACGACCGTATCTTATAATCTGGACATCCTACTCTCTCGAAGTAACATATTACTTCCGTTTTGCAAAGACTTTCGAGAATAAGACATTCCTAATAAGAATGCCCTTTTGGATAATTACTTCTAATCATAGGATACGTGATTTTCCGACGAACAACATGAATCCTACGCATGCTTCAGTATCACACCCAATCACTACCGCATGATCGCCCCATGGCTAAAGGGAACCTCAATAGTGTCAAAGTATGACAATCCACACCGTAATGCCATGAAGACTCCGGTCTCAGGATAATTACGCAACCGCCATATAGTGCGACACTTAATAAAGTAAGTGAGTAAGTATAACGTACGCATTCTCTAATACACATCCACGTATAGTCCAAGTGTCTCTACACTTTGATAGACGAGATCTATCCCTACCTTCAATAAAATAGAAGACATCCAATACGTGCAAGTCTAATCGTACCATCAGTGTCCCGTTTGATAGTACTTACGACTAGAGACATTTAAATATCAAACCTTTTAAAGTGAGTTGAGATCTCATCAACCATAATCACTATCATGGTTTCTCTTTCACAGTTTGACACTAAGGACGTTATCATATATACAATATCATAATTGGTCCGTTAAACGAACAAATATATAATAACAGAAAAACCATTTAACATATGTATAAACACAAAGAAATAGTAGAAATGATCTGACCCAGTCGGATCCGGTCCTGCCCAATTGGGTTCAGAACACTATTTCAACATTATATAGGTGTATAAACAGACTTAAAAGAAAACCTAATCCTTGGAGGACAAGAAAACGCGTTTCTGGAAGGTTCTGGGAGGCTCTGGGCTCGTAGTTGCGGTGACGTGCTCCACAATTTCGACTTTGAGGGTCCAATCGGTGAAGATGGTGCGTATAAATAATCACGTCATGCGATGATCCCGACTTTCATGCATAAGCCGAATGCATGTTGAGCAAGGGGTTGGCTAGTGGCGGGGAAAGACTGCATTACGTACGTTTTAATGAATATAAGGAATGCATGCTCCGAATGATGCTCCGTACACTCATTCATTTGGAATTGTGCTATGGACTAGGCTAGAGATGCCTTTACACCAAGCTTTTGATCGTCCCGGGTTAGATAGGTGTAGACACCCGTGTGTTGCCGAGCCACGGAAGTTGATGCCAAAGTCAAGCGCTTGTAATTCACTTCAAGAAAAATAGGGTGTAGAGGCATCAAAAAACGCCTCAAAAACTTAGTTATTGAGACGTTTTAGATATGTTGTGATCTTTTTTTGGCACAACTTGTTTTTCATGCTCACTATAGCTAAAACGGTTTTTTGGCATCTTTCAAAAGCGCCTCATTAAATACTTAACCATACACTTTAAAACGCCACAAAATAATCAAAATTAGTACATTTGGTAAACGGCTCCACTTAAACACAACAAAACTAGTACAAGACTCCAAATAAAAATAAAAATAAAAAGACTCAAGCAAAAATGATACAATGTTAAATGACTCAATGATCGTGTGTAAGTCGCTTAATACTAGCAAGAGGACTAGATCAATCGTAGTATAGCAAGGGCGAGTCAAAGTCAATCACACAGAGACTATTATTTAATAATGTTAAACACAACCACAATTCATAGGTAAACCGGATAGGGTGGTCATTGACCAACATAAGAGAAAAGTAAATAAACGAGATGCCAATAAACCCATGGTCAATCATATATTGAAAAGGCATTAACCAAACTCTTCACAACTAATCTCCCCTTAATCCTTATCTGATCCATATTTGTAATTAAGCTACGGGTGCATTCTCCTAACCCTATCTACTTCCATTGACAGGACAACATACAATCTATGTGCAGTTAACCTCCTTCGTTGGTTGTATTAACTCACACGCAATAAGAATTAGAGATTGCCGACGCAGACCGAGTACCTCCCTAAGCAGCTATCGTAGATTGACTAGCACGTTCCTAGGGATTGATCAGACTATGTCCAAACTAACACTTCACTAATAGTCCTTCATATTAATTTATGATGACATGCAATTAGGTGATCAGGCTAAAAACATGTAAATTAAATCTGTCGATAAGACGTAGCTGATGCCGAACCACAGAATTAGGGTTTACTAGGTATTCGAAGCGGCGATAAAGACCGTCGTGGGCTCCGAAGAACGCAACCGTTAATTCTTCGTTTATGTTAATGAATCGATTAATAAAGATTAAGGTTCGTTCAATTAATTCAAAGTTGATTACATGCAAACACAGTCTAGATCTATCACAAGAACAAGTATGAATCTAAGAAAAGAAATAAAACATTGGAATAGATCTTACCCATAATGAAGAATGATTCTACTCCTCAATTCTCTCTCTCTCTCCGGCGATTCAAATCGATCCATGCAGAATATAAACCAAGCACAATTCAATAATGAAAGACTCGTGACTTAATTATTTGCAAGGAAGAAAAGAGGAAAAGAAGAAAAGGCTTTAATCTCCAAAAGACTATATTGTATCTAATTTATGAATAGATCTATGAATGAATGATAGAATTGATTGATGATTATAATTTCGCAGCCTCAATGGCCTTATATAGGTGTATAAACCGACTTAAGGGAAAACCTAATCCTTGGAGGACAAGAAAACGCGTTTCTGAAAGGTTCTGGGAGGCTCTGGGCTCGCAGTTGCGGCGACATGCTCCGCAATTGCGAGGGCATTTCCGTCTTTTTCTTTGCCGACTTAACTTGGAATCTTCTCGAAACCCTAAGCCCGTTTTCATTGGGCTCACGGCCGCCAGAGTGGGCCATAACTTGGCCTACTTAACTCCGATTTGGGTGATTCAAAGTGCATTGGAATCCTCGTTTCAAGCCCTATAACTTGGATGTATAAGACCAAGCCCAATTCGTCTTGTAAGACTTCGTAAAGAGCGTTGCAAGATCACCAATCAGATTCTCGGGTCCAATATCCGCTCGAAACACTTCAACTTTCAGCTCCGTTCACTTCTTTACCAATTAACTCTCATATTCAGGCCAAATGATGCTCCGTACACTCATTCATCTATCCATAAAACCATAGCACACATAGTAGCTTCTATTTATAGCAAATAACACATAAAATACCGGGTTAATACGCATAATACCAATTTAGTCACCCCGGACGTGGCTTAATGACATTTAGCTAATTAACCTATCATTTCATACATAATACACCCATTGAGAACACAAATCCGGGGTAAGTTGATGGTAAAATATGATACCAAGTTGACAGATATCACTCAACAATTGCGAAATTGAACCATTGAAAAGCGTCTCCACAACCATTTATTGATACATTATAAAATGACTCGAGAGCCGGGATTTGAAACATTAAAAACGTCTCCATAGACATTTATTGATACATTAAAAAATTACACAACAGCCACTGAGTTGTTACATAAAAACAATGGCTAGCCAAAATAAGATAAAAGTCTAAAACTCAAACTAAAGATGAGAATAAACTTCTTGTGAGCATTGCCCATTGTATTCCATCAACATCATCACTCTTTTCCAGCATTAAACACATATGATATGGAATAAAATGCATTATGTGTGAAATTACGACACAAAATTGCAGTAAAAGAAGTTTGAATCATTAAACATACCAAAAGCTTTGGCCAAGCAATTGGAATCCCTACAACGTTATCGATTGTTTCAAACATATCAAATGGTCAAATCAACTCTTCTAAAAGATCGACCAGCACTTGAACCAATATCGAACACCAACCTTCACCCAACACTTGACCTCCAACCACACAAGTCGGGTCTAGAGATTGCAAAATTCCTTTTTCAACATAATAAAGAGAGGCGATACAAGGAGTTCGACGTTGACGATACACTGAGGTGGTCTTATGCTCGCAGCCCAGTTGTATGAGAGTCGCTTCTACGGTGACCGATCGATCTGGCTCATGTCACTAGGCATGTGGCTGCCAAATGCTGGCATATATGTGATTCATCATTCAACAACACAAGGGAAGGTGGTTCTTGTGTCTCTAAGACCAATGCAGCATACCTGGTGACGGAGGTCGCACTACACCTCACCACGTGTCACCCCTATATTCACTAATTATTTAATGAAGCTATGATATTGAGGGCCCAGAACCCCACTTTAAGCCTTAAGGGCATATGTGAACCCCAGGTGGGAGATCGGCCTGGCTCACTTGTCAGTCCACCGCAGGTCAGTCAAGGCGCAACGGTGCAGGGTCAGCACAGTTCAGGTCGTAATGACCTCGGGGGCTCGACGCAGGTCGGCCCGAGCTACCATTTTTATTTAGTCCACATGCGTATATTTACAAGATAAACATGGAAAGAATCCTCAGTCACAAAGACTCTAATCCTACATTTAAATACCGGGATTATCACCTAAAATCAAAGGATTGACACGGTTTAATCCTATACTTGAGGGATACGAAAATAGAGCCCATCATGGACCCGGTACATGCATGCCTAGGGCACAAGGCACTCTATATAAACGGTCCCAAGAACTATGAAGAGACTTGATTCATGCTCAATACACATGATATGAAGACAACTTGGGATTCATAATCTCAGGCTCAGTCCAAAAATCACAAACACCACCCCCGTTTTACATCTTGTTCTTAGGGCCTATTCTTTAATTAATTGTCACTAGGGTAAATATGGCCCGGATTTGTATTCATAGACGAGATCCAGCATCATCCATTGGTGCTAGAAGAAGGGCTCCCTACTGACAATTATATTCAAGATTCATCATCATACCACCAAAAGCACGTAAACAGGCCGAAGCAAAAAACGCCCAGATTGGGCAAAACAATGATGGTGGAGAAACAACAGCCACCAACACCAAAAGCCAGACTCACCAATCTAGAGAAAATGCTCTGGATTCCACCCATCAAGCGCTGGTGGACCAGCTTGTGGTTATGGATGCCGATACTCGACAAGCTATCCTCCAGGCAGCAGGAGTAGATGATGGTCCAGAGGAGGATGCTCCGAAAAGAATGCCTCCTAACCCAGAGCAGGGTAAATAGGACGATGAGGCATCCACCTCAAATTTGGGGAAGAAACCATTAGATCCCCAAGCACTGGAAGCAGCACGAGCAAGCTCGATGTCATACTGGGAAGAAAATCCGATGAGTTTTCGTTTGCGTCATCTTTCACGTCGCAGATTGATGAATATTCCCGACCTGTGGGGTTCAAGGTTCCCAATATGGATCCGTACGATGGATCCAAGGATCCCTTTGATCATCTCTTCCAGTACATCACCCATATGAACCTGTACAGTGCTCCGGGGGAGATGAAATGCAAGGCCTTCCCTGCAATGCTCACGGGTAGGGCCCGTGAATGTTTCGGTAAGCTTCCAACGATCTCCAACTTTTAGGCGCTGGGCAAGACGTTTATAAATGCCTTAACTACATCTAAGCCATTCTAGAGGACTACAACTCATCTTCTCACCCTCACGCAGAAAAAAGGGAAGACCGTGCTCCAATACCTCAAAAGGCTCAATGAAGAGTCTGCACAGGTCAAGGACGCAGATGATCACATTCTGATCACTTCCTTCGTAGCAGGACTACGAGAAGGGAGATTATACGTGAAGATGAACATCAAACTTCCTAGATCTATGAAAGAATGCAACGAGATGGCATATAAGCATTCCCAATGAGAGGAGGCTAACCAACTGAAAGGAGAATCACAGAAAGGAGAAGCCAAAAAGGATAAATTTGAAGAAAATTCTGATAAGAAAAGGAAACCGGTTTGGGACCGCATACGACCCCGATCATAGATCGGTTGGGGAAGAAGGGAGCTTGACAGGAGAGGGACTTCATCCTTTTGAACAGAGCTTCTCTTACCACAAGGATGTTGGGCACGATTCAGAGAGCTGCAGGGAATCGCAAAGGGACATCGACGCAATGATTATGGAGGGAAAGTTGGACGAGGTTGTGGACCGATCTCAAAGTACAGAGCCACGGGGTCGTAGAGAGTTCAAACGCCGGAATTACAATCAAGATCGAGGAGGGCAGGATGAGCCCCACTGAAGAAGGGACCGATCTCCAGACCCTGATCGGCAGCTACATAATCGCCCCATCAACACTATTAACACTATTATGGGTGGTCCCAGCAACGTATTTAAGGTAGTGAGCGGACAGGATGGCCGATCTACAATGACCTCTGCATCTAACAGAAGTCAAAGGCCAGTTGGTGAAATAACTTATGGCCCTAGGGAGTCCTTCCATCTGGTTACAAACAATTAAGGCCTAGTCACAGAGGTTGTGGTGAATAAACATCTAGTGAAAAGAATTTGCGTGGACACGGGAAGCGCTGTCAACGTCCTTTACTACTCAGTTTTTCAATCTATGCAGTTTAAGGACACAGAGCTGATACCAGTTTCGGCACCTTTATTCAGATTTGCAAGACCTCCAATTCACCTCATAGGGATGGTAAGGCTGGCAACAACATTTCGTCAGGAACCCAGGGGCAAGACCTTTATGGTGAACTATGTGGAAGTTAAGGCCCCTTCTGCATTATTTTGAGAAGGCGCGCATTGATCGAGCACCGAGCTGTGATTTCCCCAGCTTATATTAGCCTAAAGTTCCCCACGTAGAAGGATCGGTAGAAATGAAATGAGATGTGGAAGCTGCTAGGAGCTTCTATGCAGCCAAAATCAAAGGGATGAGCGTGATTTCGACCTAAGATGCTCGGGAAAGAGGCTGATCTCAAAGAAGAGCTAGGTCACACAGTCTAGGACAGGTTCAAGACGCCACAACTTTCTTTAACCGTTATTTCATTTGTTTTCATGATTTTCATACAATTTCTGTTTGGTTACAATTAAATTACACTCATTAAGAACTTTTCATTATTTCAATTATATGTTCATTTCCTATTTCTACGCAATGTGAATGGATCTGATTAAGTTTGCAGGACAAACCTATGCATGTAAAATTTGCAAAAGACAAACTCGCTAAGTCTGCAGGATAGACAAACTGAGCTCCGCAGCCCAGACTCAGCCAAAATCATTAAGTCTGCAGGACAGACAAACTGAGCTCCGATTGGACTCAGCCAAAGTTAATAAGTCTGCAGGACAGACAAATTGAGCTTTGCAGGTCGGACTCAGCCAAAGTTAATAAGTCTACAGGACAGACAAACTAAGCTCCGCAAGTCAGATTTAGACAAATTTAATAAGTTTACAGGACAGACAAACTGAGCTCTGTAGGTCGGACTCCGCCAAATTTAATATATCTGCAGGACATACAAACTGAGCTCCGGATGTCGGACTCAACCAAATTTGATAAGTCTGCAGGACAGACAAACTGAGCTCAGCAGGCCAGACTCAAACAAGTTTAATAAGTCTGCAGGACAGACAAATTGAGCTCCGAAGGTTAGACTTAGACAAACTTAATGTCTGCAGGATAGACACACTGAGTATCGCAAGACGAACTCAGCAAAGCGTTTAAGTGTTAGGTTCTGTAGGTCAGACTTAACCCTGAGTTCTGCAGGTCAGACTCAGTAAGTTTGCAAAGGACAAACTCAATTAAGAGACCGATATGTAGGTCAGACACAAATAAACAAACATCTAAATATGCCATCCAAAAACTAGAAGTTAACGCATGGCATAGTGAGGGGCAAGAATGTCCTACAAGTAAAAAAGTACTTAAAGTGCTGAAAGTAAAAGCTAAGGCAAGAAAGCTCATCAAAAACCAACAAAGCATATATATATTATATATCGCAAAGTCAGTACAAAGTATTGGAATTTTTCAAAATAAAAATAAAAGTCCAAGAACTGCTTGATCTAAGCATCAGGGGCTGGACTCTGTTCCTGCTCTGAAGAAGAAGGAGCTGAAGTGGGAACAACGTAGGTAGAAGGCTCTAAACCAACAGGTGCTTGGCGAGGTGCAACACAAAGGCGGGAGTACTTGGACACAATGTCCACCCGTCCTTAAACTCCTTCAGGCGGTTGTCATAGACCCCACCCATACCCGGCTTGTAGAACACCTTGCTGGCCAGATTATACATGAAAAGATCAGGGATTTGACTCTTGGCCTCGTCCACACCTAAAGTGTAGCCATGGTTCAAGATCAAAGCAAGTACCAGCGTCAGGGCCCGAGAAAACTCGTCTTAAGCCTTGTACTCCAGAATGGCTGCAGCTATCTGACCTGGAAGAGCAGCTTTCAGCTCGTTCTTCTTAGCTCGGAGCTTGGCCATGAAGGATGCAGGTTCTCAGATCTAAACGAATTAGATCTATGCGCAGCGGATGGATCACGATTCATATACCACAATACATAATTAAAGGACTTAAACTACTACAAGGGGGTTAAGACCATGTTACCAATAGTAGGAAGAGAAGCCAAGATCTTCCGATGTGTTCTCCAAACGGCGGTTGGTGAACACCCTTCTTGATACACGAACCTCCTTGATATGCAACACCAAGAAAAACTCCAAGTTTTTCTTCCTCTAAAAACCCTAGATGAGAAAACAATTTTTTCTCTCTTTTTAATGATGGTGGTCGAAATTTTCACTTGCCCATATCCTTGGAATAACTCTCCTTTTATAGGAGAGTAAATCCTTGGTCTCCAAGTATTAATTAATTATATAAATAATTAATTAAACAAAATAAAAAGATATTTTCCTTAATGACTAATTGTGACATGTATTGACCAATAGGAAATCAAATAACAAGTCATCCAACCAATCACATAACAAGAATATCTTTTATTTTCCATAACACAAGAAAATCAATTCTTGTGCTAAAAGAGAACCAAAATGGCGCCACCTCCCTAGGGTTTTAGCCCACATAAAATGTCTTTTATGTGTATTATATTATTTAGCCCAACTAAATAATATCCATGCATATCAATTAATTAGCCCGACCAATTAATTATCACGAGGCCCAAATAACAAGATTATTAGTCCGAATTACGAAGCCACATCGGGGACCATGGACCTATAACCGGTAGCTCCAATAATTAACTATTTATCGAACCGAATAAGTACATTAATTATTAATTCCGGGATTACGCCACCATAAACCCGGCGAACTCTACCGATTATAGATGTGTACTTATACTCAACCCATAGAGTGAATAAGCGTCCATTGATATAATCACTACATACGGATTAACCCTCCATAGATTGTCCATTACGTGTGGGATGTCTCCGTGAACCCAACACGAGAATATCTTATCCTTATTTACCATTAACCCACGATGATCAATTAGTACACATATCGACTAGTGATCAATTAGTCAAATGTGAACTCCCGGGATCGATCACTTTCTTAGGGCTAACAAATAAAGGGGCTTGTCTCTCTACTTCCCGCGAGGAAGGAATGGATTCCATGTACGTGAAAATCGAACTACTCACTCATCCGGAGATAGTGCCAATGAGAAGTGGCTTGGAACACATATTTAAGTGAACCGTAACTAACACATCAAACACTACCCCGGGACAAGCGGCACCACTGTGATCACCTCGGGATTAAGGTTGATCCATATATGATCATCTAATGATTTAATAAGATTCCTCGATTACGGAATTATATCGAGAAATTCGGATCAAATCGGTCCGGTCCTATATGAATGCCATCATATATAAATGCCCCACGTAGGTACCCTCTACCGATAGTCCGGATAAGACTATCACACCCTAAGGTGTTCTGGGCGCATTATTGGTGTTTTAATCAAGAGACCCTAAACTCTGATTAAGTTCACCACGGACTAACAGTTTAAGTATATCACCACTAACTCAATCCTCACGTGCATGCTGATGAGCGTTTTTTTTCACCAAACAAATTCATAAAATACTCAAGACAACGGTGATTAAACAAGCTCTCTAACCGGCAGTGGACCGGGTCGATTGCGAGTAAAGCTACAGGAGTCCGAGGTCGAACCCAAAGGAATCGTGCTTGCAAGTACCAAAGTGAACGTAATGCTTAGTCTAAGTGATCAAAGTTCTTAAGGTTTTGTTTACTACAACGGCACTAAGTGAATCTAACTAACGAGTCTAAAGATAAAAAGAGAGAAAGAAGATTAAACTACTCGGTTTTAAAGATAATTAAAGAGACATAGCCGAACCATGATCAAAATAGCTAATATCACCCAAAGGAAAGACAAAACCGGGAGTGTGCAATAACGACGAACTCTTGCATTCAATTTCACGGGTACGTGCTCCTAATCCCGGTGCTAAGGTCGAACAACTCTTCCCCAACACCTTATGTCAAGTCAACTAACCTATCCTAAGAGAGATTCCTTCACAAGACAATCATGCACAAGAGCCGTGTAAACGTTGAAAACGAGTAGCCTCGCACTACAATGCGATCCTAGAACCCTTTTCCCACACCCCTCTCTCTGAACAACTCTCAAGAGTGATGTGTGTGATTTTTGACCTAGGTGATCAATCTAGCCCAAATCCGTTATAACGAGTTCTAAGACATGAAATACGCAAGGAACAACAATAAAAAGCACTACCCACTCCCAATTTCATCACCCAAAGGGTGATTTCACTAAATTTCACATGATTTGGCTATGAAGATGTTTAGCTACACATTATATTAATCAAAACATGCATAAAACGAGTAAATAAGAGCCATAACAAGTAAAAGAGAAGAGAGATATACCATAAAATTGCGAGAAATTCGAGATTAGATCCAAAAAGTACAAAATAGAGAAGTAATTAAAAGGTGGTCTCTTAGTGTTTGGAATGAAAATCTAAGCTAAGAAATGGAAAGATTATGCTAGGATATTGTTGATTTACACTAAAAGAGAGTATTCTAAGCTATTACAAAATTTGAGCAAAAGATGGGTAGAGTTTTGCTAAGAAAAGCTTGATCTCTAAGAAAAATGTCTAAGGGGGGTATTTATAGGTGAAGGGAAAATCTGTACGCAAAAATGGTCCAAACGCGCGTTTAGAGGGTTGGAACGGGCGTTTGGCATCTTCAAACGCGCGTTTCGCTTGGCTGAAACGTGCGTTACACATAATTTCTGGGCAGGGCTTGACTGTTCTTCATCTGGAACGCGCGTTTAGGAAGGTTCAAACGCGCGTTTAGGATCTTGGAACGCGCGGTTGGCCTGGTTTCCAAACGTGCGTTTAGAGGGCTTCAACTCTGAACCAAATCTGAACTTCTGGAACGCGCGTTTAGGGATTCAAACGCGCGTTTGGTGTGTGGAACGTGTGTTTGGAGGGTTCAAACGCGCGTTTGAACCCCTGTTTCCCCCAGTCTTCACTTTTCTCCCTTTTTGACTCTCGTCTTGCCTCGGTTATTCTTTTTCACCACAAATTGTCATCTTCCGGGTCCTCGAGACACCAATACCCTTCAATATCATAAACAACCACAAACATCCAAACAATTCCGGAGGGTAAAAGTGCTCGGGAATGGGGTAAATAATAACAAAAAGGGGTATGAATTCATCAAAGTGACGGATTCGTTCCCCGTGCCATAAGCTCACGATATCACCCCGAAAATGGTCTAATTTACCCAAAATTGTGCTTGAAAGTGTGATAAGCGGGGGTAATTAATGCACCGGAGTCACGTAAAGTTGACTCCCATCAACCACCCCACACGTAGCCTTTGCTCGCCCTCGAGTAACCTAGGCGTTTTAAAACAAACCAAGGGATTCAACATTGTGACGTAGGTGCTACTATCCTTACCCTCGAGGTAACCACGAAGTAAGACGAACGAACATACACACACCGGTACAACGTTATCAAAAGAATAGAGTGTGTGTGGTGCCGAGCTACATTCAAGTGTTCAAAAAGATTGTCGGGCTTGAATCCCGGCCGAAAAGTCTACCAACCGTCTCATATCAACCATCCTCTCCACAAATCAAGGCTACTAAGTTTGGACACAATCGGGTAGGACTTGAAGGGTTATAATGTTAGGCTAGGGTAATTCCGGTTAATCGAAAAGGATATTTTGGGAACTCGGAGAAAAAGAAGTACGAGTGAACCTAATCAACAAGTGTACCACCTTATCTCTACCATACAAACCATCCAAACTCCTTTTGATTATTATAAAACTTTGGGAACCATAGGATACTGACATACCCGAACTCATTGCCTAATTCAACTATGTTTCAAGTTGCATAAGGCGAGGTCGAATACATTAGCACCTATCTCACTATCCCAACTCCAACATCATACGTATAACTTTGAGCTCATTACTTTGATTCCAACCCTTTATTTTATAAACTCCAAACTCTTATTCATTGAGAACTTTCTAATTTATTTTGAACTTTTGATTGATTGATTTCTCTTTTTTTTTTTTTTTTTTTTTTTTTTTTTTTTTTTTTTTTTAGTAAAAGAAGGAATTTCACAGATTTTCCCTTTTCTTTTTGGGCCAAACCCAAACACTAAGCCCAAATGAGCTCCTCTTCTCCTTATAGCTCCATACAAGAAAACATCATTTCCCCCACCCCACACTTGCCTTAGCAAGTGTGGCCTAACAAAAGACTAGGTCCACTCGTAGGGTATGAATGAAGGGAATGTGACCAAAAATTAAGCTCAGGGTAGGTTTCTGACTACGTAACAAAACGGCTATAAAACGAATGGTGGTCGACCATTCTATCAAGGCGAGAGGGGCTACGAAGGTCTAATGTTGGAGATTAGGCTTATTTGGCTATGGTAGGGTCAAAGAGACGCCATGACCGTCATCCCGTGTCCTACTTAGGTAACTCTTTTTATTTCGTCTCGAGACCAGTGACATGAGAGGTGGTAGTAATCAAATTGTGCACAAAGTGTAGCTTCACGTGAAATTAATAAACTCTATTCTCAAGATAAAATCAAACCGAAGTGCACACGTTCGGGGCCCTACTAAGGTGGCCGCCACTCGAATAAAGACATAGCACAAACAACACAGTGTCGGGACCCCTTGAAAAATTTTAAAATCACCCAAGAATCGACTCAAGCCCGATCATAAGCTAAGTATGCCACAAATAATGCACATTCAACAATAAAAACAATAAAACGGCTAAGTCCCCCACCCCACACTTAAACGAAACACGTCCTCGGTGTGTGAGAGATAAGAGGCGTAAAGGACTTAGCTGTTTGACCAAAAGACCCGGCAGAAAGGCGCAACCGTGACTCGAAACTCGTGATAGCCTCGTGTGAATCCATCCCGAAACCTAAAGCGAGATCAACAGAAACAAAGACAGCGCATGCACGGGACATAATCCGCGTGCTAAAAAGCAAGCAATAGGGTAAGCGGGTGCATAAAATAACGAGTCTAAGCCACGGTGACGAGATCAAAGCATAACGAGGGGATACGGGATATGCAATGGAAGGATACAATCGAATCAAAATAAAGTACGAACATCCATGCATTAAATATAAGCTAATAAAAACATCCTTGTCATCCCACGGTATCGGTCAATAAAAAGGAAAACATACACGGTCAAGCAGGCCTCAGGGGCTCAAAAAATAAGTGCACGTGCATGCCAAAGTGAAATGTGTCTAAAGTATGATGAAAGAACGTCAAAAGTAGGTAAAATGTCAAAGTATAAAAGAGACAGACTAGTAAATAAATACGGAAGAATTGCATGAAAAACATGCTAGTACGCTCCATGTCCCCGTACGTCGGTGGTGGGATCCGGTGTGCACGATGTTGGTGCAACCACAAGCAATCGCTGCACTCTCGGTCCGTGTAGATCCCGCAACTTTTGTCCTCACCGCCTCTGTCCCCCTCGCAACCGTGCTGTGCCGGCCCTAAGCGTGCCCATCGGATCATCCAAATCAAGATCATCAAACCCCTCATCCGGCTCCTCTACGAATGACTCCTGCGTAATCCGCCGCAAATCCTCCTCAATCTCTCGCGGTATACCGAAACGGTGCAATATCTAGATCCAACTCGGGAAGCTCAACCCGCCTCTCCCGAGCCAATACCCGCCGATTTTCCATAATGCCGTTCGGTGTCACCCTCGGACTATCCATCCGTCTCTCGTTTGTGTGCAATCGAAGCCCCCGCCTCTCACTAAGCCACGGCCCCCGGTAGAGGATGTAGAAGGTAGAGGTGAAGGTGTGGTGGAAGGTCCGGTAGTAGAGGGAGGAGGTGGGGGTATAGTAGTGGTAGTAGTGGAGGAAATGATAGGAGGAGGTATGGGTAGGGTGGTGGAGGTAGTGGAGGTGGTAGGGCGGAGGACGGTGTGAATGGGTCGAGGGGTGGGCCTAGGAGGGTTAGAAGCAGTGCGGGCGTTAAACGGCCTCGGTACCACAGGCAGATTCTTCTTCCTCAGAATCTGATCATCAGGATACTCCTTTACCAACGCTCCCTTGCACAAACCAAAGATGAGGTAGGGGCACATAATCATCCGACGCTTAACCTTTTGATTTTCTCTAAATTCCTCAAAGATGGTTTTCCCAACGTCTACCTTCAGATCATAGTGTAGAGCATACAACAGTTGCAAATCCTTAATGTGGAAGTGCGTGATGTTGTCCTTCGGTAGTAGACGGTTTTGAGAAAACTTAGCTTTTACTTTCCAAATATCTGGCCAAGTCGTCGTCACCAACTGACTTCTTGCATTGCTTCCCTTTGAAATCCACGGTAAGTCGGGGTTGATTGCTTTCCTCATCTCCTCTAATGGATCTGCGGATTCTCGTATTATTCCAATGTGACCTCGCCGCAAACCAACCTAAATAATCCGCCCCTCGAAAGCCGGTATCCGATAATAATCATTGATAGCCCTGACCGACCACGGAACATTAACCCCTCTAACTTTGATGAATCCGGTCTCAAGATTAGCCACACTAAAGTTTGCATACCATTCCCGGACTATTGACAAATTTAGATTCCCCTCCGGCTCAAAAATCAAATTGTTCCACCCTCTCTTCCTCAAGTCTTCGATGAACTCTTTAGGCACAGTTTTGAGGTCTAGCCCCCTCTCATAACACATGTTCTTCCCAGCGATATAATCATGATAGTTAGAGTAGGCAACCGGTGAGTTGAAACGCAGCTCGAAAGGGATAATATCCTCAGGAGGGGGAGCTAGAGGTGGGCCTTGCTCGGGAGCACTCTGTGGAGGGGCACTCTGAGGAGGTGGTGGAGCACTAGTCCTAGCAGTTTTGGCTTGCAAATGTGCCAAGGGCACATCGCTCTCAAGGTCCGTGGCCTCCCCACTATCACTACTCGTATTCCTCCCCTCGGTATCCGGCTCAAAATCTTCGTCAGATGTTTCATCCCTCAACTGTCCCGCTGGCCTAATTGCTCGAGGGTTTCTACTCTCAACTGCACCACCAATCCGAATACCACTCGTAGGTACCCTAGGATAAACTAGGGTTTTCTGTTTTTTGGGGGCTTGCCTAGTCATTGGTTTCTTGCCCTTACCTTCACCCTCGGTTTCCTTTCGTTTAGTTTCCCTCATTCTATGAACACCAACCGAACAACACCAAACAATCAAGTTACAATCAAAACCGACCCGGTAATCGTCCAACCGGGATTTCAAACAAACCAACCATTCACAACAAAACACCCCACACAAGCCACACCATTCACCATCGATCAACACAGCAAACAAAACAAACAAAAACAGGATATTGAATCAATAAACAATAAATAACGAGAAAGGGCGTTAAACCAAAAATAGGCCAAAAACTAACCCTAACCGAAATTTAAACGTAAAGCCGAAATATACCTGTTCTATGCTTAAGAGAGATGATAGGAATGATTTGGAGCGAAGAATGATCCTCGAAACGTCGAAATAAACCAAATTCGACTAAGGAGAAAAACCGCCACAAGTGCCGATCGAATCGAGGATTTTGTGGATTTGTTGTTGGAAAGTGTTAAGGCCATATTTATATGATTATTAAAGGTTTATTTCATTATTATTTTCCCCACATTTGCATAATTTACATGAGAATTAAGGGTTTAAGTGTAATTATTTAATAAAGATGATTTTAAGAGGGTTGTATGCAAAATTGATGATTTTAAGTGTTGATTTAATGGAATTATTATTATTTGGATTTTATTACATTTTTGCATTGTTTATTTATCATGTAGGTGTTGATTTTCGAGTGCATAAAGAGGATAAATGAAGCTCAAGTCGAATTATTCAAGATAGAGTCGGAATTGGCTTGAAGAAATTGGATAAAGATGAAGAAATCCGACCCTCAGCATCTTGGACGAGCGTTCGTGCAGCGTCCATTCCAGACGGGCGTTTGATAAAGTGAACGAGCGTCCGGAATTGTATTTTACATTCAGAGAGTTCGGACGGAGGATGAACGAGCGTTTACTCAGCGTCCAGGCATTCTGGACGGGCGTCCGGATGGGCGGACGGGCGTCCACAGCCGACTTACTTCCAGCCGACTTAAAACTCTATAAAAGCACCGCATTATGAAGCCTAAAACCCTAATCTTTTACACACTATTTACTCATATACACATAGCGCGCCCTAGAACCCTAAGGAGCCGTTTTTACACAGAGATGCAAATCTCCCCTTCAACAATCGTGTTCATCATGATTGTTGGCTAAACATCCTGCAGTGAGTCGACGGAGGAAGCCTATCAACAACCAAACCAACTAGAGGAGTTCGATGCTTAAGTTTAGTGAGTTTAATTCATAGTTTTTCATTACTTTGGATCTGTTTTATATTGTTTAAGTTTTATTGAATTAAGATTTGATGAAACGATCTATGTTTAATTTATGCTTGAATAAATTTATGAAAGTTTGTTTGTTTGAGTTCTCTTTTATTCAAAGTAATGCATCTAATTGTGTTTTAAGAGATTATGCATGATTAGTTGAGTAAGAGCTTGGAAACGATCTCGTGATTTCGTGTTGATTGCATGTTTAGTTTGTTTGAAAAGATAAACGAAACCCTAGAATTTGATTGAAGATATTTAATTGAATTCGTGAATAAATCACTACTAAAAACTATGTCTTTTTAATCACCATCTAGTTGGGATTGTTGGTTGATAGGTGGAATCTAGTCGCCTTGCTGTGTTTTCCTTTAATTGTTTTAATTAAATCGTTTAGATTAAGTTTAGTTAAGTTCTAGTTTGATAAACCCTGGTTTTACGCAAGTTTTACGCACGTTTCGTTTCGGTTCGTAGTTGGACGCTCGTCCGCAATAGCGAACGCCCGTCCGTTAGATTCCGTTTTCGGACGCTCGTTCACCAAAGTGAACGCTCGTCCGGCTTTCGTTTTCTTATTTTTCTTGCTTGTTTTTACTCTTGTTTTAGTTTTAATTCTTAGGTTTAGGTTTTAGTTAGTTTCAGCTTTAGTTTAGATAGATAATTGTGACATAATTGATATAGATTTATATTTGAATCCGATAAACATTCCACTCCCTTAGGACGACCCGTAAACACCCTATACTACGATCCTTATACTTGGGGTGTTTCGGTTATAAATTGTAAAACTCGTTTTTACCGAACAAGTTTTTGGCGCCGTTGCCGGGGAGTCGGTAACGGTTGTCGGATTCTATTTAGGATAATTTTCTGATTCAAAAGGTCGTTTTTAGCACGCCAGTAGTATTTTGGCCGTAACTTTCGGCTCGAGTGTCCGTTTGGAACGCAGGACCCCAATTCGGAAAGCTCGTTCCGACGCCGACGACGTGGTGAACTGCCGTAGGCCGTTCAGTGCGTTTTCGAGGTCAAAATCCACTGTTTTCCCCTCCATTTTGGCCCTAGAAGATTTCAACACGTTTTTTTTCCCGTCTTAGTGTTTTTCTAGTTTTTTAGGTTTTCGTTTCTGAACGAGCGTTCAACAACTTGAACGCCCGTCCACCTCAATTCTGTCCTCTGAACGAACGTCCATTCAACTGAACGAGCGTTCAGTTCTGAACGAACGTCCATTAACACTGGACGCCAGTTCAGTCTGTTCAATCATCAGTTCTTTTCTTTCTTCTCTTCTCTTTTCTTTTCTTCCTCTAAACCATCTACTCTTTTCTAAACATGTTTTAATCAACCCCAAAGGGTTGAGTTCTTCCTTCTCCTTTCTTCTGGTTTATGCAAACGAGAAGTAAGAAGGGACTTCGATCTTTGATCCCGAGCACGAACGATCTATCCTTAGAAGAAGGCTTCTCCCCGATTTGGACAAAATGGCGGATCAAGATCCACCAATTCCGAATCCCGATCCCCAAGCTCGTTAAATTTACTCCTTCAACAAATGCAAGCTCGGCGCAGAAGCAATGAGAATCGCAAGTGGCATAAATCAACAACTTCAACAATTCCGCCAAAACCCTTAATCGGTTGAACCGGGACCCCTACACTCCATATCTAAACCAAGATTTTCTCGAGGGGCATAGACCTATTCGTCCTCCTGACATGGGAGGAGCGAACTTTGATCTAAATAATGGAGTAGTTGCTCTAGTTCAGAATAGCTCTTTCCATGGTACTGCTCAGGAAGATCCACACGACTTCTTGTCCACATTCGTACAAATCTGTGAAGCAGGCCATTATCCTGGTGTTGATTCCGAGATCGTAAAGTTGAAGCTATTTCCTTTTGCTTTGAAAGGGTGAAGCAAGCAGATGGTTTAAATCGTTAGCACATCATTCCCTCCATACATGGAATGATGTCAAAAGAGCCTTCGCTCTTAAGTGGGTTTCACCGAGGCAAGATTATGGAAATGAAACGGGAAATAGCTACGTTTGAGCGAGTTGGAGGATGAAAGCTGTTGGCAAAGCTTGGGAAAGATTGAATCTTTTGATGAGGAAATGCCCCAATCACGGATATGACGGACATGAGTTGTTGGAACTGTTTTACGAGAGGTGTCTCTCAACCTAATAGAGACTATCTTGACTCCACACTCATGGATCCTTCTTAGGGGAGGTGATGAGGCGCTTACGAGTAGCCGAGACAATTGCCAAGAACAACATGTGGTCGACTCCTAAGAAGACCAACATTGTCAAGAAAGAAGGTACTGCAAGCAATCCTGATACACAGTTGTTGGTTGCTCAGATGGAATCGATAAGCAAGCAGCTGGCCAATCTTCAGATGCAGCCTTCTGAGGTGAATTATCTTGGAACACAAAAGCGGGGGGCGAGATGACGGAAGAAGTGAATTTAATGGAAAATCAAAACCAACCCTTCCGAAACTTCAACCAAAACCATAACTACTCGGGATTTCAAAGACAAAACTTCAATCAAGCCAAGTTACCACCGGCCCTTCAAATTCAAATTCTTTCAACTCGAACTATCAAAGGCCGTTCGAACTCCCAAAGGCCTCAAGGTGGTGGAATCAAACTCGAACAACAATCATACCACCTCATGTGTCCCTCAACACAAATTCGATGAGGTGGTAGACATGGTGAAGACTCGTCTACTAGTGTTAAAGCAATTGAGAGACAAGTTGGTCAAATGGCGGACCGGCAAGCAAGCGAGACCTCACGGTAAACTCCCGAGTTATACCGAGAAAAACCCAAAAGCCGATGTGAATGTTTGCTTGCCATTACACCACAATGGGAGTATGGGCAAGAAGAGGAGTTGAACGAAGTAACTTTGAGAAGTGGTAAGAAGGCTGGACCCGGCAAGATGTCGGGAAACGAGTAGCCCCTCCTGACGCCATGAGTTCAGGAGGGGAAAATCAGAAACCACATGCCGAAGAAAGCAACGATGAGGAGCTTAGTGACAATTCTTCGGAGGATGAAAATAATTCTGATGACGAGGAAAGAAAGGAAAGTCAAGGGGCGGTACCCCTGACTAAGAAAAAGGAAGAAAAGTTTGTGAGATGGAAGGATAAGGAGGATGAGGCGATAAAGAATCAGGCCACGAAGAATGATAAAGCCCTTCCTTATCCACCAAAAAGGAAAGAGAAAGCCCTCGCCAAAGACAAGCAGTATGATGGGGTGAGGAGGATACTTAGGGACACTAAAGTGAGTATGCCCTTAGCTGAGGTATTGTCTGAAATGCCTAAATGTACTAAGTATCTTAAAGAATTATGTGGGAGTAAGAGAAAGCTTCAGGGGATGGCTGAAGAAGTGCTTCGCGAGGATTGCGCGATGGTTTCACGTAAAATTCTTTGTTAAGCGAGGTGACCACGGCGGACCTTCAATCTCCGTGAGATCGAAGGCCATTTATTCGAAAATGTATTATGCGACTCGGGGGCCTCTATTAATGTGATGCCATTAAACGTATGCAAAAAGCTCGGGTTAGATAAAAGGATGCGGGAACGCCCGATTTCTCTTCGGATGGTAGATAAATCTAGCCGGTTTGCAGCCGGTTGTGTAGCTAATGTGCTCCTTCAAGTTGAACATTTAGTCTTCCCTACCGACCGGGTTATTCTAGACTATCCACCCGATAAGGAGATGCCTCTAATTCTAGGCCGAACCTTTTTAGACACTTCTAACGCTCTCATCGACTTCGCAAAGGACGATTACTCTTAGAGTCGGTGACACATCCGTCACCTTCACACGAGGGACACATCCCGAAAGAGCCGTAATTGACGAAATATCGTTTGTCGAAGCTATCTATGAGGACGAAAAAGATGCCTACTTTGAAGAAGCGAGAGGAGTTGATAGAGATAGGTGTTTTTGAAGTCATGGACATTGAGGATCCGGCCGATCGCGGACCATCTTCTAATTCATTTCAAGCCATAGGCATTGACGAGTCATCTTCACTCGCTCATACCGGGCTCGTTATTGAGTTAGAAGCATGGAGATGCCCAAGCAACAAACGATGATTTCAAAGAGCCGAGTCGGGAAGACTTCATCCCTGGTGAAGAAGAAGCTCGATGGGTAGTTGGGACGAGGTAGAGTTTTGGAGAGAAGCTACTCATTGGGAAGTAGATGATTGGGAAGAGCTGGCAGAAGAGCTTAAAGATGAAGAGTTAAGAAAAATGATCGATCACAAGAAAAAGGAAGCAAGTGTTGACCGGAGGATTCCGATGGATGATTTGATCCAGTACCTTCTACGGGGTTGAGCCTCGGGAAGATGAGGTGTTCTACTGTCAACCACTTCAAGCGCATAAGGAGAAAGGTGGCCCGTTAAAGTCTAGTATTGAGCAACCACCTACTGATTTAGAGCTTAAACCGCTTCCAAAACACCTTAAGTATATCTTTCTTAAGGATGGAGATAAATTGCCTTTGATCATTTCTTCGAAACTCGACCAAGAGCAAGAAGCACAGCTGATAGAAGTGCTTAAGAAAAACATCCTCGCGTTCGGTTGGCAAGTGGGTGATATCCGAGGGATCAGCCCAGACATATGCATGCATAAAATCCGAACGGAGGAAGGAGCTAAAAAGGTAAGACAACCTCAGCGAAGGCTGAATCCGCATATGCAAGAGGTTGTCAAGAAAGAAGTTATAAAGTGGCTTGACATGGGAATCATCTACGCAATCGCCGATAGCGAGTGGGTCAGCCCTACTCAAGTTGTGCCAAAGAAGGGCGGTATTACGGTTGAAAAGAATGAAAAAGGGGAGGAAGTTGCCTTACGACTCGTGACGAGCTACGAGTCCGTATTGACTATCGTAGACTTAATGAGGTTACCGCCAAGGACCACTTTCCCCTACCCTTCATTGACCGGCTTATTGAACGGCGAGTGGTCATAAGTATTATTGTTTCCTTGATGGCTATTCTGGCTACTTCCAGATAGCCATTGATCCTAATGACCAAGAGAAGACAACGTTTACGTGTCCATCTGGTACTTTTGCTTTTCGTAGAATGCCATTCGGTCTATGCAATGCACCCGCGACTTTTCAACGGTGTATGTTGGCCATTTTCGATGGACTTGTTGAGAAATGCATGGAGGTCTTCATGGATGACTTCTCAGTCTACGGCGATAGTTTTGATGAAATTTTAGAAAACCTAAATATGGTACTCCAACGTTGCGTTGAGAAGAATCTGGTGCTTAACTTGGAGAAATGCCATTTTCTAGTAGACGAAGGAATCGTTTTGGGACATAAGGTGTCCAATGCTGGTATTCAAGTTGATAAGGCTAAGGTCGAAGCCATTGAACGGATGACGTACCCAAAAACGAGTGAAAGAGGTACGAGGTTTTCTAGGACATGTTGGCTTCTACAGGCGTTTCATTAGAGACTTTTCTACGATTGCCAAGCCTTTATCAAATCTCTTGAAGGAAGATGTCGATTTCTTGTTCGATGCAAAGTGCAAAGAAGCTTTCAATTGTTTGAAAGATAAGCTTATCGTTGCCCCTATTTTAGTTGCACCGTTGGACCAAGCCTTTCGAGTTGATGTGCGATGCCTCTAATTACGCCGTAGGCGCAGTTTTGGGTCAAAGAGTTGATAAAAGGTTCGGCCCATCTATTATGCGAGTCGTACCTTGAACCCGGCTCAATGCAATTATACTACGGCGAGAAGGAATTCTTAGCCGTCGTCTTTGCCATTGACAAGTTTAGAAGTTATCTTCTCGGGTCTCAAGTGATTGTATGGACAGATCATGCGGCTTTACGCTACCTTATGGATAAAGCGAGATGCCAAACCAAGGTTACTTAGATGGATTTTAATTCTACAAGAGTTTGACCTTGTGATTAAAGATAAGAAAGGTAGTGAGAATATTGTGGTGATCATTTATCTCGCTTAGTAAATGAGGGTGCCAGAGAATCACAATGATATAGGCATTGATATTCCGACTGAGCAATTGATGAAGCTTGAAACGGTTAGGCCGTGGTATGCTGACTACGTCAACTATTTAGCGAGTGGTCATTTAGAGGATATGACGTATTAGGAGAAGAAAAAGTTCTTTTCTGATCTTAAATATCTCGTATGGGAAGATCCTTATTTGTTCAGAGTCTGTAAAGATGGGTTGCTTCGAAGGTGTGTTCCTGAGCATGATCAGTGGGATATCCTAGAACAATGCCATAGCGGTCCTACCGGAGGTCATTATGGAACACCGAAGACGGTTGCGAAGATCCTTCAAGCTGGATTCTACTGGCCGACTCTGTTTAAAGATGCGAAGCCTTTTGTAAAGGTTGTGATAGGTGCCGTAGAACCGGACGGCGAGTAGTCGGATGGAAATGCCACTTAAGCCCATTCTTGAGTGTGAAGTTTTCGATGTATGGGGCATAGATTTTATGGGACCCTTCCCATCCTCATGTGGTAATAAGTATATCCTCGTACGTGTGGATTATGTTTCAAAGTGGGTCGAGGCCATAGCTACTCAAACTAATGATCATAAAGTCGTGAAGAAATTCTTGCAAAAGAATATCTTTACTAGATTCGGCTGTCCGAGAGCACTCATTAGTGATGAAGGTACTCACTTTTGCAATGCGCCGCTTGACAAGATCCTTGAGAAGTATGGTGTTAAGGCCATATTTATATGATTATTAAAGGTTTATTTCATTATTATTTTCCCCACATTTGCATAATTTACATGAGAATTAAGGGTTTAAGTGTAATTATTTAATAAAGATGATTTTAAGAGGGTTGTATGCAAAATTGATGATTTTAAGTGTTGATTTAATGGAATTATTATTATTTGGATTTTATTACATTTTTGCATTGTTTATTTATCATGTAGGTGTTGATTTTCGAGTGCATAAAGAGGATAAATGAAGCTCAAGTCGAATTATTCAAGATAGAGTCGGAATTGGCTTGAAGAAATCAATCAAGATAAAGATGGAAATATCAAGGAATCCGTTCTGCATCAATCCAGACGAGCGTCCATGCAGCGTCCAATATGGACGGGCGTCTTGTAATTCGGACGAGCGTCTAGAGAAGAAAAGTTGAACGAGAGAGTTTGGACGGAATCGGATGAGCGTCTTGATAGCGTCTAAGGCATCATGGACGGGCGTCCATATAAGCGGACGAGCGTCCGGTGCCGACTTAACCCTAACCGCCTCTTATTCCTATAAATACAGCGGCAGCCCCAACCCTAATTCATACCACATAATTGAGATCGCACTTTCACACCAAAAAGCTGCGGCCACAAGCCTTTTTACACAGAGATGAACTTCTCCAACCCAACAATCATCTTCAACATGATTGTTGGCTAAAAGCCTTGCAGTGAGTCGACGGAGGAAGCCTATCAACAACACAAACCAACTAGAGAGTTCGATGCTTTATGTTAGTGAGTTTAATTTATAGTTTTTCATCACTTTGGATGCTGTTTTGTATTGATCATGTTTTGTTGGAATTAACGATTTGATGAAACGATTTATCTATATCTATATGCTTGGATCTATGTATGAAAATATATTGGTTTAAGTTTTATTTCGTTCAAGTGATGCAATTATTCGTGTTGTAAGAGATTATGCGTGATTAGTTGAGTAAGAGTTTGGAAACAACCTCGTGATTTCGTTTTGATTGCATGTTTAGTTTATTTGAAAAGATAAACGAAACCCTAGAATTTGATTGAAGATATTCAATTGAATTCGTGAATAAATCACTACTAAAAACTATGTCTTTTTAATCACCATCTAGTTGGGATTGTTGGTTGATAGGTGGAATCTAGTCGCCTTGCTGTGTTTTCCTTTAATTGTTTTAATTAAATCGTTTAGATTAAGTTTAGTTAAGTTCTAGTTTGATAAACCCTAGTTTTCTGCACGTTTCTGTTTCAGTTCGTAGTTGGACGCTCGTCCGCAATAGCAGACGCCCGTCCGTTAGATTCCGTTTTCAGACGCTCGTTCACCAAAGTGAACGCTCGTCTCGCTTTCTGTTTTCTTATTTTTCTTGCTTGTTTTTACTCTTGTTTTAGTTTTAATTCTTAGGTTTAGGTTTTAGTTAGTTTCAACCTTAGTTTAGTTAATAGTCGTGACATAATCGATAGAGTAATTGTTCCTTGATCCGATAAACATTCCACTCCCTTAGGACGACCCGTAAACACCCTATACTACGATCCTTATACTTGGGGTGTTTCGGTTATAAATTGTAAAACTCGTTTTTACCGAACATATGGTGTCAAACACAAAGTTGGTACACCATATCATCCTCAGACCAGTGGCCAAGTCGAGGTAAGCAACCAGAGCTTGAAAAGAATTTTAGAGAAGACCGTGAACAATAATCGATCTAATTGGAGTCTTAAGTTGGATGACGCGTTGTGGGCTTATCGTACCGCATTCAAGACCCCGATGGGCACGTCACCCTTCCAAATGGTTTATGGCAAAGCTTGTCATTTACCCGTCGAACTTGAACACGAGCTTTTACGGGCAATTAAATTCTTAAATTTTGATAGCCAACTCGTGGGGAGAAAAGGTTGTTACGGTTGAACGAGCTCGACGAATTCGGACTCCGTGCATACGAGAATGCTAAGCTCGGCAAGGAGAGAACTAAGATACTCCATGACGCTAAGATCAAGGACCGAGAATTCAAAGTTGGTGAAATGGCTTTACTCTATAATACCGGACTTCATTTGTTTTCTGGTAAACTCAAGTCTAGATGGTCGGTCCCTTTGAGATTCTCGAGGTTAATCCCGGTGGCGTAATTACTTTGAACGGGTATGGTAATCAAGCTTTTAAAGTGAATGGTCATAGACTTAAGAAATATTTTGGGCAACCAAAGGAAAAGCCGAGACTCTTTATTTCCAAAGAAGAGATGAGAGTACGAGATGTCCCGATTTGTGAAGAGATTCCATCTTATTTCTTTGAGTCGATGATGACATTCCTACCTCTACCTCGTGAGGCACCTTCTCCCGAGACCCCGAGCGAGTTAGCACACCTATGCCTATCATCCGCAAGAACAAGAAGAAGAGAGTCGGTGTAGTTTGGAGAGAAAAGTTTAATGATCTTATAGCACACTTGACTTGTTGTTGTGGTGAAAATCATTTCCGCCCCGGTGCTCCCGAGTCCGATGCGAGGTGGCGGTAGTCAAACCAAAGTGGCCCGATCCGGGTTGATCTTTTGGAATCCGTGTCAAGCTATTGACATTAAAAGAGCGCTCCTAGGAGGCGACCTAGTTTTCTTTGTTCGTTTCCTTTTCTTAGGTTGTTTTATTGTTTTCGAAATATTACTTTAGTTGATTTTGTGTTGATGGTTATTCCTCTTACGTTCATTGTGAGTGTTTTGTGTTATGTGTTGCTCATATACCCCGTGTACCCCGAGATTATATGGTATGTCGAGTGTGGCAGATACTTTTGAGCGAGTTCACAAGCTTTTATGTCCGGTGTTGTCTATTCGAGTTGCGGCGGTATATTCATGCTCCGGCCGACCTCGCCAACTTTCATCCGACAACCACCGTTGAAACCAGCTAAGTTTTCTTTTCTTTTATATTTGCACATTCTGAGGACATAATGTGATTTAAGTGTGGGGGGGTATATTGGGTATGTTTTTATGCTATATCCTTTGAAATATGAGTGGATGTTAATTTCTGCGAAATTTAAAATTTTTTTGTTAATCTCGAGCATATAATTGGAACTAGATGCTTACTAGTTGTAGTTTTCTAACGATGATAGTATGTGACTTAGTGAGATAATTATAGTGTTCGCGGTTTTATGCAAAGTAAAAGATAACAAGTAATAAAATAAAACCGATGTCAACCCCAAGTGCGAAGGCTCGCAGCTATAGTGGTGAAACCGGATCGTATCCGCAGGGACTTGTACGAAAAAGAGTTTTTTTCCTTCGATTTCTTTTATAAAGTTGATGATTATGATCTCGGATTTTCAATTAACAAACTAAGGTAGCAAACGTGAAAATAAATAAAACTACGATAATAAAAATTTATAATTTAAAACAACTAGAACGCACCGATGATCCACCACCCCACCGAAAATAACAAGAAAGACACATATTCATTCGTAAGTTCTTGGATTATTATCTGCTAAAGAGGCATTTTCCCTTTCGGTTCATCGCCTTTTAATTAGTTCACCACTCTCGGTACAACTAAAGCATTTACGGATCAAAGATATGGATATAAATCCTAATCTGACAACATTCACCCTCAACTTACGTATGTTGGAAAACTATTATCATTCTCCTTCACGGTAATCTACGAATTTATCAACTATCGTATCTAAATTCGATTAGCATGCAACATAAGTATAGATCATACAAATTGCACATAAACAATTCAAACATGAAGGAAGAACAAGATAACTTACGAAAATGAATTAAAGCGAAATCCTTATTTATTCCGGTGATGGTGGCTTCACAAAGGTGGTTCTAGCTTAGAGACCTTAGCCAATCATCCTCGATTATGATTTCGAATCGTGGCCGTAGCTCCGCATTACAACAAGTACTACTATTCTAATTTATTCTCGGCATAACGCCTACGGAGTATTTACATAAAAGACGGGAAAAGTAAAAGCTTGGCCAAAAGTGACCAAGGAGGGGCGCCTTTATGGATGGAAATGAGGGAGTTCTTATAGGGAGAGTTGAGGGGAGGTGTATAAGGGAGAGGTTGTAGTTGAGGGAGATATTTTTGGGAGAATATGCTAAGGAATATTCTCAAGTTTGTTATAAGCATGTGGGAGGTGATAATGACTTTGCATGTGAAGGTGAGGAGTCACTAAAATAGCATGTGGAGTTTGTTATGACTCATCATCATCATCATTAAGGAGCACATGGAGTAACATGCATCAAACTTGGCCAAAATATCTCCGGTTCGTCCGTAATTCCAGCAGTTCGGTAAAAAAATCATAACTTGAGTTGTAGACCTCCGATTGACGTGATTCAAAATGCGTTGGAAAGCTCATTTTAGTATCTACAACTTTCGTCAAGAACTCTTCCCCTGAAAATGCCTCTAAGTCGGGTAAAATTTCCATCGAAAAACAGGTTACGGTAGAAGTACGTTGGAAAATATTGATCCGTTGATCTCGTAAACTCGTGGCATCTTCTTCTTTTCCTCAAAATCCATCTTTTAGGCCTCAAAATATAATGTTACGTGGCATATTTTGAAATACTTGATCACCAAGTTTGGGCCGAATCGAATCGAGCTTTCTTTATTCGAATCGAGCTTTCTTCTTAATCTTCATCGATCTTCGTTTAAGCTCCTCATTTAACATGCAAGCGTACCTACATTCATGATAACATCGTGCAAAATGTAACATCTCATATTCAAAGATTTTTATCAATGAAACCACATAATTAACACAAATTTGCACTTAACCACTTTTAAAACTCATTTGCTCAATAATTCGATTAAACCCTTGATTTCTATGCAAATTATACGAATATGGAGGAAATCGTTATAAAATATAACGTTATAAATCATGTAAAATCACCCTAAACAACTCCCCCACACTTAGCTTTTGCTCGTCCCGAGCAAAACAAAACAAGAATCAAGGCTCGAAAAAGATAGACACCTCAGCAAATACAACATATACTCAATAAATCGAGAGGTTCACCCTGATGTGTGTGCATAGCCATAGAAAACTTCCACTAAGTCCAAACTTGAAAAATTCAAAGCAAACTAGCTAATACCCCCTTCAAACTAGTAATAATGATACTTATAAGACGTACCCTACAAAACGTGACATATCCTGAAAAGAATGATAGAATATATCTAGGGCCATTCTGATATACTCAGAGGATAATCCCTACAACATATCTGTCAGTTTATACTGGGGATAAGGTATACGATAACTAAGTCCTTAACTTATTCATAATAATAAATTTTTTCGATATTTTTTTTTTTTTTTTTTTTTTTTTTTCACACTTTTTTTTTTTTTTTTTTTTTTTTTTCAACACACATCGAATGAGCTTTTGCCCGTCATACTAGAATAGGAAATTTCGAGATAATCCCCTATCTACTCAAATCATAAGGCAGCTTTTTCTGGATTGTCGTGAGCTTTTGGTCATCATAGTGGTATAGGACATTTCGAGATAATGCCCTACCGCACTCAAATCATCGACCAGCTTTCGACACACACAATTGATTACTTTTTTCGAGATTTCTGGCAGGCAGTGGTTAACATGCTAAAAGCAATTCAAACCTACTGAGCATAACACCTCAAGCAATGATTTATTTGTTAATTATTGTGCAAGAACATTAGTTATGTTTCACTTATCACATTCAAACGTTCAGATATTCACAATATATCATACTCTGGCTATAAACACAAACTATCATAATTTTCACGATACGCGTACGTTAGCACTAAGCACATGACTTTATAAGATAATCAAAAATCACTAATCAAAAAGGGGTATAGCTTTATAATTTAGCTCATCATTCACTATGGCTCGTGAAAAATATATTGGGTGAAACAACTAACTTATCGAACATACGGAATATAGCATTAATGACTATAAAAATAACGAACAAAGATATGCATTGTTTACTCGGGAATAAACAAAAATTTGAAAATTTAGCCCATTTAGCATAGAATCAAAATAATTTAAGCAAATGGTAGATACATATAACCGACTATTCCCTCCCCCACACTTAAATCACAACATGTCCTCGGGTTGTGCGTAATGTAAAAAGAAAAAGAACACTTAGCCGATTGTGGTTCGAAAGTGGCAATTCCGGAAGTGGCCTAGAATCAGCTCCAGAAATGCTCGATGAAATCAGTAGACTGTGGACCATCCACCGGTAAACTGATTTATCTAAAAGCTCACAATCGCTATCGCAAATATCCTGCACATCATGGGAAAACAAGACGTACCTCGGGGATAGGGGCACAAAAGATGATAGACAAAGCAATATCATGGAATAAAGACAGAAATAAACTACAGACAAAAAGGAAAAGATATCTAGGTTACCGTCCTAGTAGGGCTTAATTATAGTCGGGAGCTCGACTAGACAATAAAATTTCAACTCGGGTTAGCTTTGAATTTCCTATTCCCTTAGTTGCATAGTAGTTGAACTAATACATGTCACACATTATTTGAAAATTTAAAACGAGACTAGGTCATGATATGAAATATGTGACAAAGTATTAACTATGAGTCTTTTATACCCGGATCCTCAAGGGTTATTTCAAATTGTTCTAACAACCTAAATCTAAGAAATGATGCATTTGAATTTTTTCTTTGTACTCCCTCGGGATTTTCGGATAACCTCCTAATCGTTCCCTTTAAATGACATTCAAACATTCATCCTGAGACTTGGTGAAACAAAATGAAAATCAATCCGAAGTATTGGAAAACTATTATCCAAAGTATGAGTAAAGTATAATGCAAAATGTAGAGTTTTTGTTTTTTTTGTTTTTTTTTTGTTTTTTTGTTTTTTTTTTTTAAAAACGGGTTGCCTCCCGGTAGCGCTTTTGGTTAATGTCGTTTGCTCGACAACCCAAAAATTTTCAACCCGGGTCAGGCCAGTGAGGCCTCTTTCCGGAATCATTCTTGATTTCCTCGGGGTCAATAGTATGGATCCCACAAAAACAAAGTCTCGCCAACGTATTGGCCATATCGTAAACTTCGTATCCACTTAGTTCCTATGATTCTTCTCTTCTTCTTTTTAGGTTTCGGTTCCACAAGCCGAGGTGTATCATCGTAATCACAATATCATCAAAGAATTCACGAGACGTAAATCATCGGGTTCCAAAAGATCGGAGCTGTCTTGACTAGGGACGTCGTTTAGATGGAAAACCACCGGTCGTTCCTTTTGTTGACCAATATAGTGTTTCAACCGATGACCATTCACTCGAACAACTCTCCTCGCTTATTTTTCAATTCGACGGCTCCACTGCAGGAAAACCGAGAAATTTCAAAGGGGCCGGACCAACGGGTGCGTAGCTTACCGGGGAAACGGATGTAACCTGGTATTATATAGTAAAACCCATTCGCCCTCTTTGAATTCTCTATGCTTGATTTTCTTGTCGTGAAGAAGTTTAGTCCTTTCCTTACCGATTCTTGAGCTCTCGTAGGCCCGGAGTCCGAACTCATCAAGCTCCCGCAACCGCAACAATCGCTTTTCTCTCGCATAACCGGTTGTCAAAGTTTAAGAATTTAATAGCCCAGAATGCTCTGTGCTCAAGCTCGATTGGCAGGTGGCAGGCCTTACCATAAACCATCTGAAACGGAGACGTGCCAATAGGAGTTTTGAAAGCTGTCCTGTAGGCCCAGAGTACATCATCCAGTTTCTGGCTCCAGTCCGTCCTATGAGAATTCACCGTCTTCTCAAGAATGCTTTTCAGGCTTCGGTTACTTACTTCAACTTGTCCACTCGTCTGAGGGTGATAGGGGGTAGCAGTTTTGTGTTTCACCCCATATCGTTCTAAAATCTTTTCTAATGGAGTATTGCAGAAGTGAGTTCCCTCGTCACTGATGAGAGCTCGTGGACAACCAAACCGTGTAAAAATGTTTTTCCTCAGGAAGCTCTTGACCACCTTGTGGTCGTTCCGCGGTGTTGCTATTGCCTCTACCCATTTTGACACGTAGTCAACGCAGACCAGAATGTACTTGTTCCCATACGAGGATGGAAACGGTCCCCGAAGTCAATACCCCATACGTCAAAAACCTCACATTGTTGAATGGGGTGGAGAGGCATGTCCATTCGCCGAGAAAGTTTACCGGTGCGGCGGCACCGGTCACAACCTTTTACAAAACTCTCTCGTATCCTTAAAAATTGTCGGCCGGTAGAAACCGGATGAAAAATCTTCGCGCGGTCTTCCCGGCTCCATAATGACCTCCCACGGGTCCGTCATGGCATTGCTCTATAATGTCCCTCTGCTCGAACTCAGGGACACACCTACGGAGTAATCCATCCTTACAACGCTTGAAGAGAATAGGGTCGTCCCACACATAATAGTTCAAATCCGAAAAGAATTTCTTCTTTTGCTGATATGTCGGAGTCGGGGTCCGGATATCCGCCGCTCAAGAAGTTTGCAAAAGGTGCAAACCAAGGAGAACCTTTTCCAAGTACGGGCGGGGAGTAACCTCGCACACATCAATAGTCATGAGTTGCTCAGTTGGAAAATCAATTCCAATCTCATCCGACTCTATTTGATGATCATCGGTCAGCCGAGACATGTGATCAGCTACCACATTCTCGCTACCTTTCTTGTCCCGGATATGAACATCAAACTCTTGTAAAATCAAGATCCATCTCATCAAACGAGGCTTGGCATCAGCCTTGCTCAACAGATACTTCAATCCAGAATGGTCCGTCCGGATCGTAACTTCCGACCCAAGCAAATAGCTTCTAAATTTATCCATGGCAAAAACTACGCCAACAACTCCTTCTCGGTTGTTGCATAATTTACTTGTCTTTGGGTTTAAAGTGTGACTAGCGTAGTAGATAGGTTGGAACCCGCCGTCCACTCTCTCGACCTAGCACCGCTCCGATCGCATAATTAGAAGCATCACACATAAGCTCGAAGGGAGCTTTCCAGTCGGGTGCTATAAGAATTGGCGAGGTAATCAACTTGTCTTTTAATTCTTTAAAAGCTCTTTCACACTCAGGGGTGAAAACAAATTTCACATCCTCTCTTAAGAGAGTTGACAAAGGCTTGGCTATCTTAGAAAAGTCTTTGATGAACCGCCGATAGAAGCCAACATGACCCAAGAATCCTCTTACTTCTCTTACATTTTTGGGGTATGTCATTTTTTCAATGGCTTCTACCTTCGCTTTGTCGACCTCAATACCTTCTTTGGACACCTTGTGTCCCAGAACAATTCCTTCTTCCACCATTAGGTGGCACTTCTCCCAATTTAAGACTAAGTCCTTCTCTATGCACCGGGACAGAACTTTATCAAGATTGTGTAAACGGTAGTCGAAACCGTCCCCGAATACGAAGAGAAGTCATCCATAAAAATTTCCATCACCTTCCCCACTAAACCATTGAAGATAGCCAAAGCATACATCTTTGAAATGTAGCCGGTGCATTGCGAGACCAAATGGCATTCTTCGGTAAGCGAAGGTACCGAGAGGGCGGTGAAGGTAGTCTTTTCTTGATCGGTGGGGTCGATAGCTATCCGAAAGTATCCGAATAGCCATCCAAAAAACAATAAAATTGCTTGCCACTAAGCCTCTCAAGGAGCTGGTCAATGAATGGCAAGGGAAAGTGGTCTTTTAGAGTTACCTCATTTAGTCTTACGTAGTCGATGCAAACTCTATAACCGGTGACTTGTCGTAAGGCAATCTCTTCCCCCTTTTCATTCTTTTCAATAGTTATCCCTCCTTTCTTTGGCACCACCCGAGTGGGGCTTACCCATTCACTATCGGCTATTGGGTAGATGATACCCATGTCAAGCAATTTGATGATTTCCTTCTTAACGATTTTCGTATGTGAGGGTTTAGCCTTCTCCGAGGTCGTCGCACCTTCTTCGATCCCTCAACAAAGTCCGATCTTATGCATACGGATATCGGGCTTATCCCCTTAATATCTCCCACTTGCCAACCAAAGGCGAGGATATTATCTTGCAGCACTTTGATAAGCTTTTCTTCCTCCTTCGGTTCTAACTTAGATGAAATGATCAAAGGGAGCTTATCACCGTCCCTCGAAAAATGTATTTCAAGTGTTGAGGCAAGGGTTTCAACACTAAATCCGACGGTGGCTTCTCCACACTTGGTCTCAATTTATCTCCCTTAAGCTCTAGATCTCCAAGCTTATTATAAGGGCTATGAAGCATCATGGCCTCCCCAACAGACAGGGGCCTCATCTCCTTTTGCAAATGCGGGCATATCACCATGCCTCTCCCTCATCTTCTTTCCTACCACCTCGTGGTAATCGAACTTTCCTTGTCAATCTCTTCTAAAAATTTTATCCACTCCTCATTAGTCCAAGTTGCGGATAGTTTATTGAATTCTTCCTCATCCCAACTACCCATGAACACTTGTTTATCATACTCATCGGTGAAATCGTCCTCAATAGCTAAACAAGTGTCACTGGACGGGTGCTTCACTGCATTGCCCACATTGAACTTTATGCTCTCATCCTCCAAATGTAGGGTTACTTCGCCACTGTGGGAATCTAGTAAGGCACGGGCGGTTGCAAGAAAAGGTCTTCCAAGGATCAAGGGGGTTTTCTTATCGTTGGTCATATCCATGATTACCCAATCAGTGGGTATATGAAGTTCTTAACCTTGACCAATACATCTTCTACAATTCCCCTTGCATATTTCACACTTCTATCCGCAAGTTGAAGAGAAATAGGTTTAAGCGTAATAGATTGATCCAATCCAAGAGATTGGAAGATTGACGTAGACATCGATTGATTGATGCTCCCGAATCGCATAGAACATTGTGGAAATCCCCTGTTCCCGATAGTACATGAAATCGTAAATCTACCGGGGTCGGGACACTTCACACGGGAAGTTTAGTCCGGCGATTGCCGAGCATTCTCCATTCAATACTATGTGCTCGAGCTCTTGGAGCTTCTTTTTCGAACTCACTCGCGTCCTTTATAAACTTTGTATACTTTGGCATTCCTATCAAAAGATCAACTAATGGAATGTTTGCCTCGGTATTCTTGAGCAAGTCGATAACCTTCTTATATTCTTTATCGATCGTTAATGACGACTTGTTCTTGTTAGGTGGGTAAGGGAGATCAGCAAAGTCTTCCTCAGTAAAGTGCTTCTTTGCCGTCTTATCATTGATTGCTTTGTCTTCCCTATCCTTCCACCTCACATGCTTCCCAGAACACAACTTAGATTCTGACTTCTTCTCAGCATTCTTCTCTTTATCATCAGTATTCTCAACTTCCACATTTTCTTTAGAATTTTCTCTTTCACTTGGATCAATAGTAGTCCCAACATCTTTCTGAGGAGAACAAAGATCTTCCCCTCCTGCGTCTCTGCTCGCAGGAGGGGCTACTCGTTTCCCTGGTTGGCCTGACTGCCAACCGTTTTCCCACTCCTCAGATTTATTGCATTCAACTCATCCTGACCATTGCTCCATGGTGCAGACAGATCGGTGCACGTATTCTGATCATTCTGGACCAAGTTAACCCCTCGGGGGTTCTTCTCAGTAAAACTCGGCAGCTGACCTTGAGGTCGACTTGCTTGCTGCCCCGAAAGCCGTCCCATTTGCACCTCCAAATTCCTCCTTTGTACTTGTCGAGTACTTAATGCATTTGCCAAGATCCGAAATGATTGATTCGATTTTGATTTTGATTTTGATCTTGATTTACCGGTGGATTGGTGTTCCATGCCGGTCGAGAGTTGAATTGAAAATTGCTTTGATTAGGCCTAGGGGCCGAAAATGATGGGGGTTTTGCCGCCCGGAAGGGTCACTCCATCGGAAACCGGGGTGGTTCCGGTTATAATTGAATCCTTGAGTGTTTTGATTCGACCCGAAGGTCGATAATTTTGAGAAGTGAATGTATTCACTTCTTCCGAATGCAACAATAGATGACACGATGGAATGCGTGCCCAACGGTATCGCAATTTTGGCAAACGACATTGTTTTGAACGGCTTTGACTGTGAGATCGGGTCAAGGCGGCATTGATTACTACGATGGCCTTGGCCATGGCAATTGTCACACACAAGCACTTGAACATTCATTGCTGTCACTTGCTTCTGTAGTGCGGCCAACTGAGCTTTTAGAGACGTGGTCTCATCTACCTCATACTTCCCTGCAGTCGAGGTTTTTTGATTGGACGCACCTGCATAGGTAGGGGCATAATTATACTTTGCAATATCTTCAAACAACATCCATCCCTCATCGTGTGTCTTTCTCGAAATGCACCTCCGTAGAACTATTCACCATCCCCTTAGTCAATTCGGTCAAACCACCGTAGAAAGTGTTGATCAATCTTTGTTTGTCCAGCCCATACATGGGGGCACTTTCTCAAGAGAGTCTTAAATCGTTTCCATGCATCGTAAAATGATTCCTTCTCGGATTGCACAAAAGTGAATATCGATTCGGAAGATGAGCCGTCTTTGCGGGTGGAAAGTACGGCTCAGAATTCTTTCTCCAACTCCTCCCACGAAGTAATGGATTCGACTGGTAAGGATTTATACCATTCTTTTGCTTCTCCCTTCAGCGAGAAAGGAAAGAGTTTCATTTTCAGGGCGTCCTCAGTGACCCCTTTGATTAAAATAGTCCCGCACGATTCTAGAAATGAGTGAATGTGATCGTGCGGGTCCTCAGTGGAAAATCCATGAAATGTGGAACCTCTTACCAAATTGATTAAAGAAGTTTTGAGTTCGAAATTATCAGCCGTGATTTCAGGAATCACGACCGCAGGATTAACTTTCACAGTAGATGGCATGGCAAAGTCTGCCAATGTCCGTTGCTCTGCCATTTCTTCAACCTGGGCTCCTACTTGAGCTTCTCCCTCAGCGTATCCTTCAGGATTGTTTCCTTCCGTGGTTCCCTCGTCCGTTGGTCCGGTGAGCCGGGCCAAACGTCTGTTTGGTCGAGCGATGGTTCGCTCTATCTCCGGATTATACAAAAGTGGTCCCCCGTGAGTTCGAGTTTGCATAAACTACGTTTGGGCACCAACACCTAAATCACGAGGTTTCGGGATTTTATCCTTATGCTTCCGCAGAGTGGGATTCACCGAGAATCCATCACCCAACCTCAATGATTGAAACGTGTTCCGTGTTTCTTTCCTCTCTTTCTCGGTAATTACCGAATCCACTCGGTATTTATCGAGAATTTTTTTAAATTTTTTTTTTTAGAATTAAAAAAAACTATACTAAAACAGGCTCGAAACAGGTCTAAACAGCGTAAAAGAAACAAAATACTATAAAACTAATACAGAACAGAAACAGAACGAAAAGAAAATATTTTTTTCTCTCTCTCGGTAATTACCGAAAGATTTTTTTTTTTTTAAAACGAAAACAGATAACTTAGTTGACAACAAAACCGAAAACGAAAACTTTCCGTGCCAAGTCCCCGGCAACGGCGCCAAAAAACTTGTTCGCGGTTTTATGCAAAGTAAAAGATAACAAGTAATAAAATAAAACCGATGTCAACCCCAAGTGCGAAGGCTCGCAGCTATAGTGGTGAAACCGGATCGTATCCGCAGGGACTTGTACGAAAAAGAGTTTTTTTCCTTCGATTTCTTTTATAAATTTGATGATTATGATCTCGGATTTTCAATTAACAAACTAAGGTAGCAAACGTGAAAATAAATAAAACTACGATAATAAAAATTTATAATTTAAAACAACTAGAACGCACCGATGATCCACCACCCCACCGAAAATAACAAGAAAGACACATATTCATTCGTAAGTTCTTGGATTATTATCTGCTAAAGAGGCATTTTCCCTTTCGGTTCATCGCCTTTTAATTAGTTCACCACTCTCGGTACAACTAAAGCATTTACGGATCAAAGATATGGATATAAATCCTAATCTGACAACATTCACCCTCAACTTACGTATGTTGGAAAACTATTATCATTCTCCTTCACGGTAATCTACGAATTTATCAACTATCGTATCTAAATTCGATTAGCATGCAACATAAGTATAGATCATACAAATTGCACATAAACAATTTCAAAGATTTTTATCAATGAAACCACATAATTAACACAAATTTGCACTTAACCACTTTTAAAACTCATTTGCTCAATAATTCGATTAAACCCTTGATTTCTATGCAAATTATACGAATATGGAGGAAATCGTTATAAAATATAACGTTATAAATCATGTAAAATCACCCTAAACATATAGCATGTTTTACTTTTATGGAGATAGTTTCGTTTTTCACTCACGAAAGCCTTTGATTTTGAAGCATGACTTTTGAATTATATCCTTTCATTATTTTTAATGATTTATCTTAGGAAGGTCAGTGTAGTTACACCTAAGTTAGACCGTGTGCTGTGAATATCATAAAGTTTGAATGTGATAGGTGAGATGTAACTTATGACTTTGAAAGTGAATAAAGTGAGTGAGCAATTATTAATAAATACGTTTGTCGGAAGTGGTTTATGATTGGAGTGAGGTAGGGCATTATCTCGAAATGTCCTATACCACTATGATGACCGAAGCTCACGACGGTCGGGGAGAAGCTACCTTATGATTTGAGTAAGGTAGGGTGTTATCACGAAACATCCTATTCTACTATGATGGGTAAGAGCTCATTCTGATATGCGTCAAATTTGAAAATTTTGGAAATGATGAGTAAGAATAAAGTAAAGTCTTTGTTATCATGGATCTTATACCCAGTAGAACCGCATGATATGCTGTAGGGATTATCCTACTGAGTGTGTGGGAAGGCTTTGAGTGGAGCTATTACTGTTTGTACCTAGGATAGTCATTGGAATTTTTGAGAGGATATTTCCTTGAAAGGCTTGCTAGATTGAGAATGGCTTGTCACACTTACACCGAATCTATCTCTGTGTTGGTATCATTTGCTATAGTTGTTGTATCTTTTGTTACGTGAGTTAGAGACCTATGTGGATTATTTATAAAGTTGAGCTATAGTTTTGATTGTTTTGTCCGAGGACGTACAAAAAGCTAAGTGTGGGGGTGTTGTTAAGGCCATATTTATATGATTATTAAAGGTTTATTTCATTATTATTTTCCCCACATTTGCATAATTTACATGAGAATTAAGGGTTTAAGTGTAATTATTTAATAAAGATGATTTTAAGAGGGTTGTATGCAAAATTGATGATTTTAAGTGTTGATTTAATGGAATTATTATTATTTGGATTTTATTACATTTTTGCATTGTTTATTTATCATGTAGGTGTTGATTTTCGAGTGCATAAAGAGGATAAATGAAGCTCAAGTCGAATTATTCAAGATAGAGTCGGAATTGGCTTGAAGAAATTGGATAAAGATGAAGAAATCCGACCCTCAAAGCATCTTGGACGAGCGTTCGTGCGGCGTCCATTCCGGACGGGCGTTTGATAAAGTGAACGAGCGTCCGGAATTGTATTTTACATTCGAGAGAGTTCGGACGGAGGATGAACGAGCGTTTACTCGCCGTCCGGGCATTCGGACGGGCGTCCGGATGGGCAGACGGGCGTCCACAGCCGACTTACTTCCAGCCGACTTAAAACTCTATAAAAGCACCGCATTATGAAGCCTAAAACCCTAATCTTTTACACATTATTTACTCATATACACATAGCTGCGCCCTAGAACCATAAGGAGCCGTTTTTACACAGAGATGCAAATCTCCCCTTCAACAATCGTGTTCATCATGATTGTTGGCTAAACATCCTGCAGTGAGTCGACAGAGGAAGCCTATCAACAACCAAACCAACTAGAGGAGTTCGATGCTTAAGTTTAGTGAGTTTAATTCATAGTTTTTCATTACTTTGGATCTGTTTTATATTGTTTAAGTTTTATTGAATTAAGATTTGATGAAACGATCTATGTTTAATTTATGCTTGAATAAATTTATGAAAGTTTGTTTGTTTGAGTTCTCTTTTATTCAAAGTAATGCATCTAATTGTGTTTTAAGAGATTATGCATGATTAGTTGAGTAAGAGCTTGGAAACGATCTCGTGATTTCGTGTTGATTGCATGTTTAGTTTGTTTGAAAAGATAAACGAAACCCTAGAATTTGATTGAAGATATTTAATTGAATTCGTGAATAAATCACTACTAAAAACTATGTCTTTTTAATCACCATCTAGTTGGGATTGTTGGTTGATAGGTGGAATCTAGTCGCCTTGCTGTGTTTTCCTTTAATTGTTTTAATTAAATCGTTTAGATTAAGTTTAGTTAAGTTCTAGTTTGATAAACCCTGGTTTTCTGCAAGTTTTCTGCACGTTTCTGTTTCAGTTCGTAGTTGGACGCTCGTCCGCAATAGCAGACGCCCGTCCGTTAGATTCCGTTTTCAGACGCTCGTTCACCAAAGTGAACGCTCGTCCGGCTTTCTCGTTTTCTTATTTTTCTTGCTTGTTTTTACTCTTGTTTTAGTTTTAATTCTTAGGTTTAGGTTTTAGTTAGTTTCACTTTAGTTTAGATAGATAATTGTGACATAATTGATATAGATTTATATTTGAATCCGATAAACATTCCACTCCCTTAGGACGACCCGTAAACACCCTATACTACGATCCTTATACTTGGGGTGTTTCGGTTATAAATTGTAAAACTCGTTTTTACCGAACAGAAAGGCTTGCTGAAATCAAAAGAAGGGGTTGAGAGGTGTTTAATGGGCTTTAAATCGCCAAAAACGAGTGAGAAATGAAGAATTTCGAGTGAAAGGGCAAGAACGGCCGCCAAACGCTGCTAGGGTCGAAATGAAACGCCGGTTTGAAGAAGTAGGGTATTTAAAGGAGACGAGTCCAAACGCGCGTTTGGAATGAGTGGAACGCGCGTTTCGCATGTCCAAACGCGCGTTTGACAGGTGAAACGTGCGTTTGGGAAGGGAATTCACGATCAGAGAGTTGAGGCTCCAAACGCGCGTTTGAAATGGTTCTAAACGCGCGTTTGGGAAGAAAAAGCTGCAAACGCGCGTTTGAAAGGGGTAAACGGGCGTTTGGACCAGAAACTAGGAAAACTCAAGATTTCTACCCCACACTTGATTCTAACCGCCCCGAGACCACTAGAAACACCAAACTAACTCAACAAACTACGAAATGGTGGGTTGCCTCCCCAAGCGCCTTTGTTTTACGTCGTTGGCTCGACAAGATGGATTAAACGGTGCCAACTTTTTCAAAGTTATACCGTTGGCACAAGGCGAGAAAGGGTAGAAAGATAGAAAGATGGATTTAGAATTATACGAGTCAAGGTTTAAAGTCCATGACAAGACTTACAAGATTCATCACAAGGTACGGGATCTTCAAGATGCACTATTTCTAGTGCTTCATCGTAGGGCAACCGCTCATACCTTTTCAACCGCAAGCCATTAGCGGTGAACGTGCCAAACTTAGGATGGGTGATTTCGATAGCACCGGACGGATAGACTTTTGACACAACATAGGGACCGGACCACCTAGACTTCAACTTCCCTTGGAAAAGATGCAAACGAGTATTATAGAACAAGACTTCATCACCCACATTGAAAACACGAGGTTTAATCAACTTATCATGGAGTAACTTAGTCTTTTCTTTATACTTCGTGGAAAGGTCATATGCACAAAGGCGGAACTCATCTAGTTCATTCAATTGGGCTATACGCTTCTCACCAATCAAGGTATCATCGAGGTTTAGCATTTTGATGGCCCAATAAGCCTTATGCTCGATCTCTACGGGAAGATGACAAGACTTACCATAGACTATCATGTAAGGTGACATGCCAGAGGTGTCTTAAAGGCTGTCCTATGGGCCCACAAGGCATCATCTAACTTCAAAGACCAACTCTTGACATTCGTGTCTACCGTCCTCTCTAAGATACGCTTAATACCCCTATTCGTGACTTCGACTTGACCACTCGTTTGGGGATGGTAAGCGGTACCTAACTTGTGTTTCACTCCATACTTCTCTAAAAGTTTATCAAACGGCTTGTTGGCAAAATGGCTTCCATTATCACTGATTATAGCGCGTGGCACCCCAAACCGACAAAAGATGTTCTTTCTAAGAAAACGGATAACAACATTCCTATCGTTGGTGGGTGAAGCTAAGGCTTCGACCCATTTGGACACATAATCACACGCGACTAGAATGTACTTGTTACCACACGAAGAGGGATAGGGGCCCATGAAATCAATGCCCCACACGTCAAAAATCTCACACACTATGATCGGCTTCTGAGGCATCTCACTCCTTCTAGATATACGACCGGATCTTTGACAAGCATCGCAAGATTTTACATAAGCATGTGCGTCTCGAAATAGAGTGGGCCAATATAGCCCACTTTGCAATACTTTCAAAGCGGTTCTTTGCCCCGAGAAGTGGCCTCCGGCCTCTTTGTCGTGACAAAACGAAAGAGCACTCAAAATCTCACTTTCTGGGATGCACCTCCTCAGAATACCATCCGAACACAACCTATATAGACAAGGATCTTCCCACACATACTTACCCACCTCACTAAGGAATTTACGCCTTTGGTTCGAGTCAAGGTCGGGGTCTACGAAACCGCACTCGTGGTAGTTGACAAAAGGAGCAAACCAAGGACGACCTTCCTTACCGACTTTTAGAAAGTTGCCTCTCTTAGCCGGAAGAAGGGTGTCAAGTGCATACAGTTGCTCGTGAGGGAAAGAGTCATTTATCTCGGTTTGTGCTTTAACCAACTCCTCACTAAGCTCCATACGACTTAAGTGGTCGGCTACGACATTCTCACAACCTTTCCTATCACGGATCTCTAAATCAAACTCTTGCAAGAGCAAGATCCACCTCAAGAGGCGGGGCTTGGCATCTTGCTTGGCAAAGAGATAACGCAAAGCGGCATGATCCGTGTGGACAACTACCCGAGAACCTACGAGATGAGACCGAAACTTATCAAACGCAAAGACGACCGCTAAAAGCTCTTTTTCGGTGGTGGTGTAGTTGTTGGGCCGGATTCAAGGTGTGACTTGCATAAGCAATAGGCTTGAAGATTTTGTCGATTTTTTGACTGAGGACCGCACCAACCGCGGTGTCACTCGCATCACACATGAGCTCAAATTCTTGATCCCATTTCGGGGCAACTAAGATGGGAGCGGATACAAGCGATTGCTTGAGCATCAAAAATGCTTCAACACAAGCTTTGTCAAAATCAAACGGGACGTCTTTTCCAAGAAGAAGAGTAAGAGGACGGGCTATTTTCGAGAAATCCTTGATGAACCTACGATAAAACCCCACGTGGCCTAGAAAACCCCTAAGAGTCTTTAGGTTGGTGGGCATAGGAAGCTTAGCTATCGCTTCAACCTTAGCCTTATCTACCTCTATACCCTTACTAGATATCTTATGCCCTAAGACTATCCCCTCGTAACCATCAAATGACACTTCTCCCAATTAAGCACCAAGTTTGTCTCCTCACATCTACCCAACACCTTTTCAAGATTATCTAGACATTGTTCAAAGGAATCACCAAACACGCTAAAATCATCCATAAAGACTTCTAAAAACTTTTCTATCATATCCGGAAATATGGCGACCATGCACCGCTGGAATGTCGCGGGTGCATTACACAACCCAAAAGGCATCCTACGGAAGGCAAAGGTACCATAGGGACAAGTGTAGGTAGTCTTTTCTTGGTCCTCTAAAGCCACATGTATTTGGTAATACCCACTAAACCCATCAAGGAAACAATAAAAGGCATGGCCACTCAATCTCTCCAACATTTGATCAATAAAAGGGAGGGGGAAATGATCTTTACGGGTTTGGTCATTTAGCTTACGATAATCAATGCAAATTCTATGACCACTTACCAAACGCTTAGGTACCTCCTCTCCTTTGTCATTGATCTCCACGGTCATACCTCCCTTCTTCGGCACCACTTGGGTGGGACTCACCCACTTGCTATCCGAGATGGCATAGATAATCCCTAGCTTCAACATTGTGACCACATCCTTCCTCACAACCTCTTGGAGGTGGGGATTGAGTCTTCTTTGGGGTTGCCTTACCGGCTTTGCTCCATCTTCCAGAATAATCTTGTGTTGGCAAATGGTGGGACTAATACCCTTAAGATCGCACATCTTCCACCCGAAAGCACGCTTATGCTTCTTAAGCATCCTCACTAACTCATCTTCCTGCAAAGCCGTTAGTGTAGAAGAAATAATCAAAGGAAGTAAATCATTATTTTCAAGAAAAACATACTTCAAATGAGGTGGAAGCGGCTTCATTTTCAAATCTTTCGGAGGATCCTCAATTGATGGCTTTTCTAGCTCTCCTTCAAGCCCAAGATCAATCTTCTCAGTCCACCTCTCACCCACGAAAGCCGTCTCTTCGAGCTCTTTTGCTTCCTCTTCCAACTCTTCTTTTTCATCATGTTCTGTACTCACTCTTTCCATGCATTCATCGGATTCGTCTTTATATACCTGCATGTCAACATGTTCCGAAACGCAAGGATATATAGCATCAATAGAAAAACAGTCCTCGGTGCTCTCCTTAGGATGTTTCATGGCTTTATAGACATTGACCGCGACTTTTTCATCTCCAACTCTCAATATTATCTCACCGCTCGCAACATCTATCAAAGTCCTCCCGGTATTTAAAAAGGGACGTCCTAACAACAAAGGTGTTTTGGAATCCATCTCCATGTCTAGTACAACAAAATCTACCGGGAAGGCAAACTTGTCCACTTTCACTATGACATCCTCTATCACTCCCATAGGCTCCCGAATAGACCTATCCGCCATTTGAAGGGTCATCCCGTTGGCTCCAACTCTCCTAGGTCAAGACTCTCATATATAGCACGGGGCATTAGGCTTACACTAGCCCCCAAATCACATAGAACACTAGGAAAATGAGTTGAACCAATAGTAACCGGAATAGTGAAACTACCCTTGTCTCTAACTTTCGGGGGAATCTTAGATTTTCCATTAAAAATAGCGGAACACTCTTCATTCAAACACACAACTTCTTGCATCTTACCCTTTTTAGTTAGCAACTCTTTTAAAAACTTACAATACGAGGGCATGTTTGCAAGTGCCTCAAGAAAAGGAATGTTCAAGTCAATTTTTCGCAAAATCTCAATGAATCGAGTTTGTGCCTTATTCAAGCAACTTTGTCTATGATTCCTAGGGGGATAAGGAGAGTACTCAAATCAAAATATTTAGAAGGAGGAGGGATCATACCTTTCTTACCTTTGGTGCGTGGGGAAGACGGCTCTTTCATTGGCTCTTTCCCTTCTCTTCTAGTTGGTTCCTCCTCTTTCACATCGATGACCACAAAATCTCCCCTAGCTTGAGCTTCTTTCCTTTCCACTTCCTTCTTCTTGATATACTCCCCATGATCTTCATCATCTTCAATCCCATCTATATCACCATCCATGGCCCCCGCTTCCGTCTCAATAGGAGCCTTTCTAGCCTTGTCCTCCCATAGGACCTTCTTTTCTCCATTAGTTCTCAACACTTTACCACTTCGAGTTAAGATGGCGTTTACACTTCTCGGATTTTTTTCGGTGTTACTCGGTAAACCGCCCTTCAACTGAACATGTTCCACCACTTGACCAAATTGTGTCTCAAGATTTTTGATGGCGGACCCATGTTTGTAGTTCATCTCAACCATGTCCTTCTTTATCTCCGCAAAGTTTTTGTTCATTTGTTCCAAGATGACATCGGTTGAACTCTTTTGAGGTATAGGAGCCAAAGGAGGAGGGTTTTGATGATTGGTAGAACCCTGTTGATTATACCCTCCTTGTTGCCTTTGGTGTGGAGGTTGATAGACATGCCCTTGTGAAGATTGGCTTTGATTTTGGCCTTGTCTATAACCTTGGTTTTGGCCTTGGTTTTGATTACGGTTCCAACCTTGATTGTTGTTATTCCTCCAAGAACCATCACCTTGATTTCCATAGTTCCCTCCTTGACCTTGTCCCACATAGTTCACATCTTGGGATTCTTCGTTCGGTTGCCCACCTTGTTGTTCCCCCATACATTGGCCTTGATAGGGGCTTTGCGGCGATTTTGATATTGGGACCCCGTATTCCATTGCTCCATAGAACAAATACTCATCATCCGCTTAGCCAACTCATTCATGCTATCTTGAGATGGGGTACTAGCTTGCCCTTGAGTCGAGGATTGAGGATAAGCCATATTTTGAGCTTTGGTCGTCATCCTACAATCCTTTGCCGAGTGTGATCCACTACAAATTTGGCAAAGCTTAGCACTCTCATTCTCCTTTTGCAATCTCCCTAAGCTTGTTGCTCCATCGCTTGTACTTGAGCATGATATTGATCGCTTGCTTCAACTTCTTTAACTTCAACCAAACCGGGCTTCTTACTTCTTGTCCCCTTTCTACTTGAAGATATATATTGCCTCGAAGTCTCGGAAATCTTCTCAATTTGGTTCATAGCCACTTCGGGTACCATACTCATAATATCTCCATTACACGAAGCATGTAACGTACTTTGATGAACTTGATCCAAACCCCGGAAGAAAGCATGAACTACCTCGTACGATCTCAATCCGTGCCCCGGGCACTCCCTCAACAAAGCCTTAAACCGATCCCATGACTCATGAAGCTCTTCTCCTTCATATGCATTGAATGACATGATAGCTTCTTTCATATCCATGGTCTTCGACGGGGGGTAATATTTGAGCAGAAAAGTCTTTACCACTTCTTCCCATGTGTGTAAAGAGTCATTAGGCAACGAATCATACCACCTCTTAGCTTGCTCTTTCAAGGCGAACGGGAAATGCATAAGTTTGAGCGCCTCATCACTCACTCCATTGATTTTTGTCGAGTTCACTATTTGGAGAAAGTGATCAATGAATAAGTGAGGATTTTCTAAAGCGGTTCCCTTGAATATAGCATTGTCTCCCAACAAATGTATGATGTTCCTATTCAATTCCAAGTTGTTGGCGGCTACCGGTGGCATTCGGATTGGACTATGCCCCATGTTTGCCGTAGGAGCTAGCACAAAATCTCTACAAGTCAAACCACCTTGGTTTTGCTCTTGTTGACCGTTAAACCAATTTGGCATCGCGTTTGCACCTTGATTGTGAGCTTGGTTCGATTTTGTTGAAGCGATTCAACATCCATGCATTGAAGCTGTTGCATAAGAGCGGGATCCATTTGATTCCCTTGGGCCTCATGTTGAACATTCGAGGAATAGGCCCATTCGCATTCACAACGTTGTGTCCTTGTCCATTCCCATCTCCTTGTGCATTGTTGTTGACAAGAGGCGGGTTTAGAAGCGGGATTCCATTATTATTCACCAAATTTCCTTCCAAACCTTGTCCACCTTGTTGTGCCATGTCGGATCCTTCTCCCAACTCACCCAAACTATCCTCTTCTAAGACCGGAATCAACTCCTCTACTTGACGACCTCTTCTTCGTTGTTGTTTCTACGCCTTGCGTAAGCTTCAATCCCGTCTATGTAAGGTTCGAGTGGTGTTTGAGACCTCCGGGTCATGCACTACAAAAAGCAAACAACAAGAAAACAGTAAAATAAAACCTAGGCCCAAGCCTTCGGTTCACTTACAAGATATCACAAATAGCACACAATTCCCCGGCAATGGCGCCATTTTGATGAGCGTTTTTTTTTCACCAAACAAATTCATAAAATACTCAAGACAACGGTGATTAAACAAGCTCTCTAACCGGCAGTGGACCGGGTCGATTGCGAGTAAAGCTACAGGAGTCCGAGGTCGAACCCAAAGGAATCGTGCTTGCAAGTACCAAAGTGAACGTAATGCTTAGTCTAAGTGATCAAAGTTCTTAAGGTTTTGTTTACTACAACGGCACTAAGTGAATCTAACTAACGAGTCTAAAGATAAAAAGAGAGAAAGAAGATTAAACTACTCGGTTTTAAAGATAATTAAAGAGACATAGCCGAACCATGATCAAAATAGCTAATATCACCCAAAGGAAAGACAAAACCGGGAGTGTGCAATAACGACGAACTCTTGCATTCAATTTCACGGGTACGTGCTCCTAATCCCGGTGCTAAGGTCGAACAACTCTTCCCCAACACCTTATGTCAAGTCAACTAACCTATCCTAAGAGAGATTCCTTCACAAGACAATCATGCACAAGAGCCGTGTAAACGTTGAAAACGAGTAGCCTCGCACTACAATGCGATCCTAGAACCCCTTTTCCCACACCCCTCTCTCCGAACAACTCTCAAGAGTGATGTGTGTGATTTTTGACCTAGGTGATCAATCTAGCCCAAATCCGTTATAACGAGTTCTAAGACATGAAATACGCAAGGAACAACAATAAAAAGCACTACCCACTCCCAATTTCATCACCCAAAGGGTGATTTCACTAAATTTCACATGATTTGGCTATGAAGATGTTTAGCTACACATTATATTAATCAAAACATGCATAAAACAGTAAATAAGAGCCATAACAAGTAAAAGAGAAGAGAGATATACCATAAAATTGCAGAAATTCGAGATTAGATCCAAAAAGTACAAAATAGAGAAGTAATTAAAAGGTGGTCTCTTAGTGTTTGGAATGAAAATCTAAGCTATGAAATGGAAAGATTATGCTAGGATATTGTTGATTTACACTAAAAGAGAGTATTCTAAGCTATTACAAAATTTGAGCAAAAGATGGGTAGAGTTTTGCTAAGAAAAGCTTGATCTCTAAGAAAAATGTCTAAGGGGGGTATTTATAGGTGAAGGGAAAATCTGCTGCAAAAATGGTCCAAACGCGCGTTTAGAGGGTTGGAACGGGCGTTTGGCATCTTCAAACGCGCGTTTCGCTTGGCGAAACGTGCGTTACACATAATTTACGGGCGGGGCTTGGTTGTTCTTCATACGGAACGCGCGTTTAGGAAGGTTCAAACGCGCGTTTAGGATCTTGGAACGCGCGGTTGGCCTGGTTTCCAAACGTGCGTTTAGAGGGCTTCAACTCTGAACCAAATCTGAACTTCTGGAACGCGCGTTTAGGGATTCAAACGCGCGTTTGGTGTGTGGAACGTGCGTTTGGAGGGTTCAAACGCGCGTTTGAACCCCTGTTTCCCTCAGTCTTCACTTTTCTCCCTTTTTGACTCTCGTCTTGCCTCGGTTATGCTTTTTCACCACAAATTGTCATCTTCCGGGTCCTCGAGACACCAATACCCTTCAATATCATAAACAACCACAAACATCCAAACAATTCCGGAGGGTAAAAGTGCTCGGGAATGGGGTAAATAATAACAAAAAGGGGTATGAATTCATCAAAGTGACGGATTCGTTCCCCGTGCCATAAGCTCACGATATCACCCCGAAAATGGTCTAATTTACCCAAAATTGTGCTGAAAGTGTGATAAGCGGGGGTAATTAATGCACCGGAGTCACGTAAAGTTGACTCCCATCACATGCCATACACTGAGTTAAGCGGTTACATACTGATATACTTAGGGTTTGCAGCAGTGTATTACTTTACAAGCACAAAGCAAGTAATAAGGTGAGATAAATTCTGTCATCCATTATTAAAAACAATTACACAAATTGTCTTTCGGGCACTACATCTAACAATCTCCCACTTGCACGAAATGACAAGCAACGATTGTTTTTAGAGCACACCATTTCTCATCTTATTCACAACACTCTCCCACTTGCTCTAAAAGCAGATGAGATATATACCTCAATGCCGTACCCTCCAAGCACTCGACTTGGTACAACGATCGATTAGGTTGTCGACTTGAGACGATCCTTAGGATTGAAACATTGCCGGTCCTTCCAATCAGGCGGTACTCTCTCTCAATATGCTTTTGACCTCTAGTGACTGAGAAGATCCTTCTAAGCTATCTCTTCATTGTTTTCACAATGAAGTGATATCGGCTTATCAGACCTGGAATTACTCCCAGACCAAAAAGGAAATTCTAAGCACTACTGAGCCCGAGATCAACTTAATGATCATCCTTAATCTGACTACAAGTCAGAATCAGTGTAGTCAACCATATTCAAGTTTGCACCTGAATATACAAGCATATGATTCCTCGTTCTCTAGAGATACTTGAGGACGTACTAAAACCGCTACTTATTGCTCGAATCCAAGATTCGATTACTATTGACTTATGATAACCTGACTTGTCGTTATCCAAGAGAGACTCTATCCCATTTTCTCTTTATCCGGAGATTTGGAGAATCATTCGAGAGGTAGGGTAGGACTACTCTCGATGAATGTTGCAACCGTATATGCATAATCAATCTTATTCAATAAGACATGTGGGATAGCCAATGACTCATTCTCGTGGATTTGACCGAATCAAATTCTTAGAATATAGTCCAATTCTCTCATTCGAGAGAATTTTGGCGTGTTAGTTTCCGACTTCGGATAGCACACCCATGTTGTTTCCAATTTGTTTTAGTGTTATCATTTATGAACACTAATACTACTACTTTACCAATACGATACCCGTCTACAAAAGACTTATCAACATACTGGTCAAGTCCACATATTTTAAAACATGTGACCTTTAAATGACCGACAGGTTCTCTTAAATCCACAAAGGATATAAGCCATGGCAGGCCTCCTACCAAAGGTTCTTTCTGAAAGAATTATGATATCGTTTGTCTCGCAAAAAAGGTTTTAGGGAATCACCCCTATCTTCTGCTTTGTAACGAATCCGTTATTCATTCTTAGCTAAAACCCTTACGTTTCGAATGAATTCGAGATTCCGTTTGTTCGGCAAGAAAGTCTCGGGGAATCACCCCTATTTTTACGCTTTCTAACGAAATCTAGCAAGGCGAGAGGTGAGAGAGTTCAAGGTCCGGTTAACTCTCTACTTGTCGGGGAATCACCCCTATACCACTCAACTTTGCGCGAAAGTTTAAACTTTCCTATTCATTCGACTCTTTTCTATGTAGATCCAATTGCTCCCACCGGGCTGAGACACTCGGGTGGTTCTACAATAGGCGAACAAAAGCGGAGTACAAAAACTCCATTTACGGGGTTAAGGTTGTCAAACCAACCTTATGATCGAATCCTATACGACCCCACTAAGAGCCATAGGTTATCAATCACCCCCCGGACCGTAAAGTCCACAAAAACACAATGGGTCAATGGTTAAATCATACTCCCTTTGCGTGGTGGATTGACATCACGATCTAGTAGTATTTATTAGTGTAATCACCAACAACCGATGTTGGACGTGGTACGATTAAATCGGATAGTAACTACCTTTGGGTAACCGTACTCCAAGGTTTAAGGTACGTTACTTATAGATTCTATCAGAAGTCTTGTGACAGTTCAACCGTCACTTTCTGATCTCAAGAATCTTATAATCAACCTTCACTCGTCTCATTAAGATATTTCACGAACAGTCATAATCTGAACGTATGCGCAAAATCTCCAGTCCTACCTTCAAGCAATAAATGCTAAATGCCTACATTTATGGAAGTGGTGTGAACCGAATTCACTCATTATCCATAAATTCACTGGCATCTTCTAGGTAGACTTCTCGGTTTACATCATAATGTTAACCGTTATTTTGCAACCAATTATCTTAATCGAGTTTAACAGTGTATTGTAGCACATTAATAACTATATCAGGCAAGTCTATGGTTTCTTCCTCAGTGAGAATCATTCCACTAGGAGGCAGCCCGAGCATCAGTCCCAAGACTATGCGATAGCCTATTTCTGAGCATGGAATACTCTATTCTCTGCTAAAATCAGAGACTCCTCCTCGTATTCTTTTGATAAACTAAATCACGTTTCGAGTAGTTATCGGACAAAATGTCACCACTCAAAAACTCCCACTAGCTTGTATCTCTCACTAGACCCCGAAGGTCATGGTGAACAAGCTATGTTACCCTTCAAATCTATTACCCTTTCCCGATTGAAAGGAAACTTAGTCATTGTTCCTTTGAGATAGTGTTCCTAGGCGGGAGATAGGAATCACCCTTAGCCGATCGTCGAGTCTTATCTCTAGGATATATGCACTAATTAATAGATATTGAAAGTTCGCTTATCTTAATACGGAAACCTTTTACCTTTAATAGTTTTAGATGTGTTATACTTATTCAGCTTTTCTTAGTGGTTCTGACTTTATCAAACAAAAGTCCGAGTCTTGGATTCGTACTACAAATGTCATATTCACTTTCTATGAGGCAACAATATATCGAGTTGAAAGCGAATCCATTTGTTTCAACGAATCTGTAAACAGAAAAATAAATTTTTCTGTGATATTCAAGGATAGAATCCGAATTTCCTTATATCACTCCCACTATTCTAGCTGAAATTACTGCCCGTTGTTACTCTATTAATCGTTAATGCACAACTTCCTTGTTCTTCCAAAGAACTAAGCTATCGAGTCAAGTTACTCGGTTATGAAAGTCGCTAAGGATTCATTGGTTAGTGATACGAAATCACTTTCCTTATCCTATACTTTCTTTAATTAATATTTCGGTTTAGCCTTAAAACTTTAGTTAAGATGATTAACACTTATAGACATTCTTTCCCATTCTTAACTTTCCTTAAAAGGAAACAGTCTTGAACTAGCAGTTCTTTAGAGTAGACACTACTCGTGAACTGTGGGATGTCTAATGAAAGTGTTACCCAGTGGGACTAATTTTCTAATAGATTAGAAAAACATAGGATAAAAGCTCCCACTAGTTTATTGGTTCCAAATACCGTCTAACTAGCGACACTTTAACTTGTGATTCTCCAATTTTTCTATTAGAAAATTTCTCGTGTAGACACTACACAATTAAAATTCACTAGAAGAATTTTATCGTCCCAATCATCTTTCAAACTAATTACAGTCGTCTCTCGATCAACACGATTGACAAGAGTGACATCCTTATTTACGTCACTTAAGTCTTGAAGGCTCAAGAGAAATATCTCTTCCAAAAATTAATTGCATTTAAGATTAATAAGCACAACATTCTAGTTACTTACCACTTTTTAACGAAGTCATTACTAGTCAATTTTACACTAGCAGTCTAGCACCTTAGAGAGATATATATAACAGTTGTAAATAAAATTGACAGAATAAATCCAAATCATACACTACTAATAAATTTTAGGAACATAAACTAAGTACTTATAGTCTATCCTACCGTTCCAAGGATTTAATCTAATGCCTCAGTGCCGCCTTAGGGTAGGTCAAAGAGGTTTCGATTAATATTGAAGATCAACTTGAGAATCGAACATCTCATTTGTGATCGTCAATCACCTTTCCTTTTTCAGCCAAGGTATTACCAAAATACCCTTTATGAGTGTGACCTACTGTTTCAGATCTTTAGATAGACCCCGAGTGTGCCGCCTTAGGGTCGGTCAGTGACTCGGCGAGTACCCAAAATCCTATCCTTTCGGAGACCAAGCCTTGAATTTTGATAGCGGTGAAGGCCTTCCTTGGGGGCCGAAATCAAAGCCGGCACGAGGCGTCACCATTCTCTCACGTTGCTTGTGTCAACGGTAGAGGCCGTGGGGTCGGTGTCGCCTCTCCCGCTCCCACTCAATATTTTGAAAAAGTGGTGGGTTTGCGATCATGTTTTTGGACTTGATGTTACATTAAGGAACAATAAATCATAGGCCCGAATGTTGTCGGTTATGTGGGCTAGCCCACCCGACCTATTCGTTAGAACATATGTGGCCGTCGGACGGGTCAAGGCTAGGAGAGCTCCGTTGAGCCGTAGTGGCTCTTCGGATGGCTCGGTGTGCCGGACCCCCGTGCAAACGCCACACGTGGAGGGTGAAGTCGATCGAGCCGTAGCTACCGTTGACCACCCAACCGTGGTTAAACCACTTTCGAACCATGTTTGCCCGTGATTATCCAATCCTTAAACATCAAACTTTCACGTAGACACTACGGAACAAAAACGTAATCTCGTCTTAGGTAAGGTGGAATTCACCGAGAATCCAACACCTTAACCACGAGGTTTCGGGATTTTACTCCTTATGCTTTCGCAGAGTGGGATTCACCGAGAATCCATCACCCAACCTCGACGAGTGAAAAAACCCGTGTTCCTCGGTTTTTACCCTAATTAGTTTCTAATTAATATCAAACAATTAATTAAAACTAATCGTGTGTTTTATACATGCCTAACAAATTCCTCGAATTAATTTCTACATGTATGCATATGGAGTGGAATTCATGATATGATGCATGTCATGGCAATTTTCCGGTTCTACTCATACAATCTACACATGTATACTAGTGCGGAAAATAAACACCGAGATGGACCGTTGGCACCCCCGTAACTAATCTATTCGAAAATAAATTAAAAACCCTAATCTGCAGCTGTTGAGAATCTTTGACGATCGGCATATCAAACGAACTCGGATCGGGACGAAACTTTCCAGATCTGTTCCTCACTCCTTGGGCTTCAATATGGACGGTTGGATCGGAGCTTTGACTTGTCAATCTTCTCCAGTGAGCCGCCCAACTTGTTGCTGAATCTGACTTTTTCAACAGCGCATCAGAGACTTCCCGAGGCCGATCGGGGATCGAGATGAATCCCGATCGATCTGAAATTTTTATTCTACGTCAAAAACTCCATGATATGCGATCTGACCGGTCGGATTTTAATTTGAACGGTCCAATTGTTCCAAGAAAATCAAAGAAGTCACAGTTAGGGTTTCTGTGAATCCTGCGTTTTTCTGTTACAGCAGCCGCTTCGCAGCAACGAACGGAAACCCAAACAGACTCTGATCGACACCAAAATTTGTGGGATTGTTCATCAACTTCTAATCTTAATTCTGACCGGAGGGATCTTCGTTTTAACGGCTCAAACAACGAAAAAAACGAAAACACTATACAGCTACTAAACAGATCTATTTACAGGAAATTAAACTTGCAATAATAAATAAATTACATAATTTCCTATACTCATATGAACGAATTTTCATCGTTTATATGAGTTTACAATAGATCTAACGGGAAAACGGTGCCAACCCCAATCCATCTCTTCAACCATAGCAATTTAAAAATTATTAATGCATAATAGTAAGTAAAATATCACCTACATGCAATTACACTCCTTTAAATCGTTTAACTACGATTATGATTATATAAATCGTGGAACCTTTCTCTGATACCACATGAAGGATGCAGGTTCTCAGATCTAAACGAATTAGATCTATGCGCAGCGGATGGATCACGATTCATATACCACAATACATAATTAAAGGACTTAAACTACTACAAAGGGGTTAAGACCATGTTACCAATAGTAGGAAGAGAAGCCAAGATCTTCCGATGTGTTCTCCAAACGGCGGTTGATGGACACCCTTCTTGATACACGAACCTCCTTGATATGCAACACCAAGAAAAACTCCAAGTTTTTCTTCCTCTAAAAACCCTAGATGAGAAAACAATTTTTTCTCTCTTTTTAATGATGGTGGTCGAAATTTTCACTTGCCCATATCCTTGGAATAACTCTCCTTTTATAGGAGAGTAAATCCTTGGTCTCCAAGTATTAATTAATTATATAAATAATTAATTAAACAAAATAAAAAGATATTTTCCTTAATGACTAATTGTGACATGTATTGACCAATAGGAAATCAAATAACAAGTCATCCAACCAATCACATAACAAGAATATCTTTTATTTTCCATAACACAAGAAAATCAATTCTTGTGCTAAAAGAGAACCAAAATGGCGCCACCTCCCTAGGGTTTTAGCCCACATAAAATGTCTTTTATGTGTATTATATTATTTAGCCCAACTAAATAATATCCATGCATATCAATTAATTAGCCCAGCCAATTAATTATCACTGAGGCCCAAATAACAAGATTATTAGTCCGAATTACAGAAGCCACATCGGGGACCATGGACCTATAACCAGTAGCTCCAATAATTAACTATTCATCGAACCGAATAAGTACATTAATTATTAATTCCGGGATTACGCCACCATAAACCCGAAGCCGAACTCTACCGATTATAGATGTGTACTTATACTCAACCCGTAGAGTGAATAAGCGTCCATTGATATAATCACTACATACGGATTAACCCTCCATCCATGATCGTCCATTCGTGTGGGATGTCTCCGTGTACCCAACACAGAATATCTTATCCTTATTTACCATTAACCCCCGATGATCAATTAGTACACATATCGACTAGTGATCAATTAGTCAAATGTGAACTCCCGGGATCGATCACTTTCTTAGGGCTAACAAATAAGGGATTTGTCTCTCTACTTCCCGCGAGGAAGGAATGGATTCCATGTACGTGAAAATCGAACTACTCACTCATCCGGAGATAGTGCCAATGAGAAGTGGCTTGGAACACATATTTAAGTGAACCGTAACTAACACATCAAACACTACCCCGGGACAAGCAGCACCCTGTGATCACCTCAGGATTAAGGTTGATCCATATATGATCATCTAATGATTTAATAAGATTCCTCGATTACGGAATTATATCGAGAAATTCAGATCAAATCGGTCCAGTCCTATATGAATGCCATCATATATAAATGCCCCACGTAGGTACCCTCTACCGATAGTCCGGATAAGACTATCACACCCTAAGGTGTTCTGGGCGCATTATTGGTGTTTTAATCAAGAGACCCTAAACTCGATTAAGTTCACCACGGACTAACGATTTAAGTATATCACCACTAACTCAATCCTCACGTGCATGCCATACACCGAGTTAAGCGGTTACATACATGCGATATACTTAGGGTTTGCAGCAGTGTATTACTTTACAAGCACAAAGCAAGTAATAAGGTGAGATAAATTCTGTCATCCATTATTAAAAAAAATTACACAAATTGTCTTTCGGGCACTACATCTAACAGGCCACAGTCTGCTTCAGCTCGATCCGCTCTCCCGTGAACTTGTCCTCTGCGGATTGAAGATTAGCCGCATACTTGTCTCATCTGGCCTTCAGCTCAACTTCTTGAGCTCGGACCTACCCTTGAGATATTTAATTTCCTTAGTTTTAGACTCAGATGAGCCCTTAAACGTATCTCAACTCTGCCACAGCTCGGCAACCTTCTTCTTCAGGTCGCTAGTGTCGGCAGAAGGTTTAGCAAGTCTCTTAAAGACTTCTTGGCCGACCCGGGTTCCCTACATAACAAGCCAGCAAAAGGTGAGAAATACAGTAAAATCAAGGCACGAGATACAAGTAAAATAGATGGAACTCGCATATTCCATGGCCTTAAGGCAAGCTTGAGACAGCTCTAGGTCGAACATGGTGGAGAGCCTCTCCTGCTCAGTAGCAGCATCTTCCTCTGGACATGTACGGTCCTGAGTGTCCTCAAGAGAGGTGCCCGACCTGCCTCTTTTTCTCGACCTACTTCCTGGGGAAGTTACGACAACTTCAGTCTGGCCCCTCCATTGGAGCCGAAAGTCGGTTCCATCCTCTAGATCAGAGCCATCCAGAGCAACCAGATCAATGTCCTCTAGGACAGAGTGAGAGGTGGAAGGAAGGGCTGCATCATCAGCAGCATTCATAATCGGGCCCGTGGATCGGACCAGATGAGGATCAACACTAGCGGTCTTCTCAGTGTCCTGGCTCTGTTCAGGCTGACTCTCCTCAACCTCCTCTTCACCTGCATTAGCTAGTAGTAAAGCAAAATCTGCCACTACAAACAAAAGAAGGATATGATTAGTCATGCGTAAAAACGAGTAACAACACAAGAAGGAAAAGCAATAAAGGGGAGATAACTGAAACCTTACAAGCATCACTCTCATCATCATTGAGGGCTAGGTAAGGGTCAGGCTTAACATCTGTTAACCGAGCAGTGGTGATCAGCTCGGTATGAAAGTCCTTCACATCAACGGTGATACAGGACTCCCGGATACCTCTTAGTAACTCCTCACTAACAGTGGGGCAGACGTCCTTGTCAAGCTCGTCCGACCTCTAGAAACCCAGCTCAGGTCGAACTTCATGAAGGATGAAGAAAAATCTCTCATTCCATTGCTTGTGAGAAGTTTTTCCTTTAGGCATAATCAGAATGTTCTTCAGAGAACCTGCTCTACGTGGGAAGTAATAGACGTTTCCTCTATTTATAGGTAGGTAAGAAGGTGGAGGGATATACTAGACGTTTCCTCTATTTATAGGTAGGAATGCATGTGACTTGTATTTGAAATTCAAATGTAGCCGTTCCTGGTTTTGTCCCATTTGACTTGCTTTCTGTCACTATTCATAGGACTAACACTGTCAGAATCCTTTTTGACAGTGCAGTCTGTCCACCCTTGACTTATTATACACATAACACCGTTGAGGGTTAAATATGCGGTCCCCAGCCCGTAGTAACACAATAAAGCCAAAAAGGCCGGGCAGAAAGGGAGCCTTAACCCACATTCAAAATACTCACGGTAAATAGTACATAATCCTCCGGTGGTTGGTGTGCATAGCTGGGAGGATCAAGAATCCTAGGGGCATACTTCTCTAGATCTATCTCATAAGTGCTACATATGTTGTTCAACTCATCCTGGGAAAGGATGGATTTTATACCGAGACTGCCTATAAGCGCCTTGGTTGCTATTTGAACTTTTAGGGTTAGAGCAAAGACTCAGACAACTCGTCTATTGAATTAATAAAAACGGACGAGAATAGAGTCAAGAATGCAATAAGAAATAGAGAATGGCTTACTTGTAAGAAATTGGAGATTGGATAAGAAAGGGAGAGAAGTCCGCACTTTATTTCAGTCCTCTGATTTAAAGCCCCAAATAGACTTTTGAAACGAAGTGGACAATTGATACGATGGGGGTTATAAACCCCAAACACATTCTAGGAAATTGTTCCACTTCAAACGGCATGAACCAAAACGCCTCAAATCTCGGGACAGTTATGACAGCGTCATAACGGACTCCTCCCACCTGGTAGAGGTAAGTCATTTAAAAATCTACAAGTCTAGATGACAGAGCCGAGCTACATCTCTCACAGATCTGAGCTGACCTACAGAGCTCAGCTAGATCTTGCGGGATTATGACGGAGGTCGGACTGCACCTCACCACGTGTCACCCTCATATTCACTAAGTATTTAATGAAGCTATGATATTAAAGGCCTAGAGCCCCACTTTAAGCCTAAGGGCATATCTGAACCCCGGGTGGGAGATCGGCCTGACTCGCTTCTCAGTCCACCGCAGGTCGGCCAGGGCACAACGGAGCAGGGTCAGCATAGTTCGGGTCGTAACGACCTTGGGGGCTCGACGTAGGTCGGCCCGAGCTACCCATTTTATTTAGTCCCTGTGCATATATTTACAAGATAAACATGGAAAGAATCCTCAGTCACAAAGACTCTGATCCTACATTTAAATATCGTGATTATCATCTAAAATCAAGGGATTGACACGGTTTAATCGTATACTTGAGGGATACGAAAATAGAGTCCATCGTGGACCCGGCACAGGCATGCCTAGGGTATAGGGCCCTCTATATAAACGATCTCAAAAACTACAAAGAGACTTGATTCCTGCTCAATACACAAGATACGTAGGCAACTTGGGATTCATAATCTCAAGCTCAATCTAAAAATCACAAACACCACCCCTATCTTACATCTTGTTCTAGGGAATATTCTTGAATTAATTATCACTAGGGTAAATACGGCCTGGATTTATATTCATAGACGAGATCAAGCATCGTCATCTGGTATCCCCTAATACTTTCTGCTCTCTCCAACCCGATCAATCTTGCGGCAAAGACGTGCTCAAACTTTGGGATGCAATAAGGAAAACGGTGTTGTGGACTCTATGGCTCCAAAGGAATAACGTGGTGTTTAATTTTTTCTCGCCGTCCCTTCAGAACACATATAATGATATTCAGCGATAGTCCTTTCAGTGGATCTCTAATAGAATGATTAGGGGTGCTGTTAATTGGGATGATTGGAGATTTAAACCGCTTCAAGTCACGAGTTGTTAATTGTTTAGTTTGGATGGTGTCTTGCTTTAGTTTGGTGATGTTTTGATTAGTTTGGTTCACTTCTATAAGCGCATATGTGTTTGAATTGGTGTAACTTGGATTGGTTCATAGTAGTTTCTTGTCAGCTGCAATAAAAAATTTAACTTGTTGTTCGGAAAAAAAAAAAAATTTTTAAGTATAGGATTTGAAGGTTCAGACACCCTGACTATGGGAATCGGTGAGCGATTGATTATAGCCAGCACTGGCCACTCTATTATTACCACACCTGATGCTTGTATTAAACTAAGTTAGATTATGTCGAGCTTTGTCTCTTTCCTAACTCAATACAAGCACAAAATAATTTTTTTCTTCAGTAAATATTAATCCAAAAAAATCATATTCAAATGGACCCAAACATCTTAAATACTCCACAATACATCTCCACGTCACTGAGCATTATTATGATGCTTAGCAATCCGAATTCGACTGCTTGCAACTAACGAGACAAATGTAGGAAATTAAATTATTGTCCGATCAATTAATTACTACCTCTGTCCCATAAAAAATGTTCTACTTTTGAAAATCATTTGTCCCACAAAAAGTATCCATTTAAAAAATCAATATATCATTTAGGGCATTTTTTTCCACACATACCCCTATTCTAACATTTATTTTTTTATAATCATTTCATATTCCAAAACAATCATTTATGATATGATAGGGGAATATATGTCTATTTATACTTAAAATACAACACATTAATTGCTTTCTTAATCTGTATCAGATACAAAAAATGGACACATTTTATGGGACGGAGGTAGTAATTAATTAAGAATGTCTTATAGTTTAAGTTGGATTAAAAGTCCTTTGACGATGTATATTAGGTTTATATTATTAATTAGAAGTGGAGTAGAGATTAAAGTTATCCTATGGTCTTTCTTATTGTTCTAGGGTTTGTTTATTTAAAGAGTTTATTCATCGAATCAGATCATTTTTCTATATGTGAATGATTGGTTAAACGCGAAAAAAACAAAAAAATATTTGCTGTGAAAAAAAAATATATTATCCGCTTAAAGAGTTTATACATCGACCTTCTCTCTTACTACAATATATAAAACCATTCAAGAGACCGAAGATTATCAAGTTATAAAAGACAATTTCGCTTGCCAAGAGAGCGAAGATTAGCAACTACATGAATTTTGTACTTCCTCAAGATGATATCTAAGTGTTTTTCTTTTTTCAGAAACGAAAATACCTCATTTAGTGAACAATAAATTCATACCAACAAGGTATCGTCCTAGTGGTAAGCACTAGGTATAACATGGTGTAACACTCCAAATTTTCAAAAAATATAAATTAGTAATTCGATATATTCACTCTGACCTAATTATTATTTATTCTATTTATTTAATTAGAAAGAATTTAATTAAAAGTCTTGGAAATTAATTATAAGAAATAAAGGGATTAATTATTAAAAAGATTATTGTAACGCCCTTGTCCCGGATACCATGTCCTTATCCGGACAAGAAACGTTTGGCACGTGACATTTAGAGTAAACCCTAAATCTCTCGTAAGCCTCATGTCATATCAGAAGCGTGGAATGAAAGAAACAAACAAGGGACTCGGGAAACTGACCGTAGGACTTTCCATTAACAAACTCGATGGATTAATTACTGTTGGAAGTAGCGCCCGAAAGACAATTTATGTAATTGTTTTTATAATTAGTAAATGACAGATTTATTCTCATCTTATTATTTGCTTCGTGCTTATAAGTAATACACTACTGAAAACCCTAAGTCGTATCATATGTAGCCATATAACTTAGTGTGCGTCACACGCGATGATTAAGTTTATGGTGATACACTTGAACTATTAGTCCGTGGTGAACTTAATCAAAGAATGGGGTCTATTGATTAAACCACCATTAATGCGCCCAGAACACTTTATGGTGTGACCGTCTTATCCGGACCGCCGATATTGGTTATCTAAGTGGGGCATTTATATATGATGTAGTCATATAGGACTGGACCGATTTAATCTGCATTTCCAATATAATTCCGTGATTGAGAAATCTTATTAAGTCACAAGATGATCATATATGGATTAACCTTAATCCTGAAGTGACTGCATACTCCTACTGGTTTCAAGATAGGGTTTGATGTGTTCGTTAAGAATCTCTAAGAGGCGCGGTCTGAATCACTTTCACGTTGGCACTATTCTGGAATGAGTGAGAAGTGTGTGTCTCGCAGATATGGAATCCATTCCTTCCTGCGGGAAGTAGAAAGACAATTCCCTTATTTGTTAATTCTAGAAACTGATCGATCCGCGAAGTTCGTATTGGTTATGAACTAATTGATCACTAGTGGGTTAATGATAAATAAGGATAAGATGTATTGAAGAAGGTTTACGGAAATTATCCCGCTTCATTACGAATAGTCTATGGAGGGTTAGTTTATATGTAATGAATATATCAATGGACACTTATCGACTCGACTCGACGTTTTGAGAATAAGTTATATCTATAATCGATAGAGTTCAGTTTCGGATTTATGGTGGCGTAATTCCGGAATTAATGAATTAAGTAGAAATATTATGTTCGATGAATATTTTATTTGATTTATTATAGCTACTCGTTATAGGTCCATGGTCCCCGGGTTGATTCCTAACAAGCGAGTGTTTTCTCGTTTTATGGAACCTCGAGAATAAATTAAATAGTTGGTCTATTTAATGAATATGCAAATATTATTTATTTGGTAAATAATATGTAATATAGAAAATACATTTTCTATTATCCCAAATTGCATAAAAAATGGCGCCACATTTTTTTGGTTTTGGGAAAAGAAATTTTCTCCTAATTAATTATAATGTGGATAATATAATTATTTATATGTTAAATAATTATAAATAAGAAATTATTTTTCTTCTTAGATAAATAGGAAAAGATAAATTTGTGTGTAAAATATAAACTCTCAAATTATTAGTTATTTTCCTATAAAAAGAGAGTTTCTCCCAACACAAAAATAACAATATCAACGCCATTTTTTATAATCAAAATTGCGCCACTTTAGTAGGAAAAAAGAGGAAATTTTGTTTTATTGTCTTAGCCATTGGGAGAAGAAAAACATTGGGCATATTCGAGGAGGTTCTACGGTGAGGATCGACGTCCACCAGTCATCGTTAGGAGATACAATTCGGAAGATTGTGGCTTCTCTATCTGTCGATTTATTATTCCTCTTTAAATAAGGTAAATCTTCAACTTTCTCATAGTTAGATTAATTGTTTATGCGAATCGAATCGTGGTAAATTTGCATGCGTATTTATTCGTAGCTTCCGCTGTGCAAGATCAAGTGTCTTGATCGGTGCTGTGAATCAGATCTGACAATCCAATTACGGATCGGATCCGGATTCGGGTTTCTGTATATCCAGCATGTGGTATCAGAGAGAGGTTAAAGCGATTTTGCGATCATGATTGCATAATTAATTAATAAGGAGTGTAATAGAATAAAATTGCATCATTTTAAATTTTTTAATTTATGCAATTGAATGTTTTGGTTGACGAGATGGATTAGGGTTGATACTTGTTTACCGTTAGATCTATTGTAAACCCGTTTTTGGTTATAGGATATCATGTAATTTAATTTTGCAATTTTAATTTTCTGCATTTAATTTATTTCGGCCGAGTCCTATTTAATTAATCGGACGAAGAACAAGAAGAAGAAAAGTTGCAACACAGTGGTCAAGACACAGGTTCAATTATGCGCAGACCCGAGTTTGAATCCCCTTTGGCCGGTTCAATTCTAAAATTTTTTATTCGAAATTTTTTTCTGATCGAAAAAAAAACGATTTTTTTTGTTCGAAATCGAAAAAAAATGATTTTTTTTTGTTCGAAAACGAAAAAATAAAATAAAAACGAAACGAAAAGAACAAAAAGGGGGGGCGGTGGCTGCTGCAAGGATTCGAACTCGGGTGGTGATGAAGGAAGAAAGAGTCTCTTACCAACTCAGCGGGAGCAGTCTTTGATAAAGGCACAAGAGCAGAAAATTAAATACCCGAAGCGGCTGAAGAAAATAGTAGATTAATTTTTATTCTATGCTTAGGGTTTATTTATTTATAGATTAGATACGGGGGTACCAACGGTCCATCTCAGTGGTTTATTTTTCGCATTTATTTTCTTGTATGATTATTTATGTGATATAATAATGCCATGCATCATATTCATGAAACCACTCCTAGCATGTGCATACATGTAGAAACTTAATAGTGACATTAATTAGACATCTATGAACACGATAATTAATTTAGATTAAAAATAAATTATATTAATTAAAGGAAACGAAATTTTATCGGGATATAAAATTCACATGATAAACTTAATTTGGGATTATTAATCCTTCGGGGTTTTATTTATGTAGTGACTACATAAATTAGAATTTTGATAATCAAAATTGGAAAATCGTGAAAAGATAGGACACTAACTAGACGGTATTTTGAACCGATAAGTTGGTGGTTGCATTTCATGATTTATTGTTTTCAATTATTGGAAAAATTCTGAGATCCTATATTTTTATCATGACAAGATTAAGACTTTAAAATTCTAGTGAATTTTAATTGTGTAGTGTCTACACAAGGATTTTCTATCGAAAAAATTGGAAAATCATGAATAGAGTGTCGCTAGTTAGACGGTATTTGGAACCGATAAACTAGTGGGAGCTTTAAATTTGTGATTTATTGTTTTTCGATTTGGTGGAAAATTCATAAGTCCTAATGCATTAGGTATATAAAATTCTTTGTGAATTTTATTGGTGTAGCGTCTACACAAAGGAATTTTAATCCATAAAATTGGAAAATCTGAATATAGTGACACTAGTTAGACGGTATTTGGAACCGATAAACTAGTGGGAGGATTAAATTAAATATTCATGATCTATTGTTTTTGGATTATTAGAAAATTCTGAAATCCTAAATAGACTACCTAATTTTCAAAATAACGAGTGGGAGCGGGGAAGGTGACAACCAACCCCTCGGCCTTTACTGTTGACACAAGCACGTGAGAGAATGGTGATGCCTCGTGCCGCTTTGATTTCGGCCCCCTACGGATGGCCTTCACCGCTATCAAAATTCAAGGCTTGGTTTCCGAAAGGATAGGATTTTGAGTACTCGTCGGGTCACTGACCTACCCTACGGCGGCATACTCGGGGCGTACTTAAAAATCTGAAACAGTAGGTCACACTCACAAGGATATTTTAGGAAATATCTTGGCTGAAATGAAGGTAATCAACAATTAAATAGGAGATGTTCGATTCTTAAAGGGTTTAATTGTTGAGAGAGATTGTCTCAATTTAATCGTCACCTCATTGACCTACCCTACGGCGGCACCGAGGTGTGATATTAAATCCTTTGAATGGTAGGATAAATTGCATGCATGGCATCACGTTTATAATTCCTAAAATTATTATATGTTGTGGTGTATTATTTGATTTATATTTCTGTCATGATTTATTTTCACCACTACATATCATCTCAAGGTATCTAAACTGCTAAACACGATAAATTGACTAATGATGACTTCGTAAAAGTGGAAAAGTAACAAGAACGTTGAACTCAATAATCAAGAATGCAAATTAATTTTTCAGGAGAGGATGTTCCTCTTGAGCCTACAAACTTCAGTGACATTGATAAGAATGCCACTGCTGTCACTGGTGTTGAAAGAGAGACAAAACAAAATTAGTTCAAAGATGACGAGAATGATTTGGTATCAATCTCACTAGACATCCCACAGTTTACGAGTAGTGTCTACTCAAATGAACTGCTAGTTCACGGCCATTTCCTTTATAGAAAGCCAAGAATGGGAAGGTAAATGTCTACAAGTGCAAGTCATCTAAACTAAATAAGTTAAAAGCTAAACCGAAATATTAATAAGAGAAATATAGGATAAGGAAAGTGATTTCGGATCACTAACCTATGAATCCTTAAAGACTTTCTTAACCGGGATTATGACCCGGAAGCTAAGTTCTTTTGTAAGAACAAGGTAGCTAGGCATTAATGATTAAAGGAAAACAACGGGAAGTTATTTCAGCTATGAAAGGTAGCTAGGCATTAATGATTAAAGGAAAACAAGGTAGCTAGGCATTAATGATTATAATCCTTGAATATCGCAGAAATTTTATTTCTTTTTTCGGATTCGTTGGAACGAAATGATTCACTTTCAAATAGATAATATAGTTGCCTCAAAGAAAGTGAATATGACATTTGTATACGATTCTGAGACTCGTACTTTTGTCTGATAAAGTAACCACTAAGTAAGCTGAAAATGTATATGTAATCATAAGCTATTAAGACAAATGGTTTCCGTATTTTGATAAACGATTCTTCAACATCTATTAATTAGTGCATATATCCTAAAGATAAGATCTGAAGACTGGCTAAGGATGATTCCTATCTCCCAGACCAAGAACACTATCTCAAAAGAAAAATGACTAAGTTACCTTTCAATTAGGAAAAGGTAATAGAGCTGAAAAGTATCACAACTTGTTCATATTGACCTTCGGGGTCTTATGAAGGATACAAGCTAGTGGGAGCTTTTGAATAGTGGACAATTTGTCTGATAGCTACTCGAAACGCTGATTAGTTTATCTAAATATTTAGAGGAATCTCTGATATTACCAGAGAAAGAGAGTATTCCATGCCCAGACATAGGCTATAGCATAGTATTTGGAACTGATGCTCGGCCTACCTCCGAGTGAAACGATTTCACTGAAAAGGATAAACCATGTATTGTCTTGTATAATTATTGATATGCTACATTACACTGCTTAACTCAATTAAGATATTAGTTGCAAAATAATAGTTTACATTTTATGTGATACCGAGAAGTCTACCTAGAAGATGTCTATGAATTTGTGGATAATGTGTGAAGTAAATTTACTTCACTTCCGCACATGGAGGCATTTAGCATTTATGCTTGAAGTTAGGATTGGAGATTTTGCATACACGTTCAGATGGTTACTGTTCGTGAAACATCTTAATGGAATGAGTAAATGTTGGTTATAAGATTCTTAAGATCGGATAATGACGGTTGTACTGTCACAGCCTTTCTAGGAGAATGTATATATAACAACCTTGGACCTTGAAGTAAAGTTATGTTAGGAAATCACTAGTTTAACGCAGCGGAATTTAAAATTTTGATTTCCTTTTCCAGATCGTTCTTCGTTTAATGCAATAAACACGTTAAGTAGTTTGACGGTTATACCTCAGATGATCTATAAGATCGACGCTTTGACCGTCAACGGAGAGTAGTCAGTGCGCAAGCCGTCCACGCGTCCGGCCTCTATCGCTAATCCACACGAACCCCTTGCCGGGATCCTCCTTGGATTGCTATCGGAAAACTCCGGTTGCTAGACCGGCCTTTTTCCTCCCTCACAAACTCACTATGGGTTGCTCTCTATTTTACACAAGAACTATGAGCTCTTGCAATTGTGATGTACAAAAGAGCTTGACACCCACTTCCTTTTTATAGGCAAAGTGGCGCCCCAAAGATGAGCGGAGGAGAAGAAAACCTTTTCCCAATAAAATAAGGAAAATCAACTAGATTGATTTATCTCTTTAATTATAATTTATTTTGCCAATATCATATATTGATTATAATTATCTTATTACCATAAATCTATTTTTCCAAAATCAATTAATATCTTATATTAATATTATGGCAATCTTATTAATTAAAGTGCACAATCCAAGTGTATATCATACACTTAAATGTGGCGCCCCATATGCCAATTAATTGGCTTCCGGAATATTCTTTAATTAATATAATTTGTATATGATTAATATCTTGTATTTTATTTATTCATAATAAATAAATACCACCATATTTATTTACCACTATAACCTTTATAGTCTAGAGATAAACTTTCCTTATTTGGTTATCAACTATAACCGCATTTTAATCCGACTCGATGTTCATATGTGTGTGACCCGATAGGCTTCCGAATATGTTGGCCGTAGATACAAAGTGCAATTTACTAAAATGCCCTTCACGCCTAACGATCACGGGATAGCGTCTAGCAACACACCGTGACCCCCAATTATCGGAAGAGTCAAAAGCAATGACTACTACCTTTCACGTGAAGCAGTTACCGTGTAACTTACAATCCTATCGCTGTAATAATATCCATACGATCGTATCTCGAGTGTCAATACATTGACGATCGTATCTTATAAACTGCATATCATGCTCTCTCGGAATAAAACATTTACTCCCACTTTGCAAAGATTCTCGAGAGCTAGACATTCCTTATAAGAAGGCCATTTCGGATATTCGATCCCAATCATAGGATACGCGATTCCCGGACGACCAATCATGTATACTCCGCATGCTTCAATATCATACCCAATCACTACCGCGTGATCGCCCCGTGGTTAGGAGAAATCTCAAGAGTGTCAAAGCATGACAATCCACACCGTGATACCATGAAGACTCCGGTCAAAAGGATAATTATACAACCGCCACATAGTGTGACACTTAATGTAAGTGGGTCAGTCTAACGTACGCAATCTCTAATACACGTCCACGTACAGTCCAAGTGTCCCTACACTTCGATAGACGAGATCTATCCCTATCTTCTAAAAGATAGAAGACATCCAATACGTGCTAGTCTGATTATACTATCAATGTCCCATTTGATTATATGTAAGACCAGAGACATTTAAGCACCAATCTTGTTATAGTGACTAGTGATCTCATCAACCATAATCACTATCATGGTTTCTCTATCACAGATCGATACTAGGGACGTTACTATATATACAACAAATAATATGAAGACAAACAATATATAATAACATAAGTGCTTTTATTAATCATAATAAAGTTATTACATGAACTAAATAGACTGTAAATGACCCGACCCGGTCGGATCCGGTCCAACCCGATTGGGTTTATGACACCTTTCCAACAATCTCCCACTTGGCCTAAAGGCAATCACCCATATGCCTAAGCCCGTGCAAGTGAACATGTTTCTCATGCTTTGCTTGAGACAATGCCTTGGTTAACGGATCAGCTATGTTATCATCCGTGTGGACTTTCTCTATCTTTACATCTCCTCTATCTATTATCTCTCTAATCAAGTGATAGCGCCGTAGCACATGTTTGGACTTCTGATGAGACCTTGGTTCCTTTGACTGAGATATCGCTCCATTATTATCACAGTACAGAGGCACTGGACCGTCAATGGAGGGAACCACACCAAGTTCAGTGATGAACTTCTTCATCCAAAGCGCTTCCTTTGCCGCCTCCGAGGCTGCTATGTATTCGGCTTCCGTTGTAGAGTCGCGGTAGTCTCCTGCTTGGAACTCTTCCAGCTCACTGCTCCGCCGTTAAGCGTGAAAACAAATCCAGATTGCGACTTAAAGTCGTCCTTGTCAGTTTGGAAACTGGCATCTGTGTAACATCGTAATACTAAATCATCGTTCCCGAAAACCAGGAACATATCCCTAGTACGTCTCATGTACTTAAGGATATTCTTGACAGCAATCCAGTGACCCTCACCAGGATTGGACTGGTACCTGCTAGTCATACTAATAGGGTACGAGACGTCCGGTCTTGTGCATAACATGGCATACATGATAGACCCGATTGCCGAAGCATAAGGGATCTTACTCATTTGTGCCCTTTCCTCCTCTGTCTTAGGACTCATTCCCTTTGACAGGTAGACCCCATGTGACATGGGCAGCAATCCTTTCTTGGACTGCTCCATGCCGAATCTCTTCGACATCTTGTCTATGTAGGTGGATTGCGACGGACCAAGCAACCTTTTAGATCTATCTCTATAGATCTTTATTCCTAGAATATAGGTGCATCACCCAAGTCCTTCATTGAGAAGTTCTTGGATAACCAAGCTTTGACTGATTGTAACATAGGCACATCATTCCCTATGAGCAATATGTCATCTACATAAAGCACTAAGAACACAATGGCACTCCCACTAACCTTCTTGTAAACACAGGGCTCATCTTCCTTCTTGATGAAATCAAACTGTTTGATTATTTCATCAAAGCGAAGATTCCAACTCCGAGAAGCTTGCTTTAACCCATAATGGATCTTTGCAGTTTACACACCATTCTGGCGTCATTGGTTGTGAAACCCTCAAAGTCGTGTCATATACACTTCCTCGGACCGGTTCCCGTTAAGGAAAATTTGTTTTCACATCCATACGCGATTTGTTAATCATGGTATGCTGCAATAGCGAGCAAAATTCTAATGGATTTTAACATAGCAACAGGCGAAAAGGTTTCGTCATAGTCAACTCCTTGTCTTTACTTATATCCTTTTGCAACTAACCTAGCCTTGTAGGTGTAGGATGTAATAACACCGGATGGATCAAGATCCACCCGATTACGCAGTGGAAAGTACAAGATCTAGATCTAGTCAACCAAAATACATAAATAAATAGATCTAACCTACGAGGGGGTTAGATCACCAACCTTTTTATGGTGAAAAACGTCAAGAACAAGTTGAGAGCCTAGTTGAGAAGCCAAAGTCTTCCAATGTGTGTCTCCAAGCACAACCAGGTGGATGGTGTTTCAAGCCGCCGGACCTCCTCGATATGCTACCCGGAAAATCCCGAAGATTTTCCCAACTCGAAAACCCTAGTATTTACGCCGAAATATCCAAGCCTAATACTCCTCAATAATTTCGAAAATTATGTGTCTAATTTGGCTTGGGAGAACTCTCTTTATATAGGAGAGTAATCCATTGTCCTCCAAGGATTTAATAATTAAGAGATAATTATTAGAATAATCTTTTTTCCAAATAAAAGATAAATATAATATATATCCCAAACAAATTAGGATAAATAAATATATTATCTAATATTCCATGAATTATCATTTAACAAATAAATGATTAAATCATACATTAAATAATTATCCAAGAAAACTAATTTCTTTCTAATTATTTAATCAACAAAATGCGCCCCTTCTTTTATTAAATAAGGCCACACGCATTTTTCCACACATTGGGCCGAGTCCACGAAAAATTTCTTTTCCATGTATTTAATCATCTAGTCCAACTAAACAATTAATCCACATATCAATTAAATAGTCCAATCCAACTATTTAATTATAATTGAGGTGCAACGACGAGAAACCTATATGCTATATTAGGAGCCACGTCGGGGACCATGGACCCATATTCAGTAGCTATAATAAATTAAATAATATTATCCGTCAGACCGAACAATAATATTCAATCTATTAATTCCGGGATTACACCACCATAAACCCGAAACTGAACTGTGCCGAATATAGATAACTTACACTCAACCATGAGTTGATAAGGTGTCCACTGATATAATCATTACATATGGATAAATCCTTCATAGACTGTTCATTTCGAGTCGGGATATTTCCGTAAACCCTTCTCGAAACATATTATCCTTATTTACCATTAACCCCCTAGTGATCAATTAGTTCACATACCAGACTAGTAGTTAATTAGTCTAACATGAACTCTGCGGATCGATCAGTTTCTAGGATTAATAAATAAGGGAACTGTCTGTCTACTTCCCGAGGAAAGGAATGGATTCCATATATGTGATAACACAGACTACTCACTCATTCCAGAATAGAGCCAACGAGAAGTGTTGGACCACATACTTCGAAGTGATCCTTACTAACACATCAAACTCTACCCTAGTCTAAGCAGTTGTCTTTGATCACCTCAGGATTGAGATTAATCCATATATGATCATCTTTTGATTCGATAAGACTTCTCGATCACGGAATTATATCGATAACTCAAATCAAATCAGTCCAGCCCTATATGATTATCATCATATATAAATGCCCCACTAGGTACCTTATTACCGACAGTCCGGATAAGACTGTCACACCGCAAAGTGTTCTGGGCGCATTATTAGCATATTAATCATGAGACCTGATCGGGGTCAATCAGGTTATAATATACTTGACCACCATAAACCAATACTAGCAAGAGGACTAGGCCCATCGTAGTATAGCTATAGTGAATCAAGGTCGATCCCACAGGGAATCAATTGTGGATCATCTTATATACAAACAATTAATTAAACATGTCAAGGACATAGAGGCGGTCTACGACCAACATAAGACAAGAAAGTAAAAGACACGACTAGACACAACGTAATTATCCTCCCCAATTATAGTCTTTATCGTTTGGACCTAGATAATTTATATAATAAACTGAACTTATTAACTGTCAATCCGTTTGTATCTATCTTAGATTGGCTACGGGAGTCATCCTCTTTAACTTGACTTAGCACCGGTTAGGTTGCTAGATCACTGTGCTACATTACGTGACTTCACCTTTTGGGTATCCATCTCATATAACTTGCACGCTTACGACACTAAGGATGCCGATATTAATCGTACACCTCGTCTAGGCAACATTCCTATGGTTAGGCGTACTTCCTAAGCGATTACTCAAGCTCTCGTCCAACTAGCAATTACCAAGTTATAGTCTCATGCTAATCTACGACGTATGTATAATCAGGTGCTAGAAATCCCCAACTATAAACCTATCTAGATAACGATGAACGTCCGTGAAGAGCAATTCATAAGCCTACCTAAGAGTTTTATATTGGTATTTCCTTTTTACACATTTTAATTAAACTAAGCGAGTAACGTAGCCATAGCCATACCTACTGAGATAATAAATTCAACTAGGCTAAACCTACCATAAAGACGTGGCGAAATAGCGATGAAACGGGGCTCGGTCGACCGAGTGTAAGGCCTCGGTCGACCGAATGACACCTTTCGGTCACCCAAACGATTTCAACCCAGAATACACCTTAGAATATATCTCTCAACGTTTCATCATACAGAACAGATTAAACTGTAATTCGCACAGTATTCATATAAACTAACATAGATACGCATTAATTAAATCAAGTAGATTCATGAATAAATACTAAGTTTATGACTTAGGTTATAGGATCCTTATAGACAAGGTATCGCCACCTTCCTAACATCTTAGCCTAGATCTACATCATCTAGCTATGATTAACTAACTCAAACGATAAAGCATAATTGGGGGGGACTAATTACTTAAAATAAAGAAGACAGAAAATAAAGGTTTACATATTGAAGCCCCTAAATTGCTGAAAAACCTTCAATCAAAATTATGAATTTGGTTGTGTAATGTAATTGTTCAATGACATGATATTATAAATTTCGTAGCTGCTGCTTATATAGAGGCTGTAACCGACCTAGGGAGGATCTAGAAGATATACACGCAAAAATCCCATGAGTGACCGAACCGACATACTCGGTCGACCGAATGATAGGGCTCGGTCGACCGAGCCTTTTTTTGCACGTGTTAAACGTTTCTCTCGTCTATCTTGTTCCCCACTGCACGCTTTCGTGTTGATCTGATTTCTCTAATTTATCTCTTGATTAATGCTCCGATTTTCTTCCTTATTATCTTGAGATCCATTGATTGAATGACATTTATCCTCCCGATTTGTTGTGATCTGCAAAATAAACATTTATAGCACAATAAATCGGCCTTTTAATAATAAAAACAGTTAAATACCCAATATCATATTAATAATCACTTAACATTAAATAATAAATATAAACGAGTGATTCAATATGAAATATACATTATTAATCTCGATTTAAGGTCAACGTTGATGACTTTTACGGGTATAATTTGACCGTCATCAACTACCCCCCACTTAGACTTTGATCGTCCCAAACAAAGCATCAATAAGTCATTCCCCAAAACAACATTTTCTATGGTCAAATCATACTTACACAAGAAACTCAAGTCAACTCATACTAGTTATGCTCATAAGATATCCATTATTCACTACTTACTATGAATCGAAGTGATGTGTGCATGTGCATTTAGTTTTATATATTCGTGGCAAGATTAGAGTTTATGCTAACTTCGCAATCTCAACCTACCAACCTCAGCATTCATACTTCTTATGCCTCGCAATGGTCAGAGCACTAGAGCAATAAGCAAGAGCGTATCTATAGGGATTTTGGACTTGGAGACCGAGTACTACTCAAAGCCTCTCAAAAGTTGAATTTCTTCAATTCTTCATATTTTTCAAATACTATCAATCTCAAGGAAGAAAACTTTTTAGAGTATCCCCCTATCTTAGATCATGTATAGCATCGAATATTACCACAAGCACGGGGCTACTTTGGTAATGTCACTACAAGCCCAGTGTCTAACATTTTGCTAAAACACAGGTACGTCTCAAGCTTATTACTCTGCTTTAATGGCTAAAAGATAAGAATGCATCAGCAGATAGATATTGATACTAAGTTCACATAACCAATCATCTATGCAATTTATAGATAATTTCTTCAATTATTATGATTTGCGCGGTATACTCGATTCACAGATTGAGTAATTTGAATAATAAATAACTACTTGCAAAAACGGGCATGAATATCCTTAACTTTACTTAACATAAGTATAAAATGATCACGTACTCATGAAACTTGGTTCCTTTCCTATCAATTCTTAGCTAGGAACTCACAATTCTAAGGGTACGAGATACATAATATGGTATTTATTCAATTTTTTCAATCATGTGCCGTTTCATTCAATTTTCAATTATAGCTTAACATGGCTAAGTCTCCACCCCCCACTTAAACATGGCATTGTCCTCAATGACAAAAATAAATGAGAATTTAAGAAAAAGACTTAGCTCTGGAACGGGTCCAAGGAAAGGAAAAAGATCTGAGTAAATTTCAGCACGTCGTGGAGAGATAGACACATCTTGTATAAGCAAACAAGCTCCACGAAACCGTCAAATACCATGTCTATGGAAGTTATAAAATAATGCGGCAGTAATGAGGTATAAATACCTAAAAACAGTTTAAGCCACTTTATTTTATACAACCAATGACAAGGGAAACCAAAAAAAACAAAAAATACTAAATAGAAAGAAAAATAAACAAGCAACTAAAGATGGTGGTCTTCATCTACAACCTCCACCGCCTAAATATTCTTAAAACCGGGTGGAGAAGACAAAGATCAAAAAGCATTACCCGACGTGGGAAAACACGATGGTGACTCGATCGAAAAGGTATTCAATCCAGGAAAAGAGAAACTTGGTAAGGTATAACAGATTGAATGCGACCTATTGGCTAAAGATAAAATCAAATACTTAACGCGAAACTTCTCGCTTGCACCTTTGGATATCAACAACTTAGGGAGATGTAGCTACTCCTCGGAATTACTAATAACCCAATGTATCACGTAAAAGTCAGAACCGTCATCAACAAGGTCGGATCGGTGTGATAGTTCAGAACAAAACTTATCATCTAGAAATGCCGGAATAGTCGGAAAAGTGTGAAATTTAAAACTTCCAGTAGAAAGATAGGTTGTATGTTGATTGAACCAAAAACTCTTAAAATCTAGCTAGGGTCAGAGCTACACTTACCCCAACTAGTATCATGAAAATCAAAATGATAAAAGATAATCATTAAAGCTTAGCAATATTTCAAATTCCGCAACACAAAGGTATTTTGTAAACAAAATGGAGGTGAAGAGTATGATGGGTTTAGAAAAAGAGATACATAAGGATGGGAAGAAAAGATAAAGGGTGGGTTGAAAATAGTTAAGGCATTTTGTTAGGGTGGGAGAGTGAAACGGATGGATAGAAAGAGAGGCGATGAAAGAATGGTTAGAAATGTGAACTGTCGGGGTAGATTGGTGAGAGGATCGAAAAGTTTGGAGGTGAAAAGGTGTAAAGGGAAAGATAAGGATAGTTGCAGAATGAATTGCACACCACTTTGTATTTTCACTTGGATCACCATTACCATTCTAAAAGGTTTTGGAAGTTGACCAAAATTGTTCTTGTTCGCACCAATCATTCTCTGTTACATTTTCAATAATTCTCAAGCTCTCTTAATGCTTCCATCTTAAAGATTGATTGCTAAATTTCCTTTTCTTTAGCAATTTTCCGACTCTCCTACGGAACTCTATTTCACGTGGCCTATATAAAAAAGTTTTGCACATCCTTAGCCCAATGGCCATCGGAACATGGCAAAATAAAAAACCTCAACATATGTCACGTTACTTTTATTTGACTCAAAGAAAACAAAACCTAAAATCCTAAAAAGAAATCCTAAGGGTTTTAAAGAAGTAGTTCTGAGTTTAAAGTCCTCAGCTCGACGTTCCAAAAAAAATTATCCTTGTCAGTCATTATTCTTAGATCACGAGATATTGACCCCTCTGAGCACTATAAGAGGTGGGCTTGTTGCTTTTGCGGATTAATACCCTTCCCTTGGTTGTGAGACCTAGGAAACGACATTTATCCATACCATTTATCCAAAGCTCTTACCTCGGCTCTCGTTTTAGGAATTAGTGAATTCTAAGAAACTCGGTTAAAATTACGGTTTTGGCCTTGACAATAGAAACAATGAATCAAAGTACTCCGAATAAGGTCGGTTATGTAGTCAAGCCTACGCCGTCTTATTCGTTGGAACATATGTGACAGTTCAGGCCAATCCGTCAAGATTAAGCCCCGTTTAGCCCGAAGGCTTATCGGCTATGCTAAGTCTTGTTGAAGCTCGTAACGTACATCACACGTGGAGGGGAGTCGATTGAGCCGAAGCTCGGTTGAACTCACCCAGCCATGGTTAGACCATTTCCGAACCCATGTACTAAGAGTCTCTGATTTCTAAATTGTCACCCAAAGCGTAATCTCGTTTCTGTTTAAGGTGGGTTCACCGAGAAGCCATCACCATAAAACTCAACGAAAGCAAAAGATTGTGTTCTCTCAAAACTCAACGTCTTCTTTAGATTGTGAATGCTTAAACTACACAATTTGTTGCTCCCCTGGCCAGTAGAAGCAATCTCATGCATAGGACAAAGAGATTTTAACAGAACTACGAGGAACTCTTTATTCACTGCTTCCTTTCAACGACTACATGTTTCCTTACACCCTCTAGATGAGACAGATTTGGGGCAGAACCTTCCACACTAATAGAATTAATCTTACAAACCAACTCCGGGCTAAGACTCATACTAAGGTTCATGTATAGGCTAACTTATCCTCAAAAAACCTAAAGGTACTAAAACATAAGCAAAAAGGTAATACCATGCCTTCAACATTGTACCACGAGGAATTTAAGCCTTTAAAATTTTTTCGGAGCCATCTTGGTGCTTTAAAGGTATTGCTTCCATCGCTTTTCCCCTCTTAGATTCGTAGCTCCACATGTTTGCTGGGTTATTTTCTCAGCGCCCGCGAAAAATTACTGACTCAGATTATTGCTTCCCTGGTTTCTGCAAACAGAAGAAAAACGAAACAGACCGTAGACTGATTTTAACATGGTTTCCCATGCTGCTATCAGACCTACGGATTAAACATACGGGAATAAACAGACACGCGAAGTCCTAGAAAATAGAACCAGGCTCGCTGGCAACGAGAGGCAGTCTCGCTGGGAGCGAAACCAGCTGTTCCAGATTCTAGAATTTTTACACATAGCAGACAACCAGAGGGACTCAAAAACAGACTCTAAAACAGAAAACTCGACATGAATAAGAAAATTATTTATATATAAAATTGATCGTTGGTTCCCCGACAACGGCGCCAAAAACTTGATCGGGGTCAATCAGGTTATAATATACTTGACCACCATAAACCAATACTAGCAAAGAAGACTAGGCCCATCGTAGTATAGCTATAGTGAATCAAGGTCGATCCCACGGGGAACCAATTGTGGATCATCTTATATACAAACAATTAATTAAACATGTCAAGGACATAGAGGCGGTCTACGACCAACATAAGACAAGAAAGGTAAAGACACGACTCGACACAACGTAATTAACCTCCCCAATTATAGTCTTTATCGTTTGGACCTAGATAATTTATATAATAAACTGAACTTATTAACTGTCAATCCGTTTGTATCTATCTTAGATTGGCTACGGGAGTCATCCTCTTTAACTTGACTTAGCACCGGTTAGGTTGCTAGATCACTGTGCTACATTACGTGACTTCACCTTTTGGGTATCCATCTCATATAACTTGCACGCTTACGACACTAAGGAAGCCGATATTAATCGTACACCTCGTCTAGGCAACATTCCTATGGTTAGGCGTACTTCCTAAGCGATTACTCAAGCTCTCGTCCAACTAGCAATTACCAAGTTATAGTCTCATGCTAATCTACGACGTATGTATAATCAGGTGCTAGCAATCCCCAACTATAAACCTACCTAGATAACGCTGAACGTCCGTGAAGAGCAATTCATAAGCCTACCAAAGAGTTTTATATTGGTATTTCCTTTTTACACATTTTAATTAAACAAAGCGAGTAACGTAGCCATAGCCATACCTACTGAGATAATAAATTCAACTAGGCTAAACCTACCATAAAGACGTGGCAGAAATAACTGATGAAACAGGGCTCGGTCGACCGAGTGTAAGGCCTCGGTCGACCGAATGACACCTTTCGGTCACCCGAACGATTTCAACCCAGAATACATCTTAGAATATGTCTCTCAGCGTTTCATCATACATACAGATTAAACAGTAATTCACACAGTATTCATATAAACTAACATAGATACGCATTAATTAAATCAAGTAGATTCATGAATAAATACTAAGTTAATTATGACGTAGGTTATGGGATCCTCATAGACAAGGTATCGCCACCTTCCTAACATCTTAGCCTAGATCTACATCATCTAGCTATGATTAACTAACTCAAACGATAAAGCATAATTGGGGGGGACTAATTACTTAAAATAAAGAAGACAGAAAATAAAGGCTTACATATTGAAGCCCCTAAATTGCTGAAAAACCTTCAATCAAAATTATGAATTTGGTTGTGTAATGTAATAGTTCAATGATATGATATTATAAATTTCATAGCTGCTGCTTATATAGAGGCTGTAACCAACCTAGGGAGGATCTAGAAGATATACACGCAAAAATCCCATGAGTGACCGAACCGACATAGTCGGTCGACCGAATGATAGGGCTCGGTCGACCGAGCCTTTTTCTGCACGTGTTAAACGTTTCTCTCGTCTATCTTGTTCCCCACTGCACGCTTTCGTGTTGATCTGATTTCTCTAATTTATCTCTTGATTAATGCTCCGATTTTCTTCCTTATTATCTTGAGATCCATTGATTGAATGACATTTATCCTCCCGATTTGTTGTGATCTGCAAAATAAACATTTATAGCACAATAAATCGGCCTTTTAATAATAAAAACAGTTAAATACCCAATATCATATTAATAATCACTTAACATTAAATAATAAATATAAACGAGTGATTCAATATGAAATATACATTATTAATCTCGATTTAAGGTCAACGTTGATGACTTTTACGGGTATAATTTGACCGTCATCAAGACCCGTACTCAGATTAATCAACGCTACGGACTAAGTTAATTTTAAGTACATCTCACTAACTCAATCCTCTTGTGTATAGCCATACACTGAGTTATGTGATTACATCAACAAGGTACTTAGGGTTTTCAGTAGTGTCTTAATTATAAACATAAATGCATATAATAAGATGAATTATTCATTCTGTCCTAAAACAATTACATAATTGTCTTTCGGTCACTACACCTAACAGTAGGTAGTCACGTTACCGTCCATGTCGGTCTTTCTCTTAAAGACACATTTACACCCTATAGGAACTATTCCTTCAGTTGGATCAACTAAGTTCCAAACTTGGTTGTCTTTCATGGATTCCATTTCAGAATTCATGGCTTCCATCCATTTCTCTTTGTCATGCCTTAATAGCACTTCCTCATAAGTTCTAGGGTCCTCATCTTCCATGAGATACATGCCAGTGTACCTTTCGGGTTCACGGCGTTCCCTGGTGGATCTTCGAGGTGCTAGTGTGTCTACGGAAGAGGGTGTCCCCACATTTGCATGTGGTGTCTCCTCTACTTCCATCAATGGACTGTTATCCGTAGGTGGTTCTCGAATTTCTTCAAGATCAATTTTACTCCCACTGACCCTATCCAGAATAAACCCTTTCTCCAGAAAGTGGCCAGCCCTGGCAACAAACACCTTTTGTTCCTCTGGGTGAAAAATTGGTACCCTTTGGTTTCCCTAGGATAACCCACAAACAGACATTTGTCAGATCTAGGTTCCAATTTGTCAGGCATGGTCTGTTTCACATAAACTGGACATCCCCAAGGTTTCATGTAACCTAGTGTTGGTTTCTTCCCTTGAACACTTCATAGGGAGTGGACTCAACCGTCATTGATGGAACTCGGTTCAGTGTATAGGATGCGGTTTCTAGAGCATACCCCCAAAACGATTTTGGAAGAACTGCGTAGCTCATCATGGATCGTACCATGTCTAACAAAGTACGGTTCCTCCTCTCCGATATGCCATTCATTTGAGGCGTACCTGGAGGGGTCCATTCAGGTGGAATCCCATTCTCCTTTAAATAACTTTGAAACTCTCCATCTAGGTATTCTCCTCCTCGATCGGATCGAAGCGTTTTGATTTCTTTACCCAGTTGTTTCTCCACTTCACTTCTGAATTCCTTGAACTTTTTGAAGGCCTCAGACTTATACTTCATTAAGTATATATAACCATAGCGAAAATGGTCATCAGTGAAAGTGATAAAATAAGAGTATCCTCCTTTGGCTTGAATTGACATTGGGCCACATACATCAGTATGTATGAGCTCAAGCAATTCATTGGATCTTATCCCTTTGCCACTAAAAGGTGAATTTGTCATCTTGCCAAGTAAACAAGCTTCGCATGTATCAAACGATTCGTAATTGAATTGATCCAACATTCCATCTTTATGAAGTTTGGAAATGCGGTTCTTATTTATATGGCCAAGTCTACAATGCCATAAGTAGGATTCATTCAAGTCATTTGTTTTGGCTTTCTTGTTGTTTATATTAAGTACGTCAACATTCATATCTAATATGTAGAGACCATTGCTAAGTATGCTAGTACCATAAAAGATTCCATCACGTGAAAAAGAACAACATTTATTCTCAAACGTAAAAGAAAATCCATCAACATCTAATGCAGAAATAGAAATAATGCTCTTCGTAAGAGCAGGAACAAAATAACAGTTATTGAGTTCTAATACAAGTTCATTGGGCAATGAAAGAAAATAAACTCCTACGGCCAGCGCAACAACACTTGCTCCATTTCCAACGCGTAGGTCCACCTCTCCTTTCCTCAGATCTCTAGTTCTTCTTAGTGCCTGCATATTTGTACAAATATGAGAACCACAACCAGTATCTAATACCCAGTGGTTAGACTTAGAAGAAGTAATGTTGATCTCAATCATAAATATACCTGAAGTCCAAGCATCATAATGCTTCTTCTTGATACTCAAGAAGCCTTTGCAGTTTCTCCTCCAATGTCCGGTCTCACCGCAATGGAAGCAAGCATCCTTGGATTTGTCTTTTGCTATCATAGGCGTTGGCTTAGGTGCAGCCTTCGCCTTCTTGGAATTCTTCTGGGCTTTTGCTTTGCCCTTGCTTGAAGTGACTGTTAGTAATACCATCCGCAACGGAAGCGATTTAAGGATCTAGATCTATAATTTACACGTAATAAAATAACTAGATCTACTCTACAAGGGGGTTGTTGAACATACCTCTTGGATCTCAAAATCCAAGTAGAAGAACCGCAATATGAAGATTGAAAGATGGTGTGAAAAGCACCACGATCTTCCGCACGTGTGATCCAAACAACTCCCGGTGGAAGGAAATTCTCGTCTCGAATCCTCCCGATATGCTACCCGGAAAATCTCCAAGATTTTCCTCTTACTCGCCTTGGCCGAAAATTTTCTTTCTCTCTCTAAGAGATGAAAGTCGAATTTTATGATGTGTATTAGGATTGGGAGAACTCTCTTTATATAGGAGAGTAATCCTTATCCTCCAAGGATTTAATAATTAATACAAAATCAATTATAATAATCCTATTAAATAAAAGATAATCCTAGAAAATATTCTAGAACAAATCTAGAAATAATCTTTACATTTATTTCTTACCATAAATACTTATCCAATAAATATTTTGTGCACATGTCTTATTAATTCACAAGAAAACAATTTCTTGTTCCATAAAACAATGCCATGGCCGAAAATTCCCTTGTGACCTAGTCACTACAATTTTCGACTATGATACACTTTTGGGCCAAGATTATGAAAAATGTATTTTTCACATATTTAATTATTTAGCCCAACTAATTTAATAGTCTACTAAACAATTAATTCACATATCGTTTTAATTAAATTCTAATAAGAACTAAATTAATATTATTAGGATTCGACGTCCGAGAATAACTATGCTATATTGGAGGCACGTCGGGGACCATGGACTAATAATCAGCGGCTCCGATAAATCAAATAAATAATTATCTTACGAACAGAATAATTATATTCGATAAATCAATCACAGGAATATGCCACCATAATCCCGTGACTGCACTCCTCCGATTATGAGATTATATTTATCTCCTCACGAAAATGATAATAAGCGTCCATTGATATAATCATTACATATGGATTAATCCTCCATAGACTGTTCATTCTAAATCGGGAAGTTACCGTTAACCCTTTTTAGAACCTCTTATCCTTATTTACCATTAACCCCCTAGTGATCAATTAATTCATACAACTCATGGTAGCTAATCAGTGTAATATGAACTCGTATGATCAATCAGTTTCTAGGATTAACAAATAAGGGAAGCTGTCTATCTACTTCCATAAATGGAAGGAATGGATTCCGTATCCGTGATAACACGGACTACTCACTCAATCCGGTACAATGCCAAGATGGGGTAATTCGGATCACGGACTCGGTGTAATCCTTAACCGTCAAGTCAAACCTCATACCGATTCAAGCGGTTGATTTCGTGTAATCACCTCGGGATTAAGATATATCCATAAATATGATCATCGATTGATTCGATAAGACTTCTCGATTACGGAATTATATCGTGAACTCTAATCAAATCGGTCCAGCCCTATATGATATATCTATCATATATAAATGCCCCACTTGGTTCTCTTAACCGAAAGTCCGGATAAGACAATCACACCTATTGTGTTCTGGGCGCATTAATAGCACGTTAAAGGAGAGACCCGATACTCTCGATTAACTTCACTACCGGCTAATTGTATTTTAAGTACATCTTCACTAACTCAATCCTCCCGTGTATATCCCATACACTGAGTTAAGTGATTACATAAACCGTATACTTTAGGGTTTTCTGCAGTGTAAATACTATTGTCACATCGGTGAATATGAGAATAGTAAATATGAATAATAATATCATTTCATTTATTAAATAAAACAATTACAAAATTGTCTTTCGGGCATCACACCTAACAGTGACCAGCAACACTTGATTTCCCTTCCCCACAGTGTCCTCAGCAGTTTTCAACATGTTCAATAACTTGGCTAGGGAGCAATCTATCTTGTTCATGTGATAGTTCATCACAAACTGCGAGAATGAATCAGGTAGAGATTGCAGAATCAAGTCAATACTCAACTCTCGTTCCAACTTGTGGCCCAGCTTCCCAAGCCTCTCTATGTACCCGATCATCTTAAGCACGTGTGACCCCACAACAGTCCCAGATGCCATCTTACAACCAAACAGGGCCTTCGAGACCTCGTACCTCTCAGTTCGAGACTGAGAAGCATAGAGTTCCTTTAGGTGGACCATGATTGAGTAGGCGTCCATGGACTCATGCTGTTTATGCAGTTCAGGTGTCATAGAAGCAAGCATGATACATGTAGCATCAGTACTGTCAGAACAGTGCTTGTTATAATTCTCGACAGCATCCGCAGCCGAACCCTCAGCGGGCTTTTCCGGTAGGGCCTCGTCCAAGACATAGCCAATCTTCTCGTGCCTCAAAACGATTTTGAGGTTTCTTTCCCAATCGAGAAAATTAGTTTCGTCAAGCTTGTTTTCGATGATAAAACGAAGGTTCAATTTGTTTGACATTTTCTACAACAATAAATAAAGATAGAATAAGTAAAAACTCATGTATAAAAACCCTAAATTTGCACTTAAAAATTTTATAAGGTTTTACTCCCACTAGCCAACTATTCCCAATTGCTTTCAAGAATTTGATTAATTCTTTAGTGGCTGGGATCCAATCTAGTCGCCTTAATTCCCGACGGTGGTCGATCAATCTCGGCAATTTCGAAAGGTAGGTACTCCTACCAGTCGCATCACATGCGACTCCAGTGGTTGACTAGTCAACTCTTTGACAGTCCGCATCTCTATGTGGTAGTCAACCCCTTGTCTCTAAAGTCAGACGGCCCTGACGGTGGCCAATCACCGAAAGACTTTAGTCGAGTCGTAACCCAATATTCATGAGATCTCGTAACGATCATATCTCGATAATAACGATATATCCGTGGTAGGTCAACTCCCGACGGTGGTCGATCAGTTGGATCCGAACAAAGGCTATTCACCGTCATTATAATATTGGGAGACAATTTTGGCTCGATTTTTGGCGTGGGAATAATTTTTAAATTAATTCACTTAATTAATTTGGTTTAATTATGGTCTCATCTACTATGTGCATATTACTACGATATCATATAAAGTAAAACATACACAACATTCCGCGCATAAAATAACCGGTATGATCATGGACTTTTCCTAGGTGCGGTTTTGAATACAAACTGACGAAACCGCGGGTCACAAACTAAGGGTATCTGCAACCTCCAATAGGATCTTTATTGCTGTACGCCAATGGGTTCTTTATCTCTCCTTGGTCTTCAACTTCTTGCTCCATTCTTGTTACATAATAATTTATCTAATAATTACACCCGCCGCACACGGGGGGAGCTAACGGGAATGGGATAAATGCAAAAAGTAAACTACGTCACGTTCTTCATAACGGCCTAGGACAATTTTTTTTATTTCAAAAACCAACATAAAGAAAACATTCCCATCTATCCTATTGGTCGAGTCCATGATCAATCGGGGTCCATATAATCACATTATATCTACACATCTAATTTATACAATTTTATCTTATGAAAATATTAAATTCTAATTTTTAACTACTCATGCGTCTTTATTTTATCACATCAAATAATTAAATAACATTTAATTAATTATATGACTTAATCGAAAATTAAAATTAACATTTAATTTTAAATCGATTTTAATTTCAATTAAATTAAAATTATAAAGTCTCCTATTTGTTTCCTTTCCAAAACCAAATTTGGCTTAGGCCTGGCCACTTTCCAAAATCAAAATTTTGGAAGTGGCCTAAGCCTTTTACAAATCAAATATTTAAAAAGGGTCTAGGCCTATTCCAAATCAAATATTTGGAAAGACCAAATAATTTTGGTTTAGGCCTGGCCACTTTCCAAAATCAAAATTTTGGAAGTGGCCTAAGCCTAGGCCTTTTACAAATCAAATATTTGAAAAGGGCGTAGGCATATTCCAAATCAAAATTTGGAAAGGCCAACATGCCATATGGTTTTCCAATTGCCCAAACTATTTGAACCATTGGTTGGTCATATGACACAACTAAACAAACGAGATATCTATGCACAATAAATATCACAAAACGAAAAGGGTCGATCTCCCCCATTGGAAGAAGAGAGCCGACGGACGGCAGCCCGAAGGCCACCGCCGCGCTGCCGCCGCCGAGGGAGGGGGCCGCCGCCAGTCGGCCGAGCCCCCCATAAACCCTAATTTTTTTGTTTTTTTTTTGTTTTAACGTTTCGTGGTTTAAATCTTGCATCTATCGATTAAATACTACGCAATTAATTTATGCTTATTGCTTAAGCTCGAAATCTGTCTCTGATACCACTGTTAGGAAATCACTAGTTTAACGCAGCGGAATTTAAAATTTTGATTTCCATTTCTAGATCGTTCTTCGTTTAATGCAATAAACACGTTAAGTAGTTTGATGGTTATACCTCAGATGATCTATAAGATCGACGCTTTGACCGTCAACGGAGAGTAGTTCAGTGCGCAAGCCGTCCACGCGTCCGGCCTCTATCGCTAATCCACACGAACCCCTTGCCGGAATCCTCCTTGGATTGCTATCGGAAAACTCCGGTTGCTAGACCGGCCTTTTTCCTCCCTCACAAACTCACTACGGGTTGCTCTCTATTTTACACAAGAACTATGAGCTCTTGCAATTGTGATGTACAAAAGAGTTTGACACTCACTTCCTTTTATAGGCAAAGTGGCGCCCCAAAGATGAGTGGAGGAGAAGAAAACATTTTCCCAATAAAATAAGGAAAATCAACTAGATTGATTTATCTCTTTAATTATAATTTATTTTGCCAATATCATATATTGATTATAATTATCTTATTACCATAAATCTATTTTTCCAAAATCAATTAATATCTTATATTAATATTATGGCAATCTTATTAATTAAAGTGCACAATCCAAGTGTATCTCATACACTTAAATGTGGCGCCCCATATGCCAATTAATTGGCTTCCGGAATATTCTTTAATTAATATAATTTGTATATGATTAATATCTTGTATTTTATTTATTCATAATAAATAAATATCACCATATTAATTTACCACTATAACCTTTATAGTCTAGAGATAAACTTTCTTTATTTGGTTATCAACTATAACCGCATTTTAATCCGACTCGATGTTCATATGTGTGTGACCCGATAGGCTTACGAATATGTTGGCTGTAGAGACAAAGTGTAATTTACTAAAATGCCCCTCACGCCTAACGATCACGGGATAGCGTCTAGCAACAGACCGTGACCCCCAATTATCGGAAGAGTCAAAAGCAATGACTACTATCTTTCATGTGAAGCAGTTACCGTGTAACTTACAATCCTATCGCTGTAATAAAATCCATACGATCGTATCTCGAGTGTCAATACATTGACGATCATATCTTATAAACTGGATATCATGCTCTCTCGGAATAACACATTTACTCCCACTTTGCAAAGGTTCTCGAGAGCTAGACATTCCTTATAAGAAGGCCATTTCGGATATTCGATCCCAATCATAGGATACGCGATTCCCGGACGACCAATCATGTATACTCCGCATGCTTCAATATCATACCCAATCACTACCGCATGATCGCCCCGTGGTTAGGAGAAATCTCAATAGTGTCAAAGCATGACAATTCACACCGTGATGCCATGAAGACTCCGGTCAAAAGGATAATTACACAACCGCCACATAGTGTGACACTTAATGTAAGTGTGGGTCGTCCCTAACGTACGCATTCTCTAATACACGTCCACGTACAGTCCAAGTGTCCCTACACTTCGATAGACGATATCTATCCCTATCTTCTAAAAGATAGAAGACATCCAATACGTGCTAGTCTGATTATACTATCAATGTCCCATTTGATAATATGTAAGACCAGAGACATTTAAGCACCAATCTTGTTATAGTGACTAGAGATCTCATCAACCATAATCACTATCATGGTTTCTCTATCACAAATCGATACTAGGGACGTTACTATATATACAACAAATAATATGAAGACAAACAATATATAATAACATAAGTGCTTTTATTAATCATAATAAAGTTATTACATGAACTAAATAGACTGTAAATGATCCGACCCGGTCGGATCCGGTCCAACCCGATTGGGTTTAGGACACATTTCCAACAAGTTACTCAAGGAGTTACTATCTGATTTAATCAGACCACATCCAACATTGGTTGTTGGGGGTTACGCTAATAAATACTACAAAACCATATCAGAATATCAATTCACCCTAAAGCAGTGGGAGTATGGTTTAACCATTGACCCACTGTGATTATATAGACTTTACAGCCTGCTGGGGTGATTGATAACCTATGGTCCTCTAGAATGACTGTATAGGATTCTGATAAATAGAGGCTGGTTTAAAGCCATAAACCTGTAAATGGAGTTTTGGTACTCCAGTTCTGTTCACACTCTTGCACCTGAGTGTCTCAGGCCCAGTGGGAGAAATTGGATCTACAAGAAAAGAGTCGAATGAATGAGAAAGTTTAACTTTCAAAGCAAAGCCAAGTGGTCTAGGGGTAATTCCCTGAGAAGTAGAGTTAACCAGGGGTGATGCCCTAAAACTCTCTCACCATTCCGCCTTGCTTGACTCCCTGGAAAGCAGAAATACTAACAGAGGTGATGCCCTGAAACTTTCTTGCCGTAAAAAGGAGCATGAATTCATTCGGAACAGAAGGGTTTTAGCTTAAAGCCCATGGTAGATAGAGTGCCTATGCATAAATCCATTGGTGGATTAAAGTAAACCTTCAGGTCACTGAAATTCACATGTTTTTAAATGTGTGGGCTTGGCCAGAATATTGATAAGTCTTTGGTAGACTGGAGAATCAATATTGGTAAAGTAGTTGACGTTAGTGTTTATAAAGGATAACACTGCAACAGTTGAGGACAACATGAGTGTGTTATCTGAAGTCATGAACTGACGAGCCAAGCTTCTCTGAATTAGAGAAGTGGACTAAATTCTTAGAATTTGATTCGATCGAATTCATGAGAACAAGTTGTGGCAGTTTCCCATCCATCTTATTGTTTAAGATGATAATGCATTTTCGTATGCAATATTCAACGAGAGGTTTCCTACCCAACCCCTCACGGAATAATTCTCTCAATCTTCGGATATAGAGAAAATGGGATAGATTCTCTTTTGGATAGAGAAAGTCAGATTATTAAAAGTCAATTAAAGTCGAGTCTTGGATTCGAGCAATGGATAGCAGTATGACTACATTGATTCTGTTTTTTTCGGATTAAGGATGATCGTGAATCGATCTCAGGCTCAGTGTTTACTCATTGTGATGGAGCTACAGTCTGGAACAATCCAGCACTGCCAATTTGACTTTGTTAGTCGAATACATAGTAGCTTTCGGAGCAGCTAAAGAGGCAGTGTGGCTTGAGAAGTTCCTTGTTGAACCGGGAAGTGATTCAAGGTCTCGATGAGCCAATCCATTTTACTGTGAATACAGTTGAGAGGTAGCACATGCAAATGATCTTCGCAGTCACAAGAGGACAAAAGCATATTGAGAAAGAGTACCACCTGATCAGATAGATCGTGCAGAGAGGCGACGTTTCGGTCCTAAAGATCGCCTCGAGCCGACAACCTAGCTGATCAGTTTACCAAGTTGCGTGAAATCTAGTGTCACTGATAAGCGCTTGACGGGTATGAGATTGGGAGATATGTCTCATCTGCTTTAGAGCAAGTGGGAGAATATTGTGGATAGAAAGAATAAGGGTGAGGTTCTCTAAAAACAATCATTGCTTGTCTTTACGGGCAAGTGGGAGATTGTTAGATATAGTATGCCCGAAAGACAATTGTTGCTTGTCCTTACGGGCAAGTGGGAGATTGTTGGAAGTAGCGCCCGGAAGACAATTTATGTAATTGTTTTTATAATTAATAAATGACAGATTTATTCTCATCTTATTATTTGCTTCGTGCTTATAAGTAATACACTACCAAAAACCATAAGTCGTATCATATGTAGCCATATAACTTAGTGCGTGTCACACGCGAGGATTAAGTTTATAATGATACACTTGAACTATTAGTCCGTGGTGAACTTAATCAAAGTATGGGGTCTATTGATTAAACCACCATTAATGCGCCCGTAACACTTTATGGTGTGACCCTCTTATCCGGACCGTCGATATTGGTTATCTAAGTGGGGCATTTATTTATGATGTAGTCATATAGGACTGGACCGATTTAATCTGCATTTCTCATATAATTCCGTGATTGAGAAATCTTATTAAGTCACAAGATGATCATAGATGGATTAACCTTAATCCTGAAGTGATTACATACTCCTACTGGTTTCAAGATAGGGTTTGATGTGTTCGTTAAGGATCGCTAAGAGGCGCGGTCTGAATCACTTTCACGTTGGCACTATTCTGGAATGAGTGAGAAGTGTGTGTCTCACAGATATGGAATCCATTCCTTCCTGTGGGAAGTAGAAAGACAATACCCTTATTTGTTAATTCTAAAAACTGATCAATCCACGGAGTTCGTATTGGTTATGAACTAATTGATCACTAGTGTGTTAATGGTAAATAAGGATAAGATGTATTGAAGAAGGTTTACGGAAATAATCCCGCTTCATTACGGATAGTCTATGGAGGGTTAATTTATATGTAATGATTATATCAATGGACACTTATCGACTCGACTCGACGTTTTGAGAATAAGTTATATCTATAATCGATAGAGTTCAGTTTCGGATTTATGGTGGCGTAGTTCCGGAATTAATGAATTAAGTAGAAATATTCTGTTCGATGAATATTTTATTTGATTTATTGTAGCTACTTGTTATAGGTCCATGGTCCCCGGGTTGGCTCCTAACACGCGAGTGTTTTCTCATTTTATGGAACCTCGAGAATAAATTAAATAGTTGGTCTATTTAATGAATATGCAAATATTATTTATTTGGTAAATAATATGTAATATAGAAAAGACATTTTCTATTATCCCAAATGGCATCAAAAATGGCGCCACATTTTTTTGGTTTTGGGAAAAGAAAATTTTCTCCTAATTAATTATAATGTGGATAATATAATTATTTATGTGTTAAATAATTATAAATAGGAAATTTGTTTTCCTATTGGATAAAGGTTTTATTTTCCTAAAAGGAAAAGATAAATTTGTGTGTAAAAGATAAACTCTCAAATTATTAGTTATTTTCCTATAAAAAGAGAGTTTCTCCCAATACAAAAATAACAATATCAACTCCATTTTTTATAATCAAAATTGTGCCACTTTAGTTGGAAAAAAGAGAGAAATTTTGTTTTCTTGTCTTAGCCATTGGGAGAAGAAAAATCTTGGGTTTTTTTGGGCATATTCGAGGAGGTTCTACGGAGAGGATCGACGTCCACCAGTCGTCGCTAGGAGATACAATCCGGAAGATTGTGGCTTCTCTATCTGTCGATTTATTATTCCTCTCTTCAACCTTCTCATAGTTAGATTAATTGTTTATGCGAATCGAATCGTGGTAAAATCGCTTGCGAATTTATTCGTAGCTTCCGCTGTGCAAGATCGAGTGTCTCGATCGGTGTTGTGAATCAGATCTGACGATCCAGTTATGGATCGGATCCGGATTCGGGTTTCTGTATATCCAGCAATTACAACTGCTGTCAAACAAAAATCATAAATAACCACTAACATTTATTACAACTTTGCTTGTCCAAAAGGATGAAACTTCTGAAACCCAACGATCTTCTTGACTTCGTTCCTTTCTTGCTCTCTATGCTCATAATCCAACTCGTTTTTAACCTATATTTCTTCTTATTCCAAATAAAAGGAGTAGGCACTGGCCATGTGCTCTCAGTAAGGAGAAAGAAGATCAAAAAAGAGATTCATGTATGTCGGATGCTGGGAGACAAGACATGAATCTACTTCATCCGGTTCACAGACATCTTGAAATCCATTACTTGAAACATTTAAGAAAACTACTTTTAAGAACATAACTTGAAGCATAAGAACATACACTTAAAACCATCTTGAATCATCATGACCTATTATCTACATTCAGTTTATCTTGCACGTACTCGTTAAGTTACATTAATTACTTACTATATTTAGCCTGCTGATCAACTTACATAAGCTGTCTATTAACCTATACATTACTTGTCTGCTAACTGAAATATATTCGTGTATTGTGTATCTTGTCTTTGTCTCTTACTTACTTAATATGTCTTTGTTCTTGTCTTTATTGTTCTGTTTCACTCGTGGGACTTAAAACCCACGGGTCTTCATGGGACTTAAAACACATGGGACTTAGAATAATCATGTTCTTGTCTTGTCATGTCTTGTGTATTCATGTCATGTTCATGTTGCAACTTTGGGTAATACGATTGGCACATCCCCACGTGACACGTAGGTTCACGGTACTCTTGTAATACATTGTCTTGGGAACTACAGGGGGTAATAACCAATCATACATCCAAATACAACCCGTGAGTTGATCGCAGTGCTCTTTTAACACATTGCGGTTATTTACTTAACGAGTGAAACACTTAGGAGCACATATAACACATAGATTCCACGTTAAAGTCCATAAATAACATACTAGAGCATTCAAAGACCATAGCAACACCATACTCCCAACCTATCTACACTATTAACACGAAAATCAAAACACATAAAACGGTTTACAATAAAGTAATTAGAAAATAGAATAACATTCTAAAAAGCAGTTTGGCAAAATACCCGACAACACATAATTATGTTTAATTTCGTGGAGTTAACATAAAATAATATTCAAAGCAACTTAAAAGCAAAATCTTTAAAGAAAAAACAAAACCTTTTGATAGAAGAACATCTTAATTACCTTAAAGACGAGCCGAACTACAAACCGAACAACTTCTTACTTCCAAATCTTATGCGAATCTATAGCCCGACAACGAGTCTAACAACGATTGGCCCTTTTTCAATCCTCCGTTAATTCTGAATCAACCCTAATGATTAAAGACACAATCTTTCACCCTGAATCTAAAATTACAACTCTTAAAAGACAATAAATATCATAAGTTAAATTTACCCGCAAACCATTCGGGAATCGGATTAAATAACGGTGTCACGAACGGTGACCAGATCATCAGATTATTTTTCCTTTCTCCCGTTTTCTCTTTTTCCCGCCGAACCATCAATTGCTTCTTATTTTCCCTGGGAAAGTTGTCGGCTATTTTTTTTTTTCTTTTTTAATATAAAATACCACCACACCACACATTTATTTATATTGTGTAATCTTTTTCTTCAAGTAATTTAATAATTATCTCAAATCTTAAATTCCTTACCTAAAACAACGGATCCCAATAATTATCTCTTTAATTAAAAAATTCAAAATTCCGGTCAATCACGTTTTTATCGTGATTTATCAACAATAAATAAAAAAATCACTTATTATCAAAATGAAAGTTTGGGTTTTACAATTAGAATAATAAATATTTAAGGAAATAATCCTCATTATTTCCCTCATAATATTTCACACCAGTATTATGAGAAAATACGCAGAGGATGAGCGACACAGAGATGCCAGGATGCGGAGAAGAAGAATATTCAATCGTGCGGCTAATCCGTAGGGATTCTAGGCAGACCACAGAAGACGGAAGTTATCATTTCAACGCAACGAACGTTTCCACACCAAGTTTTCTCAATTTCGTTGTTCACAGAAGTCGTGAACCGAAGGATTCAAGCCATTTTGCTTTAAATTTCTCTTTTGGATTCGCTTTCAAACGCAATCATGGTAAGGGATATTCTTTAAACGCGTTTTGGGTGTTAATGTTATGTATTGTTGTCCTAATTTACAAGTTTTGGGTAGTAATAAGGTTGGTGATCGTTGTATGTTGAATCTCAGCAGTTTCGCCTTGAAACGAAGCTGATGCTTCATATTTTCACTGTTCGGCGCGCGCAAAACCAGCTTTGGTGGGCGCCAAGCCGAACAGAAATATTCAGCAAAACTAAATCCAAGGTTGGCGGACACCAAATAGGTACATCATAATAACATAATAACATTCATTTAGTTTCCTTATCAGTTTACTATATTTAGAATATGCTAAGTGTTACAATGTTTGCTTCACCTTCCAAATCTGTATTTAATCTTTCTAATTTAATCACACTCGTGGGATATCATATATCCGAGAGTTGACTTGAGTTTAGATAGATTTATCTCAACTTACTTGCTTAGGGTAGAGACTTCAATAAGCTCTCTTACTCAAGCACTTGCCCTAACTTTCCATTTTAATCCTTCAAGCTCTCGTAAATATTTCTTAATTTGGTCTTCATAAGACGTAAGAAAAATCACAAGAATCGTGTCTTCAATTTTCTTTCATAAAGAAAATCCAACGTTTGTTAAATAGTCTATTCAACCTTTTGAATCATATTCAAAACATGAATTATTTAATTTACTTTCAAGTAATGATTAAAGAATTAAGTCGATACTTAAATCTTACAATTTCGAAAACATCCTTTCCATAATTCGACGTGGTCATCCTTATCCAATCCATCTAATGTTTGAATAATCATCATTGTATGATGAAGTGACCCATTGGATATCGTTATGTCCAATATGTGAGCTTCCGTTAATAATTAAAGTCTTAGAGCACTCCATCAAATATGTAGTCTCCCGGTCTTCAACTACGAAAACGTGATAGCTCGTGTCATTGCTTATTTTAAAAGGATTCAAATTACTTAACCAACTTGAGAACGTTTCTCAAAAGGTAACAGTCATAATTTGGTTTTACTAATCGAGATTTAAAATATAATTTGCTAAAACTACAACATAAAATAAAGATAAAAGAGTGTTGTTGATTATACATGCAAAATCAAAGATGGTCTTTGAGATTATGATTTTACTCCCACTAGTCAACTACTCCCAATTGACTTTCAAGAATTTTCCAAAATTATTTAGTGGCCAAGATCTCATCTAGTTACCCCGATTCCCGACGAGGGCCGATCAACCAGAATAATTCGAAAGGTAGGCAACACTTTACCAATCACATGTCTATGTGACTCTTGGTGGTTGAGTAGTCAACTCTTTGACAATTCACATCTTATGTGATAGTCAACCCATTGTCTCTAAAATCAGACGGTCCTGACGAGGACCAATCACCGTAAGATTCTTAGTCGAGTCGTAACCCAAATATTCATGAGATCTCATAACGATCATATCTCGATAATGACGATATACCCGAGGTAGGTCAACTCCCAACGAGGGCCGATCAGTTGGATCCGAACAAGGGCTCTTCACCGTCATTATAATATTGGGAGACAAATATAACTCGATTTTTGTTGTGGGAGTAATTTTAGATTTTTTCACTTAATTAATTTTATTTAATTACGGTCTCATCTATTACGTGCATATTACTACAATATCATATAAAGTAAAACATACACAACATTCCGCGCACAATGTAACCGGTATGATCATGGACTTTTCCTAGGTGCGGTTTCGAATACAAACTGATGAAACTGCGGGCCACAACTAAGGGCAGCCGCAACCACCAATGGATCTTTGACATGCACCATCTCCATGGATCTTTTATTTTTATTTCCTTCTTTGGATCTTCGTCTTTGTCTTCAATGCATAATTACATAAAATCTAACTATTAAATTTTACACCCGCCCCACACGGAGGGAGCTAACTGGAATGGGTTAATGCAAAATTAAAACTAGGTCACGTTCTTCATAACGGCCTAGGACAACAATAAAAACCAACAGAAAAATAAACCATTCACATCTATCATATTGGTCGAGTCCATAATCAATCGGGGTGCATATTATCATATTATATCTACTATCTAATCCATACGATCAACATCTTATGAAAAAGATAAAATTTAAATTTCACTACTTGCGTCTTATAGCATCCAATCAATTAATTAATTAACGTTTAATAATTAATAGCTATAATCGAAATAATATTAACCATTAATAATAAATCGATTTTATTTTTAATTTTTTAATTTAAAACTATTTTAAATAAAATTAAAATCAAGTGGGGCTCTTCTTTTTTTTTTTTTTTTATTCTTAATCAAAAAGATGCCTTTGGTTTGGTCCAAACCAAATTGAAAGGCATCCTGAGCCTTTTTCAAAAATCAAATATTTTTTGAGAAGGCCTAGGCCCTTAGGCCTTTTTTCAAAATCAAATATTTTGGAAAAGGCCTAGGCCTATTCCAAAATTTTGGAATAGCCTAGATTTGGTTCATAACCAAAACATATATATTTCTTCCCAACAAATTGGGTGATGCCACATTGCTTCCCAATGGCCAAACTATTTGAGTCATTGGTTAGTCATATGACATCAACTAAACAAAAGAGAAATTACCAACCATGGACCATATTGAATCATCAAAGATACACAAAACAAAATTAAAAGGGAAAGTGGGACAGCTCGGCCGACAGCCACCGGCTGCCCGAAAGCCGCCGCCGGCGTTGCTGTGGCGGGATGCCGCCGCCGCCGATCATCTTCCTTTTTTTTCTATGCACTAATTACGAATCAATATCATACATGATTTAATCTATCGGATCTAAATTACTACGCGAATAAAAGATGCTTATTGCTTAAGCTCGAATACCGCTCTGATACCACTGTTAGGAAATCAATCGGGTAGCGCAGCGGAATTTATAAAATTGATTTCCCTATCCAGGATCGTCTTCATTTAAACAATAAACATATAAGAGATGGGACGGTAATATCACCTTGGTTATCTAAAAGATCGACACTTTGACCGTCCGGTAGGAGTAGATGTGCGCGAGCTGTCAAGCGTCCGGCCTCTACCAGTAATCAACACGAGCACCTCGCCGGAATCCCGCCAAGGATTGCTACTAGAAAAACTCGACTGCTAGGCCGACCTTTTCTCTCTCTATAATCTCTCTCTAAGAATCTCTCATATTTTTTCACAAGAACAATTAGCTCTTGGAATTATGGTGTACAAAAGAGCTTAGCACCCCCTTGCTTTTATAGGCCTATGGGGCGCCCCAAGCCTTCCCAAAATCCTTGGGGAACAAGTCTTGGGTAGAGTGGAGAGAAAGAAAATCTTTGACTAGTAAAATAAGGAAAATCGCTTAGATTGATTTATCGCATTTAATTTAATATCCTATATTAAATATTTCCAAGATATTGTCGATATCTTATATTGAATATCTTTATCTTATTACCATAAATCTATTTTCTAAAAATCAATTAATATCCAATATTAATATTATGGTAATCTTATAGATTAAATTGCACAATTCAAATGTATCCAATACACTAAAACTTGCGCCACATTATAGCCAAATTCACATGGCCACATATATGTGTGTGTATATATATATATATATATATATATATATATATATATATATATATATATATATATATATATATATATATATATATATATTTAATTAATCAACATAATTAATATCTTGTATTATATTTATTCATAATAAATAAATACCATCATATTAATTTACCACTATAACCTTTATAGTATGAGATAAAACTTTCCTTATTTGGTCATCAACTATAACCACATTTTAATCCGACTTGATGTTCATATGTGTCTGACCCGATAGGCTTCCGAATATGTTGGCCGTAGACATAAGGTGCAATTACGAAAATGCCCTTCACCTCTAACGATCATAGATAGCGTCTAGCAACACGTCCATGACCCCCAATCATCGGAGAGTCAATACGCAATGACTACTACCTTTCATGTGCTCGGTTAGCGTGTAAATAGAATCTTATCGCTGTAATAATATATATACGGTCGTACGTCGAGTGTCAAGCATTGACGACCGTATCTTATAATCTGGATATCATGCTCTCTCGAAGTAACTCATTTACTTCCACTTTGCAAAGATTCACGAGAGTAAGACATTCCTTATAAGAAGGCCTTTCGGATATTCACCCATATTCATAGGGACGCGATTCCCAGACGACCTAACATGTATACTCCGCATGCTTCAGTATCATACCCAATCACTACCGCATGATCGCCCCATGGTTAGGGGAAACCTCAATAGTGTCAAAGCAAGACAATCCACACCGTAATGCCATGTTGACTCTGGTCCTAAGGATAATTACACAACCGTCACATAGTGTGACACTTATCAGTGTAAGTGGGTCAGTCTAACGCACGCATTCTCTAATACACGTCCACGTATATTCCAAGTGTATCTACACTTCGATAGATGAGATCTATCTCTGGCCTTAAAGACGGAAGACATCTAATACGTGCTAGTTTGTACGTACTATCAATGCCTTGTTTAATAGTACATCAGCCTAGAGACATTTAAGTATCAAACTTGTTAAAGTGATTAGAGATCTCATCAACCATAATCGCCTATCATGGTTAAACAAAACCATTAGTATGCCATCCAAAACAATCTCTTTAAGTCCACAAGTCGGACATAGCTGCTTTCGTTGACTGCAGGACAGACCCGAGCAAAAACACGACAAAACCATTAGTATGCCATCCAAAACTACAAGTTAATGCATGGCATACTGGGGGGCAAGATACCTCACCATTAATGAAGCACTTAAAGAAAGTGTGGATTAAAACAAATACGTAAATAAGTGCTCAAAATAAAGTTATGGCTGAGAACTTAACGAAATACTCCTTATATTATCAAATTGTACAGATTACAATTTCATTTGAAATAAAATTTCATTTCAAAACAAAAAAAATACAAGTCCACAAGCCTACTGATCTAAGAACCGGGGGCTGGACTCTCTGGCTCCGAAGAAGCAAGCGCCGAGGTAAGAGCAGCCGCAGAACGGCGAGAATACTCGGACACAATGTCCACTCCCTCCGGGAAGTCCTTCAGACGGTTGTCATAGACCGCACCCATGCGCAGCTTATAAAAAGCCTTGCAAGGGAGATTGTCCCTGACAAAGTCAGCAATCTGACCCTTTGCCTTATCCACCCTCAAAGTGTAGCCATGGTTAGGCCGACCTTGCTTCAGGTCAGAAATCTTCTTCAAATCTCCAGTAATAGCTGAAAACTTGCCCAGCCCGGGGAAAATGTCATGGCCAATCCAGGTTCCGTGCAAGTAAGAAACACTATCGAAGTAAAAAACTCGAGCAAGAAAAGCAAGCTTGCGCATTCTATGGCCTTGAAGCTATGTAAGCTCGCTCCACATCAGTCATCCTAGAGATCGGCTCATGTTCCACGGGTCGGACTCAATAAAGTCTACAGCACAGACAATCTGAGCTCTGCATGTCCGTCTCAGCAAGCATATGTCAACTAAAAAGCACATTGAGTCCGCTTAATAGCATGGCATCGCAAGCCCATCCGCTTAATAACGCGAGAAGTCAGTCTAATCTGGCCTTGCTCGCCGAAAAAACATAACCCGAGAAGTCAGTCTAATCTGGCCCTGCTCGCCGAAAAACTTAACGCTAGAAGTCAGTCTGATAAGCCCTCGAGCGAATTGATGGCCAAATTATAGCAAACCAACTTTAACCGGCAGAGTACCGGGTCGGTTGTACTACAACGGCGAGCAAGGTCGTATCCCATGAGGAATTGGTCAAGTATCACAACCACTTTCGTATCTAGTTCAGCCTCACAATCGGGGTGAAAATAATATTTATAACTAGAAAAAGAAATAAAAATTATAACTTTAAAATATATGATAGAATGAAAAGCTAAACTATATGATCAGGAACACTACTCTTAACACCTTACCGAATCACTAAGGATGCTTCTAATGAATGTGTTGTGAGTGCAATCGCCTAAACTGGTCTCTAGGCGCTAATACCACAACATAGTTACCTTATACTCAGTTCAACAGTCCCCTCTATGGGATTTAATTGAATATGAATAAAAACTATAAGATACTCCGCATCCACCGAGTTCACGCTTAGCTAGAAAAATCTTACCAAGAAACATGCTGCAAAAAACTCGACTTGTTTGTGCATGGCAATCCTAAAATTCTAATTCGCACACTCCCTCGCAAAATACATTTATAAAGGTTATGTGTTGAATCATGAATTAGGTGATCAAATTAATTCAAGCATTAAGATCAAATTTTAGAACACAAAAGATTCAAATTTTAAGCTCTACCCATTCCTAAGATCATCGTTTAGGCATTAATTTCGTAGTTCCATCACATATTTTAACTATTATGAATTTAACTACTCATAATAATAAAAAAACTGCAGAAACTCATTAAGGAATTAATAAAAAGCATGATAAAAAGATTGAATAAAATTACCAATAAAAAACGTAGCAATCCACCATTCGAAACGTCACATCATTGTGTGTCAATTGCGAAATAAAATAAATAAAGTGCAGTAATTGTGGAAGAAAAATTGCAAGAAATAAAATAGATCTATTCTAAAAAGTGACTGCAAGGAAAAATAAAACAATAATATGAAATCTGTGTGTTAAAATTTGATATAGTTGGGTTTTTATACCATAATAGCCAACTTCCGTCTTTTTCCCTGGAAAATTCACATAAATAAGGGGAATAATGATATGTGCACTACATTCTTGTGTAGTGTACAAACCACTACACAAGTGGTAGCTATGGATTAAAATGATGAATTATTTTTTATGATGTGTCCCAACAGAATATGTGAAGTAAATTGTGTTGTATAAGATGTTGTGATTGAAAATGTAATGGATATATTACTACTGAAATAAGGGTGACGGGCCTATGCTCTACTCACTCTCCATATTGATGCATTAAATGTCTTCACTTGGGCCCCTCTTCCTTAATGCTTGCGTCCCTTTTTCTGGCATCTCCAGCCTTTGACTTTTTTTTTTTTTTTTTGGTTTAATAGGACCAATTGTGACAGGCTGAGGCTTCAAGATATTTATTTATTTCGGTAAAAAGATTAAATAACTTTTGTCTCGAACTTCAATTTCACGTCATTTCTATTCTCGAGAACCGTTTTAGTCGATTCTCGTCACGTTGCCCTCTTTGTCACACCCTCTATCACGCCGTGCCTATAACAAGCAGAAATAAGAAAAACAAGCATGACCCATACCAATAAAACGCACACGAATCACCCCAAAATGTCGAGATTTTGGACGTAAACGTCTTATTGCCTCGTGATTCAACCCGTGGTGAAATGTGCCTTTAAAAACCACTTAACTACCCCAAAAACACATCGAATAAGCGACAAATATAGGGTAAAATGCACACGAAATTATAGCAAAGTTGACTCTCATCACGAATCCTTTGTACGCCCGACCCGCTCGCCCCTCCAGCTCGACATCCTTCAACATGAACAAAGCCAACACAACTAGGCAACAAAGTTCATAAACGACGCTCTCAGGCCTCAAAGCCCTCAGCTCGCCAAAGTCTCTCAAAGTCTCTCAGCTCGCCAGCTCTTCAGCTCGGCACTCTAAGACCGATCTCAGTTCGGCAACTTCCCAGATTGCCTGCTCGTCCAACAGCCTGGTGATAGCCAACTCATGGCCCTGTAAATAGCATCATCGCGCCCTCAAAAGAGGGCTCTCATTTTCAAAGACCTACGTAAATTGGGCTTGATCCATTACAAGTTAAGGGTACGTAGGCAGCCTTCTACGGCTCAGCTCATAATCATATTCATCATTGTTCTTGAGCGCCATCGCACAACCACCATCGTGGGCTAAAACCCCTCGAATTCCGCAAAGTCATAGAGAGTTACAACGGAACCCTATCAGTTGGTAGAATAAGCTACATATCAACCCTGCAAGTCTAGAGAACCATGACCGAGCCACTACCCTAGACAGATCCGAGCTGACCTCAAGAGCTCAGCTGGATCTGGGGGGCTTATGACGAGGGTCGGATCAGCATCTCGCCACATGTCGCCTCCACATCAGCACAGTAATAAATATATATAGAGAAAGCCAACATCTTAAGGGCCAAGAACCGCACACAAAAATCCGAACTGATCCCATCTCGGCTACTACCCGACCTCGGCAGGTCGGCCTAGGCGTAAACGAGCCCTTGCGGCTTAGCCTAAGTCTACCTCGGATCCGATTCTCCCACGTTCATGTCACTATCAGATAAATCCGGAAAGAATCCTTAGCCATAAAGGCTCTGATCCTGGCATTCAAGATATGTCCATAATTATCTCCTAAAATCAAGGAGATCAAATCATCATTATCTATTCCTTAAGGAACACGAAATTCAAGCCCAACAAGGACAAGACCCATGGCGGCTTAGGGTATAACGCCCCTCTATATAAACAATCCCTAAGGAACTACGAAGATCGGATTCCAATACACACATTGGATACGTAGGCATCTTGAGAAACAACATCTCAAGTGCAGTCTAAACCACCACCAAACACCCCCCCCCCCCCCTTTTCGCATCGTTTTTAGGGTTCCGCCATTGAACATGTTGTCACTAAGGAAAAAAGCCCCGGATTTATTACCCGACGGTTTCCAGTATCGTCAAGTCACTTTCACCCACCAAACTAAATCTTTACATGTCATATTTCCGTATTTTAAATCTCCAAAGAAAGAAAATTATCCGTTAAGGAACTTCTTTAGTTCTTCCACAAAGGACAATTCTTCAAATTAGATGGGAAAAAATGGTAGAAACTACAACACCCATTCATATGTACTTGTGTCAATTCAACAATTTAATTTCAATAAAACTCATTTGTGCACACATGCATGATACAAGAGAAGATGAACATATATGGTTCACATAAAGAGTAAAAACACCATGCCATGCATTTACTCAATGAATTTACCATTTGGCAACAAAAAGTTTTTAAACCATTGAACATAGGACTTACGTATCCTAGTAAGGTTGTTCTTGAAATCAACATAATAAAGACCAAATCGAACTGTGTATCCCATGTTCCATTCCCAGTTGTCTAGCAACGACCATACAAAATAGCCCCTTATGTCACACTTGTGTTCCCTACAGCAAACCAAATCAAATCAACAGAGTTTTCTTCTGTAAATTGTTAAATTACAAACCAGTTTAATTGCATTTAAGGGGAAAAAAGCATTTCATTTTTTAGTACCTTATAGCAGCGGATAGGTTTGAGTGGTAATCCCTGTGAAATTCTATTCTCTTTGTGTCCTGCAAAGCTTTCTTACGCGAGAAACGAGATAATTCATCCACACCTAAAAGTCCATGGATCGGAATCAAACAATGGGATGTAAATTTTGATGCATAAATGCTTACCATTTTCTGTGATGTATACCGGTGGATTTCCGTATTTATTTTTTATATACAGAGCCAACTTCTGCATACCCCACGGAACTATGCGTAACCAAGGAGATGCAGCCTATACAAGTAAGATAACATTTAAGCATGTTTGTAAGGGAAAATTTTTTGTTTTTTGTTAGATAGAAGTAGAACTTACTGTTTCTCCAATTGCTTTTCCATGCCTATAAACTTTAGAGCAAGCAAATTAACAGCATTAGTGCCAATATATGATATTCTTTATGTCTAGGGATATGGCCAAAAAAAATTTATTTGCTTACAAGTGGTAATTGCAGCAGAATCAGTTACAGCATGTTGCATCCGAAAATGGGTTCTATCATTTCGCGCGTATAAACTAGTGTAGTGATTTAAGCCAAGGAAATCCAAGGATCCATTTAAGTACCTTGATATCTCAGGTGTAATCTTTGGCAGTCTGTTAGCTACTAACTTCTGCATTGAAAGAGGATAATTCCCAAGAAGAAGTGGATCAAGGAACCTGATTCACTTATTGCAGATTAAATAAGTGTTCTTGATTCATCGATAATTGTACATTTAATTTTGAAAGATATAACACACAAGGCATGCATTACCATCCAAGGCAGAAATCAATGGCTGTAGATGCAGCATCTACATCCTCATCTTTGTCGGTAATTGGTTCGTACCACTTACCATCTAGGGCTATTCCTACTATTCCTCCTTGGCTTTCCTATAAATCAAAGAACGATATTAAGTTCGTTGAAAAGTTGGTAATTCAATGGTTGTGATCTTACCTTGAAGTTACTATTATAAGTGTGATAAGCAGCAGCATGTGACAAGATAATATTATGAGCAACAATGTATGGCTCAACAGAAGAGTTCCCTTTCTTGCAAAACAAATGTCCCATAATTGAGCACCTCCCCGGAGCTTGAATCCCGTAATCATAACCTTCAATAGCGAAACCTCGAGGCTCATTGAAGGTTATCCAGTTCTTCACTTTATCCCCAAATGCTTCAAAACATGTATAAGCATAATATTCAAAATCCTTCCTGTAATTACCAACAATAACGGGGTTTTTACGTATACCATGATATATAATCGGCTTTTTAAAAGTCTATTTGCAACGTGATGTCTGATAGATGTACAGCTAGTGTGTGTGTGTGGTATTTACACTATTTGATCACTCAAGAATCCTCCGTAAGAATCTTCAATCGTCTGTGGAAGAACCCAGTGATACAAAGTAGGGTAAGGCTCAACACCTAAAAAAACATGGAAAACCATATATATATATAATTAACAGTTCGAAAACATTAAATATCAAAATATAGTTATAATTTTGATATATTTGGGGTTGGTGTTAATTGTATAACCTTTCTCTAGTAAAGCATCAATGAGATTGTTATAGTACTCTATTCCTTTTGGATTTGGTGAACCTGTTCCATCTGTTGAACACAATGAACATAACTACAAGTTACATGTAGAGATTTTGATGATATTTAAAATTTAGAAAATACAAAGAAAATTAAAACTGACTCAAAGCCAGAGGTGTGGCTTACTTGGGAATATCCTAGACCAAGATATTGAGAACCTATAGGCATCCACTCCCAAATCCTTCATCAAATCAATATCATTCTGCACTTTGAAAAAAATAGAGAGATTTAGAGAGAAGAATTGTAATTTTCTCACCAAATTTTTCTATATTTTTGTCTTCTTTTGTTCAAAACCCACACCATCACATTCCGACATAAATTATGTATTTCACTTTAATATAAATTTCCATATAAAAAATTAATAGTGAATTATGACAGTTAATATTTCAATACTAACATAATTTTCCTCTGTTTCATGAATTATGTATATCAATCCTAAGCTTTGCGATTCAACCTTTAAAAATTTGTTCATTTTCATAATTAGTAATTTACAATAAATGAGAGAAACGCTATGAATCACTTATACACTTATAATGTGAAAGAACTTTGGTGATTAGCTTCAATACAGGAAATTAAAGTTATGTGCACAACATTAAAAGATAAAACACTTTGGTTTTTTATTTTGTACGGTATAACATTGCAATGTGGGAGAAATATCCACCATGTTAGATAAATACCAGGCCAATTAAGCAGTTCCCGGGTTGCTTAATTGGTTGGTGCGTATACGGTGTGCAGCATAATGCGTAGTGCATATAAGCTACATGTAACAAACATACTTATTGATGTAGAACTTACTGTTTCTCCAATTGCTTTTCCATGCCTATAAACTTTAGAGCAAGCATATTAACAACATTAGTGCAATATCTGATATTCTTAAGTAAAAGGGATGTAGCCAAAAAAAAATTGAATATTTGCTTACAAGTGGTAATTGCACCAAAATCAGTGACAGCGTGTTGCATCCGAAAATGGGTTCTATCATTTCGCGCGTATAAACTAGTGTAGTGATTTAAGCCAAGAAAATCCAAGGATCCATTTAAATACCTTGAAATTTCAGGTGTAATCTTCGGTAGTCTGTTAGCTACTAACTTCTCCATTGAAAGAGGATAATTCCCAAGAAGAAGTGGATCAAGGAACCTGATTCACTTATTGCAGATTAAATAAGTGTTCTTGATTGATCGATAATAGTATAATTGTATATATACATTAAAATTTGAAAAATATAACGCACAAGGCAAGGATTACCATCCAAGGTAGAAATCTATGGCTCTAGATGCAGCATCTACATCCTCATATGTATCGGTAATTGGTTCGTACCACTTACCATCCAGGGCTATTCCTATTATTCCTCCTTGGCTTTCCTATAAATTAAAGAACGATTTAAGTTTTTAGAAAAGATGGTAATTAATTCTGTTAAAAAACACAGACGAGAAACTTGCAGTTTAAGAAAGATTAAGACAGAAGCAATGCAAACATAAAGTATGGCGGAAATTGATTAAAAAAAACGAAACAAAGGGAACACGGTTATTTAACGTGGTTTCCGGCGTTGTGCCTACTACTCCACGGACAGAAAATGAGATATTTTACTATGCACAAAGTTACAAGGATTTTCACACTTTTGTGAAAGACACACACTGTATTGGTTACAACAAATGGTATTTATAGACACAATTCCCTAAACCCTAACCGCCATAAGATCTTTGTCGAAGCTGTCATAAATGCCCCAGATGTAGACCCCCAGCTCCAGCTGTTATCCACCAGATGAAACTCAGCTCAAAACCTGACTATCCCAGACTTGTAATCAACTACTCAGATGTAGAACTCAGATGTACTCAAGAAAACTCAGCTGGCAAAACTGAAAGCTGACTTCAGAAGAAACTCAGTTTGCACTTCACTGAACTGAATACCCTTACTGAACTGACCATCATTCTCAGTCTCAGTTTCACAGATTAGTTCCACCAGTTTATTTATCAGTTTAGAAATCAAGTCACCAAAATTGACAAATCTCATCCTTGACTTGAACTCTCATTCACAGTCAAACAGATTGCATAATCAGATGTATTTGTACCAGATGCATTCGTCAATTCCAGGATGTACTTGTTCCAGACTTCTCCACATAATCCACTCAAGCTGATCTGCCCTCAGCTATCCAGTTTCCAGTTTATAAGCTTTGAATATTCAGCATGTCCAGACACAACTGAAACTTGTTATGCTGAACTGGTTTAGTGAACATATCAGCATGATTATCCTTTGTGCTGATCTTCTTCACTACAACCCTCTTCTCATTTCTCAGAAAATGATACCTCACATCAATATGCTTGGTTCTCTCATGATGATCCTGATCCTTAGCTAGACAAATTGCACTCAAATTGTGACAATAAATCTCAGCCTGATCTTGATGTATCCCCAAATCACTGACTAGACCCTTCAACCAGATACCCTCCTTAGCTGCTTTAGTAAGAGCCATATATTCAGCCTTAGTAGTTGATAAAGCCACTGTGGCCTGAAGAGTTGCTTTCCAGCTGACAACTGAATTCCTCAATGTGAAAACATACCAGTCATTGATTTTCTGCTATCCACATCTCCTGCATAATCAGCATTACAGTATCCTATGATCAGTTTATGAGTATCACCTCCATAAATGAGACCAACATCAGTTGTACCCCTAAGGTACCTGAATATTCTTTTCACAGCTTTCTAGTGTTCCTTTCTAGGTTGAGCCAAAAACCTGCTGACAATACTGACTGCTTGAGCCAAATCAGGCCCAGTGCATGATGTGCAAAGAACTCGCTAGCAATAGGACTAGGTTTATCATAGTAGAATATTGGCGAGTCAAAGTCAATCCCACAGAGACTCGTAAGAATACAGATTTATCGAGATTGATATTGTCACGACAACGGTCTACGACCAACTATAATATAGACAGAAGTAAGGTTGGTGACAATAAACTAGCAAGATTATGCAAGTTCAAACGGAGAAAACAAGAGTTTCTGAGGTATTAGTCTAATTACGAGTGATTAGTTATTCCCCCCATAATATGCAATAGTCATCCCCGTAGGTAAATTTTAATACATTGTCAGGTACGGGTGCAACTCCTAACCCTATATACTTCCACTGTAAGCACAACAGACAATTTATACGCAACAAACCTCCTTCGTTGGTTGTAATAGCTCATACGCAATAAGTTATAGAGTTGCCGGCTCAAGTCCGAAAACCTCCCTAGGAAGCTATCGACTATGACTAGCACGTTCCTAAGGATCCATCAAGGCAATGTCCAAATTAAAACTTCACTAACAGTCCTTCATTCTAATTTACGATAACATGCAAATAGTTGATCAGTCTACTAACATGTAAATTAAATATGTCGATCAACTTAGCTGGCGCCGATTATCATGAACTAGTAATTTACTAGGTATTCAGATCTAACGATATAGACAGTCGCAGATCTGAAGAACGCAATCACTACTTCATGATTTCTTCACCAACGAATCAGATCTATACATACATGGGGTAAAATAAACTAACTACTACATAATTAAACTAAATAGACAATTAAAACATACTAGTCGAATAGAACAACGACAGATCTACACCCTGGAAAAAATAGAAAATCATATCCGCGAAGATGAGTGTAGATCTCCCCCAGATCTCTTCATAGGCGGCGACTCCGTCGTCTCTCTGACCAGAACTCATAAAATAAATGAAATAAGAACAAAGAACTTTTATTCAATAATACTTGTCTTGAAAATTGTACACACTGAATTCTGAGGCGATGCCTCTTATTTATAGCTAAATAAACCGACTTAGAAACACCTAGAACTACCTCTCGTCCAAGAAAACGCGTTTCGGAAGATTATGGATCCTCGGTAAACCGGCGGCAACTTTCGATTAATCGGGGGTATTTTGTCTTTTTCTTTCTTCCAACTTAACTTGGAAGGTTCTGGAATACCCTAGGCCCAATCCTTTCGTTCATTCCACTCCAGAATTGTTTACAATGCTCAGCCCAATATCTCGTATCCTGAAAATAATCAAATAACGCACGAAATAATATCGAATAAGGGAAAATAAACGTTAAATGAAAAATACTCGACTCATGAACCCGACATATGACATTCAACTCAAATAGTCCATAATTATAGGTCGAAACAACTATTTTTAGCTTATAATAGATAGAATGTTGATGCCATAGGATAGACTATTTTAAGTGTCATCAACTACCCCCCCACTATCCCTTTGCTCGTCCTCGAGCAGAGTATCTAGGAGGAATGTACCTCCATGAGCAATCCCCATCAACTACAACATATTCAATAAAGATTTCCGGCAGAACACACATCAAGCGACAATCCATAAGCTCCCCATTAATCATTACTTACCATGCATCAATGTGTCGCATGATAAATCTTTCGTGATAGTGCATTCGTGAAGAGAATCAAGTTGTATTAACCCCACAATCTTAACTTACTTGCGCATACACTCGTTCACCTTGCCTTCAGAATTGGTTACACAACATAGTACCTTAATCGGGCCGGGCGGACTTGGGGACCGAGTCTTACTCTTAAGTCCTCGTTTGTTTCTAGTTTTATTTCTTCTTTTCCTTTTTTCATCATTTTTTTCTTTTTGTTCTTTTTTTTTATGCAATAGCCGTGCGTTTTACGCTCCATCGGCTCCTCACTCTTTTTTCTCTCTCTCTCTCACAAGTCCGTTTTATTCCGGTTTACCTTTGGTGGCATTCAAGTTGCTTCCCTTGTCCTACAACAATTTGTTAAAGTATATAGACAGACAAATAATGATTCCCGGTTAAAACAACTTGTCATCTAATCTCAAACACTTCTCACTCAAATTACGTGCTCAAATAATTGGGTGCAATGATAGAATCACAATTAATAAGTTACTACTTCATTCAACATAACACATGCTCATTCTTCCGTAATAAATTGAATATGTTATAGCTAACTTCAAATCGTTCTTGGGCTCCTTTTCTACCGATTCCTTACTCGGAACGTGCAATAGGCAAGCTAAAAACAGTGTTAAAATTTCAAAATTATTCCTTTATCGATTACCCAGCTAAGACCGCCTACCCCCCACTTATTATAGCCATTGTCCCCAATGACTAATAATAAAACAGAAAATAGACACAATGGCATGTCTAAGCGTCGCCATATGCATATTGTTGAAACATGACTTGCCCTTCTTTCTCATGCCTCCCTTCATGAAAAAAAAAATTAATAACATTCTGGAGTCATGACCGAACGGTCTGAATACATAAATTTATTAATGTTTTTGTAATGTCCCACATAGGAAAAATAGTAGAATGCTCACCCTCATATAAGTGTGAGACATAAAGGTCTCATCAACTCGGGTTAGCCCTTTTAGACCAAGCGAGGACGACGGTCTAAACAATTGACCGGACCATTTATGACTCATTTAGCGCTACAAGGCCCAGGGTCTGGGGGCATTACAGAATGGTATCAGAGCCGACTATCAGACGGAACTATGCGCTGCACCGTATAAAAAGACGGTGTAAAAATGGTCTCTAGTACATCTGGTAAGGACGATCCGGGAATAGTCTTAGCTTTCCTGGCGAGGGCGTCAGTCCCTTATAAAGGGGGGGGGGGGGGGGGGTGAGAATGTAATGTTCCATATAGGAAAAATAGTAGAATGTCCACCCTCATATAAGTGTGAGACATAATGGTCTTGTCAATTCGGATTATCCTTTTTAGATCAAGCAAGGACGACGGTCTAAATAATTGACCGGACCATTTATTACTCATTTAGCGCTACCAGGCCCGGGGTCGGGGGCGTTACATTTTCGAGTCAGTTCGTTACATTACACCTTTCTTTCTCAATTAAGAACAAATTTATTTCCTTTCATTTCATGTATTTTTAAATGAACATTACTAAATTAATGGGAGAGAAGCATATCATCTCATATCCCTCCGTCTTTCCACTTCAATAAAAATAACAAATATATATATGCACATTACAATATCTTGAAATCAATCTCCTATATTTTATTTCACTGGGTGGTGGGATACAGAAAAAAATATTGGTAGAAAATAAAAAATAAAATATATATATATATATATATATATATATATATATATATATATATATATATATATATATATATATATATATATATATATATATATACATATATTGTTTTTTGACGACAATTTCACTGATAAAACGGAAGTGAAACATTGAGTCGTTATTATAAGGTCATTGCATGTTAGATATATTACTTGTCTATATCGTAGGTGTTATTATTGGGTTTTTTTTTTTTTTTTTTTTGCCTCTTTCTCGATATATATATAATTTTGTTGCACATCCCTCATATCGATGACAATATCAATTAAACACCAACGATAGAATTTATTTTGTTGCCCGAAATTATTGTTGTTGTTTTCAGGAATAAAATATTTTATTGGATGAGACCGGATCCCTTTTAGTGAAGAACATCATGTGATTTATAAAGTGATATCACAAATTAAAGTAAGCTTTGTGTCTTACACACCCCTTTTGGATGTGAAGTATTTCGACTCGATTCGAATAAAGTCGAATTAATGTGTTGTTTGGATTGAATTAGGTTTCGCATTGAATAAAGTGAATAAAATGTTTGTAAGAAGAGACAAAAGTAAGAAAGATAAATTTACTTAATTCAAGATATATAAAATGTTTTATTTAAATCAAATTGAATGAAAAGTGAATGGTGTCCGATAGATATTTTATATATTATATTTTATAATGTAATCTGAAGATTCACAGAAGTTCATCACTTGAGATGATTCAAGTTCATATTAGACACCATCACTCTCTTAAAATATTAAACCGCCCAAAGCTTTGTTATTCAAAGACAAAACTAAACGAATTTTAGCAACTATAAATTTTACTACTTTCACCAAGCCAAAGATGTCACAACATATCATTTGAGCATTCATTCATTCACAACATATAGATTAAAGATCGATGATGTCTAAGCATGTTTGTGCTGCTGTTTTGACTATGCTACTTTTGTCCAGTAAGCTTAATTATCCTTTCCTGATAACGCATTTAAGAACAGTTCATTTTAAAATTTATTAATCAATCGTGTACAAATGTGTATAGTACAGTATCGTTTTCTAATATTCATTTAAGTTTTTTATTATGCATGCATTTGGAACAGATGGTTTTGGAGCTGATCCTCATGTGATGGGGAGAAAAGATCAGAAGCCTGTTGATGATGCTTCCATTGCCTTTAGTAGGAGAGCCAGTCAGGTTGAATGTACTGGGGAGACTGAATGCGCAGTGGTAAACGACATATGCCCTTCGATCAAATGCGGTTATTGTCAAAAGATTTTGCCTTGGCGTATAAGTAACTGCAGTGGACCGCCAGATGAGAACTGAGCATTGAGAAAAGTTCGATGTTGCAATTTAAAATAAATAAGAGTTGAAATATACCTTTGCACTTTTTTGTTCTGCTGGCGAAAAGCAAACAGAATATGATGTAGCAAGTCAATGTGCTTTTATTAGTTTAATATATATATATATATATATATATATATATATATATATATATATATATGGGTATTTTTATTTCTTTTTTAACAGCAAAAATATATTATTAAAAAACGCTTATATATCAAGATAATAGATGCAAGAAACATCACCAAGTCCTCTGATCACTACAAATGAAAGCACAAACAAAGCAAAAAGCTTGCACCTAATTAAAACCTTCCAATTGTTGTATATTGTGGCTAAGGGAACAACAATGTCGAACACAAAACAAAACGCAGAAAATTTGCAGAAACTTTATGACTTGATATGAACGTAGAATCGTGAAACACTTTCCTACAAAAGTTATTTGCCCCGAATCTTATGCCTAGGGTAACACAAATACTTTTGTGAGATAAGACTACGTTTTCCCTTCAATCTTTAGGCACAAAAGATGAAGAATGCTCTTGGAGATAATTTGCAAGTGTTTTATATTTTTGATAGGATCAAGGATGCATACATTTGTTGTGTGTATATTCAACAATCTAAAAAGCCTGTAAAAAGCACTTGGATCCTCCGAAAATTAGTTGTAAGTTCGGATATATAAGTTATAACCCAAGTGGAAAGGTGTCATTTGGTTATAACTACCCAAAGAGATCAAAAGGCACTTAAAGGACCTCTTTTCGGACCACGGGCGGGCGCCTATGGTCATAGGCGGGCGCCGTTAAAAGCCGAACCCGACCAACTCTCTCGAATCACTTTTACACTAGCGAGAAAACCCACGGGCGATCGCTGTCACTCGATTCCCCAAAATCTGATTTTTGGTCCTTTAACCGGTTTTTCTCGGTCCTTTAAGTGATTTTCCGAACTATACTTGCTTATTTTCCATCCGTATACTCATATACACTTGTATAAGCGTGCACTCCGCACCTCCAAACTTATTATTAAGTGTTACGAGTATATCCACCCTTGTACTAAACCCCGATTACCTCAACGGCTTGTGATTATACTTAAATCACCAACATTCCTCCCCCATTTAAGTGTAATCCTTGGTTTAGCAAAACAACACTGTCATAAAACAAATCAACTCATGCTTCAATGAAAATGTCACGAAGATTGAATTTCCATCTAGTATTATTACACATTTCAAATATTCGAGTATTGGGGTGTGTCTAAGCATTGAACCCCTTTACACGTTTTGAATACATGAAGATAACATACACATGAGTTAATATAACTCCAAAAGCTTATTCTTGACACTAATTAATCAGGCCTTGTGTCCATATCCATTCATGAGCATATAGAAAGCCAACTCTCGAACTTTCTTGAAGCGGCCAAACTTCATACTCATATAGGTGAGCCTTTATATAATCGTGCACCTGCAATAGCACTTTGTCAAAGACTCATTATGAAGAATCCCTTCATCCTTAACTTACAGGTAATAACACATACCTCGGGATAATATCATGTGCACAAATCTAGATAATAGGCCTTCCACATTGAATTCTGCCTCTAACATTGTATTAGAAGGGAATTGGGTATCCTATCACCAAGATTCAAATGAGTTGTAAACCCATCCCGATTACGACTTTTGTACCAAGTCTCTAGCCAATCCTTTTGTCAAGTGATCGGCTAAGTTATGTTGAGATCTCACAAACACAACCGAAATCACCCCATGAGTGATCAACTCACGAACCGCGCTATGTCTAACGCCCAAGTGTCGCGACTTGCCATTATACACTTGACTATAAGCTTTAGACAAGGTAGAAGCACTATCACAATGGATAGAAATAGGTGATATTGGTTTTGGCCATAATGGAATTTCATATATCAAATTCCTAAGCCACTCCGCCTCTTTACCGGCTGCTGCTAAGGCAACAAATTCCGACTCCATAGTCGAGCTAGTAATACATGTTTGCTTTTTGGAAGCCCAAGAGATGGCACCTCCTCCAAGCAAGAACACCCAACCACTTGTAGAAGAATGATCCTCTACATTAGATATCCAACTAGCGTCCGAATATCCTTCTATTGCGAAGGATGTCCAACATAAGTTAATCCAATATCCTTGGTTAACTTAAGATACCTTAGTACACGAGTTACCGCACGCCAATGATGAATACTCGGATTACTCGTAAACCTCGCTTAGCTTTCCAACCGCATAAGCAATATCCGGACGTGTGCTAGTCATAGCATACATCAAACATCCTATTACCCGAGAATACTCAAGTTGTGATATCGGATTTCCCGTATTCGGCATGAGTTTCTCATTAGGATCCATGGGAGTGTTAGCCGGAGTGGAGTTTTCACAATTGAACTTCTTCAACACTTTCTCAATGTAATGAGATTGTGTCAAAGAGAACCCTTTGTCACTCCTTTTTATATTGATTCCTAGAATCACATCCGCCTCCCCCATGTCATTCATAGAAAAGCTTGATGACAAAAATGCTTTGCAAAGGTCAACCTGATCTTGGTTAGTTCCAAAGATCAACATGTCATCAACATATAAGCAAATTATCACACCATTACCGGTATCGTCAAATTTGCTATATATACACTTGTCTGATTGATTAATCATAAATCCATGGGACAAGATAACTTCATCAAATTTATGATGCCATTGTTTAGGTGCTTGTTTAAGACCATACAATGATTTAACAAGCTTACAAACCTTATGCTCATTTCTAGGCAAAACAAAACCTTCCGGTTGTTTCATATAAATTTCTTCTTCCAAATCTCCATTCAAGAATGCCGTCTTAACATCCATTTGATGGATTACCAGATTGTTAATTGCTGCCAATGCAATCAACAATCTTATTGTGGAGATTCTTGCAACTGGTGCATAGGTATCAAAATAATCAATACCTTCTTTTTGCCTAAATCCTTGGATTACTAATCTGGCTTTATATCTGTCGACAGTGCCGTCAACTTTCATCTTTCTTTTAAAGGTCCACTTGCAGCCCAAAGGTTTGCAACCACGTGGAAGATCCGAAAGGATCCACGTGTTGTTTCCCATTATGGAATCCATCTCATCATTGACGGCTTCTTTCCACAATGACACGTCTCGAGACTCCATAGCCTCCTTAAACGTCTTAGGATCCTCATCAATATTATAACAATATGACTATTGGAATCCTACTTCATCTCTTGTTCCTTCTACCAAATAAGTTTGATAGTCGGATCCAAAAGATTTTGCTTTCCTAGCCCTTTTGCTTTCCTAGCCCTTTTGCTTCTACGAAGCTCCAAAGGCTCATCTTGAGAATTAATATCATTATTGTTCTCCACTCCAACATTAATAGGAGTTATATCCTTCGGTCTTTGTATAGACGAAAACCGATTTTCATCAAAGATAGCATCCCTTGATTCAATCACAGAATGAACTGCAACTGAATCATTAGGCTCTATAACATAGAACCTATATGCCTTGGAATGCATAGCATATCCAATGAATATACAATCAATGCCTCTTTCACCCAAGGTTTTAATCTTAGGCATGGTGGGCCTTACAACAGCCCTACATCCCCAAACTCGTAGATAACTCAAGTTTGGCTTCTTTTTGAACCAAAGTTCATATGGGGTAATAGGATTCCTTTTATTAGGAACTCTATTTAGTAAATAACAAGCCGTTAACATGGCTTCTCCCCAAAATCCCTCACTCAAACCTGAGTAAGATAGCATGGAATTAACCATCTCTTTAAGAGTACGGTTTTTCCTTTCTGCTATACCGTTTTGCTGCGGCGTGTAAGGCGCTGTAACCTCATGTATAATCCCACATGACCCGAAAAAGGTTGGATCAAAGTATTCACCACCTCGATCGGTACGCAACTTTTTAATTTTAGAGGTTAATTGCAACTCAACTTCACTTTTATAGATTTTGAATTTATCGATTGCCTCATCTTTAGAATGAAGTAAAAACACATAACAGAACCGAGTGCAATCATCTATAAAAGTCACTACATATATTTTATTGCCAAAAGACGGTGTAGCACAAAAGTCACATAGATCACTATGGACTAGATCCAAAACTGAAGACGACCTTTCAATATTATGAAAAGGCTGTCTAACAATTTTGTTCAACATACATGTATCACATTTATTTATATTCATATCAAAAGATGGAATCAAATCATGTTTAGACATTAATAACATGCGTTTGTAATGAACATGTCCTAACCGAGCATGCCATAAAACAGAAACATTAATATCATGATTCATACAAACATTATTCACAACATCATGCTGAATGTTAAGCATAAACATACCATTACAAAGATAACCAAATCCTATAAATACACCACACTTACTTAAAATGTATTTGTCAGACTCAAAGACTTGTTTAAAACCATCTTTACATACAAACTACCTGAAACTAAGTTTTTCCGGATCCCCGGAACAAATAAAACATGTTTTAAAGTTACAAATTTGCCGAACTAAAAGGTAAAACAACAGGTTCCTCTTCCACGGATGGCGGCCTTTGACTCGTTTCCCATAAACAAGCATGGATCCATAGTTAACGTGTTCATAATCTTTAAACCAACGTTGATCCTTGCGTACATGCTTTGTCGCACCCGAGTCAATCCACCAAGCAACATCATCATCCCGCACATAAAATGCCTCGAAAACAAGTGGTACATAATTCATATCCGAATTAAATCCACAAACAATATTCTGACCTTGATGTTTAGGAGCACCTTGGTCCTTAGACCCTTGCCCCGAACTGTTGTTTGGCCCTTTCTGATTTTTGCCAAATCGACAATCAGCCTTAAAATGCCCAACTTTCCCGCAAACCCAACAAGCACCTTTCGGTTTCTTGTTGGCATCTTTGCCGTTGTTTTTAGATGATTGCCCTTTCCTTTTCTTCTGGTTCTTTTGAGAACTTTCCCCGGTTTCCACCATATTAATAGAGGAAGAATCCATTGTCTCCTTACCCTTGGCTTTACCGTTCTTTTGCGCCCTTAGAGATTCCTCTATGCGCAAATGACTACCAAGTTGTACCAGAGACAACTCTTCTTTCTTATGTTTCAGAAAATGTTTAAAATATTTCCAAGAGGGTGGCAATTTATCAATTATACTAGAAACAGAAATAGACTCATCCATTTCCATTTTATGCTGTGAAAATTGACCCAAAATACGAAGTAATTCATTGTATTGTTCCATTACCGACCTTGAATCCACCATGTTATATTTCATGAAGTTTCCAACCAAGAACTTTTTACTGGATGCATCTTCATCCATGTATTTGGATTCTAAAGAATCCCAAAGTTCTTTGGCAGATTCAACATTTTGATAAATATCGAACAAAGCATCAGACATACCGTTTAGAATGTGGCCTCTACAAATGTAGTCATCATTCTCCCACTTGTTCTTCTTCCTCAACTCTTCCAGGGGACCATCCTCCAACACCTCTGGCATAGGTGTACTGAGTACATACACAACCTTCAAGGTTGTTAACAAGAAATGCATCTTTCTCTGCCATCTTCTGAAGTTCACTCCCTCGAACTTTTCCAATTTCCCAAAATTTGCGTCATCTCCTTGACACTTGACATTGTTAAATAAATAACTTTTGTAGATTGTTGTATATTGTGGCTAAGGGAACAACAATGTCGAACACAAAACAAAAACGAGAAAATTTGCGAAACTTTATGACTTGATATGAACGTAGAATCGTGAAACACTTTCCTACAAAAGTTATTTGCCCCGAATCTTATGCCTAGGGTAACACAAATACTTTTGTGAGATAAGACTACGTTTTCCCTTCAATCTTTAGGCACAAAAGATGAAGAATGCTCTTGGAGATAATTTGCAAGTGTTTTATATTTTTGATAGGATCAAGGATGCATACATTTGTTGTGTGTATATTCAACAATCTAAAAAGCCTGTAAAAAGCACTTGGATCCTCTGAAAATTAGTTGTAAGTTTGGATATATAGGTTATAACCCAAGTGGAAAGGTGCCATTTGGTTATAACTACCCAAAGAGATCAAAAGGCACTTAAAGGACCTCTTTTCGGACCACAGGCGGGCGCCTATGGTCATAGGCGGGCGCCGTTAAAAGCCGAGAACCCGACCAACTCTCGAATCACTTTTACACTAGCAAGAAAACCCACGGGCGGGCGCACGTCACTCGATTCCCCAAAATATGATTTTTGGTCCTTTAACCGGTTTTTCGGTCCTTTAAGTGATTTTCCGAACTATACTTGCTTATTTTCCATCCGTATACTCATATACACTTGTATAAGCGTGCACTCCGCACCTCCAAACTTATTATTAAGTGTTACGAGTATATCCACCCTTGTACTAAACCCCGATTACCTCAACGGCTTGTGATTATACTTAAATCACCAACACCAATTGGGTATTCCTTCTACTTCACCCCAATCTAAGGATATATATTTTCACATATATGACAATAATCCAAGAGAATCTTGAGTCTCTTCCTGTAACACCCCGTTCCCGGACACCGAGTCCTTATTAGGAAAGAGTGCTCGGCACAGATATTATCAAATAAATTCAATAATATATGTAAGTCTTATGTCATACATCAGAACTAAAACGACGCGGTAGAGAAAACGACTCGGGAAACAGAAGATCTAACACACGGTTTTCAATGCTGCGAAAACTAAATCCAATAAAGAAAACTAAATCATCCAACATTCAAATCCAAAAGAACTCAAACGGTACTAATCCAAAAGAAAGACAATATTGTTTGAACATTGATTCAAAGACTTTATTGAAAGAAACAAAAACTAAAAGAAACTAAATTTTCAAGAGCTCCACCTCACACGTCATCGTCGAAGAACTCATCATCATTAGCAACCTGTTCATCTTCTTTGGGGAAAGGGAAAGACAAACATAAAGTAACGGGGTAAGTACATAAGTACTTAGTAACGCATAGAAGATCGTGCAACGTCGGTCTCACAAAGAAATAAAAGCAACGCCGTCTTTTATTAGTTCATTCCGTTATTAACCTTGGCTAACTATCATATTATGTTCATAGCATAACATGAGGTTCCAAAGTTATCTAACTTGGCTCAAGTTTGTTACATCTTGAATAACGAGGGCACTACGCCTAGTGATAGGATGTACTAGGAAAACTGGGTGCAACCTACTTAGAGACACGCTCTAGTAGCCCCGGGAATATCTAAGTCCCGATAGTGTGATGACCGGCAAAGTGCACCATACGCTTTATCTAGCCAATCGATTGACCGGCGTGGGTACAATCTACTTTGTCTAGTCAGAGGACACATCGCGATATTGTGCTATGCCTTACCAAGCATTGCATGATATTTAAGATTATTAATCTAACACATACGTTTGATTAGATGTTTAACTAGCCACCTAAGTTGATTCACATAAAAGGCTCACCTATCAGTCTACTCCCTCTTCTTAAGACCACTAGACTCTAACAAAACCTAGAACATACACAGACATCGATAAACCCTAGCTTATCGAAGCACAAGGCAAATCCCAAGCTTTCGACGGTCCCACACTTCATCTCTTTTAGGGAATCCATATGGTGCCGGAACTAAACGCACCAAAATCTAGATCAAGGGTTTGTCACATAATGTTAAGCAGTAAGGACATGGTTATAAAGCCTGAAACCAAGCTGACACGATAAAACAGTAAAGAAATGGAATAAACAGGTCAAACGCACGTTTGACACCCTGTAAACGCACGTTTGACACCCTGTAAACGCACGCTTGCCTCGAACGAACGTTTACTACTCCCCAAACGCTCGTTCGTGAAAAGTAGCCACATCATGTATCAAATGTCAAACACTCAAACGCTCGTCCATAAACCCCCAAACGCTCATTTGAGTTGAAACGATCGCAAACGCCCGTTTGCCCCGTGCAAACGCTCGTTTGCCTGGGTTTTTCCCATAAATCTGCAGCTGTCAAAATACGATTTCCAACCCAATTCCACCCCAAACTCCAACTTAAACAGAACATAAACAACGAAAATAAACATACAAATGCTCTATAACTCTACAACACCTTAATCATACGATAAGAACACCACGTTACCTTAAATTGCAAGCTACTACGATCCACGCTACCAAAACCTTGAAAAGGTTAAACTTTAGAACTCCGAACCTACAACGATTCGAACCAAAACTGATCACTACAAAAATTACTCAGAAAAACTCAACCTTAACAATGGTGATTAAACCCTAATCACCAAGAACGAGGAGGGACAAAACTTACGAAAACCGTTTTGCAAAACTTCGGTATCAAAAGCTTCCTCGCCTTGAGATTATCGTTTTTCCCTTGAAGAGTCTATGGAAACGATCAACGGATTAGCCTCGAGGTTGAGAATTACTGTGCCCTAGATCTTGAATACTCGAGCGTTTTCTCCCTTTTATTTTTCTGATGATGCGTGTATTATGATGATGTGCCGCCTATTGGGATAAAAATATCCCTTTTATACTCCGTAATTAAAATCATCATGAAACCATTTAATTTAATCCAGTTAAATCCTTTTTATTTTCTTTTCCCTTTTCTTTTAATCCTTTAAAAACAAAAACATAATATTCAGATTTTTCATGAAAATACAAGGATGCCCTTTTAGAAAAATCGAGATATTACAATTCTGCTGAAGTTCCTTTTTTTTTTTGAGTTAAATATGATATTATTTCTCTTCTTCCCCAAGTTCCAACAAGTAATTTTTCTAACAGCATCCCAGATTTTGGTATGGCTTTTTTTTTTTAGGCTTTGATTAAATAAGTTTATCTCAAATTTTTTTTATTTAGATAACTACAACTTTTTTAACCTTCCAAAGCTTCATTTAGGGAAATAAAACAATCTCTTTACACCCATAATACCCTATCCTTCCTCTTCCCTTTCTCTTTTTTTCATTCTTTTTTATTTATGACATCATCATCTAATTTCTTATATCCGACAATTTTCCTCTTCAAAACTGAACGACCACTCAAATCAAAAAAAGGAAGAAGAAAAAAAAAAAACTGCTAACAGGGCCGTTCCTGACATTTAGTAGGCCCGGGGCAAAATTAAAACAAGGGCCCTTTTTTTTTTCTAACAAAACCAATATCCATACATAAATGAAATGAAACCAATAGCTTATCGAATTAAAAACTAGAACAATGTATTGAATCAATACAAAAAAATCATTCATCGGGAAATCAATAGCTTATCGAATACTAATTAACAAAAAAATCGTACCTGAACACAGAGGCCGTGAGTAGTAGACGGAGGAGAAATGAATTAAATTGTGGATACTTTTTTTTTTATAAATTGTGGATTTTCTTTTTTTATTTTTTATTTTTTGTTCTTGAAAGAAAAAGATGATGGGAGGGGAAGTGTCATGCTGCCGCTGCGCAGCATGACAGAAAGAGACGTGAAATCTGATAGGGTTTAGTTATAGCATTTATTCAAAATAATTTATATATAAAAAAATTTTAAAAAAACAATTAAAAAAAAGGTAGCACACAAGATTCGAACCTGCATTTACGAGGTAGAATATCTACTCTAACACCACTACGCCAACATGCAGTAATATCATATTATTGATTGTTGGATTTCTTATATAAAAATAAAATTGTAAAACATGTAACTATGGGCCCCCTTGTATCGTGGGCCCGGGTCGGTCGCCCATCCCGCCCGGGCCCAGGGCCGGCCCTGACTGCTAAACTGAACGCCATTATACTGAATGAAGAAAATAAAATAAAAAAATAAAACAACAACAGCACATGAACATGGATGCTTTATATAGCAAAAAGTATAAATAATTAAAATAAATAAATAAATATACGAACCAACAACACACATGAACCGATCCGAGGCCAGTCGGTTCAGTTTCGGTAAATAATATAGAGAAACCGAAAATTACGGTTCGGTTACAATTCATGCCGCAAATTATCCGTAACCGAAACGAATTAAAACCGAACAGTTAACCTAACCGAAAATTGTACCGAACAAAAAACCGTAACCGAAACGTTCATATCCAACATGTATAATTAGTTTTTATAACCAAAATATTATTTTTTTATAAAATTGTTCATAACCAAACCGTTTATAACCGAATCGTTCATGACCAAATAGAATTGTTAAAAATTATTTTGGTTTTTGGTTAACCGAACCGAACCAAACCATATATTTCGGTTCGGTACGATTCGGTTCCTAAAGCAAACGGTTCGGTTTCGATTTCGGATATTTACTAACCAAAATTTTCGGTTCAGTTACGGCCATTAACCGTACCGAACCGAACCGAACTGTGTACACCCCTACACATAACATATCAGTTACAAGAAATGGGAGGAATCTGACGAAATGGGGCGGGGAAGAGGTAGTGTTGTAAACGAGCCTAGCTGAACTGAGTATCGGTTGTTCAATCTCGTGGCCATTTAGATCACGAGTTGTTCATGCTCGTGTTGTCGTGTTCGAGTTTGGCTTACTACATGTGCTTTTGTCTTCCAGCTCAAGCTCAGCTCGTTATGGTATCAATAATCAAGTCAAATGAATAATTAATCATTAAATTTAATTAATCTATTCTCATTTTTGGATATAGCGTGTCATGACAATTATAAGTGAATGAACGTTAAAGTTGATGTTCGAACAATAGTTTCACATTTATTTATGTTGATTATGGCATTTGATGATAATCATGAAAATGCGAATTGCGACTTCTGAAGTGTAAGTTTAGTTAGAACTCTTTTTTATAGATTTTCATAACTCTAATGCTACGAATGCCTTTTTAAAAGCAAACAAACCCTTTATTTGGCCTTAAAGGAAAATGAAAAGAAAATTTTAATTTCAGAATACAAAAACATTATTATAAAGAGACGAAGGGTTTTACGTTTGAACATTCAAATTGATGTTCATTTAAATATATCATAATATTTGATGATAGTTATAGGTGATTGGACATCATATTTGACGTTGGAACATCGATATGGTGTTTATTTGAGGTTTTTTTTTTGGAGAACTTATTTGAGTTTATTATGGCATTGATCATCAATTTGATGCTAATTATGTTTATTATAGTGTTTCATGATAACTATAAGTGTTTGAATATCAATATGATGTCTGTTTAAATTAATTATAGTGTTCAACGACAAATGTTATTGATTAACATCAACATGATGTTTATTCGGTGCTTTAATGAATGTATATAATTGAACATTCAATTTGATGTTCATTTAACTTTATTATAGTGGTTGTTGATGATTACAAGTGACCGGACATTATATGTGATGTTTGAACGTCGATGTACTGTTTATTTGAGTTGATTATGGTATGGACCGTCAATCTAATGATAATTATATTTATTGTAGTGTTTGAAGATGACTATAAGAATATCAATATGATGTTTATTTAATGTAATTAAAGTGTTCAATGATAATTATTATTTATTAACATCAATATGCTGTTCATTTGAGTTAATCTATGGTGCTTAATGATTATTATACGACATTGAACATCAATTTGATGTTTGTTTAAGTTTATTGTGGTTTTTAATAACAATTATGAGTGTTTAAAGATCAAAGTGACCTTTGAACAACGATTCGATGTATAAATAAGTTCAGTGAAACGTTTTATAACATGTTGAACATTAAATTAATATTTTGGCTAAAAAACATTAAATTAATATTTATTTGAGTTTAATGTAGTATTTAACAATAATTATAACTGGTTGAATAGCAATATGATATTCATTCCAGTTAAGTACGATGTTTGATGATGATTATAAGTGATTGTATATCATTTTGATATTTATTTAATTTTATCATAGTATTTAATATTTGATTATAAGGGAATGAATATCAAGCGGATGCTCATCAAGTTGAATATAGCGTTTACTATTGATTATATGTATGATGTTTATTTGACTTAATTATAGTCTTTGGCCGTTGAAATTATAGTGTTTGATGATCTTCTAAATAATTAAATGTGTTTAAAGTTGCTAATGTGAAAAATTAGTTGAAATAGCCCTAAACAAAATGGTTGAAATTCCTCTCAAACAAATAGTTGAAATTAATTAGCCCCGTTGTTAATTTTTCAAAAAAAAAGTATTCTAAATTAATATTTTTGTTTACGATATATCACTTCAACAGTCCAGGTGTATAAATATTTAAATTACTTATTCTTATATCAATAGCCATGTGGCGTTACGGTAAACTTTGTTGATTTATAATAGTTGGGAGTTGGGTTCAATACTCTTTAGCTATAGCATTTTTTAAAAAGGGAAAAAGTAGTAAACAGAGAAAAAAAAGAAAAACGAATATATATATATATATATATATATATATATATATATATATATATATATATATATATATATATCTCGGAACAAAAAACTTTTTGGAGGTTAAATTTGTCTTTGACAATTTTTTCAAATTTTTTATTTTTTTATAAATGTTGAAGCTTATTTGGGTAAAAAAAGTTTGATAATGATTTATATAAATCATAATCCCTTTTCCTTCTTTTTTTGTTTCAAAACCAACGGGGTGTACGTGAAGAAGAAAAGTGTAACGCCCCGGAACTTAGGTCGGGCGGCGCTAAATTAGTCATAAATGATCCGTTCAACTACTTAGACCGTCGTCCTCACTTGGTCTAAAAGAATTAACCTGAGTTGACAAAACTTTTATTTACTACACTTATATGGGAGTGTGAATTCTACTACTATACCGATGTGAGATTTTACATCCCTTTAGAAGGGACTGACGTCTTCGCCAGGAGCCCAGGACTTGTCCTAGTTTCGTCCCTATCAGAGGAGTCGAGAGGTGACCCCCACCATCTCTCACGGTGTGGCACTTAGGTACGTCTGATAGTCGGCTCTAAATACCAATTTGTAGAGGCCTCAAGTTTTCAAAAAGGGTAAAGTAGTAAATTGGGTATATTTATTTATTTCCTATTTTATTATTTATCCTAATCATAATTAAAGAAAAGGATTAACGGTATTTAAGGAAAATAAAACCGCATAATCCTCTTCATTAGTCGACGGTTTATCAGAAAAATGGAAGACTGATGGCCAAAACAATGACGTCCAACTTTAACCGGCAGAGTATTGGGTCGGAAGCACCACAGTGGCGAGCAAGGTCGTATCACACGAGAAATCAGTCAAGTATCACAATCACGCTCTATTTAGTTTAGGTTCACAAACAGGGTGGAATTAACTACAACTAAGCTAATAAAAATAATAACTTTAGAATGAATGATAAATAAAATAGCTAAACTATGGTTAGGAACGCTACTCTTAAAACCTTTGCCGAATCACTAGGGACGAGCCTCGTTAGGAAACCCTACGGTGAGATCGCAACGAAATTTAAAAGTTATTTCCTTTTTAACCAAGATCGACTCCGTTTAAGCAACAAGCATAAGAGAAGAAGACGTAGAAAATACCTTGGATGATCTAAAATAGATCGTCGCTTTGTCTACGGTTGTAGTTTCGCACGAAGCCGCTACAGTGTTCGGCCTCTACCGTTGATCCGCACGAACAACCCGCCGGAATCCACCATTGGATTGCTACCGGAAAAACTCAGTTTGCTAAGCCGCCTTTTTCTTTCTCCCAAAACTCTCTCTTTAGAATCTCTCTTAATTTTCTAGTAGAAAATAAGACTTGCAATTGTGATACAAAAGAGCTTGACACCCACACTATATTTATAGTGTAAGTGGCGCCCTAATGTAGTCTCAAACCTATTGGGAGAAGCTTCCTATTGGACAGAGGAGAAAGAAAACCAATTCCCAATAAAATATGGAAAATATATTTTCTAGATTTATCTCATTAAATACTCAATATCTTATATTAAATATTTCCAAGATATATATTGTCAATATCTAATATTGAATATATCTTTAATGTATTACCATAAATCAGTTTACACATGTGTGCAAATCTATACACATTAATATCTAATATTAATGTATGATAATACTATTAATTAAATTTCACAATCCAAGTGTATCTTAATACACTCAAACTTGCGCCCCAAATAGCCTATGGTTGGCATCCGGAATGCTCTTAATTAATTAATATAATACTATGATTAATTAACTCGCAAAATACATGTATATCATATGTACATATATATTTCGACATATACATAAAATATGTATATTTAATTTCAACATAATTAATATCTTGTATTGTATTTATTCATAATAAATAAACACCACCATATTAGTCTATCACTACACCATTTTATAGTCGAGATAAACTTCCTTATTTGGTTATCGCTATAACCGCATTTTAATCCGGCTAGATGTTCTTATGTGTGTCACTCGATAGACTTCCGAATATGTTGGCCATAGGCACAAAGTGCATTTTACTAAAATACCCTTCACACCTAACGATCACGAAATAGCATCTAGCAACACAATGTGACCCCAATCATCGGAAGAGTCAAAGGAAATGACTACTACCTTTCATGTGAAACGGTTACCGTGTAACTAGGATCATATCGCTCTTACAATATCCATACGGTCGTACGTCGAGTGTCAATACATCAACGACCATATCTTATAATCTAGATATCATGCTCTCTTGAAGTAACTCATTTACTTCCACTTTGCAAAGATTCACGAGATCTAGACATTTCTTAAAAGAAGGCTCTTTCGGATATTTACTCTTATTCATAGGATACGCGATTTCCGGACGAACAACATGAATCCTACGCATGCTTCAGTATCACACCTAATCACTGCCGCATGATCGCCCCATGGCTAGGGGAAACCTCAATAGTGTCAAAGCATGACAATCCACACCGTGATGTCATGAAGACTCCGGTCTCATGATAATTACACAACCTCCACATAGTGCGACACTTAATAAAGTAAGTGGGTCAGTCTAACGTACGCATTCTCCAATACACGTTCATGTACAGTCCAAGTGTCCCTACACTTTGATAGACGAGATTTATCCCTATCTTCAAAAAGATAGAAAACATATAAACCGTGCTAGTCTAATCGTACTACTAATGTCCCATTAAATAGCACATGCGACTAGAGACATTTAAATATCAAACCTGTTAAAGTGAGTCGAGATCTCATCAACCATAATCACTATTATGATTTCTCTTTCACATTTTGACACTTGGGACGTTACCATATACACAATATCATAATTGGTTCGTTAAACGAACAAATATATAGTAACAGAAAAGTCATTTGATATATGTATAAACATAAAGAAATAGTAGAAATGATCCGACCCGGTCGGATCCGGTCCAACCTGATACTATTTCAGCAAAGCCTTAACCGACCAATCAACCAATAGTTTTCAATAAGTATGTTTGTGGGTGTAATCAACTAAATTGGTTCCTAGGGGCTAATACCACATCATAGGTACCATATACTCGGTTCAACAGTCCTTTATTTAGGATTTAATTGACCTAATATGATTAAGAACTATAAGATGCTCCGTATCCTTCGAGCTCACGGCTTAACTAGATGAACCTTACCAAGGAACATGCTATGAATAACTCGACTAGTTCGTGCATAGTAATTCTAAAACCCTATATCGCACACTCCCTCACACAATACATTTATAGAGTTTGTGTGTAACATAATTAAAAGTGTAGAGTATTTCATTGATTCAACCGAACGGGGAGAGCACAAATATATAGGTCTCGGTAACTTAGCCTCCAAGTATATAATAGATAAATAGCAATAATATAAAATATAAGATAAACATTTAAGCTATTTCTAGTGTATCCTCGACATGCCCCCGCAATCCCGTAGGAAGTGGCTGAACACGGAGATTGGATTTTAAACTGACAAAACGAGGCTGAGCCAATGGTTTGGTGGGGACATCGGCTAACTGATCCTTAGGGGAGATAAAAGATATGCCAAGCTTGCGAGCAGCAACTAATTCGTAAACATGGTGGAAGTCGATCTCTATGTGCTTCGTGCGGGCATGAAACACCTAATTATGAGCAAGGTAAGTGGCCCCAATATTATTACGCCAAAAAGTAGGCAAGGAAGACAACGGAACCTGCATCTCACGAAGAAGACTGCAAAGCCACTGGAGTTCGACATCAGTGTTAGAAAGAGTCTTATACTCGGCCTCAGTGCTACTCTTTAAAACCGTCAAGTGTTGCTTACTACGCCAACTAATAAGATTATCACCAAGGAAGACACAATATGCCCCAATAGAACGGCGATTATCGGTGTCGGCGGTCAATCGAGTCGAAGAAGCCCGACGCGAAATAGGGGACCGGCGAGAGAAGAAGAGACCATCGGAGATAGTGTGCTTAAGATACCGAAGAATACGCTTAAGCGCAACTCAATGAGCATCGGTAGGTGAATGCATATAATTACTAACCTTGTGGACCGCGAAGGCAATATCGGGCCGGGTGGCGAATAATGTAGACCGCCAACAATAGTGCGGTAAAACGACGGATCGGCGTAGGGAGGACCGTCGTCAAGTGTAAGTCGGGTAGAGACCGACATAGGTGTCTGATAAGGCTTGGCCTTGTCCAGAGAGGCACGCTGCAGAAGCTGAAAGATATACTTGCGCTGAGTGAGAAATAGCCCATCGGAGGTAGGAAGCACCTCAATGCCAAGAAAATAGGACAGAGAACCAAGGTTCTTAACCGGAAAGTGCCAACCAAGATAAGAGATAACCTGCTCAACAAGAGAAGATGACGAACCAGTAATAATAATAGAGAGATTGAGGGAAAATGATAAAAAAAAATTACAAAATGAATAAATAGGACACACTCCTTTTTTTAGTTGCAAAAAGGACAAAAAAATTCAGACGGACAAAAATACCCCTTTATAGAAGGGACGCGCGCATATGCATATCTTCGGTAGTTCCACTGCTTCAGGACCTTCAGGATTGTGTTTTTTTTCTTTTCAAATATCCGTAACTTTTGATTTACAACTCTGATCATCGAAACTTTTTCACCAAAATTCATATTTTTTTTGCTCTTTAATTTGAGCCCAAATATGATACCCTTTCGATGAAAATTTTGAAAGCCGAAAAAATATTTGTATTAACCGGAGCGTTTTTCTTATAAACAACCGTAACTTTTGATTTAGAACACCGATCATCAAAATTGTTTCACCAAAGTTCATTTTTTTTATCTTCATTTTGAGACCTCATTTGATACCATTTCGACGTAGTATTTGAAAGCCGAATTTAATTGCAGCATTTACACTAACACAGTATCAGTAAACAATATCAGTATCAGTATCAGGCTCATTTAAGGCTTAATTCAAGTGACTACTTTAAGGCACACATATCTGGCTCATATAAGGCTCATTTAAGGCTTAATTCAAGGGACACAATATCATATCTGGCGCATATAAGGCTCATATAAGGCATACAATATCACTAACAGTATCATTTGCACTATTTAATTGTATAGACCAAAAGAAATGTCACAATGACAATTGCCAAACCTATAGTGAAACCTGGACTAGTCCATAACCTGAAAATGAGAGACTGATAGGTAAGATAAAGAAAAAACTTGTTTTTTTGAATTGAATATCCTTAATCCAATATTGTTATTAAATTTTTTAGTTGTGAACAAGGTTGGAATTGATATTCGAAGTACGATATGAGCATTTGTCAATTGATGGAGATGCATATTTAGGCTCAAGGGCATTGCCAACTTTACTGAACGCTTCCATCAATTTCATAGAGGTAAATACTTATAAGTTCATGCTTGATGACCTGTAATGTTAGTAGGTGATAAGTTCAAGAATGAAATGGTGAATTCAGACAAGCACATTCCTTGGACTATGTTTCTTCATTTTCGGTTTGTTTCTTTTGTGTCTATTTGTTTACGAGTGTTCTTGGCAAATTTAAGCTTTTCCCATCAAATAAAAGGAAATCAAAATACATATCAAAATTGCCTATCTTTTGGTCCTCTGATTGCCGATTGCCATTCAAACATTAGCAGAAGGCAAATTACGATACCGATATCGATATCGATATCGTTATCGATATCGATATCGATGCGATATCGATATTTTTTTTATCAGTATGTTTACTGTTACTATTACTGTTACTGATACTGATACTGATAAATATCAATACACAGTATCAGGCTCATTTATGGCTCAATACCAAGTACAAAGCCAACTCAATGAAACTACTATGTCAATCTGTTTAGAATACATGATACCACCATAAGCTCAGGCCCCAACCACTTGGAATTTGAAAATATCACAAGAGAATAAAGCATTGCACCATACCAATCACATTGAGTACAAAACATATATCCCCAAGGCCAACTGGATGCTTTTATAGCGCGGGTTAGCTATAATACAATAAAATAAACATGAAGGGTGGTCAAATTCTTCTATTTTATGCAGAAGCATATTTCTGTAATTATGGAATGAGGAATGAAAACAAAAATGAATAAAAGCCAAAAACTCCATAAAAGAAGCACAAGCAGGCAAATCAAATGAGAACCTTTTGGATATACAACCTTGAGCCCCGACCGCGCATATGCAACCTTGTTTGTTTACTACACACTGGGGTAAACATAAACTTGATTCCCATTCAAAACTCCGTAATGCCGTTGATGCAAATGAGCAGAGAAATTATCTCATAAGGCCCCGTCTATATAATAAAGGAGCGAAGAAACTTGAAAACAACCATATAAGAAGGCAAGGACTGTTTCGCGTATAAACCAAACTCACCAATCAATATGATATGATGTTGAGACAAATTCGTATGTATTTCCAAAATGGAAATACGTTCGCTTCCAAAAAGCTCTTCCAGCTTTTCATCACACAGTATAGTCATTGATTTCAATGGATCCTTAAAATGAAAATTACAAGACCAATTGAACCAACAATACGGACGGTGTAGTCATTTCATTTGCCATAAATGAATTTTTTTATATGCAAAAAACAATATTGATGATGGATGCAGAAACAAGTCTCCAAACAAACGTTTAAGTAGATGCATTTGAGTCACTATAATATATCAGAATAAATCAGGATGTTTAGTTACATCCAAGAAAGAGACGTTGGTTTAGCTTTTCAGTGCCATTAAGTGGCAAGGTCTTTGGAATGCTTTCAAAGCCAATAAAGTGCGAAAAACAATAATTATGTAGGCATAAAGAAGTACAACTAACTTTCAATATTGTTTGAAATGGAAAAGGAGGGACTAGTTTTAACTTACCTCGAGCTGATTCATCTTAATGTATTCCCACATCTGTCCATATACTTCAGTCACAGGCATCTTTCTCTCAGCAGTACCAAAGAAATTTGCAAGTGCATCAGAGATTATCTCATTTGCAACCGAATTTAAACCCTCACTTCCAGATGCAATCTCTGTCTTCGAAGAGTCCACCTCTGTCTTCGTAGAGTCTCCCTCTGTCTTTCCGAGTCCACCTCTCGTCTTCGCCGGAAAGTGGTGCACCGGTGAGGAAGTGGGACTGTGGATTTGGTTATATATTTGTGCGGTAGCCATGATCGTCGTTGGTTGCTAGCCATGAATCAGCGTGTTGGAAGATAAGGGTAATTTAGTCCGACAGAAATTATTTGTCCTTATTGCAACTAAAAAAAGATGTGTGGATTAATGCTTAATTAAGGGAAAAAAAGTGGACTTCTACCTAATTTTTCCATAATAATATCATCCACATAAATCAAAATATAAGCGCGAGCACCGTCATGAGAATTAGTATATAAGGAGGTGTCGGCTTTGGAGCCGACAAACCCAAACTGAGTCAAGACATCAGTGAAGAAAGAAAACAAAGCATGGGGAGCCCGACGAAGGCCATAAAGACCTGCGACGAAGACGGCAAACATAGTCGGGATAATCGGGGTGAAGAAATATATGTGGTCGTCGCATATAAACGGGCTCGATAAGTGCCCAAGGAGAAAAACATTATGAATGTACACTGGCGAAGAGACCAACCCAAAAAATAGCAAGAGACAAAAGAGGATGAATAGTGACCGGTTTAACAACCGGACCGAATGTGTCGTTGACATCAACCCCTTCGGTCTGATGAAAACCCTTGGCCACAAGGTGAGCCTTGTGACACTCAAAACAGTCGTCTGCATGATTCTTAGTGTGATAAATCCATTTATTTCCAACAATATTCATTCGTGGATGCGGAGGCACAAGATCTCAGGTATGATTGCACAACAACGCATCAATTACCTCTCTCATATCATTACTCCAATTCGGGTGTTTGTAGGCTTCGGTATAGGAAGAAGGGTCCAGGGAGTCGGTAGAGGCAACAAGGGCTTTAGGAAGTGGATAACAGATGAAGTCGGGCCGAGAGATAGTTTTGAGAGAATTGGTTTTTGTTCGAGTAGCCATGATATGGGTGGGAGAAGGTTGGTCAGGAGATGAGGCTGGAGAGTCCGAGGCCGAAGTGGACTTATCATGGAGGACTTGGGTGGTAAGACGGTTGATGATATAAGTGGCAGTGATAAAGGCATCCTCCCAATAAGGAAGTGGAAGGTTGGATAGGGCAAGATGAGAAATGCCGACTTCAACGATTTGACGGCGGCAGCGCTCAATGGCACCAACTTGTTCGTGGGTGTGGGGACAGGAAAGGCGATGCCGGATACCAAGAGAGGTAAGAAGAGTGGAAACATGACGGTAGTCACCACCCCAATCAGTTTGGATGGATTTTAGTTTGGTATTAAACTGGCGTTCGATCATGGCAAGGAAGTCAGGAAAGATAGTTTCAACATCAGATTTATTTTTCAGGGGGTAGAGCCATAGGTATTTGGTGAAGTCATTGATAGCAAAATACTTAACCGCTAACTTTTACCGACAGAGTATCGGGTCAACGGGAGTATAGTGGTCACAAGGTCGAATCCACAAGGAGTAATGTCTCAGTACCAACGCTGACGTATAACTTAGTTCAGGTCAAAATAATGGTAGAGGATATTGTACGAATGCAAAAATAAAGGTTATACTAACGAGTTTACTTCTAGGTATTAAAAGGTATAGCCGACTATGATCCCACGAGCTACTTTTACCCCTAAGGAAAGACTTAACGGGGAGTGTGTCCTAACCGACCTACCTATCCAATGTAGTTTAACGACATCCACGGGTGCCAACTCCTAATTCTAGTGATTAGACTGAACAACTCGATCTAACCACCCTATGTGAAGCTAACCGACTCTCCCTTTAGAAAACCGATTATCCTAACATGATTAAGATTTAGAGTTGCTCGAACAACAATGACAAACCTCTGTATTGGAAACGGACCTAACAACTAGGCCAAATCTACGCAACGATCCTAAAACCCCTTATCCCACATCTCACCGCAAAATGCATCTATAAGTTTGATGTGTGTGACAGTGAACTAGGTGATCAATCTAATTCAAAGATGTTAAAATAAGTTTTAGGACGTGGATTAATCGTTTAAACATTCAATTACGCACTACACAAATCCCAATCTCATCCCCCTTAGGGTTTTCGCTCGCTTTCACATAATTCGACTACACATGCAATTAGCTACTCATGATTCTGCTAATAAACGAAATAAGAATTGAATTCAAACTCAAGACAATAAATTAAAGAGAGGTCATTGCCATATAACTTGCAGAAAATCTGATCCAGAAAATATGAATAAATAATTGCACCAAAATTCGAATCTTTTGAACTTGAAAAGTAAATCTAAGCTATAAAAAAGTGTTTAGAATCAAACGAGTAATCTATGGAATCAAAGGATTGAAAGGTGATCAAACTACACTACAATCTCCCCTAAATCACCTAGGAAAAGTCTAAAGACGGCCAAAGATAATTAGGGGCTGAATGAGCTGCGTATTTATAGTGTAGGTCAAAAATCTGCTTCTGTCGGTCTTGGACGAGCGTTTGGGTCCTGACAAATGCTAGTTTGCCTGGAAATCTTGATGATATTAGGGTTTCTCCTTCCCTAGACGAGCGTTGCCTTGATTTCACGCCAGTTCATGGATCATGCCTTGAGGGACAAAAGCCCGTTTGCAGTGTCTGAACGCCAGTTTGGCTTGAATGAGCTTTTTGCTTCGGGTTGAACCCATCCAAACGCCAGTTTGGGGGTAATTTGAACGCTAGTTTGGCTAAAAACTCAAATTTCAGTATCAGCGCTACTTCTGTCAAACGCCAGTTTGGACAGGCCAAACGCTAGTTTGAGGTAGGCTTGAGTCAAACGCCAGTTTGAGGTATGGCAAACGCCAGTTTGCCTTGATTTCACTCCAAAATTGACTTTTCCTCACTTTCATGCTACTTTCGTGCCACGGACATGTTCCTCATCCCAAACACATCGCCTTCCGGGTCCTCGAGTCACCTAAGTCCTACAATAACATATACGGACAAACACCACGCGTAATTACGCAAGACAAAAGTGCTCGGAAAAGAGTTAAATATCGTTAAAAAGTCGGAGTTTACTATCGATATGACAGTTTAACTCCCCGTGCGTATAACTCTCGACTCAAACAGTCTATATCTACCCAAAACATGCCAATAAAGTGATAAACGGGGGTTAAAGCTCGCGCACCAAAGTACAAGAAAGTTGACTCCCATCAACCACCCCACACTTAGCCTTTGCTCGTCCTCGAGTAAATTAGGCGCTCTAAAACAGACCAAGGGATCAACTTTACGAAACATGCATAGCACTCACGACATCAAGGCAAAAGTAAAGTAGACACTGAATGTACGCCACTTGACTCTAACTTATCACGAAAACGAAGTGTGTGTGATATAAACCGAGGGCTACACTCAAAATGATTACCGGCTTCGAATACCGGCCAAATGACTACACACAACTCACACCGGCCTAGAATCTCCACTAATCGAGGCAACCGAGGCTAAATATGGTCAAATAGGACTTGAAGGGTTATAATGTTAAGCTCGGGACGGGGTTAATCGAAAGGAAAATTTGGGACTGGAGAAAGAGAAAAACACGAGTGAAACTAATCATTTCATGTATTCTTTCTTCGAAAACATACCAAACCACACCAAAACTCCTTCGATTTTTCTATATGCATTAACAAACAACTCCAACCTTAACATCATACTTTTATTCACTTGAAACACTCCTTCTTTTCCTTATTTTCCTTATTTTCCTCAACTTTATTCAAACTTTCTCTTTTTCTTTTTTTTTTTTCTTTTCAATTTCAATTTTTCTCTTTTCATCTCTTTTCATTTTTTTTATTTTTCTCTTCTTTTTTCGAACCACAAGCCTCACATTAGATTTCTCGAGCTCCTCCCCTTCGTTATACTAGCTCGTACTAACCAACTCCTCTCGAAACACGCACCATCTCCCACCCCACACTTGCTTCGGCAAGTGTGTCTAAAGTAACGCTCTTGGGATGCAAATGAGCTCGTCGTCAAAAGAAAGAAGTCATTGGGGGGGGGGGGGGGGGGGTGTTAGAAGTCAATGACTTCTAGATTATTCTACAATTAGTACATGGGAAAAATCTAGAAATTATTTCCTTAGAGAATAGTCTAGAATTCTAGAAAATACTTAGATAAATATCTAATGCACACTTTGCCTAGAAACATCTAGTGTGCATTTTCTCTAGAAGGATCTACTACTTTTTCTAGGATATTCTTACCTTTCCTATAAATAGGAGTTGTAACTTAGGCCATGAACACAACACACACAAGTTGTGTAGTGAGTCTCCCACATCAAACACTTTCTAGTTGCTCTCTTCTTGTATTTTTCAAGTGTCCCATTTGTTGTATATTTTGTGTATCAATAAAATATCAAGTTCTATATTCCAAGTGTTTGGACCTACAAACTTACGACACAACAATCCTATCCTTCACTTGATAGCACTTCACCGATTTACCAGCTTATGGTACGGTAGTACTCAACAGATCCTTGGAGTTGGTGTGCTCATTGCTAGAGCAAGTATCTGCCCATTCCTTAGAAAGACGTAGAGCTGTTCTTAGACTGACGTGAGCTCGCATTGGGCCTATTTTCGTCATTTCTGAAGTGAGCATGAAGTCCGAATTGAATAGACTTTTGATGTTATTGGCCTTGAATATTCTCTTGTGGCTGACATCTTTGTTTCTATGGTGTGTAGTTATTTTTTCCTTCTTATTTTTGGTCTTTCTTTTCTATAGCCTTGTGATTATGCCAATCTATGTCTTCAACTTGGCTACTTTTGTTAAACGGGCAGCATTAATCATTCTCACTTTAAGCATATGTTGGTTGGTGATCATCTAAAATCATTCATCGTATTGTGAAAGTCCGACGCTACCCTTCTCTCCCTCAAATTTCGCACGATTTTGCTGCTCTTTTTTTTTTCCATCTTTAATATTCGGATCTTTTTTTGTTTCAAAATTCAACAGCATGTTCACAATATTTACTGTGGCAAAATACGACAATTTTCATCTTACTGCACAGTGCTTGTATTCTTGATGAGAAGTACAAGGATGGATAAAAGGCTTGGATTGAGCTCAAGAAGCATTATGTGACGGAGTGTTGAGTAAAATTCGAAGTGAATCAACGAAAGAAGACAAAAGAAAATTTGTTTAGGTTTCCTCATTTCGGCTTATATGTTGGAGTTGGCTTGAGTTGTTGTATAAATGCACAATGTTATTCTTTTTGTCTAATTGATGGAAGGATTAGTTTGTTATTTTTGTTCAATCCTTCATTTGCAAGTTTGTATATCTTCACGAATAGTGATACATCCACTATCTTTTTCACCACAACTGCTTACACAACACAATCAACACCACACATTTTATTGAGACCCAACACAATAAATAGCTTATCACTTTAATCAATGGGTTGAACCAAGTATTTGCAAGTGCACTACACATTTGTGTAGTGCACATACCATTTCCCTATCTTCAATGCTTTTACGTTTAGGAAATGTTACTTTTTGGTTCATAAAGGGTAACTTAATATGTTTTTCCCTTGTATTAATGGTTATACCCTAACCATAAGGGCCCCCCCACCCTCGATCCCACAGGAATGTGGGGAGAGGTTAATCAGGTAACCTAAAGCTTAGAGTCAGGGGCTTGCTGGTTCCCCATCACTGAAGGGTGTTATCAATCGGAAATCAACCCCTTTTACGGGAATTGAACTGCTGACCTCCAGCTTAGGGTCCGGCTGTCATTATAACAACCCAGCTCCTCACCACTAGGCCATATCCAGGGGATTGTTTTTCCCTTGTAATTGGGATCATGAGTGGATGGTTAAAGAATACGTGCATTTTTAGTCAACTTTGGGAAAACGATTTTAGCAGATGAGAATTATAGCATCCTTATGGGAAAAGGATTTTAGCAGATGAGAATTATCAAATCTTGTTGGTCAAACAACTAATCAACAAGTATGAACAAAAAGGATCCGTCAAAAAAAAAGTATGAAGAAGAAGGAAAATAACTCATTCAGTGTGTCCAAAAAAAAACCACAACATAAAAATAAGTTCATTCATTCATTGGATCAAACAAGCACAATAACTATGCTAATGACTTGCTGCAATCGAATATTGAAGCAAACATATTTGATTTTACAGCAAAAAGAATAAGAGGTTTCATCCCAAAATACCAAACCAAATTCAAATTCGATCGTTACAGCAAAAGATTGTTGAAGAAAGATGTACCTAGTAACAAATACATCAAAATACATCTACATCCAACAAATTCAAAATCCGACACCAACTTGAACAAAAAATTTAGGGGTATAGCATATATCCCTGTTTATACCAAAAACCTGCATACAAACACAAAATATGAGTCGGGCAAAGACTGATAATCCCATGATTTTTCAAAAGTAAACCAAAATCTTTCGGGTTATAGTTGGGAGGAATAAAATTCAAAGTATGCAAGGAGACCAAGTTTACAGAGTAAAAACTTTCCTTTTGAAGACTTTGATGCTTATGTTTTACTAAACCTGCACTATGTCTCACATTTGGAACATCTTACAACCTCAGCACTATAGTTTCAACTAAACTAAATGAGAATAGTAAGTATAGATACCTGCATGTGTATAAATCTGCATTCTTGTGATGCTATTGGCATAACATTGCTGATATCCTGTAAAACTGGAAAAGTTGAAGAATTTGCATTCTTCCTCCTTTTAGTAGTACCTATAAAATATGTTAAAGTCAATACATTAAGCACAGGCATTATTCTTTTTTAGGAAAAGGGTCGGCTCATTAAATAAGAGTTCAATACAATAGCAAAGCCCTCAAGAGCAAAATAAAAACCAAAAGCCCTGAAATTATAGCCTGAAGCTCAACAGACAAAGACTAAAACTTGAATTTACATTCCATGAACTGAACAAATAATTAGCACATTGATTAGAAAAATCGAGATGATCCATACAATGAAAATGAGAGACTTATTTTTTACCTCGAGCAACTGGTTGCCGCCTCTTTTGTTTTTTTTATCCCAATGCCTACGAATTCGCTTGTTAGAAACACCTTTCGATCTTACAAATAGAGGGTCTCGACATGAGCGTTATTTTCATCCCCCTGAACCTCATTGACTTTGGAAACCTCTTTCGATACAATAGCCGTCTTGTTTTGTCCTTGGAAGAAAGCTTTGAAATACGCACTAACATCCTCTATAGTCTTGTCAACAAATAGCCTAAGTTCCGGGTGAGCTTTACTTTGCATAACAAACTCATGGAAAATTCTCATCAACCGGTTAGACTACACCATCTCGGATTCACTAGAAACAGAATGACGAGGCTGCGACTCACACGAATGAGTTACTCTATCCCTTGCATCTCTACACCATCTCTTTAAGAAGTATTTTTCTGGGATAGCATGTACATTTTTCGAAGCGAATACTCGATAAGCATGTGGACAATGTAAGCCCATTGTTTCAAACCTGCAACAAGTACATTTCAAATCCATTGAGCTTGCATCAAACATAACATATATAGCTCACTTTATGGTTTTCATGTAATTCAACTCCATAACAACTCACATAAGGTTAATACTGTCTTTCACTTATTAAATCACTTGCCCCTACACCATCCATGAATCCATCTTCAAACATTTTGTACATTGTATGAGTATACTTTAGGCTCGCCTGTTTGAGAATCTGACTACTTTGAATGGATAGTGTTGGCACCCCTTGATTAGAGAAATGGTCCTCGTCTCCTTCATTATTTCGCCATTCCTTAACAAGTTTTTCTAAACTCTCCACAAATGTACTCAAACAAGTGGTTTTGTCTGCAATCCCATTAAGTGCACGATTGGTACTCTCACTACGTGAAGTTGATTTCAAATCAGCATAAAAAGTGTCTTTATTGAAAGCCGTGCTCCATTTATGTCGTAACTCGTACATCTTATTCAACCAAGATTGTTGACGAGCATTATAATTATTCATCATGTCTGACCATGTAGCCTCAAATTCAGTTTATGAGTCACAACCCTTCATACATTTATACCACATATTCATGAACCCAGGTTGCCTTTGAAGATTGCCCAAATGAGATGGAGCATTTTGTGATATATGCCACTGACACAAACGATGCCTAGAATCAACAAAAACAGTTGAGAGTCTCCTGCTTCAATTTTTTAAGACACTGACACAAATGATTAATAGCACTGACACAAATGATTAATAGCACTTTGAGAGTCTCCTGCTTCAATTTTTTTAGACTTCAGGAGGTGTGCATACTGCATAGTTATAAAGCTCTCTCTTCGTAAATCCAACAGCCTCGACACCACCACAATCCTCTGCAACCGTCCTAAATGAATCAATAGGTCGAACGCCGGCATTTAGGTGTGACTCGATCAAATTCCCCGTCACTTGACTAATTGATCAAGACATTCTAAGCAAATGTCTTTGTTTTGGACTTGCCAATTTATGGTTATGCTCTTTAACCCATTTAGTCACTTTAAATAATTCATCAGAGTCACGGGTAAACCAAATTCGAGCAAAACATCCTGTCCTTTCATTTGATCTACTGTATGAACAATTTCCTCTATCATCCAAATTTTTTAACCCTTCTTTAGAGCAAGTAAACAATTTTTCTCTTATGATTGAAATACCCGGATAAAAATCATGCTTCCCTTTCCGCACACTAAACCCCTTGACATGCGCATAATCACAATATACTTTGTAGGCCTCAATAACATCACCAACAACAACCTTTTGTAACGTAGTTTCAAGAGTATTAATATAGTCATCCGAAGGAACATCAATTTCATTTTCTTTGTTTTGAATACAAATGTCATCCCCATCAATTTCAGGTGTACAACCATTTTCCAAATCTGACATTTCAATAGAAAGGCAAGAATAACATTACTTAATTACATGGACACTTTTGTGCATAACCTAAAATAATTTTTTAAATGTAAACGTACCTGTGTTTAAGTCTATCATTTTGTCCACACTTGCTGATGTAGGTGTTCAGACCTTCAAAAAGAAAAAGAAAAATTACAATTGATCTAGTGAAATAAATCTAGAAAAGGTGAACCACGACAATTAAGGGAGGAGAAAATGTATACACCAGAAAAAAAAAAAAAGAGTAACAAGGGATAGAGAGTCTAGAATCAATGAAGAAGAAGAGGAGAGGACGTACTTTAAGCAGCACAATCAGAAATGAAACACATTAGTGCCTTCGATTTCCATCCAATTTAGCACAAATTTGAGTAGCAGCACACTTTTAAGAAACAACCCAATTGATTTATTGTAAAACAACCCATCATTTTTTCACAAATAACTACCTACCGGATAGACTTATAACAAGGGGAAATCAGTTATTACGGCTGTTTTGGAAATGGAGTTTTGAAAAAAGGGTTGACTACAATTTCCCACATTTTTGTATTTAAAAAAAAAAAGAAAATTGTTTAAGAAATCCTAAATCAAACTTTTCCCCTAATTCCCTTCATTTGTGGTTGATTTCCCCTTAACTTAACTTCTTTCTTATACAAGTGATTTCCCCTTTCCCCTTTCCCCTTTCCCCTTCCTGACTTCATAAACTGATTTCCCCCTTCTCCATACCTTCACCATAAAACTGCTTCTTCCTCTTCCCTGTTCGAAGCCCCTTAACTGCTTCTTCTTCATACCCGTTCGAAGCCCCTTCTCCCCTTCATTTGTCCTTCACACAGCCACAGATTACCAAACCCCGAAAGAAGTCATACAAACTGATTTCCCCTTTCTTTATCAATTTTATCAACCCATTTCACAGTAATCAACCCCTTTCCAATCCCAATCAGAGGTGATAGCTTATCTTGCCGGAAATTGGGTAAGGGAAGAAGAAGAAAAGCGAAAGAAGAAAGAAGAAGGGAAGACAAGTTCGCATTAATTCGAAAAGCGAAAATTTTGTGCCCAATTTCGAATTCGAAATTTCAAACCTGAATTCTACTCTGACAAGGTACATTCACCAAATATGATTGATCACTCTCTCGTCTTTTGCATTTCCCCGCATAATTATCATTTTCATTGGCATTCATGCTTGTGATTTTTGTTTGATGGTTTTTTGCTTTGTTCATGATTTTCATTTATCATCGCTTTCTGTGTTTGGCTGTGATTCTTGCTGTTGTATTCGTTAAGATCACCTCTTTTTGCGTCTTGTTTAGATAAGTATTTTCGTTTTATGAGGTTGTGGGTATTCAATTAGTTGAAGGACGATGAGGTTGTGGGTATTCAATTAGTTGTAGATTGTTTGTTGGATTGTAGATGCATTTTGAATTTTTATTGTTAAATGTGTGTTTATTGTTATTGCAATTGATGAGTTTCACCATTTTGGTTGTTGTAGTTTATCGGTTGAATAATATATATAATGGAGCTTGCTTATAAACTCACCCCAAAAGCCCGTACAAGAAAATGTGATATTGGCAACCGCGATCTCATGAAAATTGTTTCAACGGTCTACAAAAAATTAGATGACATTCATAAAGATTTATTTGAACGAGTGCTTTTGGTAGCTTATTAGATGTGAGAGAGATTCAAGCAAAGCAATTAGTTCATCATTTGTTGATGAGAGTGTTGATTTACAAAGATAATGAAATGGAGAGGGAAAAGGAAAAGAAAAATGGAAGGAGAAAAGGAAAGGTAATTGAAACGGAAAATGATGAATTAAGCGATGATCTTGTTTGGTTTAAGGTCGGTGGTAAGGCGTTGAGATTTGGGATCGAAGAATTTGCTCTAGTTACCGGATTTATGATCGGTAGTGATAGTCATTATGACAAGACGAAAGGTAAAGAGAGTCGTCTTGTGACTCGATATTTTGCAAATATGAAGACGATAAATAGGAAGGAGTTGATGAATGTATTTGTTGGTAGAGTAGACAACGAAACTGATCGTTATAAGTTAGGTTTGATAGTTATTTTAGCATATGTTTTGTTGGGGGCGGAGGAGTGCAGAACAATGGAATGGCGGTGGTTCGAGTTGGTGGATGATTTGAAATCATTCAACCGATATCCTTGGGGGAGTTTGGCTTATCACAGGACAGGACGAATTTTCAAACGGGACATGTCAGCATGGTTTAGTGAGGACGTGGAGAAAATACAATATTCATTGTATGGGTTTCCCTTGGCTATAATGGTATGCATTCGTTTGTTCTAATTTGTGTTTGAGATACTTGTATTTGTCCTTAGATGTTTATAGTTTATGTGAAATATATATATATAAAAAACTATGTTTTATTTGCTTTAGGTATGGGCTTTTGAAGCCATTCCATGCGTGGGCAAGCTTTGTAAGTTAATAAACAAAAAAGCTATCCCTCGTATGCAAAAATGGGAATTGAAAAAGAGTCTTTCATCGTCCAACTTGGAATTTACATTGCAAGGAAGAAAGGTTTAGTGGTTTTTTATTTTATTTATTTCATTATATTTTTTTTGAAATTGTAGGTTGACGTTTTAAAATTAATTAAGCTGATGTCAATGCAGTTGGAGATACATCCGAAGCTGCGTCCCACCGAACTTGAAAGACAACGATTATCGTACCGAATTTCGGTGAAGAAGAGGACGATTCACGATTTCATTGTGGATGATGACTCGGAGTTTGAGGAGCCACACAACTCCGACCAAGTTGGAATTGATTATGAAAAGATGAAAGAAATGATAAGAGTTGTGGTGAAAGAAGAGAACCGAGAAATTTCTGTTGCTATTGAAAAACTTCATAGTAAATTGGATTTCTTGGTGGCTCAATCTAGTAATCCAAGAAATGATGAAAATGAAGAGATTGTAGAATCTGATGGAGGCGATGATGTGACGATGGAAGAGTGTGATGAAGAGACAATTGTTTCGAAAAAAAGAAAATTGGATGAGGTGGATGGCAAGAAAGAAGAACCGAGTGTGGGTATGAATATTGTTTAAAAAATTCAATATTTTCAGTTTTTACTTTAAAGTTAATTATTATTAATTATATACGTTCTCAATTTGTTGTGTAGGGAGGCCGATGAAGGATAAAGGGAAAGATGTGATCATGGATGGAGATGAAAAATCGGCTGACGGTGAAAATCTGAAAAGTGAACGGGGAAGAAGTTGTTTACATTCCGATGCGTTACCTCTTAAAATTCGGAGGGTGAAAAAGAATTCACCGAAGAGGAAGGCTGTGAGAGGAAGCCATCGTTTTGAAAGGCAGAAAATTAGAAAATGTGGAATGTTTTGATCCTTACCGAGAAGTAGATCCCGTTGTGATGGATTACGTGGAAAATGTTCTAAAATCGGTTGATGACAGGTATTAAATTCGTATGCTTCTAGTATTTTTGTATATATTTTATTTTTGCGTAATAACTATAAGTTTTTACAATGTCATTTTGTATTTAGTGTTTCTGTGAGGCTTCTTGATGAAGAAGTAAAAGCTTTTGAACTGAAAAAAGTTGTTGAAGGTGGATGGTTGCAATCAAGTGTAAGTCCACTTTGATATCACTTACGTGGTTTATGAATGTGTAGTTATTCAATGCTTCAAACAATTTGTTTGCATGTTAATACAAGTAATGAATACGGCATTGTGTCAAATCCGGCACCGTATGATAGTGTATCCGCATTTATTTGAGGAAGTGTCTTTGGTGTACTTGACACGTATTTCACAAAGTTTATACATGCCGAGTACGAAAATGGAATCTCAAAGAAGTTGAAGGATCATAAGTTTTCAAAAGCGTTGATGAAGTATATGAATGGTGATAATCCTAGTTATGGGAAACCGTGGTACGTGCTTAAAACTTTATATGTGCTCGCATTTGAGAGTGATCATTTCTTTTTGTTGCGAATTGATTTGGAAAAAGGACAAATATTGGTGTATGATAGCATGCCATCACATGTCCGAAAGGTAGTGCTAAATAAGTTCTTGACACCGTTTCAAGTTGTTATTCCGAGGATGTTAAAGAGATTAGTAGTCGGGTACGAGAACTACGGTTTAAACAAGCTTATTGTTGAGAAGGTGGAAGGTTTGCCTATTCAAGACAATGGGTATGTTGTTACCAAATACTAAGCATCTGTTATTATTATGTTTGAGTATTTTGTTAAATTGTTTGATATATTTACTAACTGTTTTTGATACTTTTGGTAGGAATGGTTGTGGAATGTTTGTCCTAAAATACGTGGAGTTCTTGACGGGCAAATTGGATGCACGTTCCATGCAAGTTAACAAGATGAAATATTGGAGAAAGAAGTTGGTCGGTGAACTCCTTGCTTGGGATTTCGATCCATGATCATTTTTAAACTTGAATTTATTGTATTTAAATTTGATGGGTGTTAAACTTGAATTTGATGGGTGTTAAACTTGAATTTGATTCTAATTGAATGTGATGGGTGTTAAACTTGAATTTGATGGGTGTTAAACTTGAATTTGATTCTACTTGAATGTGATGGGCGTTAAACTTGAATTTGAATGAAGTTAAAGCTAATTTTCCCTTAACATGGTACCATACATATCAACAGAATGTTACAATTCTATAAATTGATTGTTTGTTGCCTATAAAACAAGTAGTAGTGTGTTTTAGGTGTCAAACGAACTTCAACTTGTTTTTGTTACAGAAAGCTAAATTTGAGGTAGATTAGCTTAAAAAACAAAAAGTACCCATATCGAAGGTTTACGTACAAACACAAACAAATCAACCATTACAAGTTTACAACAAACCCATGGATAATATGTTTACGGAATATGGACCATAACTCAAATTCATGTCCATATTACACATTACACATTACACATTTACACAAATTAAGATGTTAAACAACAAAATTACATTTATGTTTACATTACACATTTTTGTTAGCAAATGATTACACCGTCGGAGTCCGAAGAGTCGACTTCATTTCCACATGAATCATAGTAATACCAATATTGTCCGGGCCTTTGCCTGTCATCTTCTTCTTCCTCTTCCATTTCAATGGCGATTTTTCTCATCAGTTCCTCAAAATTCTCCATTTCCTTAATCCTCTTTTCATATTCTTTACGTAGAATATCTTCAAGTTCCTTAATGTCGTTCATCATCTCTTCATATTCCTGGCGTTGAAGATCTTCAATCTCCTCAATACTCAATACACGATTCTCATCATTCTTAGCCATCAATCCTTCATTCAAACCAATTATACTATTACTATAATTATTTAAAAATAAAAAAATAAAAAAATATGACACATTATCGTTCATGGTTCTAGTAGAATGGATTAGGAGATGAAGCTTGAAAATTGGATCCGACGAGTATACGCAAAGAAAAGTCAATATCATAATAAACGGGAGGTAATTGTTTGAATAGATAATATAATTGTTTCATTAGAGGATAGATAATATAAGCTGTTAGAGGATAAGTTCAAAATATGTATTTAAAGCAAATACAGGTACATTAATCATTTTGTGGAGTTCTTCATAGATTTCTCAAGATTTCGGAGGATACTATACATGAAAGTGGAAACAAGGAACAATACAATGCCGGTAGCATATAAATATGCACAAAATCAGGGGTTTTAAATATGCACAAAATCGGTGGTTTTAAAATGCATAAAGGATATAATGAGAAATCATATATATTCCTATTTGATTCTAATCGATCGAGTATCTTTGTCGATTTCCCCTTCTTTATATACACAAACTAAAAAAAAAGTTAGCCTTTAATTTTCTGTGAATCATTTGTCCAAAATGATGTATACATACACACATAATAATGAACATATGCACCTTTATTTACTTACAATTCAGACACGAAAAAAAAAGCGCTAATGTAACCAACTGAGTTGTAGAACAGTCAATAACACACATTTTATAGAGTTGTTTCCAGAATGCAGGCCTAAAGCTTACAAAAATTGCATCTGTCTCAAGCACTTGTTCTGGGTAACGGGACATCAACAACAAAAGCATATAAGGCCAAGCCATTGAAGCAGACAAAAGCATATAAGGCCAAGCCATCAACAAAAGCATATAACGCAGAAAAATCGCACCCAGAAAGAGAACAAACACCCAGACATACCCGAATCGCACCCAGACATACCCGAATCGCACCCAGACAAACACCCAGACAAACAGCCAGACATACTCGAATCGCACCCAGAAAGAGAACAAAATCACCGTTAAAAACGCATTAATTTCAGACATACCGTTAAGAGCTGCAGAATCACTTAGGGGGCGCTGGTGTTGGGAGGGGAGGAGAGGCCGATTGCGCCGGTTTGGGAGGGCGGGGAGAGGCTGATTTTGGCGCGGCGAAGGAGAACGGCAAATTAGGGTTTTGGATTTTGGGGTTGGGTGTGTGATGATGCTTTATATAGGGTGCCAAGAACGAGCTCAATTATCAGACGAATCGAGTTCAGTCTTGTCGTAACGTCTCGAAATGAATGTAATCATATCACGTTCGATCGACTCGGATTACCGTGATCGCCTTAATCGAGCACCGATTTAACGTGGGAGATGAAGTGTAATTGCCTTAATCAATCAAGATCACAATAATATCCTCGATCGAACCTCGATTTATCGTCTAATTAAGTGTGATCAATAAGGATCATAATAATTGGCTGATTAGCCTTGATTGAACCTCGTTCTATCATCTTATTATGATTGATCAACTCGGATCACAATAATCGCCTCGAGCGAACCTCGATCTATCGTCTTATTATGTGTGATCAACTCATATCACAGTAATTGCCTTGGGTGAACCTCGATCTAACGTCCTATTATGATTGATAAATCAGGATCACATTACACATAATAAGATGTTAGATCGAGGTCCGATCAAGACGATTACTGTGATCAGGGTTGATTACACGTAATAAGATGTTAGATCGAGGTCCGATCAAGGCGATTACTGTGATCAGGGTTGATAGCTAGCACGTAATAAGATGTTAGATCGAGGTCCGATCAAGGGGATTACTGTGATCAGGGTTGATTACACGTAATAAGATGTTAGATCGAGGTCCGATCAAGGGGATTACTGTGATCAGGGTTGATTACACGTAATAAGATGTTAGATCGAGGTCCGATCAAGGCGATTACTGTGATCAGGGTTGATTACACGTAATAAGATGTTAGATCGAGGTCGATCTAGGCGATTACCGTGATCAGGGTTGATAGCACGTAATAAGATGTTAGATCGAGGTCCGATCAAGGCGATTACTGTGATCAGGGTTGATTACACGTAATAAGATGTTAGATCGAGGTCCGATCTAGGCGATTACTGTGATCAGGGTTGATAGCACGTAATAAGATGTTAGATCGAGGCTCAAGGCGATTACTGTGATCAGGGTTGATAGCACGTAATAAGATGTTAGATCGATGTCCGATCAAGGGGATTACTGTGATCAGGGTTGATTACACGTAATAAGATGTTAGATCGAGGTCCGATCAAGGCGATTACCGTGATCAGGGTTGATTACACGTAATAAGATGTTAGATCGAGGTCCGATCTAGGCGATTACTGTGATCAGGGTTGATAACACGTAATAAGATGTTAGATCGAGGTCCGATCAAGGCGATTACTGTGATCAGGGTTGATTACACGTAATAAGATGTTAGATCGAGGTCCGATCTAGGCGATTACTGTGATCGGGGTTGATAGCACGTAATAAGATGTTAGATCGAGGTCCGATCAAGGCGATTACTGTGATCAGGGTTGATAGCACGTAATAAGATGTTAGATCGAGGTCCGATCAAGGCGATTACTGTGATCATGGTTGATTACACGTAATAAGATGTTAGATCGAGGTCCGATCTAGGCGATTACTGTGATCAGGGTTGATAGCACGTAATAAGATGTTAGATCGAGGTCCGATCAAGGCGATTACTGTGATCAGGGTTGATAGCACGTAATAAGATGTTAGATCGAGGTCCGATCAAGGCGATTACTGTGATCAGGGTTGATAGCACGTAATAAGATGTTAGATCGAGGTCCGATCAAGGCGATTACTGTGATCAGGGTTGATAGCACGTAATAAGATGTTAGATCGAGGTTCCGATCAAGGCGATTACTGTGATCAGGGTTGATTCCACGTAATAAGATGTTAGATCGAGGTTCCAATCAAGGCGATTACTGTGATCAGGGTTGATTACACGTAATAAGATGTTAGATCGAGGTCCGATCAAGGCGATTACTCTGATCAGGGTTGATTACACGTAATAAGATGTTAGATCGAGGTCCGATCAAGGCGATTACTCTGATCAGGGTTGATAGCACGTAATAAGATGTTAGATCGAGGTCCGATCAAGGCGATTACTGTGATCAGGGTTGATAGCACGTAATAAGATGTTAGATCGAGGTCCGATCTAGGCGATTACTGTGATCAGGGTTGATTACACGTAATAAGATGTTAGATCGAGGTTCCGATCAAGGCGATTACTGTGATCAGGGTTGATTACACGTAATAAGATGTTAGATCGAGGTCCGATCAAGGCGATTACTCTGATCAGGGTTGATTACACGTAATAAGATGTTAGATCGAGGTCCGATCAAGGCGATTACTCTAATCAGGGTTGATAGCACGTAATAAGATGTTAGATCGAGGTCCGATCAAGGCGATTATTGTGATCAGGGTTGATAGCACGTAATAAGATGTTAGATCGAGGTTCGACAAATACCGTAAAGTCATAATAAATACACAAAAGTCATAATTTTAATGCTTAACCAAAAGCCATGTACATCAATACACATTAACAACACATCATCTTCCATTTTGAAGCAAAACAATCGCAATTGCTGCTACATCCTTCATAATCACTGCAACATCCTGCATAACCATTACAAAGATGCAACAACAATAAGTTCGAGATTAAGAAACAGCTTCTAAGTATCTTTATACGAAAGAAAGGAAAGAAAGAAATACATTTACCTAAGGGAATCACGTCAAAATAGGAGTAGCATCTTTTTTCTTGCGTTTTGTTGGTTTCACCGTCTTTGGCGCATCTCCGGCAGATAGGATTCTCTTATTAGATTTAGGACGCCCGCTTTGTCGCTTCTCCAACAACGGTGGCAACACCTTCATGGCAAGCACATCATCAGGAAATTCACAATCCGCTACATTTGGCAAGGGTAACACACTTTTGGAATAAGCTTGCCTCCAACATTCGGTGCCAAAATACCAACTGCAATACGGTATGCGTGCCTACTCTTGTTCTTAGTCACAGCTATTGCATGGTCACATGGAATCCGATCTAAATCAAATTTCTTACATGTACATGCCCGTTTGTCTAAATCCACAATGTAATTCATCATCGCATCCAAGTCAAGTACATCATATTTTTCTTGGACAATTAGACTCACAGTAAACTTCGAAACAAACTTGTATTTATTCTGCACTAATGCTTGAATTTTTGGAGTGAGAGGAGTTGAACACATCGCAGCTTCTGAACTTCTTTTAGCAAACCATATTTGCAATACATCCCGAATAATATATTTAAGCAACCCAACTATAGATAACTCACGCGCACGCCTTAGCTTACTGTTCAGTGACTCGGTATTGTTCGTTGTCATTATATTATAACGTTCTCCCGGAAAATGAGCTCTAGACCATAAAGGGAACGATGCTTCAACCAAATACACAGCAATATCCTTAGTCAGATCAGGATTCTCAGACTTCTCAGCATCCCTACATTTCTTACATAACGCTTCGAACTTCAATTTAAATTATCGTTCGGTATATGCATGTGCAGCTTTAATAAAAAGACCCGTTAAACCGCGTCTTGGATAATGAGTCCTCAAGTTTTTTTGCATGTGATAGATACAGTGTCCATGATGCGCTTGCTTGTACACTTCTTTAAATCCATGCGTAATACTTTCAGCCCGATCAGAAAGTATCACTAAATCCTTGGTGTCACCTGTAATGGGTTTTAATCTTTGAAAGAACCATGTCCAAGATAAATTGTTTTCGGAATCAACAATAGCCCATGCAAGCGGAAATATTTGATAATTACCATCTTGACATGTTGCAATAAGTAAAGTCCCTTTGTAAATAGATTTTAAATGCGTACCGTCCACAGAAATTACTGGCCGCATTGATGATTGAAAACCATGTATACTTGCACCAAGTGCCATAAAACAATACTTGAATCTATGGTCCCCAACGGTGTGAATGTCTGTCACCGTGTCGGGGTTTGTCTTCTTCAATCTATGAAAAAACATTGGCAACTTACCGAAACTTTTGTGTGGATCGCCCTGCATTAATCCAATTGCATAATTTCTAGGCGAGATAGCCTTGGGATAAGATATCTCGCATTTAAACTCTCGATTAAAATTTGCGATGATATCATTTGCGGTGAAAACACATTCGGCACGTACATAGTTCGGAGAATAATACCTTCCAATTAGCTTGTACGAAGCATGTCTATGATCCTTTCGATGGACAATAGGTAAGCAAGTATGCTTACTCGGATACCTTCGCACTTCAAAGCATTTAGATGTATCGACCCTAGTTGCCCTCAAACGCCAATTACATTCTTTCGAGGCACACACCACTACATAAAGGTTGGTATTGGTAGACTGAACATCAAACTCAAAATGGAACTTCACGGCCAACATCTCAACTTTATATTTCAAATAACCTTTTTTGGCAAAACGGTCATTCACATGAATGTCTTCATTATCAGGAATGCTCACTATGGTTTCTTCATCAAGACCAATATCATGTTGGATTACATTACGGTTACAATCAACTCCGATAAATGTATCCATGTTTGGGGATTCTCGATCATCACCCGTAAAAGTATCATCGACCGACAAACCTTCATCCTTCTCATTTAAATTACCATCATCAACATTCAATGTACATGGCGGGGCCATTTCTACAAAACAATCATCACCCAAGATGTCCAACAGAGGACCTTGCAAAAAATTGTTCAAACATGTCTCTTCAATGGGTACACTTGAAAGTACACTTTGACTAACAATATTATCATCGAATGTGCATTCACTTACCGTTTTTAAATGCGTCTCTTCAAGATATGGTTCTTTTAAATGCATCTCTTCAAGATATGGTTCTTCAATGGGTACACTTGTTAGGACACTTTGACTAACATTATTATCCTCCCATGTATCTTGACTTACTATGTTCAAAGGTGGCTCTTCAACATATTCTTCTTCATTCACAATAACATCATCACGGTTTCTTGCTTCAATTTCAATATACATGTCAGCTTCTTTTCTTTTCAAAGATACTAATAACGCATCTTTCCTTGGTTCATAAACCAACAAGAAATGTCTGTTGCTTATCACAAGAAATTACCATCGGCAAAGCTTTACCTATGGGGGCCATCCATTTCATCTCAAAATCATAAATACTTGTGTCAATTCCCAATTCAACTCTCAATTTTTCACACAACTCACCATATGAAATATTTTTTTTCACAAATACGGTCGTCGATAATTTTTCTACTTCATGATTCACGAATGACCAAGACCAAACACCATCCATATTCTCCTCAAACCCAACCGGATAACACACAATAAACCAAGCTTCATCTTCATCAACCATGGCACATCTATAATTCAAATTAATAGTCATCAGTATTCATCATTAACATTAAATTTGTCATATCCAAGAGCGTCTAAAACCATCATAAAGAGATGCAACAATAAGTTCGAATTTAAGAAACAAGTTCTAAGTATCTTTATACTACAAAACAAGTTTATGTCTTTCAAAAAAAAAAAACCAACAAAAAACAAGTTGTGCAGTGTTTATGATCAAACCAAACAAAAAGTTCTACTCTTCCTAATCACAACTTGTCAACCAGTGAATCGCAATCGCAAATCAAAGATGCAACATTAAGAGCTTGATTAAGAAACAAGTTCTATACATCTTTATATCACAAATAACTTCAATGTATTTTGTTTATTTTTGTGTATGATCATAAACCCAAAATGAGCCAAAATATTTTGTTTATGATCATAAACCCAAAATTGAGCAAAAATAAAAGTTCTTCGTCTAATCTTAAACCTTTATGAACCAGAATTTGCTTTCAAACACAATTTATTCAAGCATATCAAACAACTTGTGGCATTTTCTTCAATACCAGCAATTTAATTTAATCAATCAATCAAGATACACTCCATTAAACCCTATACAAATTAAACAATGTCATTTAATCAAGAAACAAATGGGATCAAACCACACAAATGGGGCTTAACGGGAAGTTAACTCACCAAAATATATGTCCTCAAATAGGCGAGAATGACCAAAAATCGAGCTATCCGAGATATATGAAAGTGGAAATGATTTGGTGGGGAGCCCGGATGATGAAAGTGGAAGAGAACGAGAGGATAGACGTTGAAGTAGAGGAAACTAATTTCCGGCAATGATTTGGTGGGGAGCCCGTTTTTCCGGCGATGATCGGCGGTTTTCCGACAACAGAAACCCAGAAACTAATTCCCGATATTGATTGGGGATTTGGGAGAGAGATAATGAGAGACATTAATCACTTTGGATAGTAAATAGGGGTAGAATAGGTATTATACACAAAACAGCCTTTTTAACTCATTTTTTCACAAAAAAACCTTTACACATGACTTTTTGGGTCAAACAGCCGTATTAACTCAACCCCTCTTATAACAAATGTCCCTCTAAACTGTTTACATCCTCACAAATTAACTACTACACCTGTGTAATTCAAATAAAAATGGACAATTGAAAGAGTAATCATGTTTATGAACTAGAAGAATTAGTAAGGGTTAAGGGTTTGTATTTGAAGGGGATTTTCTCGGTTTAATTAGAAAATTTGTTATAGGGACCAAATTCAATGTTCCCGTTCCATTCAAACTTTTCGACCGAATAATTTTACGGCGAACAGAAGAAGAGATGTTAGAATATAATCAACAATGAAGAAGAACCAGAAATACTAGAATCAATAAAGAAGAAGAAAAGAAGGACTACCTGAAGCTTTGGTTCGCCGATGAGCATCCCGGAAAGGTGATATGGCCGCCAGCCGGAAAGTGTCGCCGGTCAGAAGTTTGTCGGAGAGAGGAATTTACTTCAAGAGATTGGTGAGTTTGAATTTTTTTCATCTAAAAAGTAATGTTTTAGCGGGACCGATATCCGATTTGTTTTAAAAAGACAATAGATTTCTCGAGTGGTTCTCATTTAGCCACGTCACCAAGTCTACTGTATGTCCGTATGCGGATAGAGCATGCAAAAATTTCCCGTATCGGTGTCCCGTGTCCCTTTCTTCCACTTAAGCAGTAAATGAGAGGTAAGCGGTTGTGGCCTATGAGGGGATGAACGCTGTCGATTAAGCTGGGGTTGGTTGACGAACGGGGACTCACCGAAGAAGATGGTTGAGTCGAACAGAGGTGCCGGAAAGTGGACGGTGGAGAAGAGATATGGAATATACATGGTTGAGGCAAAGCTACAACTAGGAGCAGGGCCGGCCCTCGTTTTTTTGGGCTTAAGACCAAGTCCCCGAATTGAGCATTTTAGTTGAAGTTGTTTTTTTTAAAAACATACTTATTGTTAGATATTTTTTCATAAATAAATATTTTGGTTATCGTTTGCATACGAGTTGCCGTACGAATTAATGTTATCGCAACGAAACGGGGTTCGACCTAATGGAGGGATATCGCAACGAAACGGGGTTCAACGAAACCTAAACCAATGCATGCATCAGTTCATGAAGGTATATGTATTTTCAGATACATGCATTTTCGAACAGATATGTACTTACCCTTTCGTGTAAGGGTTGCATGCTTTCATCCGGTGAACAGTGACAACCCTACCCTTTCGTGCAAGGAGTACCTCCATTCGTTTATGGGGTACTTGCAACCTATAAAAGGCATAAGTATGCAGACGAAAATTCATAAGTTTGACAACATCATCAGAAAAACTTTGAGTGTCATCGGGTTTGATTCAAACAAGTTTGTTTGAATCAAACACCTTCATTGTATCCTTTTCGTTTGATCCATTAGTGACAAATCGTGTGGGACGAAACATCTCTTAAAAGACAACGTTATTAACGTGCCTTGGAGTTTCTAATTCTCTGTCAAATCCTAAGTACTACATTTTTTCCAACACTTATCGCGTTTTTAACATCCGTAAATGCAAAAAATTAATAAAACTTGTTTGTATGTCTATTTTTTTTTTTGGGCCAAAAATTTTTTTATTGGGACCTTTATCGATTGGAGTAAAAAAAAAATTGGACCTTTATCAAAAGAAAAATTAACATATTATATTAGGTTGGATCGGATTAAATCTACACGAATTTTTTTTTTCTTTTAGCGAAACATGTACCGTTGGGCCCTCCGACCCCGTTGGGCTTAAGACCCGGGTCTCGCCGGCCTCACTATAGGGCCGGCCACGATTAGGGAAGAGTTGGCATAACGAGAGAGAGAGAGAAAATCGAGATCGCTCTCGCTACCATAACATAATTAAAAGTGTAGTGTATTTCATTGATTCAACTAAACGGGGAGAGTACAAATATATAGGCCTCGGTAACTTAGCATCCAAGTATATAATAGATAAATAGCAATAATATAAAATATAAGACAAACATTTAAGCTATTTCTAATGTGTCCTCGACAGTGTGTGTGATCAGTTAATAGTTAGCTACTTCACTAAAAGCATTAGGTTCAAGTTTTGGAGCACAAACATACAAAAGATCCAACGTTTAAGCCTTATTGTTCCTTATATCATCATTCAGGCATTAATTTCGTAATTCAATCGCATAATCTAGCTATTAAGAAATTAGCTACGCATAATTGAAACGAAATAAAAAGAAATCGTGAAAGAATTGGAAGAAAACATGATGAAAGGCAGTACAATTAAATTACCCATAAAGTTTGAGCAATTCCCCAATTGGTTTGTCAATCCGTATAGAAGGAATCGTGAAAAGAAAGCAATAATTGTCGTAGTTCTTGCAAGAATTAAAGCTAGAAAATAAATTGAATCTATGTTTCTAAGGGAGAAAATAAGTTTTCTGTTGGGAAGAAAATAAAAATTTGAGTCTCTGGGTGTAAATGTGACCTAAATTGGCTTTTGTAGGGCCAAAATCTGACCCCAGGAAGTGGGAAATCCGGAAAAAAAAAAAACTTGAAATTCTGCAAAGCTGCCGTTGACGCCCGGCGCCCGCCGGCTGGGTCCTGGCCCCCGCTAGGCCTTGTTATTGCTGGGTCCGGCACCCGCCTGCTGCCACGTGTCGTGTCCTGCCATCTCGATCGGCCGCCCGGGCATGCGCCCGGGTCCTACTCGACGCCCACCTAGAAATTCTACCTGCGGCCTCCTTTGTGCTCCCTCTATCGGGCGTGTGCCGGACTACACTGTCCGCCGAATCTCCTCAACGCATGCTTCCGGGCGTGTGCCCGTACCTTGGCGGCGTGCGCCTGGGTCCGCAGTTATGCTTGCTTATTTTGACCTCCACCCGGCGTGCGCCCGGGTCTTCTGTCCCGGTGCCTATTTTCGCTCCGAACTTGATTCTTGTTCCATTTTCGCATACGAACTCCGTTTTGGCCGATTTTTGTATCTTTGTGATCCTAGTCACGCCCTCTATGGCGTCGTACCTGTAATAAACATAGACAACAAAACCAAGTGTGGCACGTGCCAATAAAACGCTCATGATTCACCCAAAAATGAGGATATTTCCAGACGTAAACGCCCTTTCGTCTCGTGATTCAACCCGTAGTGAAATGTGCCTATAAATACCACTAAACTACCCAAAACCACATCGAATAGGCCATAAATAAGAGGCAAAATACGTATAAAATTGTAGCAAAATTGATTCTCATCAAAGACGTACACTCAAATTGCTTGTTAGAAAAAGAATAGTGAATAGAGGGATCTTCGTCGATTGGCCTAATCCGTTGAAATTTTGTATGTGCCATTGTAGGAGAAGTTAATTGTCTCATCGCCGCAATGTTTCGATGCCATCAATTTGTAATCCATAAGTTTTCATCTTTTAGGTTTCTTTGGAATATTAATCGTTTTGGGTTAATCTAAGTTTTGATGATGTAGATTGCTTTAGTAATCGTAGTATTACGTTCTTTAGTCGTAGAGTGTGCGTAGAAGTCGAGAGATCGAAGGATTCACGTGGTTTTGATTTTTGGAATGCTTTTTGTTGCAATCTAGGTATAGGGGTGTTCTTATCGATTTTGGTTTGTTATTGTTTAGTGTTCTATTGTATTTGTTGCAGGATTGAGGTGAGATAATGTTGGGAAATCGTTGTGTGTTCATTTGCATCGTTTTCGCCTTGAAACGAAGGTTGTTCTCGCGAATTTCCGTCAAGCTGGAACGCGCAAGACGGTTTTAGCGCGTGTCAAGCGATCGAAATAGGCGAATGGTTCGGTTCATGGTTAGCGTGTGCCAAGGTGTCTTAGCGTGCGCTAACAATGCAAAGCGGTAACGAGAATAATGTTCGGGTTTAACGCGTGCCAAACGATCGAAATAGGCGGAATGGTTCTATTCATGGTTAGCGTGCGTCAAGGTGGCTTAGCACGCGCCAACGATGCATAGCGAGGTAACAAAATACACGGTTCCGGTTTAGCGTGCGCCGAGATTGCTTAACGGGCGCTAAAGGACGAGCGAAGGCCGAGAAGGATGTTTTTGTTCGGTTATAGCGCACCAAAAGGGTGCTAACGGTTATGGTAATAGCGGGAGTGACCGGTTGGTAAGAAGGACCATCACCGGTGACCGGAATTCCGGCGGTTTGAGCCATTGGCTATGATACCAAGTTGAGAAAAATAAACCAAGAAGATTATCTCATCATCAGCATTAGGTTTTATGGTTACAACATCTATTAAAACCCTACTTAAGTCCAACACATAGAAATGACAGAAATACCCTTGAACATTAAAAATACATAATACTAATATATTACTTATGTCTAACAAGAAAATATAATTAGTGTACCAAAAACGTCGTATTTTAATTACTTCTCAACCAATAGTAATATGAAATGTGGACATGCCGTAGAGTAAGACATGTTGAACTTAGATTTTGGCAAATTTTATGATGGTTCGACCACAGGTATGATTTTGTGGTGCCTAGTCAATAAAATCTAAAATTTATTTGTGCAGACCTCTTTGTAGACAAAAAATCCACTTTTTAAGAAATTCTTATTGGTCAAAAAAGATGACATGATGCCCATTTATTTGATCTTGCACCGTCAAAAAATTACTGGTTTTATTAAGCTTAGACACATCATTTTTTCTTAGAAGGATAGAATTTATAAGATCAAATCCGCCAGACACGGTGACAAAACATCTTCAGGAGGCAATGAGAAAGCCTTAGGACGCAATGAGCCTCAGGAGACCACATCAAGAATCAATAAAGCTTCTCTTGCTAAGAAATTCGTTGGAACTTTTATCTCACGCCTAATGAAGAAAAATTTCATAAATGAAAAACTACAAAGCCTTGCTAGACAATCCTAAGCCAGACAACGCAGAGCAGTGTTATTTTTCATAGCTTGAGTGAGACGCTGAACACAAGCTAAATAGTCGCTTTCACCCACCAAACTAAATCTTTACATGTCATATTTCCATATTTTAAATCTCCAAAGAATGAAAATTATCTGTTAAGGACCTTTTTTAGTTCTTCCACAAAGGACAATTCTTCAAATTAGATGGGTAAAAATTGGTAGAAACTACAACACCCATTCTTATTTACTTGTGTCACTTCAACAATTGAATTTCAATAAAACTCATTTGTGCACAAATACATGATACAAGAGAAGATGAACATATATGGTTCACATAAAGAGTAAAAACACCATTCCATGCATTTACTCAATGAATTTCCCATTTGGCAACAAAAAGTTTTTAAACCATTGAACTGAGGACTTTGGTATCCTAGTAAGGTTGTACTTGAAATCAACATAATAAAGACCAAAACGAACTGTGTATCCCATGTTCCATTCCCAGTTGTCTAGCAACGACCATACAAAATAGCCCCTTATGTCACATGTTAAGGGTGATTTTATACGTTTTATAAGGATATACTTTATATCAATTTCCCCCATATCTGGATGTTTTTCATAGAAATCGAGCTTTATATTGGTTTATTGAGCAAGTGAGGTTTTAAATGGTTTATTCGCAAAATTAGTTGAATTATGCGTTTTATTGTTGATTTCATGTTTATTGGGATATTATTACATTTTGCGATGTTTTTGATGTCATGTAGATGCATATTCTCGACCCAAAGAATGATCAAATGAAGATCAAGTTCGAATTATATGATAGAGAGGAGATAAAGTTGGAATTTGATAAAGGATAGAGAAGGAAGGAAAGGATAAAGATGAAGAAATCAAGTTGTTGATCCAGCTGAACTGGCGTCCAAGTCCCGTCCAGGTTGGACGGGCGTCCATCAAAGTAAACGGGCGTCCAAGGGAGGAAGTTGATTCAGAGAGTTTGGACGCTGAAGTGGACGGGCGTCTGAAGCAAGTCCAAGGCACCTTGGACGGGCGTCCAACAAGACGGACGGGCGTCCTTAAGCCGACATCAGCACAGCCGCCTCAGTTTTCTATAAATACCAGCGCTATTTGCAACCCAATGAGACAGATTATTCAGCCGCCTGAGAAAACCCTAGATCAAGCAGAGTTTGGCTCGGTCGACCGAGCCCTGGTGCTCGGTCGACCGAGGGTTGTTTTTTTTATTTTCTTGCAATATTATTTCGTTTCTGCATTGTGAGGATGGCTGGAAGCTGATCAACCTTGGAGCAGCCATGGGAGATTTTCCAGCAGCGTTTTTATTCTTTCTTTGGATATTTTGTGAGTTTAATTTAAATCTTGTTTCTTTCCTTTGATTATTTGTTATGCAATCGATATCGAGAGATGTATTGCTATTTGATGTTTACCGTATGACGAGAGTCGGTGTAAACCTTAGATCACCATAGGAAAGATGGGATTTTTAACCTTGACATAACGAGAGTTGATAGGTTAGATTTCTAGGTTGCTAGATTGAGAGATCTTACACCTTGTTTTGATAGCGTCAATCTTATAGATCGAGAGATGAGAGATTGATAGACGAATTATCTACGAGAGTAGGAATTCATACTTATGAGAGGTGAACCACATCTTTAATTAGATCATCATAAGATAATCCAGAGAGGAGAATAAGGGTTGCGGGATGATGGATCATGGTTTGTTCGATGTTGATTTGCTTCAGTCATTATCATGATTCGTTAGTTTTATCGTTTTTCTTAGTTGTAGCTTTATTTATTTATGTTTTTCGCAACGATATTTCCTGGCTTTGGACTGACAATCCACTGTCCAGTTTATCTTTTCGTTTTGTTATTTTTAGGTTTTAGTAATAATGGTATCAAATTAAAGAAAATTAATGAACTAGATACCCCGATTCCCTGAGATCGACTCCGGTTGTAGCTACTATACTACGATCCCTATACTTGGGGAATACCGGATTTATAAATTTATTACTTGTTATTTTTCATTAGATAAAATCCGAGACATCACACTTGTGTTCTCTGCAGCAAACCAAATCAAATCAAACAGAGTTTTCTTCTGTAAATTGTTAAATTAATTACAAACCAGTTTAATTGCATTTTAAGAGAAAAAAGCATTTCATTTTTTAGTACCTTATAGCAGCGGATAGGTTTGAATGGTAATCCCGGTGAAATTCTATTCTCTTTGTGTCCTGCAAAGCTTTCTTACGCGAGAAACGAGATAATTCATCCACACCTAAAAGTCCATGGATCGGAATCAAACAATGGGAGTAAATTTTGATCTTTTCTGGAGATTTAGATACACATGTTGATGCATAAATGCTTACCATTTTCTGTGATGTATACCGGTGGATTTCCGTATTTATTTTTTACATACAGAGCCAACTTCTGCATACCCCACGGAACTATCCGTAACCAAGGAGAGGCAGCCTATACAAGTAAGAGAAAAGTTTTTGTTTTTTTGTTAAATAAAAGTAGAACTTACTGTTTCTCCAATTGCTTTTCCAAGCCTATAAACTTTAAGGCAAGCACATAAACATCATTAGTGCCAACATCTGATATTCTTAAGTAAAGGGGATATAGCAAAAAAAAATGCTTACAAGTTGTAATTGCAGCAGAATCAGTGACAGCATGTTGCATCCGAAAATGGGTTCTATCATTTCGCGCGTATAAACTAGTGTAGTGATTTAAGCCTAGGAAGTCCAAGGATCCATTTAAATACCTTGAGATTTCAGGTGTAATCTTTGGTAGTCTGTTAGCTACTAACTTCTGCATTGAAAGAGGGTAATTCCCAAGAAGAAGTGGATCAAGGAATCTGATTCACTTATTGCAAATTAAATAAGATTTATTGATTGATCGATAATTGTAACCATATATATATACATTTAATTTTGAAAGACATAACACACAAGGGATGCATTACCATCCAAGGCAGAAATCTATGGCTCTAGATGCAGCATCAACATCCTCGTCTTTATCGGTAATTGGCTCGTACCACTTACCATCCAAGGCTATTCCTACTATTCCTCCTTGGATTTCCTATAAATCAAAGAACGATTTAAGTTTTTAGAAAAGATGGTAATTAATTCAACGGTTGTGATCGATCCGAAACAATAAGAGAGATAGAAGTATATACCTTGAAGTTCCTATTATAAGCGTGATAAGCAGCAGCATGTGACAAGATAATATTATGAGCAACAACGTATGGCTCAACAGAAGAGTTCCCTTTCTTGCAAAACAAATGTCCCATAATTGAGCACCTCCCCGGAGCTTGAATCCCGTAATCATAACCTTCAATAGCGAAACCTCGAGGCTCATTGAAGGTTATCCAGTTCTTTACTTTATCCCCAAATGCTTTGAAACATGTATAAGCGTAATATTCAAAATCCTTCCTGTAATTACCAACAATAAAGGGGTTTTTACGTATATCATGATATATAATCAGCTTTTTAAAAGTCAATTTTCAACGTGATGTCTGATAGATGTGGTGCTAGTGTGTGTGTGGTATTTACACTATTTGATCACTCAAGAATCCTCCGTACGAATCTTCAAGCGTCTGTGGAAGATCCCAGTGATACAAAGTAGGGTAAGGCTCAACACCTAAAATACATCGAAAACCATATATAATTAATCGTTGGAAAACATTAAATATCAGAATATAGTTATAATTTTGAGATATTTGGGGTTGGTGTTAATTGTATAACCTTTCTCTAGTAAAGCATCAATGAGGTTGTTATAGTACTCTATTCCTTTTGGATTTGGTGAACCTGTTCCGTATGTTGAACACAATGAACATAACTACAAGTTACATGTAGAGATTTTGATGATATTTTATTATGATATGTTTTTAAAATTTAGAAAATACAAGAAAAAAACTTACTCAAAGCCAGAGGACTGGCTTACTTGGGAAAATCCTAGACCAAGATATTGAGAACCTATAGGCATCCACTCCCAAATCCTTCATCAAATCAATATCATTCTGCACTTTGAAAAAAATAGAGAGATTTAGAAAGAAGAATTGTAATTTTCTCACCAAATTTTTCTATATTTTTGTCTTCTTTTGTTCAAAACCCACACCATCACATTCCGACATAAATTATGTATTTCACTTTAATATAAATTTCCATATCAAAAATTAATAGTGAATTATGACATAAATCTTTCAATACTAACGTAATTTTCCTCCGTTTCATGAATTAATATATCAATCTTAAGGTTTGCGATTCAACCTTTAACAATTTGTTCATTTTCATTAGTAATTTACAATAAATGAGAACACTATGAATCACTTTTACACTTATAATGTGAAAGAACTTAGGTGATTAGCTTTAATACAGAAATTAAAGTTATGTGCACAACATTAAAAGATAAAACACTTTGGTTTTTTATTAAATGTACGGCATAACATTGCAATGTGGGAGAAATATCCACCATGTTAGATAAATACTGTGCCAATTAAGCGGTTCCCGGGTTGCTTAATTGGTTGGTGCGTATACGGTGTGCAGCATAATGCGTAGTGCATATAAGCTATAGTGTAACAAACATACTTATTGATGTAGAACTTACTGTTTCTCCAATTGCTTTTCCATGCCTATAAACTTTAGAGCAAGCATATTAACAGCATTAGTGCCAATATCTGATATTCTTAAGTAAAAGGGATGTAGCAAAAAAAAATTTAAATATTTTCTTAAAAGTGGTAATTGCACCAGAATCAGTGACATCGTGTTGCAACCGAAAATGGGTTCTATCATTTCGCACGTATAAACTAGTGTAATGATTAAGCCTAGGAAATCCAAAGATCTATTTAAATACCTTGAAATTTCAGGTGTAATCTTCGGTAGTCTGTTAGCTACTAACTTCTGCATTGAAAGAGGATAATTCCCAAGAAGAAGTGGATCAAGGAACATGATTCACTTATTGCAGATTAAATAATTGTTCTTGATTGATCGATAATAGTATAATTGTATATATACATTAAAATTTGAAAGATATAACGCACAAGGCAAGCATTACCATCCAAGGCAGAAATCTATGGCTCTGGATGCAACATCTACATCCTCAATGTATCAGTAATTGGTTCGTATCACTTACCATCCAGGGCTATTCCTATTATTCCTCCTTGGCTTTCCTATAAATTAAAGAACGATTTAAGTTTTTAGAAAAGATGGTAATTAATTCTGTTAAAAAACACAGACGAGAAACTTGCAGTTTAAGAAAGATTAAGACAGAAGCAATGCAAAAATAAAGTATGGCGGAAATTGATAAAACACAGAAACAAATGGAACACAGTTATTTAACGTGGTTTCCGGCGTAGTGCCGACTACTCCACGGACAGAAAATGAGATATTTTACTATGCACAAAGTTACAAGGATTTTCACACTCTTGTGAAAGACACACACTGCATTGGTTACAACAAATGGTATTTATAGACATAATTCCCTAAACCCTAGCCGCCATAAGATCTTTGTCGGAACTATCATAAATTCCCCAGATGTAGACCCCAGCTCCAGCTGTTATCCACCAGATGAATCTCTGCTCAAAAACTGACTCTCCCAGACTAGTAATCAACTGCTCAGATGTAGAACTCAGATGTACTCAAGAAAACTCAGCTGACAAAACTGAAAGCTAACTTCAGAAGAAACTCAGTTTGCACTTCACTGAACTGAATACCCTTACTGAACTAACCATCATTCTCGTCCTCGTTTCACGATTAGTTCCACCGAGCTTATTCATCGTTTAGAAATCAAGTCACCAAAATTGACAAATCTCATCCTTGACTTGAACTCTCATTCACAAATCAAACGTATTGCATAATCGATGTACTTGTACCAGATGCATTCGTCAATTCCAGGATGTACTTGTACCAGACTTCTCCACACAATCCACTCAAGATGATCTGCCCTCAGCTGAGTATCCAATTTCCTGTTTATAAGCTTTGAATATTCAGCATGTCCAGACACAACTGAAACTTGCTATGCTGAATTGGTTTAGTGAACATATCAGCATGATTATCCTTTGTGTTGATCTTCTTCACTACAACCCTCTTCTCATTTCTCAGAAAATGATACCTCACATCAATATGCTTGGTTCTCTCATGATGAACCTGATCCTTAGCTACACAAATTGCACTCAAATTGTGACAATAAATCTCAGCCTGATCTTGATGTAGCCCCAAATTACTGACTAGACCCTTCAACCAGATACCCTCCTTAGCTGCTTCAGTAAGAGCCATATATTCAGCCTCAGTAGTTGATAAAGCCACTGTGGCCTGAAGAGTTGCTTTCCAGCTGACAACTGAATTCCCCAATGTGAAAACATACCAGTCATTGATTTTCTGCTGTTCACATCACCTGCATAATCAACATCACAGTATCCTATGATCAGTTTATGAGTATCACCTTCATAAATGAGACCAACATCAATTGTACCCCTAAGGTACCTGAATATTCTTTTCACATCTTTCTAGTGTTCCTTTCTAAGTTGAGCCAAAAACCTGCTGACAATACTGACTGCCTGAGCCAGATCAGGCCTAGTGCATGATGTGCAAAGAACTCACTAGCAATAGGACTAGGTCTATCGTAGTAGAGTACTGGCGAGTCAAGGTTAATCCCACAGAGACTCGTAAGAATACAGATTTATCGAGATTGATATTGTCACGACAACGGTCTACGACCAACTATAATATAGACAGAAGTAAGGTTGGTGACAATAAACTAGCAAGATTATGCAAGTTCAAACGGAGCAAACGAGAGTTTCTGAGGTATTAGTCTAATTACGAGTGATTAGTTATTCCCCCATAATATGCAATAGTCATCCCCGTTGGTAAATTTTAATTCATTGTCAGCTATGGGTGCAACTCCAAACCTTATATACTTCCATTTTAAGCACAACGGACAATCTATACGCAACAAACCTCCTTCGTTGGTTGTATTAGCTCATACGAAATAAGTTATAGAGTTGCCGGCTCAAGTCCGAAAACCTCCCTAGGCAGCTATCGACTATGACTAGCACGTTCCTAAGGATCCATCAAGACAATGTCCAAATTAAAACTTCACTAACAGTCCTTCATGATAATTTACGATGACATGAAAATAGTTGATCAGGCTACTAACATGTAAATTAAATCTGTCGATCAACTTAGCTGGCGCCGATTATCATGAACTAGTAATTTACTAAGTATTCTGATCTAACGATATAGATAAATCGCGGATCCGAAGAACGCAATCACTACTTCATGATTTCTTCACCAACGAATCAGATCTATACATACATGGGGTAAAATAAACTAACTACTACATAATTAAACTAAATAGACAATTAAAACATACTAGTCGAATAGAACAACGACAAATCTACATCTTGGAAAAAACAGAAAATCATACCCTCGAAGATGAGTGTAGATCTCCCTCAGATCTCTTCCTAGGCGGGGACTTCATCGTCTCTCTGACCAGAACTCATAAAATAAATGAAATAAGAACAAAGAACTTTTATTCCATAATACTTGTCTTGAAAATTGTACACACTGAATTCTGAGGCGATGCCTCTTATTTATAGCTAAATAAACCGACTTAGAAACACCTAGAACTACCTCTCGTCCAAGAAAACGTGTATCGGAAGATTCTGGATCCTCGGTAAACCGGCGGCAACTCCCGATTAATCGGGGGTATTTTTGTCTTTTTCTTTCTTCCGACTTAACTTGGAAGGTTCTGGAATACCTTAGGCCCAATCATTTCGTTCATTCCACTCCAGAATTATTCACAATTCTCAGCCCAATATCTCGTACCCTGAAAATAATCAAATAACGCACGAAATAATATCGAATAAGGGAAAATAAACGTTAAATGACAAATACTCGACTCATGAACCCGACATATGACATTCAACTCAAATAGTCCATAATTATAGGTCGAAACAACTATTTTTAGCTCATAATAGATAGAATTTTGATGCCATAGGATAGACTATTTTAAGTGTCATCAACAACCCCCCACTAGCCCTTTGCTCGTCCTCGAGCAGAGTATCAAGGCCGAATGTACCTCCATGAGCAATCCCCATCAACTACCATATACTCAATAAATATTTCCGGCAGAACACACATCAAGCGACAATCCATAAGCTCCCCATTAATCATTACTTACCTTGCACCAATGTGTCATATGATAAATCTTTCGTGATAGTGCATTCTTGAAGAGAATCAAGTTGTATTAACCCCACAATCTTAACTTACTTGCGCATACACTCGCTCACCTTGCCTTCAGACATGGTTACACAACATAGTACCTTAATCGGGCCGGGCGAACTTGGGGACCGAGTCTTACTCTTAGGTCCTCGTTTGTTTTTAGTTTTATTTCTTCTTTTCCTTTTTTCATCATTTATTTTCTTTTTCTTTTTCTTTTCTTTCTTTTTTTCTTTTTTTTATGCAATAGCCGTGCGTTTTACGCTCCATCGGCTCCTCACTCTTTTTTTTTTTCTCTCTCTCTCTCTCACAAGTCCGTTTTATTCCGGTTTACCTTTGGTGACATTCAAGTTGCTTCCCTTGTCCTACAACAATTCGTTAAAGTATATAGACAGACAAATAATGATTCCCGGTAAAAACAACTTGTCATCTAATCTCAAACACTTCTCACTCAAATTACGTGCTCAAATAATTGGGTGCAATGATAGAATCGCAATTAATAAGTTACTACTTCATGCAACATAACACATGCTCATTCTTCTATAATAAATTGAATATGCTATAGCTAACTTCAAATCGTTCTTGGGCGTGCAATAGGCAAGCTAAAAACAGTGTTAAAATTTCAAAAATTATTCCTTTTATCGATTACCCAGCTAATACCGCCTACCCCCCCCCCCCCCCCACTTATTATAGTCATTGTCCCCAATGACTAATAATAAAACAGAAAATAGACACAATGGCATGTCTAAGCGTCGTCATATGCATATTGTTGAAACATGACTTGCCCTTCTTTCTCATGCCTCCCTTCATGAAAAAAAATTAATAACATTCTGGAGTCATGACCGAACGGTCTGAATACATAAATTTATTAATGTTTTTTGTAATGTCCCACATAGGAAAAATAGTAGAATGCTCACCCTCATATAAGTGTGAGACATAAAGGTCTCATCAACTCGGGTTAGCCCTTTTAGACCAAGCGAGGACGACGGTCTAAGCAATTGACCGGACCATTTATGACTCATTTAGCACTACAAGGCCCGTGGTGCGGGGGCTTTACGAATGGTATCGAGCCGACTATCGACGGAACTATGCGCTACACCGTACAAGAAGACGGTGTAAAGATGGTCTCTAGTAATTACCTCGGTAGGGACGATCCGGGAATAGTCTTGGCCTTCCTGGCGAGGGCGTCAGTCCCTTATAAAGGGGGGGGGGGGGGGGGGGGTGAGAATGTAATGTTCCATATAGGAAAAATAGTAGAATGCTCACCCCATATAAGTGTGAGACATAATGTTCCTGTCAACTCGGGTTATTCCTTTTAGATCAAGTAAGGACGACGGTCTAAGCAGTTGACCGGACTATTTATTATTCATTTAGCGCTACCAGACCCGGGTTCGTGGGCGTTACATTTTCGAGTCGGTTCGTTACATTACACCTTTCTTTCTCAATTAAGAACAAATTTATTTCCTTTCATTTCATGTCTTTTTAAATGAACATTACTAAATTAATGGGAGAGAAGCATATCATCTCATATCCCTCCGTCTTTCCACTTCAATAAAAATAACAAATATATATATGCACATTACAATATCTTGAAATCAATCTCCTATATTTTATTTCACTGGGTGGTGGGATACAGAAAAAAAATATTGGTAGAATATGTAAAAAAAAGATATATATTGTTTTTTTACGACAATTTCACTGATAAAACGGAAGTGAAACATTGAGTCGTTATTATAAGGTCATTGCATGTTAGATATATTACTTGTCTATATCGTAGGTGTTATTATTGGGTTTTTTATTTTATTTTATTTTTTTTTTTTCTCTTTCTCGATATATATATATAATTTTGTTGCACATCCGTCACGCATATCGATGACAATATCAATTAAACACCTACGATAGAATTTTCAAGGTAATGTTTTGTTGCCCGAAATTATTGTTGTTGTTTTCAGGAATAAAATATTTTATTGGATGAGACCGGATCCCTTTAAGTGAAGAACATCATGTGATTTATAAAGTGATATCACAAATTAAAGTAAGCTTTGTGTCTTACACACCCCTTTTGGATGTGAAGTATTTCGACTCGATTCGAATAAAGTCGAATTAATGTGTTGTTTGGATTGAATTAGGTTTCGCATTGAATAAAGTGAATATAATGTTTGTAAGAAGACAAAAGTAAGAAAGATAAATTTACTTAATTCAAGATATATAAAATGTTTTATTTAAATCAAATTGAATGAAAAGTGAATGGTGTCCGATAGATATTTTATATATTATATTTTATAATGTAATCTGAAGATTCACAGAAGTTCATCACTTGAGATGATTCAAGTTCATATTAGACACCATCACTCTCTTAAAATATTAAACCGTCCAAAGCTTTGTTATTCAAAGACAAAACTAAACGAATTTTAGCAACTATAAATTTTACTACTTTCACCAAGCCAAAGATGTCACAACATATCATTTGAGCATTCATTCATTCACAACATACAGATTAAAGATCGATGATGTCTAAGCATGTTTGTGCTGCTGTTTTGACTTTGCTAGTTTTGTCCAGTAAGCTTAATTATCCTTTCCTCTTAAAATTTATTAATCAATCGTGTACAAATGTGTATAGTACAGTATCGTTTTCTAATATTCATTTAAGTTTTTTATTATGCATGCATTTGGAACAGATGGTTTTGGAGCTGATCCTCATGTGATGGGGAGAAAAGATCAGAAGCCTGTTGAAGATGCTTCCATTGCCTTTAGTAGGAGAGCCAGTCAGGTTGTATGTACTTGGGCGACTCGTTGCGTAATGGAAAACGACATATGCCCTTCGATCGATTGCGGTTGGTGTCATGTGGTTTCGACGGACGGTATAACTCTTTGCTATGGACCGCCAGATGGGAACTGAGCATTGAGAAAAGTTCGATGTTGCTATTTAAAATAAATAAGAGTTGAAAAATACCTTTGAACTTTTTTGTTCTGCTGGCGAAAAGCAAACAGAATATGATGTAGCAACGTCGATCTGCTTTTATTAGTTTTATTATATATATATATATATATATATATATATATATATATATATATATATATATATATATGGGTATTTTTATTTCTTTTTTAACAGCAAAAATATATTATTAAAAAACGCTTATATATCAAGATAATAGATGAGTCAAGAGGAGTTAAAATAGGTGAAACCGATTACACAAGAAACATCACCAAGTCCTCTGATCACTACAAATGAAAGCACAAACAAAGCAAAAAGCTTGCACCTAATTAAAACCTTCCAATTGTTGTATATTGTGGCTAAGGGAACAACAATGTCGAACACAAAACAAAACGCAGAAAATTTGCAGAAACTTTATGACTTGATATGAACGTAGAATCGTGAAACACTTTCCTACAAAAGTTATTTGCCCCGAATCTTATGCCTAGGGTAACACAAATACTTTTGTGAGATAAGACTACGTTTTCCCTTCAATCTTTAGGCACAAAAGATGAAGAATGCTCTTGGAGATAATTTGCAAGTGTTTTATATTTTTGATAGGATCAAGGATGCATACATTTGTTGTGTGTATATTCAACAATCTAAAAAGCCTGTAAAAAGCACTTGGATCCTCTGAAAATTAGTTGTAAGTTCGGATATATAAGTTATAACCCAAGTGGAAAGGTGCCATTTGGTTATAACTACCCAAAGAGATCAAAAGGCACTTAAAGGACCTCTTTTCGGACCACAGGCGGGCGCCTATGGTCATAGGCGGGCGCTGTTAAAAGCCGTAACCCGACCAACTCTCCGAATCACTTTTACACTAGCGAGAAAACCCACGGGCGGGCGCTCGTCACTCGATTCCCCAAAATCTGATTTTTGGTCCTTTAACTGGTTTTCTGGTCCTTTAAGTGATTTTCCGAACTATACTTGCTTATTTTCCATCCGTATACTCATATACACTTGTATAAGCGTGCACTCCGCACCTCCAAACTTATTATTAAGTGTTACGAGTATATCCACCCTTGTACTAAACCCCGATTACCTCAACGGCTTGTGATTATACTTAAATCACCAACATTCCTCCCCCATTTAAGTGTAATCCTTGGTTTAGCAAAACAACACTTGTCATAAAACAAATCAACTCATGCTTCAATGAAAATGTCACGAAGATTGAATTTCCATCTAGTATTATTACACATTTCAAATATTCGAGTATTGGGGTGTGTCTAAGCATTGAACCCCTTTACACGTTTTGAATACATGAAGATAACATACACATGAGTTAATATAACTCCAAAAGCTTATTCTTGACACTAATTAATCAAGCCTTGTGTCCATATCCATTCATGAGCATATAGAAAGCCAACTCTCGAACTTTCTTGAAGCGGCCAAACTTCATACTCATATAGGTGAGCCTTTATATAATCGTGCACCTGCAATAGCACTTTGTCAAAGACTCATTATGAAGAATCCCTTCATCCTTAACTTACAGGTAATAGCACATACCTCGGGATAATATCATGTGCACAAATCTAGATAATAGGCCTTCCACATTGAATTCTGCCTCTAACATTGTATTAGAAGGGAATTGGGTATCCTATCACCAAGATTCAAATGAGTTGTAAACCCATCCCGATTACAGACTTTTGTACCAAGTCTCTAGCCAATCCTTTTGTCAAGTGATCAGCTAAGTTATGTTGAGATCTCACAAACACAACCGAAATCACCCCATGAGTGATCAACTCACGAACCGCGCTATGTCTAACGCCCAAGTGTCGCGACTTGCCATTATACACTTGACTATAAGCTTTAGACAAGGTAGAAGCACTATCACAATGGATAGAAATAGGTGATATTGGTTTTGGCCATAATGGAATTTCATATATCAAATTCCTAAGCCACTCCGCCTCTTTATCGGCTGCTGCTAAGGCAACAAATTCCGACTCCATAGTCGAGCTAGTAATACATGTTTGCTTTTTGGAAGCCCAAGAGATGGCACCTCCTCCAAGCAAGAACACCCAACCACTTGTAGAAGAATGATCCTCTACATTAGATATCCAACTAGCGTCTGAATATCCTTCTATTACTGAAGGATGTCCAACATAAGTTAATCCAATATCCTTGGTTAACTTAAGATACCTTAGTACACGAGTTACCGCACGCCAATGATGAATACTCGGATTACTCGTAAACCTGCTTAGCTTTCCAACCGCATAAGCAATATCCGGACGTGTGCTAGTCATAGCATACATCAAACATCCTATTACCCGAGAATACTCAAGTTGTGATATCGGATTTCCCGTATTCGGCATGAGTTTCTCATTAGGATCCATGGGAGTGTTAGCCGGAGTGGAGTTTTCACAATTGAACTTCTTCAACACTTTCTCAATGTAATGAGATTGTGTCAAAGAGAACCCTTTGTCACTCCTTTTTATCTTGATTCCTAGAATCACATCCGCCTCCCCCATGTCTTTCATAGAAAAGCTTGATGACAAAAATGCTTTGCAAAGGTCAACCTGATCTTGGTTAGTTCCAAAGATCAACATGTCATCAACATATAAGCAAATTATCACACCATTACCGGTATCGTCAAATTTGCTAAATATACACTTGTCTGATTGATTAATCATAAATCCATGGGACAAGATAACTTCATCAAATTTATGATGCCATTGTTTAGGTGCTTGTTTAAGACCATAAAATGATTTAACAAGCTTACAAACCTTATGCTCATTTCCAGTGCAAAACAAAACCTTCCGGTTGTTTCATATAAATTTCTTCTTCCAAATCTCCATTCAAGAATGCCGTCTTAACATCCATTTGATGGATTACCGGATTGTTAATTTCTGGCAATGCAATCAACAATCTTATTGTGGAGATTCTTGCAACTGGTGCATAGGTATCAAAATAATCAATACCTTCTTTTTGCCTAAATCCTTGGATTACTAATCTGGCTTTATATCTGTCGACAGTGCCGTCAACTTTCATCTTTCTTTTAAAGATCCACTTGCAGCCCAAAGGTTTGCAACCACGTGGAAGATCCGAAAGGATCCACGTGTTGTTTCCCATTATGGAATCCATCTCATCATTGACGGCTTCTTTCCACAATGACACGTCTCGAGACTCCATAGCCTCCTTAAACGTCTTAGGATCCTCATCAATATTATAACAATATGAATATTGGAATCCTACTTCATCTCTTGTTCCTTCTACCAAATAAGTTTGATAGTCGGATCCAAAAGATTTTGCTTTCCTAGCCCTTTTGCTTCTACGAAGCTCCAAAGGCTCATCTTGAGAATTAATATCATTATTGTTCTCCACTCCAACATTAATAGGAGTTATATCCTTCGGTCTTTGTATAGACGAAAACCGATTTTCATCAAAGATAGCATCCCTTGATTCAATCACGAATGAAGCGCAATCGAATCATTAGGCTCTATAACATAGAACCTATATGCCTTGGAATGCATAGCATATCCAATGAATATACAATCAATGCCTCTTTCACCCAAGGTTTTAATCTTAGGCATGGTGAGCCTTACAACGACCTACATCCCCAAACTCGTAGATAACTCAAGTTTGGCTTCTTTTTGAACCAAAGTTCATATGGGGTAATAGGATTCCTTTTATTAGGAACTCTATTTAGTAAATAACAAGCCGTTAACATGGCTTCTCCCCAAAATCCCTCACTCAAACCGAGTAAGATAGCATGGAATTAACCATCTCTTTAAGAGTACGGTTTTTCCTTTCCGCTATACCGTTTTGCTGCGGCGTGTAAGGCGCCGTAACCTCATGTATAATCCCACATGACCCGAAAAAGGTTGGATCAAAGTATTCACCACCTCGATCGGTACGCAACTTTTTAATTTTAGAGGTTAATTGCAACTCAACTTCACTTTTATAGATTTTGAATTTATCGATTGCCTCATCTTTAGAATGAAGTAAAAACACATAACAGAACCGAGTGCAATCATCTATAAAAGTCACTACATATCTTTTATTGCCAAAAGACGGTGTAGCACAAAAGTCACATAGATCACTATGGACTAGATCCAAAACTGAAGACGACCTTTAAATATTATGAAAAGGCTGTCTAACAATTTTGTTCAACATACATGTATCACATTTATTTATATTCATATCAAAAGATGGAATCAAATCATGTTTAGACATTAATAACATGCGTTTGTAATGAACATGTCCTAACCGAGCATGCCATAAAACAGAAACATTAATATCATGATTCATACAAACATTATTCACAACATCATGCTGAATGTTAAGCATAAACATACCATTACAAAGATAACCAAATCCTATAAATACACCACACTTACTTAAAATGTATTTGTCAGACTCAAAGACTTGTTTAAAACCATCTTTACTTAACAAACTACCTGAAACTAAGTTTTTCCGGATCCCCGGAACAAATAAAACATGTTTTAAAGTTACAAATTTGCCAGAACTAAAAGGTAAAACAACAGTTCATCTTCCACGGATGGCGGCCTTTGACTCGTTTCCCATAAACAGCATGGATCCATCGTTAACGGTGTTCATAATCTTTAAACCAACGTTGATCCTTGCAGACATGCTTTGTCGCACCCGAGTCAATCCACCAAGCAACATCATCATCCTGCACATAAAATGCCTCAGAAAACAGTGGTACATAATTCATATCCGAATTAAATCCACAAACAATATTCTGACCTTGATGTTAGGAGCACCTTGGTCCTTAGACCCTTGCCCCGAACTGTTGTTTGGCCCTTTCTGATTTTTGCCAAATCGAAAATCAGCCTTAAAATGCCCAACTTTCCCGCAAACCCAACAAGCACCTTTCGGTTTCTTGTTGGCATCTTTGCCGTTGTTTTTAGATGATTGCCCTTTCCTTTTCTTCTGGTTCTTTTGAGAACTTTCCCCGGTTTCCACCATATTAATAGAGGAAGAATCCATTGTCTCCTTACCCTTGGCTTTACCGTTCTCTTGCGCCCTTAGAGATTCCTCTATGCGCAAATGACTACCAAGTTGTACCAGAGACAACTCTTCTTTCTTATGTTTCAAGAAAATGTTTAAAATATTTCCAAGAGGGTGGCAATTTATCAATTATACTAGAAACAGAAATAGACTCATCCATTTCCATTTTATGCTGTGAAAATTGACCCAAAATACGAAGTAATTCATTGTATTGTTCCATTACCGACCTTGAATCCACCATGTTATATTTCATGAAGTTTCCAACCAAGAACTTTTTACTGGATGCATCTTCATCCATGTATTTGGATTCTAAAGAATCCCAAAGTTCTTTGGTAGATTCAACATTTTGATAAATATCGAACAAAGCATCAGACATACCGTTTAGAATGTGGCCTCTACAAATGTAGTCATCATTCTCCCACTTGTTCTTCTTCCTCAACTCTTCCAGGGGACCATCCTCCAACACCTCGGCATAGGTGTACCGAGTACATACACAACCTTCAAGGTTGTTAACAAGAAATGCATCTTTCTCTGCCATCTTCTGAAGTTCACTCCCTCGAACTTTTCCAATTTCCCAAAATTTGCAGTCATCTCCTTGACACTTGACATTGTTAAATAAATAACTTTTGTAGATTGTTGTATATTGTGTCTAAGGGAACAACAATGTCGAACACAAAACAAAACGCAGAAAATTTGCAGAAACTTTATGACTTGATATGAACGTAGCATCGTGAAACACTTTCCTACAAAAGTTATTTGCCCCGAATCTTATGCCTAGGGTAACACAAATACTTTTGTGAGATAAGACTACGTTTTCCCTTCAATCTTTAGGCACAAAAGATGAAGAATGCTCTTGGAGATAATTTGCAAGTGTTTTATATTTTTGATAGGATCAATGATGCATACATTTGTTGTGTGTATATTCAACAATCTAAAAAGCCTGTAAAAAGCACTTGGATCCTCTGAAAATTAGTTGTAAGTTCGGATATATAAGTTATAACCCAAGTGGAAAGGTGCCATTTGGTTATAACTACCCAAAGAGATCAAAAGGCACTTAAAGGACCTCTTTTCGGACCACGGGCGGGCGCCTATGGTCATAGGCGGGCGCCGTTAAAAGCCGAACCCGACCAACTCTCTCGAATCACTTTTACACTAGCGAGAAAACCCCACAGCGGGCGCCCGTCACTCGATTCCCCAAAATCTGATTTTTGGTCCTTTAACCGGTTTTTCGGTCCTTTAAGTGATTTTCCGAACTATACTTGCTTATTTTCCATCCGTATACTCATATACACTTGTATAAGCGTGCACTCCGCACCTCCAAACTTATTATTAAGTGTTACGAGTATATCCACCCTTGTACTAAACCCCGATTACCTCAACGGTTTGTGATTATACTTAAATCACCAACACCAATTGGGTATTCCTTCTACTTCACCCCAATCTAAGGATATATATTTTCACATATATGACAATAATCCAAGAGAATCTTGAGTCTCTTCCTGTAACACCCCGTTCCCGGACACCGAGTCCTTATCAGGAAAGAGTGCTCGGCATAGATATTATCAAATAAATTCAATAATATATGTAAGTCTTACGTCATACATCAGAACTAAAACGACGCGCTAGAGAAAACGACTCGGGAAACAGAAGATCTAACACACGGTTTTCAATGCTGCGAAAACTAAATCCAATAAAGAAAACTAAATCATCCAACATTCAAATCCAAAAGAACTCAAACGGTACTAATCCAAAAGAAAGACAACATTGTTTGAACATTGATTCAAAGACTTTATTGAAAGAAACAAAAACTAAAAGAAATTAAATTTTCAAGAGCTCCACCTCACATGTCATCGTCGAAGAACTCATCATCATTAACAACCTGTTCATCTTCTTTGGCGAAAGGGAAAGACAAACATAAAGTAACGGGGTAAGTACATAAGTACTTAGTAACGCGTAGAAGATCGTGCAACGTCGGTCTCACAAAGAAATAAAAGCAACGCCGTCTTTTATTAGTTCATTCCGTTATTAACCTTGGCTAACTATCATATTATGTTCATAGCATAACATGAGGTTCCAAAGTTATCTAACTTGGCTCAAGTTTGTTACATCATGAATAATGAGGGCACTACGCCTAGTGATAGGATGTACTAGAAAATCGGGTGCAACCTACTTAGAGACACGCTCTACAGTAGCCCCGGGAATATCTCGAGTCCCGATAGTGTGATGACCGGCAAAGTGCACCGACGCTTTATCTAGCCAATCGATTGACCGGCGTGGGTACAATCTACTTTGTCTAGTCGAGGACACATCGCGATATTGTGCTATGCCTTACCAAGCATTGCATGATATTTAAGATTATTAATCTAACACATACGTTTGATTAGATGTTTAACTAGCCACCTAAGTTGATTCACATAAAAGGCTCACCTATCAGTCTACTCCCTCTTCTTAAGACCACTAGACTCTAACAAAACCTAGCACATACACAGACATCGATAAACCCTAGCTTATCGAAGCACAAGGCAAATCCCAAGCTTTCGACGGTCCCACACTTCATCTCTTTTAGGGAATCCATATGGTGCCGGAACTAAACGCATCAAAATCTAGATCAAGGGTTTGTCACATAATGTTAAGCAGTAAGGACATGGTTATAAAGCCTGAAACCAAGCTGACACGATAAAACAGTAAAGAAACGGAATAAACAGGTCAAACGCACGTTTGACACCCTGTAAACGCACGTTTGACACCCTGTAAATGCACGCTTGCCTCAAACGAACGTTTACTACTCCCCAAAAGCTCGTTCGTGAAAAGTAGCCAGATCATGTATCAAATGTCAAACACTCAAACGCTCGTCCATAAACCCCCAAACGCTCATTTGAGTTGAAACGATCGCAAACGCCCGTTTGCCCTTGTGCAAACGCTCGTTTGCCTGGGTTTTTCCCATAAATCTGCAGCCTGTCAAAATACGATTTCCAACCCAATTCCACCCTAAACTCCAACTTAAACAGAACATAAACAACGAAAATAAACATACAAATGCTCTATAACTCTACAACACCTTAATCATACGATAAGAACATCACGTTACCTTAAATTGCGAGCTACTACGATCCACGCTACCAAAACCTTGAAAAGGTTAAACTTTAGAACTCCGAACCTACAACGATTCGAACCAAAACTGATCACTACAAAAATTACTCAGAAAAACTCAACCTTAACAATGGTGATTAAACCCTAATCACCAAGAACGAGGAGGGACAAAACTTACGAAAACCGTTTTGCAAAACTTCGGTATCAAAAGCTTCCTCGCCTTGAGATTATCGTTTTTCCCTTGAAGAGTCTATGGAAACGATCAACGGATTAGCCTCGAGGTTGAGAATTACCGTGCCCTAGATCTTGAATACTCAGAGCGTTTTCTCGCCCTTTTATTTTTCTGATGATGCGTGTATTATGATGATGTGCCGCCTATTGGGATAAAAATATCCCTTTTATACTCCGTAATTAAAATCATCATGAAACCATTTAATTTAATCCAGTTAAATCCTTTTTATTTTCTTTTCCCTTTTCTTTTAATCCTTTAAAAACAAAAACATAATATTCAGATTTTTCATGAAAATACAAGGATGCCCTTTTAGAAAAATCGAGATATTACAATTCTGCTGAAGTATTTTTTTTTTTTTTGAGTTAAATATGATATTATTTCTCTTCTTCCCCAAGTTCCAACAAGTAATTTTTCTAACAAAGCATCCCGCATTTTGGTATGGCTTTTTTTTTTTAGGCTTTGATTAAATAAGTTTATCTCAAACTTTTTTTATTTAGATAACTACAACTTTTTTAACCTTCCAAAGCTTCATTTAGGGAAATAAAACAATCTCTTTACACCCATAATACCCCATCCTTCCTCTTCCCTTTCTCTTTTTTTCATTCTTTTTTATTTATGACATCATCATCTAATTTTTGATATCCGACAATTTTCCTCTTCAAAACTGAACGACCACTCAAATCAAAAAAAGGAAGAAGAAAAAAAAAACTGCTAAACTGAACGCCATTATTGAAAAATAATAAGATGATACTTTATTATTGAGTTAAGTGAATTTACAAGAATACAAGTACAATATATATATGCAGCATACGTGCATGGTCTAAGGTAAAAGGTCGCTAATCAAAGATACTTAATTGTCTATAATAAAGGAAAGAATATTTGCCTACTATCAAGGGATGTATATCACGGTACAATACAAGAGAATATTTACAAAATCAAATGTGAAACATGTGCACTAAATGAGTGATCAAATATCCGATTCTGATTTTGTTCCTTTAACACTCCCCTCAAGTTGGAGTGTATGTTGAGGACACCCAACTTGCCAAGTAAATACTCAAAATGTGACGTGCTTAGCGGCTTGGTAAATAAATCAATTTGGCCTGGTGCATGGTTCGAACATGACGCGTCTTGATTATACCTTCTTGAACCTTTTCTCGTACCAAATGACAATCTATCTCAATATGTTTCGTTCTTTCATGAAAAACTCGGATTTGATGCTATATGTAGTGCGGCTTGGTTGTCACGGAATAAATTTACCGCTTGTTCATGCTTGACTTGCAAGTCCTTCAGAATGGTTTTAATCCAAGTAATCTCACAACAAGTACTTGCCATCGACCTATATTCTGCTTCTGCACTAGAACGTGACACTGTTGTTTGTTTCTTTGTCCTCCACGATATCGGTGCTCTACCAAGTAATATACAGTAACCTGTTACGGACCGTCTAGTGTCCTTGCAACGTGCCCAATCGGCATCGCAAAAGGCATTCAGTTGTTCATTTCCTTTAGACGGTAAAAAAATGCCCTGTCCCGGTGTTCTCTTAATGTATCGCAATACAACGTGGGCTGCGTCTAAATGTGGTTGTCGTGGTTTGTCCATGAATTGACTCAACATGTTCACAACATATGTAAGATCCGGCCTAGTGACAGTTAGATAAATTAATCTCCCGATCAACCGTCTATAAACCGAAGCATCTTCTAATAGAGCTCCATCTGATAGTGTTAAGGAAATATTTTGCTCCACAGGAAACTTAGAGGGTTTGGACCCCAGAAAGCCAGCGTCTTCAAGAATTTCTAATGCATATTTGCGCTGGGAGAGATTTATCCCTTCACGAGTTCGCGCAACTTCTATCCCAAGGAAATATTTTAGCTTCCCCAAGTCCTTTAGCTTGAACTGTTGTGCTAGAGTGGACTTTGTATTTTCAATATCTTGCAAATCATTGCCTGCCAATATGACATCATCAACGTACACAAGAATAGCTAGGAATTTTCCTTGTTGATTTCGACAAAATAAAGAGTAATCGGATAGAGATTGTTGAAATCCTGCCATTTTAAGCGCATTTGATAATTTGATAAACCATTTCCTAGATGCTTGTTTGAGGCCATATATTGACTTATGAAGCTTGCAAACACGGGTCTCCCCCTTTCGGCCGAAACCAGGTGGTAAGGACATGAAAACCTCTTCTTCAAGATCACCGTGTAAGAAGGCATTATTGACGTCAAGTTGGTGGAGGTGCCATCCACGCAAAGACGCTACAGCTAATAAGGTGCGAACGGTGACCATCTTTGCAACCGGCGCAAAAGTTTCTTTATAATCAATCCCTTCAACTTGATCGAAACCTTTTGCAACCAAACGAGCTTTGTAACGTTCGATGGTGCCATCAGCTTTGAGTTTAATTTTGTAAACCCATTTACACCCGATGGGTTTTTTGTTGGGAGGTAACTCAATCAAACTCCATGTGCCATTTTCCTGTAAAGCATTGATTTCGTTTCGCATAGCAAAACGCCAATTTGGGTCTTTGACAGCCTGAGAATAACTCAAGGGTTCTTTATGAAGGGTGAGATTAATGGTGTATAATTTGTGTGGTGCGGAAAGTGTATTATAAGATAAATAATGATGAAGTGAGTGTGGGTTACCTGTTACATGATTCGCAGAAGACGACGGACCCGGGCGCGAAGGGAGGGCCGCATCAAGATGGAAGTCCTGCAAATATTGGGGAGGTCGAATGGTGCGTGTACTTCGGCGAGGCGGTGAGTGGTGTGGTGATGGTGGAGAGTTTTGTGCATGGGTTGGTGATGGAAGAGAGGTTTCTTCATGAATTGGTGGGGATCTTTCATGGGTATTACTGGAGGACTGTGGATCAATAGTTTGGTTTTGAGTAGTGGGTTCGGGAGGGGTGCCTTGCATGATGCATGGGAAAGTTGGTGAATCATCAATGTAGGTATTTGGGTAACTAGGTATATTCGGCCGAGAATGATGCTGGTTTGTTGTAGTGACAAGGTCTTCATAAGGAAAAATGTTTTCGAAGAAAGACACATCTCGGGAAATAAAGGTTTTTTTTTCTCAATATCATAAATACGATAGCCCTTTTGACCATAAGGATACCCAAGAAAGATACATTTTGATGATCGTGGATCAAATTTTGTCGGGTTTTGGTTATGAGTGGAGGCGAAGCATAGACAACCAAAGACCTTCAGATGGGAAAAGGTCGGTGGTCTGTGAAATAATAACTCGTATGGGGTTTTTCCATGTAAGAGTCGTGTTGGTGTTCTATTAATGAGGTATGCGGCACCGAGTATGGCATCTCCCCAAAAACATTTTGGAAGTTTGGCTTGGAAAAGAAGTGCTCGAGCCGTGTTTAGCAAATGTCTATGTTTGCGTTCGGCTACTCCATTTTGTTGTGGTGTCCCCGTGCAACTAGTTTGATGAACTATACCCTTTTGTGCGTAAAATTCATCAAGCTTAAATTCGAGACCATTATCACTACGAATCACTTTAACTTTGGTATTGAATTGATTTTCAACCATGTGAATGAATTTGATCAACAAATTTTGGGTGTCAGATTTATGTTTCGTGAGATAGATCCAGGTGCAACGTGTGTAATCATCAACAATGGTAAGGAAATATTGTGCACCCGTAAGGGTTGGAACTCTATAACCACCCCAAATATCTGTATGAATCAAATCAAAACACGCATTGCTGGAAATGGAACTAGTTGAAAAAGGAAGTCTTGTTTGTTTAGCCAGCGGACATATCAAGCAATTATCACAAACTTTATTTCTAATATTTGGGATATTAAAAAAAGACATAACTTTTGATGAAGGATGCCCAAGACGTTGGTGCCAAATAGAAGGATCGGAAACGCGGACTTGATTGCAAACAGAGTCTTTGGTTCCATTGAAATGGTAGAGGCCCCCCCTTTCAACTCCCGTCCCAATCGTCTTCCCCGAACGTAGGTCCTGAATGAAGCAAGAATTGTGTAAGAAAACAGTTATATAAGAGGGTTGCGTGGTCAATTTACTTATGGATATTAGATTGAGTTGTAAAAAAGGTACACATAGGACATCATCAAGCACAAGTTCCGGTGATAAATGAACTTTTCCAATATGAGTTACTTGTGTGAGGGAGCCGTTTGGTAGTTCTACGGTTCGGTTTGTGACGGGTTTTGAAGATGAAAACAGTTTAGGACTACAAATCATATGATCAAGTGCATCCACCGTCCAAGATCCAAGTTTGCGTTTTGTTATTCGAATTAATCAAAAAAACCTTACCAGTCAATTCATCATGGTTTGAAGAAGTTACTTGATTAGCATAGGAGGTTTTTGATTTTATCATCTCCAATAATTGTTTGCATTCCTCGGTTGTGAACGGCATGTTTTCCATCGCCTTTGAAGCCGCATGGTTTCCCTTAACATTTCCGGCGTCCGCCTCAACAAAGCCCTTCTTTTTCGCAATAATCAATCGAATGGCCTTTCCATCCACAAAACCGCATTTCGTATGTGCTCTACAATTTCTTGTAGTATGATTCGTCCGATTACACTTTGAACATTTTTGCTCCTCACCCGCATCATGCCCGGAATTTTTTATCGCGAATGCCCCACTTTCAACATTTGTGTTTGCCTTTCCAACCGTGACTTCACTTGTTTCTCATGCCTTAAGACCAAAGAGTAGGCCTTATTGACGGAAGGAAGCGGTTCTAGTAAGAGAGTATTGCTCCGGACTCCGGCATAAGATTCATTTAGTCCCATGAGGAATTTCATGGTTTTTTGTGTTTCTAGATAGGTAGTAACTTCCTTAAAGGCACCACAAGTACAAGATGGAAAGGCACATAATGCCTCTCTTTCGTCCCATAATGCCTTCAATTTTGTGAAATAGGAACCCACGTACAACTCTCCTTGCGTACACCCATGGATTTGATTTTCAATGTTGAACAAGTTGAACCATGTTGACATGAGAGAAGCGCTCTTGTAATTCTAGCCAAATTTGCCTCGCACTTTTGCAACGAACAACACTTCCTCGCTATTTCTTGCGACATGGATCCAAGGAGCCAAGTCTTCACTAAATTATTGCAACGGTTCCATTGTGTGTACTCCTCCGTTTTTTTTTGGTCCGGTTCGATGATTGTCCCATCGATGAGGCCAACTTTGTTTTTCACGGTCAATGCCATAGTCATGGATTGTCTCCATGCGCTATAGTTGTTTTCCATCAATGATTGTGGCACTAGTATTGCACCGGGTTGATCCGAATGATGGATGTAAAGTGGGTGATTTGGATTTTCCCGGCTTTCGGGGTTGTGCTTTTCTCACCATAGAAGTCGACCGGAACTAAAAGTTAAAGAAGGAAGAAAGCAACCTAATGCTCGATACCATGAAAAATAATAAGATGATACTTTATTATTGAGTTAAGTGAATTTACAAGAATACAAGTACAATATATATATGCAAAAGCATACGTGCATGGTCTAAGGTAAAAGGCTGCTAATCAGCATACTTAATTGTCTATAATAAAGGAAAGAATATTTGCCTACTATCAAGGGATGTATATCACGGTACAATACAAGAGAATATTTACAAAATCAAATGTGAAACATGTGCACTAAATGAGTGATCAAATATCCGATTCTGATTTTGTTCCTTTAACAATTATACTGAATGAAGAAAATAAAATAAAAAAATAAAACAACAACAGCACATGAACATGGATGCTTTATATAGCCAAAAAGTATAAATAATTAAAATAAATAAATAAATATACGAACCAACAACACACATGAACCGATCCGAGGCCAGTCGGTTCAGTTTCGGTAAATAATATAGAGAAACCGAAAATTACGGTTCGGTTACAATTCATGCTGCAAATTATCCGTAACCGAAACGAATTAAAACCGAACAGTTAACCTAACCGAAATTGTACCGAACAAAAAACCGTAACCGAAACGTTCATATCCAACATGTATAATTAGTTTTTATAACCAAAATATTATTTTTTTATAAAATTGTTCATAACCAAACCGTTTATAACCGAATCGTTCATGACCAAATAGAATTGTTAAAAATTATTTTGGTTTTTGGTTAACCGAACCGAACCAAACCATATATTTCGGTTCGGTACGATTCGGTTCCTAAAGCAAACGGTTCGGTTTCGATTTCAGATATTTACTAACCAAAATTTTCGGTTCAGTTACGGCCATTAACCGTACCGAACCGAACCGAACCGAACTGTGTACACCCCTACACATAACATATCAGTTACAAGAAATGGGAGGAATCTGACGAAATGGGGCGGGGAAGAGGTAGTGCTGTAAACGAGCCTAGCTGAACTGAGTATCGGTTGTTCAATCTCGTGTTCATTTAGATCACGAGTTGTTCATGCTCGTGTTGTCGTGTTCGAGTTTGGCTTACTACATGTGCTTTTGTCTTCCAGCTCAAGCTCAGCTCGTTATGGTATCAATAATCAAGTCAAATGAATAATTAATCATTAAATTTAATTAATCTATTCTCATTTTTGGATATACCGTGTCATGACAATTATAAGTGAATGAACGTTAAAGTTGATGTTCGAACAATAGTTTCACATTTATTTATGTTGATTATGGCATTTGATGATAATTATGAAAATGCGAATTGCGACTTCTGAAGTGTAAGTTTAGTTAGAACTCTTTTTTATAGATTTTCATAACTCTAATGCTACGAATGCCTTTTTAAAAGCAAACAAACCCTTTATTTGGCCTTAAAGGAAAATGAAAAGAAAAGTTTAATTTCAGAATACAAAAACATTATTATAAAGAGACGAAGGGTTTTACGTTTGAACATTCAAATTGATGTTCATTTAAATATATCATAATATTTGATGATAGTTATAGGTGATTGGACATCATATTTGACGTTGGAACATCGATATGGTGTTTATTTGAGTTTTTTTTTTTGAGAACTTATTTGAGTTTATTATGGCATTGATCATCAATTTGATGCTAATTATGTTTATTATAGTGTTTCATGATAACTATAAGTGTTTGAATATCAATATGATGTCTGTTTAATTTAATTATAGTGTTCAACGACAAATGTTATTGATTAACATCAACATGATGTTTATTCGGTGCTTTAATGAATGTATATAATTGAACATTCAATTTGATGTTCATTTAACTTTATTATAGTGGTTGTTGATGATTACAAGTGACTGGACATTATATGTGATGTTTGAACGTCGATGTACTGTTTATTTGAGTTGATTATGGTATGGACCGTCAATCTAATGATAATTATATTTATTGTAGTGTTTGAAGATGACTATAAGAATATCAATATGATGTTTATTTAATGTAATTAAAGTGTTCAATGATAATTATTATGGAAAATTAGGGATATGGACACAATCTGAAATATTTTTAAGTAACAGGACAACTACATATTTTTTATAGGGAGAAGGACAACTGCATAATTTTTATAGCGAGAAGGACAAACAGTGAATCCCGAAAATCAGTGAATCTCCCTAGTGAATCCTGAAATCAGTGAATTTCGATAGTGAATTTCGACAGTGAATCCCGAAAATTAGTGAATTTCGACGATGAAATTTGAAAAATAGTGAATTTCGACAGTGAATTTCGTCGGTGAATTTAAACGTTGAATTTCGAACACAAGTGAATTTCGACGGTGAATAAATAGTTTTGTCCTTTATGCAAAAGTTTCAAAAAACTGTCCTTCTACTCAATTGATGAAATATTTCTGTCCTTCTCCCTCATTCCCCCTAATTATTATTTATTAACATCAATATGCTGTTCATTTGAGTTAATCTATGGTGCTTAATGATTATTATATGACATTGAACATCAATTTGATGTTTGTTTAAGTTTATTGTGGTTTTTAATAACAATTATGAGTGTTTAAAGATCAAAGTGACCTTTGAACAACGATTCGATGTATAAATAAGTTCAGTGAAATGTTTTATAACATGTTGAACATTAAATTAATATTTTGGCTAAAAAACTTTAAATTAATATTTATTTGAGTTTAATGTAGTATTTAACAATAATTATAACTGGTTGAATAGCAATATGATATTCATTCCAGTTAAGTACGATGTTTGATGATGATTATAAGTGATTGTATATCATTTTGATATTTATTTAATTTTATCATAGTATTTAATATTTGATTATAAGGGAATGAATATCAAGCGGATGCTCATCAAGTTGAATATAGCGTTTACTATTGATTTTATGTATGATGTTTATTTGACTTAATTATAGTCTTTGGCCGTTGAAATTATAGTGTTTGATGATCTTCTAAATAATTAAATGTGTTTAAAGTTGCTAATGTGAAAAATTAGTTGAAATAGCCCTAAACAAAATGGTTGAAATTCCTCTCAAACAAATTGTTGAAATTAATTAGCCCCATTGTTAATTTTTCAAAAAAAAAGTATTCTAAATTAATATTTTTGTTTACGATATATCACTTCAACAGTCCAGGTGTATAAATATTTAAATTACTTATTCTTATATCAATAGCCATGTGGCGTTACGGTAAACTTTGTTGATTTATAATAGTTGGGAGTTGGGTTCAATACTCTTTAGCTATAGCATTTTTTAAAAAGGGAAAAAGTAGTAAACAGAGAAAAAAAAGAAAAACGAATATATATATATATATATATATATATATCTCGGAACAAAAAACTTTTTGGAGGTTAAATTTGTCTTTGACAATTTTTTCAAATTTTTTATTTTTTTATAAATGTTGAAGCTTATTTGGGTAAAAAAAAAGTTTGATAATGATTTATATAAATCATAATCCCTTTTCCTTCTTTTTTTGTTTCAAAACCAACGGGGTGTGAAGAAGAAAAGTGTAACGTCCCAGAACTTAGGTCGGGCGGCGTTAAATTAGCCATAAATGATCCGCTCAACTACTTAGACCGTCGTCCTCACTTGGTCTAAAAGAATTAACCTGAGTTGACAAAACTTTTATTTACTACACTTATATGGGAGTGTGAATTCTACTACTATACCGATGTGAGATTTTACATCCCCTTAGAAGGGACTGACGTCTTCGCCAGGAGCCCAGGACTTGTCCTAGTTTCGTCCCTATCAGAGGAGTCGAGAGGTGACCCCCACCATCTCTCACGGTGTGGCACTTAGGTACGTCTGATAGTCGGCTCTAAATACCAATTTGTAGAGGCCTCAAGTTTTCAAAAAGGGTAAAGTAGTAAATTGGGTATATTTATTTATTTCCTATTTTATTATTTATCCTAATCATAATTAAAGAAAAGGATTAACGGTATTTAAGGAAAATAAAACCCCATAATCCTCTTCATTAGTCGACGGTTTATCAGAAAATGGAAGACTGATGGCCAAAACAATGACGTCCAACTTTAACCGGCAGAGTATTGGGTTGGAAGCACCACAGTGGCGAGCAAGGTCGTATCACACGAGAAATCAGTCAAGTATCACAATCACGCTCTATTTAGTTTAGGTTCACAAACAGGGTGGAATTAACTACAACTAAGCTAATAAAAATAATAACTTTAGAATGAATGATAAATAAAATAGCTAAACTATGGTTAGGAACGCTACTCTTAAAACCTTTGCTGAATCACTAGGGACGAGCCTGTTAGGAAACCTACAGTGAGATCGCAACGAAATTTAAAATTTATTTCCTTTTTAACCAAGATCGACTCCGTTTAAGCAACAAGCATAAGAGAAGAAGACGTAGAAAATACCTTGGATGATCTAAAATAGATCGTCGCTTTGTCTACGGTTGTAGTTTCTGCACGAAGCCGCTCTAGTGTTCGGCCTCTACCGTTGATCCGCACGAACAACCCGCCGGAATCCACCATTGGATTGCTACCGGAAAAACTCAGCTGCTAAGCCGCCTTTTTCTTTCTCCCAAAACTCTCTCTTTAGAATCTCTCTTAATTTTCTAGTAGAAAATAAGACTTGCAATTGTGATACAAAAGAGCTTGACACCCACACTATATTTATAGTGTAAGTGGCGCCCTAATGTAGTCTCAAACCTATTGGGAGAAGCTTCCTATTGGACAGAGGAGAAAGAAAACCAATTCCCAATAAAATAAGGAAAATATATTTTCTAGATTTATCTCATTAAATACTCAATATCTTATATTAAATATTTCCAAGATATATATTGTCAATATCTAATATTGAATATATCTTTAATGTATTACCATAAATCAGTTTACACATGTGTGCAAATCTATACACATTAATATCTAATATTAATGTATGATAATACTATTAATTAAATTTCACAATCCAAGTGTATCTTAATACACTCAAACTTGCGCCCCAAATAGCCTATGGTTGGCATCCGGAATGCTCTTAATTAATTAATATAATACTATGATTAATTAACTCGCAAAATACATGTATATCATATGTACATATATATTTCGACATATACATAAAATATGTATATTTAATTTCAACATAATTAATATCTTGTATTGTATTTATTCATAATAAATAAACACCACCATATTAGTCTATCACTACACCATTTTATAGTCGAGATAAACTTCCTTATTTGGTTATTGCTATAACCGCATTTTAATCCGGCTAGATGTTCTTATGTGTGTCACTCGATAGACTTCCGAATATGTTGGCCATAGGCACAAAAAGCATTTTACTAAAATACCCTTCACACCTAACGATCACGAAATAGCATCTAGCAACACAATGTGACCCCCAATCATCGAAAGAGTCAAAGGAAATGACTACTACCTTTCATGTGAAACGGTTACCGTGTAACTAGGATCATATCGCTCTTATAATATCCATACGGTCGTACGTCGAGTGTCAATACATCAACGACCATATCTTATAATCTAGATATCATGCTCTCTTGAAGTAACTCATTTACTTCCACTTTGCAAAGATTCACGAGATCTAGACATTTCTTAAAAGAAGGCTCTTTCGGATATTTACTCTTATTCATAGGATACGCGATTTCCGGACGAACAACATGAATCCTACGCATGCTTCGCATCACACCTAATCACCGCCGCATGATCGCCCCATGGCTAGGGGAAACCTCAATAGTGCCAAAGCATGACAATCCACACCGTGATGTCATGAAGACTCCGGTCTCATGATAATTACACAACCTCCACATAGTGCGACACTTAATAAAGTAAGTGGGTCAGTCTAACGTACGCATTCTCCAATACACGTTCATGTACAGTCCAAGTGTCCCTACACTTTGATAGACGAGATTTATCCCTATCTTCAAAAAGATAGAAAACATATAATCCGTGCTAGTCTAATCGCACTACTAATGTCCCATTTAATAGCACATGCGACTAGAGACATTTAAATATCAAACCTGTTAAAGTGAGTCGAGATCTCATCAACCATAATCACTATTATGATTTCTCTTTCACATTTTGACACTTGGGACGTTACCATATACACAATATCATAATTGGTTCGTTAAACGAACAAATATATAGTAATGAAAAGTCATTTGATATATGTATAAACATAAAGAAATAGTAGAAATGATCCGACCCGGTCGGATCCGGTCCAACCCGATACTATTTCAGCAGAGCCTTAACCGACCAATCAACCAATAGTTTTCAATGAGTATGTTTGTGGGTGTAATCAACTAAATTGGTTCCTAGGGGCTAATACCACATCATAGGTACCATATACTCGGTTCAACAGTCCTTTATTTGGGATTTAATTGACCTAATATGATTAAGAACTATAAGATGCTCCGTATCCTTCGAGCTCACGGCTTAACTAGATGAACCTTACCTAGGAACATGCTATGAATAACTCGACTAGTTCGTGCATAGTAATTCTAAAACCCCATATCGCACACTCCCTCACACAATACATTTATAGAGTTTGTGTGTAACATAATTAAAAAGTGTAGAGTATTTCATTGATTCAACTGAACGGGGAGAGCACAAATATATAGGTCTCGGTAACTTAGCCTCCAAGTATATAATAGATAAATAGCAATAATATAAAATATAAGATAAACATTTAAGCTATTTCTAGTGTATCCTCGACATGCCCCCGCAATCCCGTAGGAAGTGGCTGAACACGGAGATTGGATTTTAAACTGACAAAACGAGGCTGAGCCAATGGTTTGGTGGGGACATCGGCTAACTGATCCTTAGGGGAGATAAAAGATATGCCAAGCTTGCGAGCAAAGCAACTAATTCGTAAACATGGTGGAAGTCGATCTCTATGTGCTTCGTGCGGGCATGAAACACCTAATTATGAGCAAGGTAAGTGGCCCCAATATTATTACGCCAAAAAGTAGGCAAGGAAGACAACGGAACCTGCATCTCACGAAGAAGACTGCAAAGCCACTGGAGTTCGACAGCAGTGTTAGAAAGAGTCTTATACTCGGCCTCAGTGCTACTCTTTAAAACCGTCAAGTGTTGCTTACTACGCCAACTAATAAGATTATCACCAAGGAAGACACAATATGCCCCAATAGAACGGCGATTATCGGTGTCAGTAGTCCAATCAGAGTCAGAAGAAGCCCGACGCGAAATAGGGGACCGGCGAGAGAAGAAGAGACCATCGGAGATAGTGTGCTTAAGATACCGAAGAATACGCTTAACTGCAACTCAATGAGCATCGGTAGGTGAATGCATATAATTACTAACCTTGTGGACCGCGAAGGCAATATCAGGCCGGGTGAAACTGAATAATGTAGACCGCCAACAATAGTGCGGTAAAACGACGGATCGGCGTAGGGAGGACCGTCGTCAAGTGTAAGTCGGGTAGAGACCGACATAGGTGTCTGATAAGGCTTGGCCTTGTCCAGAGAGGCACGCTGCAGAAGCTGAAAGATATACTTGCGCTGAGTGAGAAATAGCCCATCGGAGGTAGGAAGCACCTCAATGCCAAGAAAATAGGACGAGAGAACCAAGGTTCTTAACCGGAGAGTGCCAACCAAGATAAGAGATAACTCGCTCAACAAGAGAAGATGACGAACCGGTAATAATAATAGAGAGATTGAGGGAAAATGATAAAAAAAAATTACAAAATGAATAAATAGGACACACTCCTTTTTTTAGTTGCAAAAAGGACAAAAAAATTCAGACGGACAAAAATACCCCTTTATAGAAGGGACGCGCGCATATGCATATCTTCGGTAGTTCCACTGCTTCAGGACCTTCAGGATTGTGTTTTTTTTCTTTTCAAATATCCGTAACTTTTGATTTACAACTCTGATCATCGAAACTTTTTCACCAAAATTCATATTTTTTTGCTCTTTAATTTGAGCCCAAATATGATACCCTTTCGATGAAAATTTTGAAAGCCGAAAAAATATTTGTATTAACCGGAGCGTTTTTCTTATAAACGACCGTAACTTTTGATTTAGAACACCGATCATCAAAATTGTTTCACCAAAGTTCATTTTTTTTTTATCTTCATTTTGAGACCTCATTTGATACCATTTCGACGTAGTATTTGAAAGCCGAATTTAATTGCAGCATTTACACTAACACAGTATCAGTAAACAATATCAGTATCAATATCAGGCTAATTTAAGGCTTAATTCAAGTGACTACTTCAAGGCACACATATCTGGCTCATATAAGGCTCATTTAAGGCTTAATTCAAGGGACACAATATCATATCTGGCGCATATAAGGCTCATATAAGGCATACAATATCACTAACAGTATCATTTGCACTATTTAATTGTATAGACCAAAAGAAATGTCACAATGACAATTGCCAAACCTATAGTGAAACCTGGACTAGTCCATAACCTGAAAATGAGAGACTGATTGGTAAGATAAAGAAAAAACTTGTTTTTTTGAATAGAATATCTTTAATCCAATGTTATTAAATTTTTTAGTTGTGAACAGGGTTGGAATTGATATTCGAAGTACGATATGAGCATTTGTCAATTGATGGAGATGCATATTTAGACTCAAGGGCATTGCCAACTTTACTGAACGCTTCCATCAATTTCATAGAGGTAAATACTTATAAGTTCATGCTTGATGACCTGTAATGTTAGTAGGTGATAAGTTCAAGAATGAAATGGTGAATTCAGACAAGCACATTCCTTGGACTATGTTTCTTCATTTTCAGTTTGTTTCTTTTGTGTCTATTTGTTTACAGAGTGTTCTTGGCAAATTTAAGCTTTTCCCATCAAATAAAAAGGAAATCAAAATACATATCAAAATTGCCTATCTTTTGGTCCTCTGATTGCCGATTGCCATTCAAACATTAGCAGAAGGCAAATTACTGATACCGATATCGATATCGTTATCGATATCGATATCGATATTTTTTATCAGTATGTTTACTGTTACTATTACTGTTACTGATACTGATACTGATAAATATCAATACACAGTATCAGGCTCATTTACGGCTCAATACCAAGTACAAAGCCAACTCAATGAAACTACTATGTCAATCGTTTAGAATACATGATACCACCATAAGCTCGGCCCCAACCACTTGGAATTTGAAAATATCACAAGAGAATAAAGCATTGCACCATACCAATCACATTGAGTACAAAACATATATCCCCAAGGCCAACTGGATGCTTTTATTGCGCGGGTTAGCTATAATACAATAAAATAAACATGAAGGGTGGTCAAATTCTTCTATTTTATGCAGAAGCATATTTCTGTAATTATGGAATGAGGAATGAAAACAAAAATGAATAAAAGCCAAAAACTCCATAAAAGAAGCACAAGCAGGCAAATCAAATGAGAACCTTGTGGATATACAACCTTGAGCCCCGACCGCGCATATGCAACCTTGTTTGTTTACTACACACTGGGGTAAACATAAACTTGATTCCCATTCAAAACTCCGTAATGCCGTTGATGCAAATGAGCAGAGAAATTATCTCATAAGGCCCTGTCTATATAATAAAGGAGCAGAAGAAACTTGAAAACAACCATATAAGAAGGCAAGGACTGTTTCGCGTATAAACCAAACTCACCAGTCAATATGATATGATGTTGAGACAAGTCGCCGCTTTGTATTTCCAAAATGGAAATACGTTCGCTTCCAAAAAGCTCTTCCAAGCTTTTCATCACACAAGATAGTCATTGATTTCAATGGATCCTTAAAATGAAAATTACAAGACCAATTGAACCAACAATACGGACGGTGTAGTCATTTCATTTGCCATAAATGAATTTTTTTATATGCAAAAAACAATATTGATGATGGATGCAGAAACAAGTCTCCAAACAAACGTTTAAGTAGATGCATTTGAGTCACTATAATATATCAGAATAAATCAGGATGTTTAGTTACATCCAAGAAAGAGACGTTGGTTTAGCTTTTCAGTGCCATTAAGTGGCAAGGTCTTTGGAATGCTTTCAAAGCCAATAAAGTGCGAAAAACAATAATTATGTAGGCATAAAGAAGTACAACTAACTTTCAATATTGTTTGAAATGGAAAAGGAGGGACTAGTTTTAACTTACCTCGAGCTGATTCATCTTAATGTATTCCCACATCTGTCCATATACTTCAGTCACAGACTCACAGGCATCTTTCTCTCAGCAGTACCAAAGAAATTTGCAAGTGCATCAGAGATTATCTCATTTGCAACCGAATTTAAACCCTCACTTCCAGATGCAATCTCTGTCTTCGAAGAGTCCACCTCTGTCTTCGTAGAGTCTCCCTCTGTCTTTCCGCAGTCCACCTCCGTCTTCGCCGGAAAGTGGTGCACCGGTGAGGAAGTGGACTGTGGATTTGGTTATATATTTGTGCAAGTAGCCATGATAGTCGTTGGTTGCTAGCCATGAATCAGCGTGTTGGAAGATAAGGGTAATTTAGTTCGACAGAAATTATTTGTCCTTATTGCAACTAAAAAAAGATGTGTGGATTAATGCTTAATTAAGGGGAAAAAAGTGGACTTATACCTAATTTTTCCATAATAATATCATCCACATAAATCAAAATATAAGCGCGAGCACCGTCATGAGAATTAGTATATAAGGAGGTGTCGGCTTTGGAGCCGACAAACCCAAACTGAGTCAAGACATCAGTGAAGCAAGAAAACAAAGCATGGGGAGCCTGACGAAGGCCATAAAGACTGCGACGAAGACGGCAAACATAGTCGGGATAATCAGGGTGAAGAAATATATGTGGCTGCTGCATATAAACGGGCTCAGATAAGTGCCCAAGGAGAAAAACATTATGAATGTCCACCTGGCGAAGAGACCAACCCAGCAAAATAGCAAGAGACAAAAGAGGATGAATAGTGACCGGTTTAACAACCGGACTGAATGTGTCAGTGACATCAACCCCTTCGGTCTGATGAAAACCCTTGGCCACAAGGTGAGCCTTGACACTCAAAACAGTCGTCTGCATGATTCTTAGTGTGATAAATCCATTTATTTCCAACAATATTCATTCGTGGATGCGGAGGCACAAGATCTCAGGTATGATTGCACAACAACGCGTCAATTACCTCTCTCATATCATTACTCCAATTCGGGTGTTTGTAGGCTTCGGTATAGGAAGAAGGGTCCAGGGAGTCGGTAGAGGCAACAAGGGCTTTAGGAAGTGGATAACAGATGAAGTCGGGCCGAGAGATAGTTTTGAGAGAATTGGTTTTTGTTCGAGTAGCCATGATATGGGTGGGAGAAGGTTGGTCAGGAGATGAGGCGGGAGAGTCCGAGGCCGAAGTGGACGCAGGAGAGGTGGGTGGGGAAGGCTTAGGAGTGGGGGCCGAAGGAGGTGGGGCCGGGTTGGAGGGAGCAGGCATGGAAGGCGGATTTTGTGGAGGTGATGGCCGAAAGATTGGAAGCGGGACAGTGAGATTATCAAGTAAGAGTTTAGAAGGAGAAGGCGTGTAGGAGAGGACGGATTCATCGAAAACAACGTGGCGAGCAATATAGATAAGGCCAGAGGCAAGGTCTAGACATTTATAACCGTGATGTGAAGGACTATAGCCAAGAAAGATGCAAGTTTTGGAACGAAAATCAGTCTTATGATGGTTGTAGGGACGGAGATAGGACCAGTACACACAACCAAAAACTAGAAGGAATGTATAGTCAGGGGATCGATGGTAGACCATTTCAAAAGGGGACTTATCATGGAGGACTTTGGTGGTAAGACGGTTGATGATATAAGTGGCAGTGATAAAGGCATCCTCCCAATAAGGAAGTGGAAGGTTGGATAGGGCAAGAAGAGAAATGCCGACTTCAACGATTTGACGGCGGCAGCGCTCAATGGCACCAACTTGTTCGTGGGTGTGGGGACAGGAAAGGCGATGCCGGATACCAAGAGAGGTAAGAAGAGTGGAAACATGACGGTAGTCACCACCCCAATCAGTTTGGATGGATTTTAGTTTGGTATTAAACTGGCGTTCGATCATGGCAAGGAAGTCAGGAAAGATAGTTTCAACATCAGATTTATTTTTCAAGGGGTAGAGCCATAGGTATTTGGTGAAGTCATTGATAGAAAAATACTTAACCGCTAACTTTTACCGACAGAGTATCGGGTCAACGGGAGTATAGTGGTCACAAGGTCGAATCCACAAGGAGTAATGTCTAAGTACCAACGCTGACGTATAACTTAGTTCAGGTCAAAATAATGGTAGAGGATATTGTACGAATGCAAAAATAAAGGTTATACTAACGAGTTTACTTCTAGGTATTAAAAGGTATAGCCGACTATGATCCCACGAGCTACTTTTACCCCTAAGGAAAGACTTAACAGGGAGTGTGTCCTAACCGACCTACCTATCCAATGTAGTTTAACGACATCCACGGGTGCCAACTCCTAATTCTAGTGATTAGACTGAACAACTCGATCTAACCACCCTATGTGAAGCTAACCGACTCTCCCTTTAGAAAACCGATTATCCTAACATGATTAAGATTTAGAGTTGCTCGAACAACAATGACAAACCTCTGTATTGGAAACGGACCTAACAACTAGGCCAAATCTACGCAACGATCCTAAAACCCCTTATCCCACATCTCACCGCAAAATGCATCTATAAGTTTGATGTGTGTGACAGTGAACTAGGTGATCAATCTAATTCAAAGATGTTAAAATAAGTTTTAGGACGTGGATTAATCGTTTAAACATTCAATTACGCACTACACAAATCCCAATCTCATCCCCCTTAGGGTTTTCGCTCGCTTTCACATAATTCGACTACACATGCAATTAGCTACTCATGATTCTGCTAATAAACGAAATAAGAATTGAATTCAAACTCAAGACAATAAATAAAAGAGAGGTCATTGCCATATAACTTGCAGAAAATCTGATCCAGAAAATATGAATAAATAATTGCACCAAAATTCGAATCTTTTGAACTTGAAAGGTAAATCTAAGCTATAAAAAAAGTGTTTAGAATCAAACGAGTAATCTATGGAATCAAAGGATTGAAAGGTGATCAAACTACACTACAATCGCCCCTAAATCGCCTAGGAAAAGTCTAAAGACGGCCAAAGATAATTAGGGGCTGAATGAGCTGCGTATTTATAGTGTAGGTCAAAAATCTGCTTCTGTCGGTCTTGGACGAGCGTTTGGGTCCTGACAAATGCTAGTTTGCCCGGAAATCTTGATGATATTAGGGTTTCTCCTTCCCTAGACGAGCGTTGCCTTGATTTCACGCCAGTTCATGGATCATGCCTTGAGGGACAAAAGCCCGTTTGCAGTGTCTGAACGCCAGTTTGGCTTGAATGAGCTTTTTGCTTCGGGTTGAACCCATCCAAACGCCAGTTTGGGGGTAATTTGAACGCTAGTTTGGCTAAAAACTCAACTTTCAGTATCAACGCTACTTCTGTCAAACGCCAGTTTGGACAGGCCAAACGCTAGTTTGAGGTAGGCTTGAGTCAAACGCCAGTTTGCCTTGATTTCACTGCAAAATTGACTTTTCCTCACTTTCATGCCACGGACATGTTCCTCATCCCAAACACATCGCCTTCCGGGTCCTCGAGTCACCTAAGTCCTACAATAACATATACGGACAAACACCACGCGTAATTCCGCAAGACAAAAGTGCTCGGAAAAGAGTTAAATATCGTTAAAAAGTCGGAGTTTACTATCGATATGACAGTTTAACTCCCCGTGCGTATAACTCTCGACTCAAAAAGGTCTATATCTACCCAAAACATGCCAATAAAGTGATAAACGGGGGTTAAACTGCGCACCAAAGTACAGTAAAGTTGACTCCCATCAACCACCCCACACTTAGCCTTTGCTCGTCCTCGAGTAAATTAGGCGCTCTAAAACAGACCAAGGGATCAACTTTACGAAACATGCATAGCACTCATGACATCAAGGCAAAAGTAAAGTAGACACTGAATGTACGCCACTTGACTCTAACTTATCACGAAAACGAAGTGTGTGTGATATAAACCGAGGGCTACACTCAAAATGATTACCGGCTTCGAATACCGGCCAAATGACTACACACAACTCACACCGGCCTAGAATCTCCACTAATCGAGGCAACCGAGGCTAAATATGGTCAAGTAGGACTTGAAGGGTTATAATGTTAAGCTCGGGACGGGGTTAATCGAAAGGAAAATTTGGGACTGGAGAAAGAGAAAAACACGAGTGAAACTAATCATTTCATGTATTCTTTCTTCGAAAACATACCAAACCACACCAAAACTCCTTCGATTTTTCTATATGCATTAACAAACAACTCCAACCTTAACATCATACTTTTATTCACTTGAAACACTCCTTCTTTGCCTTATTTTCCTCAACTTTATTCAAACTTTCTCTTTTTCTTTTTTTTTTTCTTTTCAATTTCAATTTTTCTCTTTTCATCTCTTTTCATTTTTTTTATTTTTCTCTTCTTTTTTCGAACCACAAGCCTCACATTAGATTTCTCGAGCTCCTCCCCTTCGTTATACTAGCTCGTACTAACCAACTCCTCTCGAAACACGCACCATCTCCCACCCCACACTTGCTTCAGCAAGTGTATCTAAAGTAACGCTCTTGGGATGCAAATGAGCTCGTCGTCAAAAGAAAGAAGTCATTGAGGGGGAGTGTTAGAAGTCAATGACTTCTAGATTATTCTACAACTAGTACATGGGAAAAATCTATAAATTATTTCCTTAGAGAATAGTCTAGAATTCTAGAAAATACTTAGATAAATATCTAATGCACACTTTGCCTAGAAACATCTAGTGTGCATTTTCTCTAGAAGGATCTACTACTTAATTTTTCTAGGATATTCTTACCTTTCCTAGAAATAGGAGTTGTAAATTAGGCCAAGAACACAACACACACAAGTTGTGAAGTGGGTCTCCCACATTAAACACTTTCTAGTTGCTCTCTTCTTGTATTTTTCAAGTGTCCCATTTGTTGTATATTTTGTGTATCAATAAAATATCAAGTTCTATATTCCAAGTGTTTGGACCTACCGCTTACGACACAACAATCCTATCCTTCAGCATGATAGCACTTCACCGATTTACCAGCTTATGGTACGGTAGTACTCAACAGATCCTTGGAGTTGGTGTGCTCATTGCTAGAGCAAGTATCTGCCCATTCCTTAGAAAGACGTAGAGCTGTTCTTAGACTGACGTGAGCTCGCATTGGGCCTATTTTCGTCATTTCTGAAGTGAGCATGAAGTCCGAATTGAATAGACTTTTGATGTTATTGGCCTTGAATATTCTCTTGTGGCTGACATCTTTGTTTCTATGGTGTGTAGTTATTTTTTCCTTCTTATTTTTGGTCTTTCTTTTCTATAGCCTTGTGATTATGCCAATCTATGTCTTCAACTTGGCTACTTTTGTTAAACGGGCAGCATTAATCATTCTCACTTTAAGCATATGTTGGTTGGTGATCATCTAAAATCATTCATCGTATTGTGAAAGTCCGACGCTACCCTTCTCTCCCTCAAATTTCGCACGATTTTGCTGCTCTTTTTTTTTTCCATCTTTAATATTCGGATCTTTTTTTGTTTCAAAATTCAACAGCATGTTCACAATATTTATTGTGGCACAATTCAACAATTATTGTCTTAGTGCACACTGCTTGTATTCTTAATGAGAAGTACGAGGATGGATAAAAGGCTTCGATTGAGCTCAAGAAGCATTATGCGGCGGAGTGTTGAGCAAAATTCGAAGTGAATCAACGAAAGAAGACAAAGAAATTGTTTAGGTTTCCTCATTTCGGGCTATATGTGGGAGTTGGCTTGAGCTGTTGTATGAATGCATAATGTTTTCCTTTTTGTCTAACTTGATGCAAGGGTTAGTTTGTTATTTTTGTTCAATCCTTCATTTGCAAGCTGTATATCTTCACGAATAGTGATACATCCACTATCTTTTTCACCACAACAGCTTACACAACACAATCAACACCACACATTTTATTGAGACCCAACACAATAAATAGCTTATCACTTTAATCAATGGGTTGAACCAAGTATTTGCAAGTGCACTACACATTTGTGTAGTGCACATACCATTTCCCTATCTTCAATGCTTTTACGTTTAGGAAATGTTACTTTTTGGTTCATAAAGGGCAACTTAATATGTTTTTCCCTTGTATTAATGGTTATACCCTAACCATGAGGGCCCCCCCACCCTCGATCCCACAGGAATGTGGGGAGAGGTTAATCGGGTAACCTAAAGCTTAGAGTCGGGGGCTTGATGGTTCCCCATCACTGAAGGGTGTTATCAATCGGAAATCAACCCCTTTTACGGGAATTGAACCGTCGACCTCCAAATTTAGGGTCCATTGTCATTATAACAACCCAAATTTCCTCACCACTAGGCCATATCCAGGGATTGTTTTTCCCTTGTAATTGGGATCATGAGTGGATGGTTAAAGAATACGTGCATTTTTAGTCAACTTTGGGAAAACGATTTTAGCAGATGAGAATTATAGCATCCTTATGGGAAAAGGATTTTAGCAGATGAGAATTATCAAATCTTGTTGGTCAAACAACTAATCAACAAGTATGAACAAAAAGGATCCGTCAAAAAAAAAGTATGAAGAAGAAGGAAAATAACTCATTCAGTGTGTCCAAAAAAAAACCACAACATAAAAATAAGTTCATTCATTCATTGGATCAAACAAGCACAATAACTATGCTAATGACTTGCTGCAATCGAATATTGAAGCAAACATATTTGATTTTACAGCAAAAAGAATAAGAGGTTTCATCCCAAAATACCAAACCAAATTCAAATTCGATCGTTACAGCAAAAGATTGTTGAAGAAAGATGTACCTAGTAACAAATACATCAAAATACATCTACATCCAACAAATTCAAAATCCGACACCAACTTGAACAAAAAATTTAGGGGTATAGCATATATCCCTGTTTATACCAAAAACCTGCATACAAACACAAAATATGAGTCGGGCAAAGACTGATAATCCCATGATTTTTCAAAAGTAAACCAAAATCTTTCGGGTTATAGTTGGGAGGAATAAAATTCAAAGTATGCAAGGAGACCAAGTTTACAGAGTAAAAACTTTCCTTTTGAAGACTTTGATGCTTATGTTTTACTAAACCTGCACTATGTCTCACATTTGGAACATCTTACAACCTCAGCACTATAGTTTCAACTAAACTAAATGAGAATAGTAAGTATAGATACCTGCATGTGTATAAATCTGCATTCTTGTGATGCTATTGGCATAACATTGCTGATATCCTGTAAAACTGGAAAAGTTGAAGAATTTGCATTCTTCCTCCTTTTAGTAGTACCTATAAAATATGTTAAAGTCAATACATTAAGCACAGGCATTATTCTTTTTTAGGAAAAGGGTCGGCTCATTAAATAAGAGTTCAATACAATAGCAAAGCCCTCAAGAGCAAAATAAAAACCAAAAGCCCTGAAATTATAGCCTGAAGCTCAACAGACAAAGACTAAAACTTGAATTTACATTCCATGAACTGAACAAATAATTAGCACATTGATTAGAAAAATCGAGATGATCCATACAATGAAAATGAGAGACTTATTTTTTACCTCGAGCAACTGGTTGCCGCCTCTTTTGTTTTTTTTATCCCAATGCCTACGAATTCGCTTGTTAGAAACACCTTTCGATCTTACAAATAGAGGGTCTCTGACATGAGCGTTATTTTCATCCCCCTGAACCTCATTGACTTTGGAAACCTCTTTCGATACAATAGCCGTCTTGTTTTGTCCTTGGAAGAAAGCTTTGAAATACGCACTAACATCCTCTATAGTCTTGTCAACAAATAGCCTAAGTTCCGGGTGAGCTTTACTTTGCATAACAAACTCATGGAAAATTCTCATCAACCGGTTAGACTACACCATCTCGGATTCACTAGAAACAGAATGACGAGGCTGCGACTCACACGAATGAGTTACTCTATCCCTTGCATCTCTACACCATCTCTTTAAGAAGTATTTTTCTGGGATAGCATGTACATTTTTCGAAGCGAATACTCGATAAGCATGTGGACAATGTAAGCCCATTGTTTCAAACCTGCAACAAGTACATTTCAAATCCATTGAGCTTGCATCAAACATAACATATATAGCTCACTTTATGGTTTTCATGTAATTCAACTCCATAACAACTCACATAAGGTTAATACTGTCTTTCACTTATTAAATCACTTGCCCCTACACCATCCATGAATCCATCTTCAAACATTTTGTACATTGTATGAGTATACTTTAGGCTCGCCTGTTTGAGAATCTGACTACTTTGAATGGATAGTGTTGGCACCCCTTGATTAGAGAAATGGTCCTCGTCTCCTTCATTATTTCGCCATTCCTTAACAAGTTTTTCTAAACTCTCCACAAATGTACTCAAACAAGTGGTTTTGTCTGCAATCCCATTAAGTGCACGATTGGTACTCTCACTACGTGAAGTTGATTTCAAATCAGCATAAAAAGTGTCTTTATTGAAAGCCGTGCTCCATTTATGTCGTAACTCGTACATCTTATTCAACCAAGAATGTTGACGAGCATTATAATTATTCATCATGTCTGACCATGTAGCCTCAAATTCAGTTTATGAGTCACAACCCTTCATACATTTATACCACATATTCATGAACCCAGGTTGCCTTTGAAGATTGCCCAAATGAGATGGAGCATTTTGTGATATATGCCACTGACACAAACGATGCCTAGAATCAACAAAAACAGTTGAGAGTCTCCTGCTTCAATTTTTTAAGACACTGACACAAATGATTAATAGCACTGACACAAATGATTAATAGCACTTTGAGAGTCTCCTGCTTCAATTTTTTTAGACTTCAGGAGGTGTGCATACTGCATAGTTATAAAGCTCTCTCTTCGTAAATCCAACAGCCTCGACACCACCACAATCCTCTCGCAACCGTCCTAAATGAATCAATAGGTCGAACGCCGGCATTTAGGTGTGACTCGATCAAATTCCCCGTCACTTGACTAATTGATCAAGACATTCTAAGCAAATGTCTTTGTTTTGGACTTGCCAATTTATGGTTATGCTCTTTAACCCATTTAGTCACTTTAAATAATTCATCAGAGTCACGGGTAAACCAAATTCGAGCAAAACATCCTGTCCTTTCATTTGATCTACTGTATGAACAATTTCCTCTATCATCCAAATTTTTTAACCCTTCTTTAGAGCAAGTAAACAATTTTTCTCTTATGATTGAAATACCCGGATAAAAATCATGCTTCCCTTTCCGCACACTAAACCCCTTGACATGCGCATAATCACAATATACTTTGTAGGCCTCAATAACATCACCAACAACAACCTTTTGTAACGTAGTTTCAAGAGTATTAATATAGTCATCCGAAGGAACATCAATTTCATTTTCTTTGTTTTGAATACAAATGTCATCCCCATCAATTTCAGGTGTACAACCATTTTCCAAATCTGACATTTCAATAGAAAGGCAAGAATAACATTACTTAATTACATGGACACTTTTGTGCATAACCTAAAATAATTTTTTAAATGTAAACGTACCTGTGTTTAAGTCTATCATTTTGTCCACACTTGCTGATGTAGGTGTTCAGACCTTCAAAAAGAAAAGGAAAAATTACAATTGATCTAGTGAAATAAATCTCGAAAAGGTGAACCACGACATTTAAGGGAGGAGAAAATGTATACACCAGAAAAAAAAAAAAAAAAAAAAAAGAGTAACAAGGGATAGAGAGTCTAGAATCAATGAAGAAGAAGAGGAGAGGACGTACTTTAAGCAGCACAATCAGAAATGAAACACATTAGTGCCTTCGATTTCCATCCAATTTAGCACAAATTTGAGTAGCAGCACATCCAATTGATTTTTAAGAAACAACCCAATTGATTTATTGTAAAACAACCCATCATTTTTTCACAAATAACTACCTACCGGAATGTCCCTCTAAACTGTTTACATCCTCACAAATTAACTACTACACCTGTGTAATTCAAATAAAAATGGACAATTGAAAGAGTAATCATGTTTATGAACTAGAAGAATTAGTAAGGGTTAAGGGTTTGTAGCTGAAGGGGATTTTCTGGTTTAATTAGAAAATTTGTTATTGGGACCAAATTCAATGTTCCCGTTCCATTCAAACTTTTCGACTGAATAATTTTACAGCGAACAGAAGAAGAGATGTTAGAATATAATCAACAATGAAGAAGAACCAGAAATACTAGAATCAATAAAGAAGAAGAAAAGAAGGAATACCTGAAGCTTTGGTTCGCCGATGAGCATCCCGGAAAGGTGATATGGCCGCCAGCCGGAAATGTCGCCGGTCAGAAGTTCGCCGGAGAGAGGAATTTACGTCAAGAGATTGGTGGGTTTGAATTTTTTCATCTGAAAAGTAATGTTTCGGCGGGACCGATATCTGATTTCTTTTAAAAAGACAATGAATTTATCAAGTGGTTTCTATGTAGCCACGTCATCAAGTCTACTGTATGTCCGTATGCGGATATAGTATGCAAAAATTTCCCGTATCGGTGTCCCGTGTCCCTTTCTTCCACTTAAGCAGTAAATGAGAGGTAAGCGGTTGTGGCCTGTGAGGGGATGAACGCCGTCGATTGGTTGGGGTTGGTTGACGAACGGGGACTCACCGAAGAGATGGTTGAGTCGAACAGAGGTGCCGGAAAGTGGACGGTGGAGAAGAGATATGGAATATACATGGTTGAGGCAAAGCTACAACTAGGAGCGAGGCCGGCCTCGTTTTTTGGGCAACACTGCCCCGAACCGAAAGCATTTTAGTTGAAGTTGTTTTTTTTAAAAACATACTTATTGTTAGATATTTTTTCATAAATAAATATTTTGGTTATCGTTTGCATACGAGTTCTTTGTACGAATTAATGTTATCGCAACGAAACGGGGTTCGACGATGGAGGGATATCGCAACGAAACGGGGTTCAACGAAACCTAAACCAATGCATGCATCAGTTCATGAAGGGATGTGTATTTTCAGATACATGCATTTTCGAACGATATGTACTTACCCTTTCGTGTAAGGGTTGCGTACTTTCATCCGGTGAACAGTGACAACCCTACCCTTTCGTGCAAGGAGTACCTCCATTCGTTTATGGGGTACTTGCAACCTATAAAATGCATAAGTATGCAGACAAAAATTCATAAGTTTGACAACATCATCAGAAAAACTTTGAGTGTCATCGGGTTTGATTCAAACAAGTCACTGTTTGGATCAAACACCTTCATTGTATCCTTTTCATTTGATCCATTAGTGACAAATCGTGTGGGACGAAACATCTCTTAAAAGACAACGTTATTAACGTGCCTTGGAGTTTCTAATTCTCTGTCAAATCCTAAGTACTACATTTTTTCCAACACTTATCGCGTTTTTAACATCCGTAAATGCAAAAAATTAATAAAACTTGTTTGTATGTCTATTTTTTTTTTGGGCCAAAGAATGCTTTTTATTGGGACCTTTATCGATTGGAGTAAAAAAAAAAACTGGACCTTGATCAAAAGAAAAATTAACATATTATACTAGGTTGGATCGGATTAAATCTACACGAATTTTTTTTTCTTTTAGCGAAACATGTACCGTTGGGCCCTCCGACCCCGTTGGGCTTAAGACCCGGGTCTCGCCGGCCTCACTATAGGGCCGGCCCTGACTAGGAGGTTTGGATCGCTGTCAAAGGTTTTATGAATCTCTGTCGGCGGCGGCGGACTTTTTCACGTCAGTAATTTTGGCCAGAAAAGATGTTTCCGCGGCCGATATTTTTTTTTGTTTTGGAAAGAAAAGGGTTAGGGTTTAGGGAAGAGTTGGCATAACGAGAGAGAGAGAAAATCGAGATCGCTCTGCTACCATAACATAATTAAAAGTGTAGTGTATTTCATTGATTCAACTAAACGGGGAGAGTACAAATATATAGGCCTCGGTAACTTAGCATCCAAGTATATAATAGATAAATAGCAATAATATAAAATATAAGACAAACATTTAAGCTATTTCTAATGTGTCCTCGACAGTGTGTGTGATCAGTTAATAGTTAGCTACTTTTCACTAAAAGCATTAGGTTCAAGTTTTGGAACACAAACATACAAAAGATTCAACGTTTAAGCCTTATTGTTCCTTATATCATCATTCAGGCATTAATTTCGTAATTCAATCGCATAATCTAGCTATTAAGAAATTAGCTACGCATAATTGAAACGAAATAAAAAGAAATCGTGAAAGAATTGGAAGAAAACATGATGAAAGGCAGTACAATTAAATTACCCATAAAGTTTGAGCAATTCCCCAATTGGTTTGTCAATCCGTATAGAAGGAATCGTGAAAAGAAAGCAATAATTGTCGTAGTTCTTGCAAGAATTAAAGCTAGAAAATAAATTGAATCTATGTTTCTAAGGGAGAAAATAAGTTTTTCGTTGGGAAGAAAATAAAAATTTGAGTCTCTGGGTGTAAATGTGACCTAAATTGGCTTTTGTAGGGCCAAAATCCGACCCCAGGAAGTGGGAAATCCGGAAAAAAAAAAAAAAAAAAACTTGAAATTCTGCAAAGCTGCCGTTGACGCCCGGCGCCCGCCGGCTGGGTCCTGGCCCCCGCTAGGCCTTGTTATTGCTGGGTCCGGCACCCGCCTGCTGCCACGTGTCGTGTCCTGCCATCTCGATCGGCCGCCCGGGCGTGCGCCCGGGTCCTACTCGACGCCCACCTAGAAATTCTACCTGCGGCCTCCTTTGTGCTCCCTCTATCGGGCGTGTGCCGGACTACACTGTCCGCCGAATCTCCTCAACGCATGCTTCCGGGCGGGTGCCCAGTACCTTGGCTGGCGTGCGCCTGGGTCCGCAGTTATGCTTGCTTATTTTGACCTCCACCTGGCGTGCGCCCGGGTCTTCTGTCCCGGTGCCTATTTTCGCTCCGAACTTGATTCTTGTTCCATTTTCGCATACGAACTCCGTTTTGGCCGATTTTTGTATCTTTGTGATCCTAGTCACGCCCTCTATGGCGTCGTACCCGTAATAAACATAGACAACAAAACCAAGTGTGGCACGTGCCAATAAAACGCTCATGATTCACCCAAAAATGAGGATATTTCCAGACGTAAACGCCCTTTCGTCTCGTGATTCAACCCGTAGTGAAATGTGCCTATAAATACCCCTAAACTACCCAAAACCACATCGAATAGGCCATAAATAAGAGGCAAAATACGTATAAAATTGTAGCAAAATTGATTCTCATCAAAGACGTACGCTCAAATTGCTTGTTAGAAAAAGAATAGTGAATAGAGGGATCTTCGTCGATTGGCCTAATCCGTTGAAATTTTGTACAGGCCATTGTAGGAGAAGTTAATTGTTTCATCGCCTGCAATGTTTCGATGCCATCAATTTGTTATCCATAAGTTTTCATCTTTTAGGTTTCTTTGGAATATTAATCGTTTTGGGTTAATCTAAGTTTTGATGATGTAGATTGCTTTAGTAATCGTAGTATTACGTTCTTTAGTCGTAGAGTGTGCGTAGAAGTCGAGAGATCGAAGGATTCACGTGGTTTTGATTTTTGGAATGCTTTTTGTTGCAATCTAGGTATAGGGGTGTTCTTATCGATTTTGGTTTGTTATTGTTTAGTGTTCTATTGTATTTGTTGCAGGATTGAGGTGAGATAATGTTGGGAAATCGTTGTGTGTTCATTTGCATCGTTTTCGCCTTGAAACGAAGGTTGTTCTGCGAATTTCCGTCGACTGGAACGCGCAAGACTGGTTTTAGCGCGTGTCAAACTGATCAGAAATAGGCAGAATGGTTCAGTTCATGGTTAGCGTGTGCCAAGGTGTCTTAGCGTGCGCTAACAATGCAAAGCAGGTAACAGAATAATGTTCAGGTTTAGCGCGTGCCAAACTGATCAGAAATAGGCAGAATGGTTCTATTCATGGTTAGCGTGCGTCAAGGTGGCTTAGCACGCGCCAACGATGCATAGCAGGTAACAAAATACACAGTTCCGGTTTAGCGTGCGCCGAGATTGCTTAACGGGCGCTAAAGGACAGCGAAGCTGAGAAGGATGTTTTTGTTCAGTTATAGCGCACCAAAAGGGTGCTAACGGTTATGGTAATAGCAGGAGCAGCCGGTTGGTAAGAAGGACCATCACCGGTGACTGGAATTCCGGCGGTTTGAGCCATTGGCTATGATACCAAGTTGAGAAAAATAAACCAAGAAGATTATCTCATCATCAGCATTAGGTTTTATGGTTACAACATCTATTAAAACCCTACTTAAGTCCAACACATAGAAATGACAGAAATACCCTTGAACATTAAAAATACATAATACTAATATATTACTTATGTCTAACAAGAAAATATAATTAGTGTACCAAAAACGTCGTATTTTAATTACTTCTCAACCAATAGTAATATGAAATGTGGACATGCCGTAGAGTAAGACATGTTGAACTTAGATTTTGGCAAATTTTATGATGGTTCGACCACAGGTATGATTTTGTGGTGCCTAGTCAATAAAATCTAAAATTTATTTGTGCAGACCTCTTTGTAGACAAAAAATCCACTTTTTAAGAAATTCTTATTGGTCAAAAAAGATGACATGATGCCCATTTATTTGATCTTGCACCGTCAAAAAATTACTGGTTTTATTAAGCTTAGACACATCATTTTTTCTTAGAAGGATAGAATTTATAAGATCAAATCCGCCAGACACGGTGACAAAACATCTTCAGGAGGCAATGAGAAAGCCTTAGGACGCAATGAGCCTCAGGAGACCACATCAAGAATCAATAAAGCTTCTCTTGCTAAGAAATACGTTGGAACTTTTATCTCACGGCTAATGAAGAAAAATTTCATAAATGAAAAACTACAAAGCCTTGCTAGACAATCCTAAGCCAGACAACGCAGAGCAGTGTTATTTTTCATAGCTTGAGTGAGACGCTGAACACAAGCTAAATAGTCGCTTTCACCCACCAAACTAAATCTTTACATGTCATATTTCCATATTTTAAATCTCCAAAGAATGAAAATTATCGTTAAGGACCTTTTTTAGTTCTTCCACAAAGGACAATTCTTCAAATTAGATGGGTAAAAATTGGTAGAAACTACAACACCCATTCTTATTTACTTGTGTCACTTCAACAATTGAATTTCAATAAAACTCATTTGTGCACAAATACATGATACAAGAGAAGATGAACATATATGGTTCACATAAAGAGTAAAAACACCATTCCATGCATTTACTCAATGAATTTCCCATTTGGCAACAAAAAGTTTTTAAACCATTGAACCGAGGACTTTGGTATCCTAGTAAGGTTGTTCTTGAAATCAACATAATAAAGACCAAAACGAACCGTGTATCCCATGTTCCATTCCCGGTTGTCTAGCAACGACCATACAAAATAGCCCCTTATGTCACATGTTAAGGGTGATTTTATACGTTTTATAAGGATATACTTTATATCAATTTCCCCCATATCTGGATGTTTTTCATAGAAATCGAGCTTTATATTGGTTTATTGAGCAAGTGAGGTTTTAAATGGTTTATTCGCAAAATTAGTTGAATTATGCGTTTTATTGTTGATTTCATGTTTATTGGGATATTATTACATTTTGCGATGTTTTTGATGTCATGTAGATGCATATTCTCGACCCAAAGAATGATCAAATGAAGATCAAGTTCGAATTATATGATAGAGAGGAGATAAAGTTGGAATTTGATAAAGGATAGAGAAGGAAGGAAAGGATAAAGATGAAGAAATCAAGTTGTTGATCAAATTCGGCGGCGTCCAAGTCCCGTCCAGGTTGGACGGGCGTCCATCAAAGTAAACGGGCGTCCAAGGGAGGAAGTGGATTCAGAGAGTTTGGACGCTGAAGTGGACGGGCGTCTGAAGCAAGTCCAAGGCACCTTGGACGGGCGTCCAACAAGACGGACGGGCGTCCTTAAGCCGACATCAGCACAGCCGCCTCAGTTTTCTATAAATACCAGCGCTATTTGCAACCCAATGAGACAGATTATTCAGCCGCCTGAGAAAACCCTAGATCAAGCAGAGTTTGGCTCGGTCGACCGAGCCCTGGTGCTCGGTCGACCGAGGGTTGTTTTTTTTTATTTTCTTGCAATATTATTTCGTTTCTGCATTGTGAGGATGGCTGGAAGCTGATCAACCTTGGAGCAGCCATGGGAGATTTTCCAGCAGCGTTTTTATTCTTTCTTTGGATATTTTGTGAGTTTAATTTAAAGCTTGTTTCTTTCCTTTGATTATTTGTTATGCAATCGATATCGAGAGATGTATTGCTATTTGATGTTTACCGTATGATGAGAGTCGGTGTAAACCTTAGATCACCATAGGAAAGATGGGATTTTTAACCTTGACATAACGAGAGTTGATAGGTTAGATTTCTAGGTTGCTAGATTGAGAGATCTTACACCTTGTTTTATAGCGTCAATCTTATAGATCGAGAGATGAGAGATTGATAGGCGAATTATCTACGAGAGTAGGAATTCATACTTATGAGAGGTGAACCACATCTTTAATTAGATCATCATAAGATAATCCAGAGAGGAGAATAAGGGTTGCGGGATGATGGATCATGGTTTGTTCGATGTTGATTTGCTTCAGTCATTATCATGATTCGTTAGTTTTATCGTTTTTCTTAGTTGTAGCTTTATTTATTTATGTTTTTCGCAACGATCTTTCCTGGCTTTGGACTGACAATCCACTGTCCAGTTTATCTTTTCGTTTTGTTATTTTTAGGTTTTAGTAATAATGGTATCAAATTTAGGAAAATTAATGAACTAGATACCCCGATTCCCTGAGATCGACTCCGATTGTAGCTACTATACTACGATCCCTATACTTGGGGAATACCGGATTTATAAATTTATTACTTGTTATTTTTCATTAGATAAAATCCGAGACATCACACTTGTGTTCTCTGCAGCAAACCAAATCAAATCAAACAGAGTTTTCTTCTGTAAATTGTTAAATTAATTACAAACCAGTTTAATTGCATTTTAAGAGAAAAAAGTATTTCATTTTTTAGTACCTTATAGCAGCGGATAGGTTTGAAAGGTAATCCCGGTGAAATTCTATTCTCTTTGTGTCCTGCAAAGCTTTCTTACGCGAGAAACGAGATAATTCATCCACACCTAAAAGTCCATGGATCGGAATCAAACAATGGGAGTAAATTTTGATCTTTTCTGGAGATTTAGATACACATGTCGATGCATAAATACACATGGGATTTCCGTCTTTATTTTTTACATACAGAGCCAACTTCTGCATACCCCACGGAACTATCCGTAACCAAGGAGAGGCAGCCTATACAAGTAAGAGAACATTTAAGCATGTCTGTTAATTAGGGAAAAGTTTTTGTTTTTTTGTTAAATAAAAGTAGAACTTACTGTTTCTCCAATTGCTTTTCCAAGCCTATAAACTTTAAGGCAAGCACATAAACATCATTAGTGCCAACATCTGATATTCTTAAGTAAAGGGGATATAGCAAAAAAAATGCTTACAAGTTGTAATTGCAGCAGAATCGGTGACAGCATGTTGCATCCGAAAATGGGTTCTATCATTTCGCGCGTATAAACTAGTGTAGTGATTTAAGCCTAGGAAGTCCAAGGATCCATTTAAATACCTTGAGATTTCAGGTGTAATCTTTGGTAGTCTGTTAGCTACTAACTTCTGCATTGAAAGAGGGTAATTCCCAAGAAGAAGTGGATCAAGGAATCTGATTCACTTATTGTAAATTAAATAAGATTTATTGATTGATCGATAATTGTAACCATATATATATACATTTAATTTTGAAAGACATACTACAAGAAAACTGGTTTAAAGGGACAAACTTTAAAGGGACGACAAAGTCGTCCCTTTAAATCTCTTTTTTGGGACGACAAAGTCGTCCCTTTAAATGAATTCAAACATAGTCAAAGTTTTAGGCGGTTTTTTCGGAGGGAAATTTTAAAGGGACGACAATGTCGTCCCAAAAAATAAAATATTAACCCCACCGTGCCAGCTTGGATTTCCACGTGGACAAGACTATTTAAAGGGACGACAAAACTATTTAAAGGGACGACAATGTCGTCCCATTAAACATTTTCAGAAAATAATATGTTATGTACATGAAATTATAAAATTTTGGTTTTTAGGGACGACAATTGTCGTCCCTTTAAAGAAAATTAAATTTTTTTTAATATAAAACTTTGAGTTAATAAATAATATTCAGTTTATTAATAAATTCATGTTTAAAGGGGCGACAATGTCGTCCCATTAAACAGTTTTCAGAAAATAATATGTTATGTACAATAAATTATAAAATTTGGGTTTAATTTTAGGGACGACAATTGTCGTCCCTTTAAAGGAAATTAATTTTTTTTTAATATAAAACTTTGAGTTAATAAATAATATTCAGTTTATTATAAAATTCTAATATACATATTCTAATAAACATTGCGTTATAATATAAAATTCATTATTTTTTATAAAAATTCATTTATCGAACGATAATACAGGTGATTTTGATAATACTCTCTACTATAGATTGTCAGTTCGTTATCGAAGGATTTATTTGAATCTCGGGGTTCGTTAATAAGCGATTGATCTCAATCCTGAGATCCGACATCGTTATCGAGTGAATGAGTTAACAGTCGTGGTTCGTTATCGAGCGATCGATTTGAATCTCAGGATTCGTTATCGAGCGAATGAGTTACATCGTTATCGATCATTGTGATAGTACTATCGACTATGTCTCGATGGATCATTATCGTGCGAAGGAGTTAAGAGTCGGGGATCGTTATTAAGAGATCGATTTGAATCTCGGGGTTCGTTATCGAGCGAATGAGTTAGATCGTTATCGATCATTGTCTCGATCGATCGTTATCGAGCGAAGGAGTTAAGAATCGGGGATCGTTATTAAGAGATCGATTTGAATCTCGGGGTTCGTTATCGAGCGAATGAGTTAGATCGTTATCGATCATTGTCTCGATCGATCGTTATCGAGCGAAGGAGTTAAGAGTCGGGGATCGTTATTAAGAGATCGATTTGAATCTCGGGGTTCGTTATCGAGCGAATGAGTTAAATCGTTATCGATCATTGTGATAGTACTATCTACTATGGCTCGATCGATCGTTATCGAGCAAATGAGTTAACAATCGTGGTTCGTTATTGAGCGATCGATTTGAATCTCAGGATTCGTTATCGAGTGAATGAGTTACATCATTATCGATCATTGTGATAGTACTATCAACTATGTCTCGATGGATCGTTATCGAGCGAAGGAGTTAAGAGTCGGGGATCGTTATTAAGAGATCGATTTGAATCTCAGGGTTCGTTATCGAGCGAATGAGTTACATCGTTATCGATCATTGTCTCGATGGATCGTTATCGAGCGAAGGAGTTAAGAGTCGGGGATCGTTATTAAGAGATCGATTTGAATCTCGGGGTTCGTTATCGAGCGAATGAGTTACATCATTATCGATCATTGTGATAGTACTATCAACTATGTCTCGATGGATCGTTATCGAGCGAAGGAGTTAAGAGTCGGGGATCGTTATTAAGAGATCGATTTGAATCTCAGGGTTCGTTATCGAGCGAATGAGTTAGATCGTTATCGATCCTTGTGATAGTAGTATCTACTATGGCTCGATCGATCGTTATCGAGTGAAGGAGTTAAGAGTCGGGGATCGTTATTAAGAGATCGATTTGAATCTCGGGGTTCGTTATCGAGCGAATTAGTTATCGATCATTGTGATAGTACTATCTACTATAGCTCGATCGATCGTTATCGAGCGAATGAGTTACAACGTTATCGATCATTGTGATAGTACTATCTACTATGTCTCGATGGATCGTTATCGAGCGAATGAGTTAGATCGTTATCGGTAAGGAGAGATCGATGGTTTGTTAGTGAACGATTGAGCTCAATCCCGAGATTTAATTTATAATATTGTTATATATAATGTTCAATTTATAAAAAATTTAAAAGTAATAATGTTTCATAAATGACTAGATGATTTAATTTTGACTATTGTTATATATATATTATGAAAGAAAATATTTTTTTATACAATTTTATTTAAAGAGACGACATTGTCGTCCCTTTAAAACGAAATAATCAAATATCTGATAAAATTTGGAGGGAAAATTTAGCCGCCAATTTTTTTTTGCTTTAAAGGGACGACATTGTCGTTCCTTTAAACAATATATGTCGTCCCGAAAAAAACCTAATCTAATAAAACCGGGCATTCTTCCTCGCCTCCTCCATTACACATATTTGCAGCGCCATCGCGTTTTCTTCTTCTGCGCCGCCCCGCCGCTCTCCACCTCCTCCGCCTCTCCTATACCTCCTCATTTACCCTCTCATCCGATTTCAAGCACTCCGCACCTCCTCTGATTTCAAAACCTCCGGCCACCACACCAACACAGCCTCCGGCCACCACAAGAAGCTCAATTCAAGCTCGTGCCGGCCTTCGATTTTTGCGTTTTTCTCATCTCCGGCTAACGTTTTCGGATCCCATTCCCTTTTACATAAGCTACGTAGATCCTGTCTTTTGGATTGGAATTTCTTTTGTAATTCTAAGCTTAATTGGGGTGAGCCAATTGTGCTAACTAAGTTTTTTGTAAGAAAAACGCTATTGAAAAACCAACTTCCCGAATAAATCCTTGCCTTTTTAATTTGGTATTTACTTGGTTTCATTGTTGTTTTTTATTTGGATGTGTTTATTCAATTTTATTTCAAGAATGGTATGTGGCTTAGCATCTCTCCTCATTTGCCTTCGTTTACAAAGTAATCGGTGATGCCGGTTTCTATGGTCGCATTCGACCCTTTTTTTCTTCTTCTTAGAGTTGATTGTAGATCTCTAACATTTTCCTTGCACCGTGAAACTAGGTCCTTGGACATGCCACACATATCCGGACTTTTGACCGATATATCCAAGAATCTATTAACACACTTGTGATTTCGTTGATGGGAAAAGGGATTGATAGTTGAAGGCAAGTTAAGTAGATCATCTATGCATTGGTACAGTTCTTGCAAACCGGTTAAACCATAACATATAGACCCCGCACTAGTGCTTGATGATGCTTGTTCCCAAGATTTGAGCTGTTCAATTCTTCTTCAACCGTTTGAGTTGTGGGATGTGTTTTGCTAGGCAAACTTACCGATCCGAGTGGTAATTAGAGGTGGATTTTGTAGAAATAATAGCCATTTTTTCAATATGTTTTTGCTTGATGAATGAGTTTAGAATAACCAAGATATGACGAAGAAGAAATTTAAGCCTCTGTTTTTATATATTTGGAGGTAAAAGTGGACAAAACATAATATTGTGCTATGGTTATAAAAATAGAGATGTATTGGAGTTAGGTGGGCTTGGCAAATTGGTAAGACACCGGCCAACAAAGCTCCAATAATTAATCTATTTCTTCATTCTCGCAGTGTACACGAGGCTAATTTATAATATTGATCGCATAAGAAGAAGTCATAAATAGGTAGTTGTATGAAAATTCCACTGTAAGGACTTGGGAGTGTGTCGTATGCTAGAAATTGCGGTCAATTTTTTTGGCTAATGGAGATGTGTTGGTGTACGCGGCTCTCTCCAATGAAGGTGTCAAAGTTGCTTGAACAATTACAAAAAGAAGCATTTGAGAAATATCAAACTTGTGTGTTGTGCCATTTTTTGAATGTTGGATTGAGTTGTGCCATTTTTTTTAAACTTGTGTGTTGCGGTTTAATGATCTTTTTGTTTAGATTGACCTTTGCTTTTAGGCCCTCCTAGTTCCGGGAAAACCACCTTGTTGTTAGCATTGGCAGGGAAACTCGACTCCGAGTTAAAGGTATGGAAGCATTATTTTTTTTACTAGTTTAGTGGTGAACTCATATGTTCTATCATATGTCTGAAGTGCTAAATTTATTGGGATTGTAGATTTCCGGGTCTGTGAATTATAACGGCCATGAAATGCACGAATTTGTACCTCAAAGATCATCTGCATATATAAGCCAACATGATCTCCGTTTAGGGGAATTGACTGTGAGGGAAACAATAGTTTTTTCAGCAAGATGCCAATGAGTTGGAACACGCTATGGTTTGTGTGTTATCCTTTTTTGGGAATCATAATAAGCATTAATCTATCTATAGTTTTGATAAAAAACTGTTTTGTAACTTCTTTTCTTGTATTTGTGAAGAATTATTGACGAAATTATTAAGAAGAGAGAAAGGAGCAAAGATGGGGCTTTATACTAAGGTTTGTGTACTTAGTAATGAATTTGATACATCACGATAAATGGGGCTTTATATTTGTAACTTTTGATTGACTTACACTATTCTATATTGCGGTGTTTGGCACTTAAAGGGTATGTTTCCACGAATATGTTATCAAGGTTATGCTCGAATCATCCGGAGATTTAAATTCATTTTGTCACATCACGAATTTCCATCATTGATCATTATTTTTATTTATATGCAGATTTTGGTGCTTGATGTTTGTGCTTGATACCTTGGTTGGAGATAACATGATTCGCGGTATTTACGGGAGGGCGAAAAAACGTGTTACAACAGTAATTACCGCAATTATACACCATTCAATACCTCAAAACATGAAAAAGTACAATAAAATGATTGTTTTACGAGTCGAATAGCTCGGGGAATCTTCTTGGTGATGCCATAATGCGGGTGAGATGCTTGTTGGAGCACTCTTCATGGATGAAATTTCTATTGGCTTAGACACGGTTCGACAACTTTTCAACTTGTCCACTTCTTCAAGATGGCACAGGTTATTTGAATATAGATACATTCTGTTTTTGAGTAATGCAAAATAGGATCTAACAAATGATATTAATCTTGTGTGTTTCATCTGTTAAACACCTTCAAATATTTTTTTTTATTTTTTATTTAAAGGTAAATATTGTATTTAACCATTTTTTTTTGCAAGTTGGGATACTTACTTTTGATAGCTTATTTACCTCTCTTTGTAAGTCTGCCTCTAGTTTGTCTCGAATTCTGGTTATTATTTACATTAATTGAAGTTGTTCGTGAAAGTGTATTAGTTTTCATTCTGCTAGTCTTCTCCCTCGAGTTAATTGTTCCCTTTCTTACATATTTACCGAGTGTTTTGTTATGAATTCCCTCTTATAATCTGTTATTGATTTTGGAAAGAAACATGATTGGTTTGATGTAAATAGCATGGGAGGCCATGCGAAAACAAAAAAATTATTAAAAAAAAAATATTTAAAGGGACGACATGTCGTCCCTTTAAATAAATTTATGGAAATTTTATCTGTTTAAAGGGACGACATGTCGTCCCTTTAAATGAATTTCTGGAATTTTTTTTTCGTTTATAGGGACGACATATCGTCCCAAAACATATGTGTCGTCCCTTTAAATGTTTTCCTAAATTATTATTATTAAATTTTTTTCCCCAAATATATTTTAAGGGACGACAATGTCGTCCCTTTAAATGTTTTTCGATAAAAAATATTGTTTTTTTTATTGAATTTTATTATTAAAACTAAATATAAATACTTTTAAGGGACGACATTGTCGTCCCTTTAAATATTTTTATAAAAAAAATAAAATTTTTCCTCATAATAATTTTTTTAATAAAATCAAATGAATTATGTTTATAGGGACGACAATGTCGTCCCATAAAAGTTTGCCATGTCAGCACGTTGAAATTTCTTAGAAAAGTCCGTGCCACGTCAGCATACCTTTAAAGGGACGATTTTGTCGTCCCTTCAAAGGAGTCCGTTGTTTAAAGGGACAAAGCGGAAGGGACGTCTTTATAGGGACGACGCGTCGTCCCTTTAAACATTTTATTGGACGACAATGTCTTTAAAGAGACGACAAAATGTCGTCCCTTTAAACCAGTTTTTTTGTTTTGGAAAGAAAAGGGTTAGGGTTTAGGGAATAGTTGGCATAACGAGAGAGAGAGAAAATCGAGATCGCTCTGCTACCATAACATAATTAAAAGTGTAGTGTATTTCATTGATTCAACTAAACGGGGAGAGTACAAATATATAGGCCTCGGTAACTTAGCATCCAAGTATATAATAGATAAATAGCAATAATATAAAATATAAGACAAACATTTAAGCTATTTCTAATGTGTCCTCGACAGTGTGTGTGATCAGTTAATAGTTAGCTACTTCACTAAAAGCATTAGGTTCAAGTTTTGGAACACAAACATACAAAAGATTCAACGTTTAAGCCTTATTGTTCCTTATATCATCATTCAGGCATTAATTTCGTAATTCAATCGCATAATCTAGCTATTAAGAAATTAGCTACGCATAATTGAAACGAAATAAAAAGAAATCGTGAAAGAATTGGAAGAAAACATGATGAAAGGCAGTACAATTAAATTACCCATAAAGTTTGAGCAATTCCCCAATTAGTTTGTCAATCCGTATAGAAGGAATCGTGAAAAGAAAGCAATAATTGTCGTAGTTCTTGCAAGAATTAAAGCTAGAAAATAAATTGAATCTATGTTTCTAAGGGAGAAAATAAGTTTTTCGTTGGGAAGAAAATAAAAATTTGAGTCTCTGGGTGTAAATGTGACCTAAATTGGCTTTTGTAGGGCCAAAATCTGACCCCAGGAAGTGGGAAATCCGGAAAAAAAAAAAAAAAAAAACTTGAAATTATGCAAAGCTGCCGTTGACGCCAGGCGCCCGCCGGCTGGGTCCTGGCCCCCGCTAGGCCTTGTTATTGCTGGGTCCGGCACCCGCCTGCTGCCACGTGTCGTGTCCTGCCATCTCGATCGGCCGCTCGGGCGTGCGCCCGGGTCCTACTCGACGCCCACCTAGAAATTCTACTTGCGGCCTCCTTTGTGCTCCCTCTATCGGGCGTGTGCCGGACTACACTGTCCGCCGAATCTCCTCAACGCATGCTTCCGGGCGTGTGCCCAGTACCTTGGCTGGCGTGCGCCTGGGTCCGCAGTTATGCTTGCTTATTTTGACCTCCACCTGGCGTGCGCCCGGGTCTTCTGTCCCGGTGCCTATTTTCGCTTCGAACTTGATTCTTGTTCCATTTTCGCATACGAACTCCGTTTTGGCCGATTTTTGTATCTTTGTGATCCTAGTCACGCCCTCTATGGCGTCGTACCTGTAATAAACATAGACAACAAAACGAAGTGTGGCACGTGCCAAAAAAACGCTCATGATTCACCCAAAAATGAGGATATTTCCAGACGTAAACGCCCTTTCGTCTCGTGATTCAACCCGTAGTGAAATGTGCCTATAAATACCACTAAACTACCCAAAACCACATCGAATAGGCCATAAATAAGAGGCAAAATACTTATAATTGATTCTCATCAAAGACGTACTCTCATCAAAGACGTACTCTCAAATTGCTTGTTAGAAAAAGAATAGTGAATAGAGGGATCTTCGTCGATTGGCCTAATCCGTTGAAATTTTGTACAGGCCATTGTAGGAGAAGTTAATTGTCTCATCGCCTGCAATGTTTCGATGCCATCAATTTGTTATCCATAAGTTTTCATCTTTTAGGTTTCTTTGGAATATTAATCGTTTTGGGTTAATCTAAGTTTTGATGATGTAGATTGCTTTAGTAATCGTAGTATTACGTTCTTTAGTCGTAGAGTGTGCGTAGAAGTCGAGAGATCGAAGGATTCACGTGGTTTTGAATTTTGGAATGCTTTTTGTTGCAATCTAGGTATAGGGGTGTTCTTATCGATTTTGGTTTGTTATTGTTTAGTGTTCTATTGTATTTGTTGCAGGATTGAGGTGAGATAATGTTGGGAAATCGTTGTGTGTTCATTTGCATCGTTTTCGCCTTGAAACGAAGGTTGTTCTGCGAATTTCCGTCGACCGGAACGCGCAAGACCGGTTTTAGCGCGTGTCAAGGCGATCGAAATAGGCGGAATGGTTCGGTTCATGGTTAGCGTGTGCCAAGGTGTCTTAGCGTGCACTAACAATGCAAAGCGAGGTAACGAGAATAATGTTCGGGTTTAGCGCGTGCCAAAGGCGATCGAAATAGGCGAATGGTTCTATTCATGGTTAGCGTGCGTCAAGGTGGCTTAGCACGCGCCAACGATGCATAGCGAGGTAACAAAATACACGAGTTCCGGTTTAGCGTGCGCCGAGATTGCTTAACGGGCGCTAAAGGACAGCGAAGCTGAGAAGGATGTTTTTGTTCAGTTATAGCGCACCAAAAGGGTGCTAACGGTTATGGTAATAGCAGGAGCAGCCGGTTGGTAAGAAGGACCATCACCGGTGACTGGAATTCCGGCGGTTTGAGCCATTGGCTATGATACCAAGTTGAGAAAAATAAACCAAGAAGATTATCTCATCATCAGCATTAGGTTTTATGGTTACAACATCTATTAAAACCCTACTTAAGTCCAACACATAGAAATGACAGAAATACCCTTGAACATTAAAAATACATAATACTAATATATTACTTATGTCTAACAAGAAAATATAATTAGTGTACCAAAAACGTCGTATTTTAATTACTTCTCAACCAATAGTAATATGAAATGTGGACATGCCGTAGAGTAAGACATGTTGAACTTAGTGAAGAAAAATTTCATAAATGAAAAACTACAAAGCCTTGCTAGACAATCCTAAGCCAGACAACGCAGAGCAGTGTTATTTTTCATAGCTTGAGTGAGACGCTGAACACAAGCTAAATAGTCGCTTTCTCCCACCAAACTAAATCTTTACATGTCATATTTCCATATTTTAAATCTCCAAAGAATGAAAATTATCTGTTAAGGACCTTTTTTAGTTCTTCCACAAAGGACAATTCTTCAAATTAGATGGGTAAAAATTGGTAGAAACTACAACACCCATTCTTATTTACTTGTGTCACTTCAACAATTGAATTTCAATAAAACTCATTTGTGCACAAATACATGATACAAGAGAAGATGAACATATATGGTTCACATAAAGAGTAAAAACACCATTCCATGCATTTACTCAATGAATTTCCCATTGGGGAACAAAAAGTTTTTAAACCATTGAACTGAGGACTTTGGTATCCTAGTAAGGTTGTTCTTGAAATCAACATAATAAAGACCAAAACGAACTGTGTATCCCATGTTCCATTCCCGGTTGTCTAGCAACGACCATACAAAATAGCCCCTTATGTCACATGTTAAGGGTGATTTTATACGTTTTATAAGGATATACTTTATATCAATTTCCCCATATCCGGATGTTTTTCATAGAAATCGAGCTTTATATTGGTTTATTGAGCAAGTGAGGTTTTAAATGGTTTATTCGCAAAATTAGTTGAATTATGCGTTTTATTGTTGATTTCATGTTTATTGGGATATTATTACATTTTGCGATGTTTTTGATGTCATGTAGATGCATATTCTCGACCCAAAGAATGATCAAATGAAGATCAAGTTCGAATTATATGATAGAGAGGAGATAAAGTTGGAATTTGATAAAGGATAGAGAAGGAAGGAAAGGATAAAGATGAAGAAATCAAGTTGTTGATCCAGCTGAACTGGCGTCCAAGTCCCGTCCAGGTTGGACGGGCGTCCATCAAAGTAAACGGGCGTCCAAGGGAGGAAGTTGATTCAGAGAGTTGGACGCTGAAGTGGACGGGCGTCTGAAGCAAGTCCAAGGCACCTTGGACGGGCGTCCAACAAGACGGACGGGCGTCTTTAAGCCGACATCGCACGCCCGCCTCGTTTTCTATAAATACCAGCGCTATTTGCAACCCAATGAGACAGATTATTCAGCCGCCTGAGAAAACCCTAGATCAAGCAGAGTTTGGCTCGGTCGACCGAGCCCTGGTGCTCGGTCGACCGATGGTTGTTTTTTTTATTTTCTTGCAATATTATTTCGTTTCTGCATTGTGAGGATGGCTGGAAGCTGATCAACCTTGGAGCAGCCATGGGAGATTTTCCAGCAGCGTTTTTATTCTTTCTTTGGATATTTTGTGAGTTTAATTTAAAGCTTGTTTCTTTCCTTTGATTATTTGTTATGCAATCGATATCGAGAGATGTATTGCTATTTGATGTTTACCGTATGACGAGAGTCGGTGTAAACCTTAGATCACCATAGGAAAGATGGGATTTTTAACCTTGACATAACGAGAGTTGATAGGTTAGATTTCTAGGTTGCTAGATTGAGAGATCTTACACCTTGTTTTGATAGCGTCAATCTTATAGATCGAGAGATGAGAGATTGATAGGCGAATTATCTACGAGAGTAGGAATTCATGCTTATGAGAGGTGAACCACATCTTTAATTAGATCATCATAAGATAATCCAGAGAGGAGAATAAGGGTTGCGGGATGATGGATCATGGTTTGTTCGATGTTGATTTGCTTCAGTCATTATCATGATTCGTTAGTTTTATCGTTTTTCTTAGTTGTAGCTTTATTTATTTATGTTTTTCGCAACGATCTTTCCTGGCTTTGGACTGACAATCCACTGTCCAGTTTATCTTTTCGTTTTGTTATTTTTAGGTTTTAGTAATAATGGTATCAAATTTAGGAAAATTAATGAACTAGATACCCCGATTCCCTGAGATCGACTCCGGTTGTAGCTACTATACTACGATCCCTATACTTGGGGAATACCGGATTTATAAATTTATTACTTGTTATTTTTCATTAGATAAAATCCGAGACATCACACTTGTGTTCTCTGCAGCAAACCAAATCAAATCAAACAGAGTTTTCTTCTGTAAATTGTTAAATTAATTACAAACCAGTTTAATTGCATTTTAAGAGAAAAAAGCATTTCATTTTTTAGTACCTTATAGCAGCGGATAGGTTAATTTGAAAGGTAATCCCGGTGAAATTCTATTCTCTTTGTGTCCTGCAAAGCTTTCTTACGCGAGAAACGAGATAATTCATCCACACCTAAAAGTCCATGGATCGGAATCAAACAATGGGAGTAAATTTTGATCTTTTCTGGAGATTTAGATACACATGTTGATGCATAAATGCTTACCATTTTCTGTGATGTATACCGGTGGATTTCCGTATTTATTTTTTACATACAGAGCCAACTTCTGCATACCCCACGGAACTATCCGTAACCAAGGAGAGGCAGCCTATACAAGTAAGAGAACATTTAAGCATGTCTGTTAGGGAAAAGTTTTTGTTTTTTTGTTAAATAAAAGTAGAACTTACTGTTTCTCCAATTGCTTTTCCAAGCCTATAAACTTTAAGGCAAGCACATAAACATCATTAGTGCCAACATCTGATATTCTTAAGTAAAGGGGATATAGCAAAAAAAAATGCTTACAAGTTGTAATTGCAGCAGAATCAGTGACAGCATGTTGCATCCAAAAATGGGTTCTATCATTTCGCGCGTATAAACTAGTGTAGTGATTTAAGCCTAGGAAGTCCAAGGATCCATTTAAATACCTTGAGATTTCAGGTGTAATCTTTGGTAGTCTGTTAGCTACTAACTTCTGCATTGAAAGAGGGTAATTCCCAAGAAGAAGTGGATCAAGGAATCTGATTCACTTATTGCAAATTAAATAAGATTTATTGATTGATCGATAATTGTAACCATATATATATACATTTAATTTTGAAAGACATAACACACAAGGGATGCATTACCATCCAAGGCAGAAATCTATGGCTCTAGATGCAGCATCAACATCCTCGTCTTTATCGGTAATTGGCTCGTACCACTTACCATCCAAGGCTATTCCTACTATTCCTCCTTGGATTTCCTATAAATCAAAGAACGATTTAAGTTTTTAGAAAAGATGGTAATTAATTCAACGGTTGTGATCGATCTGAAACAATAAGAGAGATAGAAGTATATACCTTGAAGTTCCTATTATAAGCGTGATAAGCAGCAGCATGTGACAAGATAATATTATGAGCAACAACGTATGGCTCAACAGAAGAGTTCCCTTTCTTGCAAAACAAATGTCCCATAATTGAGCACCTCCCCGGAGCTTGAATCCCGTAATCATAACCTTCAATAGCGAAACCTCGAGGCTCATTGAAGGTTATCCAGTTCTTTACTTTATCCCCAAATGCTTTGAAACATGTATAAGCGTAATATTCAAAATCCTTCCTGTAATTACCAACAATAAAGGGGTTTTTACGTATATCATGATATATAATCAGCTTTTTAAAAGTCAATTTTCAACGTGATGTCTGATAGATGTGGTGCTAGTGTGTGTGTGGTATTTACACTATTTGATCACTCAAGAATCCTCCGTACGAATCTTCAAGCGTCGTGGAAGATCCCGGTGATACAAAGTAGGGTAAGGCTCAACACCTAAAATACATCGAAAACCATATATAATTAATCGTTGGAAAACATTAAATATCAGAATATAGTTATAATTTTGAGATATTTGGGGTTGGTGTTAATTGTATAACCTTTCTCTAGTAAAGCATCAATGAGGTTGTTATAGTACTCTATTCCTTTTGGATTTGGTGAACCTGTTCCGTATGTTGAACACAATGAACATAACTACAAGTTACATGTAGAGATTTTGATGATATTTTATTATGATATGTTTTTAAAATTTAGAAAATACAAGAAAAAAACTTACTCAAAGCCAGAGGACTGGCTTACTTGGGAAAATCCTAGACCAAGATATTGAGAACCTATAGGCATCCACTCCCAAATCCTTCATCAAATCAATATCATTCTGCACTTTGAAAAAAATAGAGAGATTTAGAAAGAAGAATTGTAATTTTCTCACCAAATTTTTCTATATTTTTGTCTTCTTTTGTTCAAAACCCACACCATCACATTCCGACATAAATTATGTATTTCACTTTAATATAAATTTCCATATCAAAAATTAATAGTGAATTATGACAGTAAATCTTTCAATACTAACGTAATTTTCCTCCGTTTCATGAATTAATATATCAATCTTAAGGTTTGCGATTCAACCTTTAACAATTTGTTCATTTTCATTAGTAATTTACAATAAATGAGAACACTATGAATCACTTTTACACTTATAATGTGAAAGAACTTAGGTGATTAGCTTTAATACAGAAATTAAAGTTATGTGCACAACATTAAAAGATAAAACACTTTGGTTTTTTATTAAATGTACGGCATAACATTGCAATGTGGGAGAAGTATCCACCATGTTAGATAAATACCAGGCCAATTAAGCAGTTCCCGGGTTGCTTAATTGGTTGGTGCGTATACGGTGTGCAGCATAATGCGTAGTGCATATAAGCTATAGTGTAACAACATACTTATTGATGTAGAACTTACTGTTTCTCCAATTGCTTTTCCATGCCTATAAACTTTAGAGCAAGCATATTAACAGCATTAGTGCCAATATCTGATATTCTTAAGTAAAAGGGATGTAGCAAAAAAAAATTTAAATATTTTCTTAAAAGTGGTAATTGCACCAGAATCAGTGACAGCGTGTTGCAACCGAAAATGGGTTCTATCATTTCGCGCGTATAAACTAGTGTAATGATTAAGCCTAGGAAATCCAAAGATCTATTTAAATACCTTGAAATTTCAGGTGTAATCTTCGGTAGTCTGTTAGCTACTAACTTCTGCATTGAAAGAGGATAATTCCCAAGAAGAAGTGGATCAAGGAACATGATTCACTTATTGCAGATTAAATAATTGTTCTTGATTGATCGATAATAGTATAATTGTATATATACATTAAAATTTGAAAGATATAACGCACAAGGCAAGCATTACCATCCAAGGCAGAAATCTATGGCTCTGGATGCAACATCTACATCCTCAATGTATCAGTAATTGGTTCGTACCACTTACCATCCAGGGCTATTCCTATTATTCCTCCTTGGCTTTCCTATAAATTAAAGAACGATTTAAGTTTTTAGAAAAGATGGTAATTAATTCTATTAAAAAACACAGACGAGAAACTTGCAGTTTAAGAAAGATTAAGACAGAAGCAATGCAAAAATAAAGTATGGCGGAAATTGATAAAACACAGAAACAAAGGGAACACAGTTATTTAACGTGGTTTCCGGCGTAGTGCCGACTACTCCACGGACAGAAAATGAGATATTTTACTATGCACAAATTTACAAGGATTTTCACACTCTTGTGAAAAACACACACTGCATTGGTTACAACAAATGGTATTTATAGACATAATTCCCTAAACCCTAGCCGCCATAAGATCTTTGTCGGAACTATCATAAATTCCCCAGATGTAGACCCCGGACTCCAAATTTGTTATCCACCGAGATGAAACTCGCTAAAAAAGCGACTCTCCCGGACTAGTAATCAAGTTTGCTCGGATGTAGAACTCAGATGTACTCAAGAAAACTCAGCTGACAAAACTGAAAGCTAACTTCAGAAGAAACTCAGTTTGCACTTCACTGAACTGAATACCCTTACTGAACTAACCATCAATCTCAGTCTCAGTTTCACAGATTAGTTCCACCAGTTTATTCATCAGTTTAGAAATCAAGTCACCAAAATTGACAAATCTCATCCTTGACTTGAACTCTCATTCACAGTCAAACAGATTGCATAATCAGATGTACTTGTACCAGATGCATTCGTCAATTCCAGGATATACTTGTACCAGACTTCTCCACAGAATCCACTCAAGATGATCTGCCCTCAGCTGAGTATCCAATTTCCTGTTTATAAGCTTTGAATATTCAGCATGTCCAGACACAACTGAAACTTGCTATGCTGAATTGGTTTAGTGAACATATCAGCATGATTATCCTTTGTGCTGATCTTCTTCACTACAACCCTCTTCTCATTTCTCAGAAAATGATACCTCACATCAATATGCTTGGTTCTCTCATGATGAACCTGATGCTTAGCTAGACAAATTGCACTCAAATTGTGACAATAAATCTCAGCCTGATCTTGATGTAGCCCCAAATCACTGACTAGACCCTTCAACCAGATACCCTCCTTAGCTGCTTCAGTAAGAGCCATATATTCAGCCTCAGTAGTTGATAAAGCCAATGTGGCCTGAAGAGTTGCTTTCCAGCTGACAACTGAATTCCCCAATGTGAAAACATACCAGTCATTGATTTTCTGCTGTTCACATCACCTGCATAATCAACATCACAGTATCCTATGATCAGTTTATGAGTATCACCTTCATAAATGAGACCAACATCAATTGTACCCCTAAGGTACCTGAATATTCTTTTCACATCTTTCTAGTGTTCCTTTCTAAGTTGAGCCAAAAACCGCCGACAATACCGACCGCCCGAGCCGGATCGGGCCTAGTGCATGATGTGCAAAGAACTCACTAGCAATAGGACTAGGTCTATCGTAGTAGAGTCGGCGAGTCAAGGTTAATCCCACGAGAGACTCGTAAGAATACAGATTTATCGAGATTGATATTGTCACGACAACGGTCTACGACCAACTATAATATAGACAGAAGTAAGGTTGGTGACAATAAACTAGCAAGATTATGCAAGTTCAAACGGAGCAAACGAGAGTTTCTGAGGTATTAGTCTAATTACGAGTGATTAGTTATTCCCCCATAATATGCAATAGTCATCCCCGTTGGTAAATTTTAATTCATTGTCAGCTATGGGTGCAACTCCAAACCCTATATACTTCCATTTTAAGCACAACAGACAATCTATACGCAACAAACCTCCTTCGTTGGTTGTATTAGCTCATACGCAATAAGTTATAGAGTTGCCGGCTCAAGTCCGAAAACCTCCCTAGGCAGCTATCGACTATGACTAGCACGTTCCTAAGGATCCATCAAGACAATGTCCAAATTAAAACTTCACAAACAGTCCTTCATGATAATTTACGATGACATGAAAATAGTTGATCAGGCTACTAACATGTAAATTAAATCTGTCGATCAACTTAGCTGGCGCCGATTATCATGAACTAGTAATTTACTAGGTATTCTGATCTAACGATATAGACAGTCGCAGATCTGAAGAACGCAATCACTACTTCATGATTTCTTCACCAACGAATCAGATCTATACATACATGGGGTAAAATAAACTAACTACTACATAATTAAACTAAATAGACAATTAAAACATACTAGTCGAATAGAACAACGACAAATCTACATCTTGGAAAAAACAGAAAATCATACCCTCGAAGATGAGTGTAGATCTCCCTCAGATCTCTTCCTAGGCGGGGACTTCATCGTCTCTCCGACCGTAACTCATAAAATAAATGAAATAAGAACAAAGAACTTTTATTCCATAATACTTGTCTTGAAAATTGTACACATCGAATTTCGAGGCGATGCCTCTTATTTATAGCTAAATAAACCGACTTAGAAACACCTAGAACTACCTCTCGTCCAAGAAAACGTGTATCGGAAGATTCGGATCCTCGGTAAACCGGCGGCAACTCCCGATTAATCGGGGGTATTTTTGTCTTTTTCTTTCTTCCGACTTAACTTGGAAGGTTCTCGGAATACCTTAGGCCCAATCATTTCGTTCATTCCACCTGAATTGTTCACAATTCTCGGCCCAATATCTCGTACCACGAAAATAATCAAATAACGCACGAAATAATATCGAATAAGGGAAAATAAACGTTAAATGACAAATACTCGACTCATGAACCCGACATATGACATTCAACTCAAATAGTCCATAAATATAGGTCGAAACAACTATTTTTAGCTCATAATAGATAGAATGTTGATGCCATAGGATAGACTATTTTAAGTGTCATCAACAACCCCCCACTAGCCCTTTGCTCGTCCTCGAGCAGAGTATCAAGGCCGAATGTACCTCCATGAGCAATCCCCATCAACTACCATATACTCAATAAATATTTCCGGCAGAACACACATCAAGTGACAATCCATAAGCTCCCCATTAATCATTACTTACCTTGCACCAATGTGTCATATGATAAATCTTTCGTGATAGTGCATTCGTGAAGAGAATCAAGTTGTATTAACCCCACAATCTTAACTTACTTGCGCATACACTCGCTCACCTTGCCTTCAGACATGGTTACACAACATAGTACCTTAATCGGGCCGGGCGAACTTGGGGACCAAGTCTTACTCTTAGGTCCTCGTTTGTTTTTAGTTTTATTTCTTCTTTTCCTTTTTTCATCATTTATTTTCTTTTTCTTTTCTTTCTTTTTTTCTTTTTTTTATGCAATAGCCGTGCGTTTTACGCTCCATCGGCTCCTCACTCTTTTTTTTCTCTCTCTCTCTCTCTCACAATTCCGTTTTATTCCGGTTTACCTTTGGTGACATTCAAGTTGCTTCCCTTGTCCTACAACAATTTGTTAAAGTATATAGACAGACAAATAATGATTCCCGGTAAAAACCTTGTCATCTAATCTCAAACACTTCTCACTCAAATTACGTGCTCAAATAATTGGGTGCAATGATAGAATCGCAATTAATAAGTTACTACTTCATGCAACATAACACATGCTCATTCTTCTATAATAAATTGAATATGCTATAGCTAACTTCAAATCGTTCTTGGGCTCCTTTTCTACCGATTTCTTACTCGGAACGTGCAATAGGCAAGCTAAAAACAGTGTTAAAATTTCAAAAATTATTCCTTTTATCGATTACCCAGCTAATACCGCCTACCCCCCCACTTATTATAGTCATTGTCCCCAATGACTAATAATAAAACAGAAAATAGACACAATGGCATGTCTAAGCGTCGTCATATGCATATTGTTGAAACATGACTTGCCCTTCTTTCTCATGCCTCCCTTCATGAAAAAAAATTAATAACATTCTGGAGTCATGACCGAACGGTCTGAATACATAAATTTATTAATGTTTTTTGTAATGTCCCACATAGGAAAAATAGTAGAATGCTCACCCTCATATAAGTGTGAGACATAAAGGTCTCATCAACTCGGGTTAGCCCTTTTAGACCAAGCGAGGACGACGGTCTAAGCAATTGACCGGACCATTTATGACTCATTTAGCACTACAAGGCCCAGGGTCTGGGGGCTTTACAGAATGGTATCAGAGCCGACTATCAGACGGAACTATGCGCTACACCGTACAAGAAGACGGTGTAAAGATGGTCTCTAGTAATTACCTCTGGTAGGGACGATCCGGGAATAGTCTTGGCCTTCCCGGCGAGGGCGCGGTCCCTTATAAAGGGGGGGGGGGGGTGAGAATGTAATGTTCCATATAGGAAAAATAGTAGAATGCTCACCCCATATAAGTGTGAGACATAATGTTCCCGTCAACTCGGGTTATTCCTTTTAGATCAAGTAAGGACGACGGTCTAAGCGAGTTGACCGACTATTTATTATTCATTTACCGCTACTGGACCCGGGTTCGTGGGCGTTACATTTTCGAGTCGGTTCGTTACATTACACCTTTCTTTCTCAATTAAGAACAAATTTATTTCCTTTCATTTCATGTCTTTTTAAATGAACATTACTAAATTAATGGGAGAGAAGCATATCATCTCATATCCCTCCGTCTTTCCACTTCAATAAAAATAACAAATATATATATGCACATTACAATATCTTGAAATCAATCTCCTATATTTTATTTCACTGGGTGGTGGGATACAGAAAAAAAATATTGGTAGAATATGTAAAAAAAGATATATATTGTTTTTTTACGACAATTTCACTGATAAAACGGAAGTGAAACATTGAGTCGTTATTATAAGGTCATTGCATGTTAGATATATTACTTGTCTATATCGTAGGTGTTATTATTGGGTTTTTTATTTTTATTTTTTTTTTTTTTTTCTCTTTCTCGATATATATATATAATTTTGTTGCACATCCGTCACGCATATCGATGACAATATCAATTAAACACCTACGATAGAATTTTCAAGGTAATGTTTTGTTGCCCGAAATTATTGTTGTTGTTTTCAGGAATAAAATATTTTATTGGATGAGACCGGATCCCTTTTAGTGAAGAACATCATGTGATTTATAAAGTGATATCACAAATTAAAGTAAGCTTTGTGTCTTACACACCCCTTTTGGATGTGAAGTATTTCGACTCGATTCGAATAAAGTCGAATTAATGTGTTGTTTGGATTGAATTAGGTTTCGCATTGAATAAAGTGAATATAATGTTTGTAAGAAGACAAAAGTAAGAAAGATAAATTTACTTAATTCAAGATATATAAAATGTTTTATTTAAATCAAATTGAATGAAAAGTGAATGGTGTCCGATAGATATTTTATATATTATATTTTATAATGTAATCTGAAGATTCACAGAAGTTCATCACTTGAGATGATTCAAGTTCATATTAGACACCATCACTCTCTTAAAATATTAAACCGCCCAAAGCTTTGTTATTCAAAGACAAAACTAAACGAATTTTAGCAACTATAAATTTTACTACTTTCACCAAGCCAAAGATGTCACAACATATCATTTGAGCATTCATTCATTCACAACATACAGATTAAAGATCGATGATGTCTAAGCATGTTTGTGCTGCTGTTTTGACTTTGCTAGTTTTGTCCAGTAAGCTTAATTATCCTTTCCTCTTAAAATTTATTAATCAATCGTGTACAAATGTGTATAGTACAGTATCGTTTTCTAATATTCATTTAAGTTTTTTATTATGCATGCATTTGGAACAGATGGTTTTGGAGCTGATCCTCATGTGATGGGGAGAAAAGATCAGAAGCCTGTTGAAGATGCTTCCATTGCCTTTAGTAGGAGAGCCAGTCAGGTTGTATGTACTTGGGCGACTCGTTGCGTAATGGAAAACGACATATGCCCTTCGATCGATTGCGGTTGGTGTCATGTGGTTTCGACGGACGGTATAACTCTTTGCTATGGACCGCCAGATGGGAACTGAGCATTGAGAAAAGTTCGATGTTGCTATTTAAAATAAATAAGAGTTGAAAAATACCTTTGAACTTTTTTGTTCTGCTGGCGAAAAGCAAACAGAATATGATGTAGCAACGTCGATCTGCTTTTATTAGTTTATATATATATATATATATATATATATATATATATATATATATATATATATATATATATGGGTATTTTTATTTCTTTTTTAACAGCAAAAATATATTATTAAAAAACGCTTATATATCAAGATAATAGATGAGTCAAGAGGAGTTAAAATAGGTGAAACCGATTACACAAGAAACATCACCAAGTCCTCTGATCACTACAAATGAAAGCACAAACAAAGCAAAAAGCTTGCACCTAATTAAAACCTTCCAATTGTTGTATATTGTGGCTAAGGGAACAACAATGTCGAACACAAAACAAAACGCAGAAAATTTGCAGAAACTTTATGACTTGATATGAACGTAGAATCGTGAAACACTTTCCTACACAAAAGTTATTTGCCCCGAATCTTATGCCTAGGGTAACACAAATACTTTTGTAAGATAAGACTACGTTTTCCCTTCAATCTTTAGGCACAAAAGATGAAGAATGCTCTTGGAGATAATTTGCAAGTGTTTTATATTTTTGATAGGATCAAGGATGCATACATTTGTTGTGTGTATATTCAACAATCTAAAAAGCCTGTAAAAAGCACTTGGATCCTCTGAAAATTAGTTGTAAGTTCGGATATATAAGTTATAACCCAAGTGGAAAGGTGCCATTTGGTTATAACTACCCAAAGAGATCAAAAGGCACTTAAAGGACCTCTTTTCGGACCACAGGCGGGCGCCTATGGTCATAGGCGGGCGCCTGTTAAAAGCCAGAACCCGACCAACTCTCTGAATCACTTTTACATTAGCAGAAAACCCACAGGCGGGCGCCTGTCACTCTGATTCCCCAAAATCTGATTTTTGGTCCTTTAACCGGTTTTCTCGGTCCTTTAAGTGATTTTCCGAACTATACTTGCTTATTTTCCATCCGTATACTCATATACACTTGTATAAGCGTGCACTCCGCACCTCCAAACTTATTATTAAGTGTTACGAGTATATCCACCCTTGTACTAAACCCCGATTACCTCAACGGCTTGTGATTTTGCTTTCCTAGCCCTTTTGCTTCTACGAAGCTCCAAAGGCTCATCTTGAGAATTAATATCATTATTGTTCTCCACTCCAACATTAATAGGAGTTATATCCTTCGGTCTTTGTATAGACGAAAACCGATTTTCATCAAAGATAGCATCCCTTGATTCAATCACGAATGAACCGCAATGAATCATTAGGCTCTATAACATAGAACCTATATGCCTTGGAATGCATAGCATATCCAATGAATATACAATCAATGCCTCTTTCACCCAAGGTTTTAATCTTAGGCATGGTGGGCCTTACAACGACCCCTACATCCCCAAACTCGTAGATAACTCAAGTTTGGCTTCTTTTTGAACCAAAGTTCATATGGGGTAATAGGATTCCTTTTATTAGGAACTCTATTTAGTAAATAACAAGCCGTTAACATGGCTTCTCCCCAAAATCCCTCACTCAAACCCGAGTAAGATAGCATGGAATTAACCATCTCTTTAAGAGTACGGTTTTTCCTTTCTCGCTATACCGTTTTTTGCGGCGTGTAAGGCGCCGTAACCTCATGTATAATCCCACATGACCCGAAAAAGGTTGGATCAAAGTATTCACCACCTCGATCGGTACGCAACTTTTTAATTTTAGAGGTTAATTGCAACTCAACTTCACTTTTATAGATTTTGAATTTATCGATTGCCTCATCTTTAGAATGAAGTAAAAACACATAACGAACCGAGTGCAATCATCTATAAAAGTCACTACATATATTTTATTGCCAAAAGACGGTGTAGCACAAAAGTCACATAGATCACTATGGACTAGATCCAAAGCGAAGACGACCTTTCAATATTATGAAAAGGTGTCTAACAATTTTGTTCAACATACATGTATCACATTTATTTATATTCATATCAAAAGATGGAATCAAATCATGTTTAGACATTAATAACATGCGTTTGTAATGAACATGTCCTAACCGAGCATGCCATAAAACGAAACATTAATATCATGATTCATACAAACATTATTCACAACATCATGCTTGAATGTTAAGCATAAACATACCATTACAAAGATAACCAAATCCTATAAATACACCACACTTACTTAAAATGTATTTGTCAGACTCAAAGACTTGTTTAAAACCATCTTTACATAACAAACTACCTGAAACTAAGTTTTTCCGGATCCCCGGAACAAATAAAACATGTTTTAAAGTTACAAATTTGCCAGAACTAAAAGGTAAAACAACAGTTCCTCTTCCACGGATGGCGGCCTTTGACTCGTTTCCCATAAACAGCATGGATCCATCGTTAACAGGTTCATAATCTTTAAACCAACGTTGATCCTTGCAGACATGCTTTGTCGCACCCGAGTCAATCCACCAAGCAACATCATCATCCTGCACATAAAATGCCTCAGAAAACAGTGGTACATAATTCATATCCGAATTAAATCCACAAACAATATTCTGACCTTGATGTTTAGGAGCACCTTGGTCCTTAGACCCTTGCCCCGAACTATTGTTTGGCCCTTTCTGATTTTTTCCAAATCGACAATCAGCCTTAAAATGCCCAACTTTCCCGCAAACCCAACAAGCACCTTTCGGTTTCTTGTTGGCATCTTTGCCGTTGTTTTTAGATGATTGCCATTTCCTTTTCTTCTGGTTCTTTTGAGAACTTTCCCCGGTTTCCACCATATTAATAGAGGAAGAATCCATTGTCTCCTTACCCTTGGCTTTACCGTTCTCTTGCGCCCTTAGAGATTCCTCTATGCGCAAATGACTACCAAGTTGTACCAAAGACAACTCTTCTTTCTTATGTTTCAGAAAATGTTTAAAATATTTCCAAGAGGGTGGCAATTTATCAATTATACTAGAAACAGAAATAGACTCATCCATTTCCATTTTATGCTGTGAAAATTGACCCAAAATACGAAGTAATTCATTGTATTGTTCCATTACCGACCTTGAATCCACCATGTTATATTTCATGAAGTTTCCAACCAAGAACTTTTTTTGGATGCATCTTCATCCATGTATTTGGATTCTAAAGAATCCCAAAGTTCTTTGGCGATTCAATATTTTGATAAATATCGAACAAAGCATCGGACATACCGTTTAGAATGTGGCCTCTACAAATGTAGTCATCATTCTCCCACTTGTTCTTCTTCCTCAACTCTTCCGGGGGACCATCCTCCAACACCTCGGCATAGGTGTACCGAGTACATACACAACCTTCAAGGTTGTTAACAAGAAATGCATCTTTCTCTCGCCATCTTCTCGAAGTTCACTCCCTCGAACTTTTCCAATTTCCCAAAATTTGCAGTCATCTCCTTGACACTTGACATTGTTAAATAAATAACTTTTGTAGATTGTTGTATATTGTGGCTAAGGGAACAACAATGTCGAACACAAAACAAAACGCAGAAAATTTGCAGAAACTTTATGACTTGATATGAACGTAGAATCGTGAAACACTTTCCTACAAAAGTTATTTGCCCCGAATCTTATGCCTAGGGTAACACAAATACTTTTGTGAGATAAGACTACGTTTTCCCTTCAATCTTTAGGCACAAAAGATGAAGAATGCTCTTGGAGATAATTTGCAAGTGTTTTATATTTTTGATAGGATCAAGGATGCATACATTTGTTGTGTGTATATTCAACAATCTAAAAAGCCTGTAAAAAGCACTTGGATCCTCCGAAAATTAGTTGTAAGTTCGGATATATAAGTTATAACCCAAGTGGAAAGGTGCCATTTGGTTATAACTACCCAAAGAGATCAAAAGGCACTTAAAGGACCTCTTTTCGGACCACAGGCGGGCGCCTATGGTCATAGGCGGGCGCCTGTTAAAAGCCAGAACCCGACCAACTCTCTGAATCACTTTTACACTAGCAGAAAACCCACAGGCGGGTGCCTGTCACTCTGATTCCCCAAAATCTGATTTTTGGTCCTTTAACTGGTTTTCTGGTCCTTTAAGTGATTTTCCGAACTATACTTGCTTATTTTCCATCCGTATACTCATATACACTTGTATAAGCGTGCACTCCGCACCTCCAAACTTATTATTAAGTGTTACGAGTATATCCACCCTTGTACTAAACCCCGATTACCTCAACGGCTTGTGATTATACTTAAATCACCAACACCAATTGGGTATTCCTTCTACTTCACCCCAATCTAAGGATATATATTTTCACATATATGACAATAATCCAAGAGAATCTTGAGTCTCTTCCTGTAACACCCCGTTCCCGGACACCGAGTCCTTATCAGGAAAGAGTGCTCGGCACAGATATTATCAAATAAATTCAATAATATATGTAAGTCTTACGTCATACATCAGAACTAAAACGACGCGGTAGAGAAAACGACTCGGGAAACAAAAGATCTAACACACGGTTTTCAATGCTGCGAAAACTAAATCCAATAAAGAAAACTAAATCATCCAACATTCAAATCCAAAAGAACTCAAACGGTACTAATCCAAAAGAAAGACAACATTGTTTGAACATTGATTCAAAGACTTTATTGAAAGAAACAAAAACTAAAAGAAACTAAATTTTCAAGAGCTCCACCTCACACGTCATCGTCGAAGAACTCATCATCATTAACAACCTGTTCATCTTCTTTGGCGAAAGGGAAAGACAAACATAAAGTAACGGGGTAAGTACATAAGTACTTAGTACTTAGTAACGCGTAGAAGATCGTGCAACGTCGGTCTCACAAAGAAATAAAAGCAACGCCGTCTTTTATTAGTTCATTCCGTTATTAACCTTGGCTAACTATCATATTATGTTCATAGCATAACATGAGGTTCCAAAGTTATCTAACTTGGCTCAAGTTTGTTACATCATGAATAATGAGGGCACTACGCCTAGTGATAGGATGTACTAGGAAAACTGGGTGCAACCTACTTAGAGACACGCTCTAGTAGCCCCGGGAATATCTGAGTCCCGATAGTGTGATGACCGGAAAAGTGCACCAGACGCTTTATCTAGCCAATCGATTGACCGGCGTGGGTACAATCTACTTTGTCTAGTCAGAGGACACATCGCGATATTGTGCTATGCCTTACCAAGCATTGCATGATATTTAAGATTATTAATCTAACACATACGTTTGATTAGATGTTTAACTAGCCACCTAAGTTGATTCACATAAAAGGCTCACCTATCGTCTACTCCTCTTCTTAAGACCACTAGACTCTAACAAAACCTAGCACATACACGACATCGATAAACCCTAGCTTATCGAAGCACAAGGCAAATCCCAAGCTTTCGACGGTCCCACACTTCATCTCTTTTAGGGAATCCATATGGTGCCGGAACTAAACGCATCAAAATCTAGATCAAGGGTTTGTCACATAATGTTAAGCAGTAAGGACATGGTTATAAAGCCTGAAACCAAGCTGACACGATAAAACAGTAAAGAAACGGAATAAACAGGTCAAACGCACGTTTGACACCCTGTAAACGCACGTTTGACACCCTGTAAACGCACGCTTGCCTCGAACGAACGTTTACTACTCCCCAAACGCTCGTTCGTGAAAAGTAGCCACATCATGTATCAAATGTCAAACACTCAAACGCTCGTCCATAAACCCCCAAACGCTCATTTGAGTTGAAACGATCGCAAACGCCCGTTTGCCCTTGTGCAAACGCTCGTTTGCCTGGGTTTTTCCCATAAATCTGCAACTGTCAAAATACGATTTCCAACCCAATTCCACCCTAAACTCCAACTTAAACAGAACATAAACAACGAAAATAAACATACAAATGCTCTATAACTCTACAACACCTTAATCATACGATAAGAACATCACGTTACCTTAAATTGCGAGCTACTACGATCCACGCTACCAAAACCTTGAAAAGGTTAAACTTTAGAACTCCGAACCTACAACGATTCGAACCAAAACTGATCACTACAAAAATTACTCAGAAAAACTCAACCTTAACAATGGTGATTAAACCCTAATCACCAAGAACGAGGAGGGACAAAACTTACGAAAACCGTTTTGCAAAACTTCGGTATCAAAAGCTTCCTCGCCTTGAGATTATCGTTTTTCCCTTGAAGAGTCTATGGAAACGATCAACGGATTAGCCTCGAGGTTGAGAATTACTGTGCCCTAGATCTTGAATACTCAGAGCGTTTTCTCCCCTTTTATTTTTCTGATGATGCGTGTATTATGATGATGTGCCGCCTATTGGGATAAAAATATCCCTTTTATACTCCGTAATTAAAATCATCATGAAACCATTTAATTTAATCCAGTTAAATCCTTTTTATTTTCTTTTCCCTTTTCTTTTAATCCTTTAAAAACAAAAACATAATATTCAGATTTTTCATGAAAATACAAGGATGCCCTTTTAGAAAAATCGAGATATTACAATTCTGCTGAAGTATTTTTTTTTTTTTGAGTTAAATATGATATTATTTATCTTCTTCCCCAAGTTCCAACAAGTAATTTTTCTAACAGCATCCCAGATTTTGGTATGGCTTTTTTTTTTTAGGCTTTGATTAAATAAGTTTATCTCAAATTTTTTTTATTTAGATAACTACAACTTTTTTAACCTTCCAAAGCTTCATTTAGGGAAATAAAACAATCTCTTTACACCCATAATACCCCATCCTTCCTCTTCCCTTTCTCTTTTTTTCATTCTTTTTTATTTATGACATCATCATCTAATTTTTGATATCCGACAATTTTCCTCTTCAAAACTGAACGACCACTCAAATCAAAAAAAGGAAGAAAAAAAAAAAAACTGCTAAACTGAACGCCATTATACTGAATGAAGAAAATAAAATAAAAAATTAAAACAACAACAGCACATGAACATGTATGCTTTATATAGCCAAAAAGTATAAATAATTAAAATAAATAAATAAATATACGAACCAACAACACACATGAACCGATCCGAGGCCAGTCGGTTCAGTTTCGGTAAATAATATAGAGAAACCGAAAATTACGGTTCGGTTACAATTCATGCTGCAAATTATCCGTAACCGAAACGAATTAAAACCGAACAGTTAACCTAACCGAAATTGTACCGAACAAAAAACCGTAACCGAAACGTTCATATCCAACATGTATAATTAGTTTTTATAACCAAAATATTATTTTTTTTATAAAATTGTTCATAACCAAACCGTTTATAACCGAATCGTTCATGACCAAATAGAATTGTTAAAAATTATTTTGGTTTTTGGTTAACCGAACCGAACCAAACCATATATTTCGGTTCGGTACCATTCGGTTCCTAAAGCAAACGGTTCGGTTTCGATTTCGGATATTTACTAACCAAAATTTTCGGTTCAGTTACGGCCATTAACCGTACCGAACCGAACCGAACTGTGTACACCCCTACACATAACATATCAGTTACAAGAAATGGGAGGAATCTGACGAAATGGGGCGGGGAAGAGGTAGTGCTGTAAACGAGCCTAGCTGAACTGAGTATCGGTTGTTCAAACTCGTGTTCATTTAGATCATGAGTTGTTCATGCTCGTGTAGTTGTGTTTGAGTTTGGCTTACTACATGTGCTTTTGTCTTCTAGCTCAAGCTCAGCTCGTTATGGTATCAATAATCAAGTCAAATGAATAAATAATCATTAAATTTAATTAATGCATTCTCATTTTTGGATATAGCGTGTCATGACAATTATAAGTGAATGAACGTTGATGTTCGAACAATAGTTTGACATTTATTTATGTTGATTATGGCATTTGATGATAATTATGAAAAGGCGAATTGCGACTTCTGAAGTGTAAGTTTAGTTAGAACTCTTTTTTTTTTATAGATTTTCATAACTCTAATGCTACGAACGCCTTTTTAAAAGCAAACAAACCCTTTATTTGGCCTTAAAGGAAAATGAAAAGAAAAGTTTAATTTCAGAATACAAAAACATTATTATAAAGAGACGAAGGGTTTTACGTTTGAACATTCAAATTGATGTTCATTTAAATATATCATAATATTTGATGATAGTTATAGGTGATTGGACATCATATTTGACGTTGGAACATCGATATGGTGTTTATTTGAGTTTGTTTTTTTTTTTTTGAGAACTTATTTGAGTTTATTATGGCATTGATCATCAATTTGATGCTAATTATGTTTATTATAGTGTTTCATGATAACTATAAGTGTTTGAATATCATATGATGTCTGTTTAAATTAATTATAGTGTTCAACGACAAATGTTATTGATTAACATCAACATGATGTTTATTCGGTGCTTTAATGAATGTATATAATTGAACATTCAATTTGATGTTCATTTAACTTTATTATAGTGGTTGTTGATGATTACAAGTGACTAGACATTATATTTGATGTTTGAACGTCGATGTACTGTTTATTTGAGTTGATTATGGTATGGACCGTCAATCTAATGATAATTGTGTTTATTGTAGTGTTTGATGATGACTATAAGAATATCAATATGATGTTTATTTAATGTAATTAAAGTGTATAATGATAATTATTATTTATTAACATCAATATGATGTTCATTTGAGTTAATCTATGGTGCTTAATGATGATTATATGACATTGAACATCAATTTGATGTTTGTTTAAGTTTATTGTGGTTTTTAATAACAATTATGAATGTTTAAAGAACAAAGTGACCTTTGAACAACGATTCGATGTATAAATAAGTTCAGTGAAATGTTTTTTAACATGTTGAACATTAAATTAATATTTTGGCTAAAAAAACATTAAATTAATATTTATTTGAGTTTATTGTAGTATTTAACAATAATTATAACTGACTGAATAGCAATATGATATTCATTCCAGTTAATTACGATGTTTGATGATGATTATAAGTGATTGTATATCATTTTGATATTTATTTAATTTTATCATAGTATTTAATATTTGATTATAAGGGAATGAATATCAAGCGGATGCTCATCAAGTTGAATATAGCGTTTACTATTGATTATATGTATGATGTTTATTTGACTTAATTATAGACTTTGGCCGTTGAAATTATAGTGTTTGATGATCTTCTAAATAATTAAATGTGTTTAAAGTTGCTAATGTGAAAAATTAGTTGAAATAGCCCTAAACAAAATGGTTGAAATTCCTCTCAAACAAATAGTTGAAATTAATTAGCCCCGTTGTTAATTTTTCAAAAAAAAAGTATTCTAAATTAATATTTTTGTTTACGATATATCACTTCAACAGTCCAGGTGTATAAATATTTAAATTACTTATTCTTATATCAATAGCCATGTGGCGTAACGGTAAACTTTGTTGATTTATAATAGTAGGGAGTTGGGTTCAATACTCTTTAGCTATAGCATTTTTTAAAAAGGGAAAAAGTAGTAAACAGAGAAAAAGAGAAAAACGAATATATATATATATATATATATATATATATATATAGCATTTTTTAAAAAGGGAAAAAGTAGTAAACAGAGAAAAAAAAGAAAAACGAATATATATATATATATATATATATATATATATATATATATATATATATATATATGTATATATATATATATATATATATATATATATATATATATATATATATATATATCTCGGAACAAAAAACTTTTTGGAGGTTAAATTTGTCTTTGACAATTTTTTCAAATTTTTTATTTTTTTATAAATGTTGAAGCTTATTTGGGTAAAAAAAAGTTTGATAATGATTTATATAAATCATAATCCCTTTTCCTTCTTTTTTTGTTTCAAAACCAACGGGGTGTGAAGAAGAAAAGTGTAACGTCCCAGAACTTAGGTCGGGCGGCGTTAAATTAGCCATAAATGATCCGCTCAACTGCTTAAACCGTCGTCCTCGCTTGGTCTAAAAGAATTAATCTGAGTTGACAAAACTTTTATTTACTACACTTATATGGGAGTGTGAATTCTACTACTATACCGATGTGATTCCGACGTCTTCGCCGGAGCCCGGGACTTGTCCTAGTTTCGTCCCTATCGAGTCGAGAGGTGACCCCCACCATCTCTCAGACTTAGTACGTACGATAGTCGGCTCTAAATACCAATTTGTAGAGGCCTTAAGTTTTCAAAAAGGGTAAAGTAGTAAATTGGGTATATTTATTTATTTCCTATTTTATTATTTATCCTAATCATAATTAAAGAAAAGGATTAACGGTATTTAAGGAAAATAAAACCCCATAATCCTCTTCATTAGTCGACGGTTTATCAGAAAAATGGAAGACTGATGGCCAAAACAATGACGTCCAACTTTAACCGGCAGAGTATTGGGTCGGAAGCGCCACATTGGCGAGCAAGGTCGTATCACACGAGAATCAGTCAAGTATCACAATCACGCTCTATTTAGTTTAGGTTCACAAATGGGGTGGAATTAACTGCAACTAAGCTAACAAAAACAATAACTTTATAATGAATGATAAATAAAATAGCTAAACTATGGTTTGGAACACTACTCTTAACACCTTTCTTTGAATCACTAGGGACGAGCTCGTTAGGAAACCTACAGTGAGATCGCAACGAAATTTAAAATTTATTTCCTTTTTAACCAAGATCGACTCCGTTTAAGCAACAAGCATAAGAGAAGAAGACGTAGAAAATACCTTGGATGATCTAAAATAGATCGTCGCTTTGTCTACGGTTGTAGTTTCTGCACGAAGCCGCTCTAGTGTTCGGCCTCTACCGTTGATCCGCACGAACAACCCGCCGGAATCCACCATTGGATTGCTACCGGAAAAACTCAGCTGCTAAGCCGCCTTTTTCTTTCTCCCAAAACTCTCTCTTTAGAATCTCTCTTAATTTTCTAGTAGAAAATAAGACTTGCAATTGTGATACAAAAGAGCTTGACACCCACACTATATTTATAGTGTAAGTGGCGCCCTAATGTAGTCTCAAACCTATTGGGAGAAGCTTCCTATTGGACAGAGGAGAAAGAAACCAATTCCCAATAAAAATAAGGAAAATATATTCTAGATTTATCTCATTAAATACTCAATATCTTATATTAAATATTTCCAAGATATATATTGTCAATATTTAATATTGAATATATCTTTAATGTATTACCATAAATCAGTTTACACATGTGTGCAAATCTATACACATTAATATCTAATATTAATGTATGATAATACTATTAATTAAATTTCACAATCCAAGTGTATCTTAATACACTCAAACTTGCGCCCCAAATAGCCTATGGTTGGCATCCGGAATGCTCTTAATTAATTAATATAATACTATGATTAATTAACTCGCAAAATACATGTATATCATATGTACATATATATTTCGACATATACATAAAATATGTATATTTAATTTCAACATAATTAATATCTTGTATTGTATTTATTCATAATAAATAAACACCACCATATTAGTCTATCACTACACCATTTTATAGTCGAGATAAACTTCCTTATTTGGTTATCGCTATAACCGCATTTTAATCCGGCTAGATGTTCTTATGTGTGTCACTCGATAGACTTCCGAATATGTTGGCCATAGGCACAAAGTGCATTTTACTAAAATACCCTTCACACCTAACGATCACGAAATAGCATCTAGCAACACAATGTGACCCCCAATCATTGGAAGAGTCAAAGGAAATGACTACTACCTTTCATGTGAAACGGTTACCATGTAACTAGGATCATATCGCTCTTACAATATCCATACGGTCGTACGTCGAGTGTCAATACATCAACGACCATATCTTATAATCTAGATATCATGCTCTCTTGAAGTAACTCATTTACTTCCACTTTGCAAAGATTCACGAGATCTAGACATTTCTTAAAAAGAAGGCTCTTTCGGATATTTACTCTTATTCATAGGATACGCGATTTCCGGACGAACAACATGAATCCTACGCATGCTTCGTATCACACCTAATCACTGCCGCATGATCGCCCCATGGCTAGGGGAAACCTCAATAGTGTCAAAGCATGACAATCCACACCGTGATGTCATGAAGACTCCGGTCTCATGATAATTACACAACCTCCACATAGTGTGACACTTAATAAAGTAAGTGGGTCAGTCTAACGTACGCATTCTCCAATACACGTTCATGTACAGTCCAAGTGTCCCTACACTTTGATAGATGATGGCCAAATTATAGTAAACCAACTTTAACCGGCAGAGTACCGGGTCGGTTGTACTACAACGGCGAGCAAGGTCGTATCCCACGAGGAATCAGTTAAGTATCACAATCACGCTCGTATTTAGTTTAGGTTCACAATTATGGTGAAAGTAATATTATAACTAAAGATTATAAATGCTAACTTTAAAAAGTATAATAAAAGGAATAGCTAAATTATGATCAGGAACACTACCCTTAACACCGTTACCAAATCACTAAGGATGAGCCGTAACCTACCAACCAACCAATAGCTTCTAATGAATGTGTTGTGGGTGCAATCTCTAAATTGGTCCCTGGCGCTAATACCACAACCTAGTTACCCTATACTCGGTTCAACAGTCCCCTCTATGAGATTTAATTGACCTAATATGATTAAGAACTATGAGACGCTCTGCATCCACCGAGTTCACGGCTTAGCTAGAATAACCTTACCAAGGAACAGGCTGCGAAAAACTCGACTAGTTCGTGCATGGCAATCCTAAAATTCTAGTTCGCACACTCCCTCGCAAAATACATTTATAAAGTTCGTGTGTACAATCAATTAATGGTTCGCGGCTCCACTAAAAGCATTAAGATCAAATTTTAGAACACAAACATTCAAAAGATTAAACTTTTATGCCCTACTCATCCCTAGATCATCGTTTAGGCATCAATTTCGTGAACCATCACATAATCTAGCTATCAGAAATTTAGCTACTCATACTAATAATAAAATCGCCGAAATAAATCAAGAAATACATAATAGGCATCATAAAAAGATAAAGAAAATTACCAATAAAAAACTAGAAGCAATTCACCAATCGAATCGTCACTTCGTTGTGTTTCAATCGCAAAACAACGGAAGAAAACTATTGTTCTAAGGAATTTTTGCAGACAAAATAAAAGTAAATTGTTCTAACGGGGAAAAGAAAAATTGCTGCAGAGAAAATAAAATTGTGGTATGAAAACTGTGTTGAAATTTGACCTAAGTGGCTTATAAATAATTTCCGGAAATTATCCGAAAATATTACCGCGTCACCCCAGGCTTTACTGCATTGGCCGCATCAAAAGTCTTGACATTAGGCGTGGGCCCCATTTGACCAATAACATAAACAGCTTTTTCTTTTTCCCTTTTTTTCTTTTTTTTTTCTTTTGAACCGATAATAACCAAATATTGCTAAAAAAGCCTCCGTCACATCCGGGTGTGATACATTACATTTTTGACACACGATTTTATTAAGATTATTTATTTTTCTTCGAACACCCGAACTTGAATCTTGCGCCATTTCCTCATACGAACTCCGTTTTAGACGATTTTCGTACCGTTGTGATCCTCGTCACGCCCTCTATCACGTCATACCTGTAATAAAAATAAACCACATACCCAAGCGTGACAAACACCAATAAAACATACACAAATCATCCAAAAATATTGAAATTTTCGACGTAAACGTCTTAGCATCTCGTGATTCAACTCGTGGTGAAATGTGCCCATAAAAACACTTAACTATCCCAAAATTACACCGAATATGCTATAAATAGTGGGTAAAATGCACATGAAATTATAGCAAAGTTGACTCTCATCAACTACCCCCCACTTAGCGTTTGCTCGCCCTCGAGCAAATCAAGCGATTAAAAAATAAATCATGAGATCAACATTACGATCATATGGGAAACCAACATATCCAATGAGTAAAAACTAGTCAACAAGCGAATAGACATGGGCCAAAACATATCTCATCATGGAAACAGAATGTGTGTGTATAGCTTCTCAATCATTAATCACGGTCGACCGGCTCAGATTATAAATGCATGACTAATGGCGTTACACCATAGGCTTATACTTCATAATCATCTCCACTAATCGAGGCCAAATCAAGGCTAACTAAGGTCAGGCAGGACTTGCACGGTTGTAACGTTAGGCTAGGGACGGGGGCTAAACGAAAGGATCAAAGGAATATCAAAAGAGAAAACGAGTGAGCTTAATCAAAACATCTTACACCTAATTCATAGCTCACCTCATTTCAACACCGTATCATAAACACGAGTAAGATGCAAAAACGGTTGTCACCAAGATAAAACTCCAAGATCGCTTGCAAAAATAGTCGTCACCAAGAACAAGCTCACCAAGAATTCAAGAACACCCACTCCAATTTACTTCATCCCATAGTCATGCATTACATTAGAAATATTAACTCGAAAACTTTCCTCCACATTTCTTGACTCAACTTTATTCATTTTTTTCTTTTTTCTTTTGATCGACTTTTTTGAGTTCTTTTTTCTTCTTGAACCAAACACCAACACTTTGCCACCCCTTCTCATTCATAATGCAAAAGATACACCAACACCATCCATGAATACACATCTCTGCCACCCCACACTTGTGCTAGCAAGTGTGCTCAAAATAAGATTAAAACTCACTCGTAGGGTGCCAAAGAATTGTAGACCACAAATAAAGGCTAAGGGTTGGTAATTATAGGCTAATCAATGAATGGCTAAGTTCGGGTGGGGGTCTAACCACCCTACAAAGGCTTAGAGGGGTTTCTGTGGAAATTATGTATAGGGTTGGCTATTTGGCTCTGGTTGGGTCAAAGAAATGCCAGGACCGTCATCCCTTAATCTACCAAGATTGACCTTTCTATTTCGCCTCGAAATTAATTGTATAAGTTCTAGGTAACAGATTAATGTCTATGACATCTATAAGCATTCACTAATCAACCACAACTCATGAAATCAAAGCTAGTACGTGCATAAAAACTCCATTTCCACAACAAGATGAAGGTTTGACTCACATGCATTCAACTCTTGACTAATAATTAACCGAAGAGTACCATGAATTGACATATAATTCGCAACATCAAAGTCATGAAAAAATTTAAAAATGGCTCAATTTTACTCATTTTAAAAATGGCTCAATTTTACTCATTTAGACCAAACACCAAGTATATAACTTATTCGATGCACGGAATTTAAACATAAGTAGTCAAGTGAGGCTAAGTCTACCACCCCCCACTTAAAACAGAACACCGTCCTCGGTGTGTGAGTGATAAAGTTAGGAAAGACTTAGCTGAATCGGCAACAGGGCGGAACTCTGCAAAGTGACAACCTCCAATGTATCTCCCAGGGTACCTGTACAATCACAACATGGAAACCAAGAATCCACTACGATGAAAGGCCGAAACCTTAGGCGTAGGTAAGCACAGGTATGGAGATGTATTGCAAATAAAAATATGGGTTATCATAAGGCATGCAACAAGAATCAAGATGCGGGGCCAAATTTTCATCACACTCCTAAAAAAACAAACCTAAAAACCTAAAGAAAAAACAATGTGGGTTGCCTCCCATAAGCGCTTGTGTTTATTGTCATTAGCTCGACTTATTGAATTTCAAAAACAAGATAGGGTGCCGAGTTTATAGTCTTCGGCAAGACTCGTATCCCCCAAACTTGACATTAGGTTCTACCTTCATTTTAAAGACACTCTCACTTCCCACACCCTCCTCGGGTTGATCATAAGTCACTTGGTTCTCCTCAAAAACTTCTAGCCTTTGCACCTCTTCACGCGTCCCCCAATCATTTCCCGGGTGCTTAATGGTCTTATAGACATTGAAGGTTACAGTCTCATCACCCGCTCGCATGGTGATCTCACCTTTTTGCACATCCAGTAAAGTCCTACCCGTAGCCAAGAAAGGTCTTCCTAATAAAATTGGGGTTTGACTATCTTCCTCCATGTCTAACACAACAAAATCAACAGGGAAAACTAGTTTACCGACCTAAACTAGCACATCCTCAACAACTCCCATGGGGTGCCTAATCGACCTATCCGCCATCTGCAAGGTCATATTTGTACGCTTAAGCTCACCTACCCCCAAACTCTCATATATCTTTCTAGGCATTAAACTTACACTTGCACCTAAGTCACACAACACCTTAGGAAATAACGTCCGGCCTATGGTGCAAGGAATGGAAAAACTACCGGGATCTTTCAACTTAGGTGGCGGCTTATTCGAAAAACAAGCAGAGCACTCCTCATTTAAACAAACAATTTTCTCCATTTTAGATTTATTAGACAAAATCCCTTTTAAAAATCGACGAGAAGATGGCATATGAACAAGCGCATCCACAAGTGGGATATTTATCTCTACTTTTCTTAGTATATCGAGAAATTTGTTTTGCTTATTAGAAATGGTTGGCTTTTTAGGGCCACGAGGGGGTAAGGTAATTTAGATAAATCAAAGGGTTTTTTCATAGAATCCACACTTGAGTTGTTCGTACCTTCCCGTGTCGTGTCTGACCGCTTTTCCGGTTCCGTACTCGGATTCTCCACCTCTTTCTTTATCTCTTCAGCATCTTGCTCTTCATTGATCACCACCCAATCTTCATCTTCCTCTCTCAGTTTTTCTATCTTCTTCTTCTTCTCAACCTCCTCAGGCACCTCAATATCACTACCCACAACTTTCCCACTTCTTGTAAATATGGCATTCACTTGCCTGGGATTTTCAGTTATTTGCCCCATTCGTGTCTCCAAGTTCCTCACCACAGATTGCAAGTTTATATGGGCATTTTTCACCTCCTTTAATTCCTTACTTAATTCCAGGTTGCTCTCCCTCAACTCCCGGTTATTCTCCTTCGACTCCTGGCTGTTTTCTCTAATGTCTCGGCTTATTCTTTCCAACAGACTGTCCGTGGAGATTTTTGGTTGCGTGGGTTCCGGAAGTGGTGGTGCTGATTGTGGGGGCATGGCATATTGACTCTATTGAGGTTGCGCAAATTTCGGTTGAGTCATTTGCCCGGCCCCTTGATTTCTACCCCAAGCAAGATTTGGATTGTCCCGCCAATTCTGAAAATTTTGCCCCCCGTTCTGATTGGCTAAGTAGTTCACATCCATGGGTTTCCAATTTAATGTCAAGCTCGGATCTGTAGTTTGGTAGACCATGGGATTTGAGCACAATGGATGCATATCCCTGGGTTTCATGCCAAAAAGGTTCTCGAGAGATGGATCATTGAGCATTTGGGTCGTGGTCAGCTGACTAACCTTTTTAATAGGGCAGTTTGTGGCCCAATGTTCACCACCGCAAGTAGTACACCCTTTGAATTCCTTTTGCCATGCCAACATGTCACTCATTTGCTTTTTTAGCTCCACCATTTCAGTTTGCATCTTCATAATTTCTTCACTTGGCCCGACTTGGTTAACTGAACTAATTGGGTTCCTTGAAACCCTTCTCCCCGTCTTCCTTTGTCCGTTGCTTTTCGCGACTCTCTCTATTGTAGCCAATGCAACATCCGGTTCCACACTCATTACATCTCCTCCACACCCCGCATTCAAATTTGACTGATCTGTCTCGCGTAAACCACCATAAAATAGATGTACCTGGTTCCATGCCTCTAATCCGTGATGCGGGCACTTTCTCAACATAGTTGTAAATCTATCCCAGGCTTCATGCATGCTCTCCATGTCCAACTGTTCAAAGTTTGCAATATCTGCCTTCATATCCAACGTTCTGGAGAGGGGACAATATTTCAATAAAAACTTTGCAGTCACTTGATCCCATGTGTGTAAAGAATCGTGGGGTAATGACTCATACCAAGCTCTCGCGGCCTCCTTCAATGAAAATGGGAATAAGAGCATCCTAACCGCTTCCTCAGAAACTCCATTCATCCTCACGGTCCGACAAACCTGCATGAAATGGTTCAAAAATTGATTCGGGTCTTCAGTCGACTTACCCCGAAACTGTGCACTGTCGTTCAGAAGATACCACACATGCTGTTTAATTTCCAGATTGTTTGCCGGAATGGGTGGCAAACGGATGGGTGTGTGCCCCTCACCTATGATAGGCTGCGCGTAGTCCCTCAAAGTCCGTCCTTGATTACCTTGGTTCTGTACCTGATTGCCTAGATTCTGTGCCCTAGGTGGTGCATAAAAATTTTGTGCATAAATAGGGGCGGCCGGTGGTGGATTCGCATATTGTTGCTGATTCTGCATCATCATCTGCATCATCATTTGCATCATCGATTACGGTCAAAAGGTGCTTGACCAACTAAATTCCCCGATTGTTGTTGTTCGATTCGCGGGGCTTGTTGTTGTTGTCGGACTTGATTCGCCGACCTCCACGATTTTGAACCCCATTTGGTCCCAGTTAAGTGCCCCCTCGATTAGGTGGGGGCTCTCTCGTTAAGGCCTTGTATTTCCCGATCCTCGGGAGTAAGCGTCGGGTCTAGGCGTAAACCATCTTCAGTTTCATCTACAGCATGTAAATTCGTTAAATCTTCGCTTCCCGAAGACATTTCTGATTCTTCTGATTCGGATTCTAACTCAATAAATGTTGTCGATGCTTTTACGAACGGACTTCTTCTTCTAAAAGCATTCGATGCCTTGCAAATGCTTCAATTTCCGAGATCAAAGGAAGTAGAGGTTCCTTAGAACTCCGGGTCATACACTGCAATCACCAAAACAACAAGAAAACAGTAAAAAAAAAACGACCTAATCCTAAATACTTGAATGATTTACTGACATTGACCGATTCCCCGGCAACGGCGCCAGAGAAAACTTGATGGCCAAATTATAGTAAACCAACTTTAACCGGCGAGTACCGGGTCGGTTGTACTACAACGGCGAGCAAGGTCGTATCCCACGAGGAATCGTTAAGTATCACAATCACGCTCGTATTTAGTTTAGGTTCACAATTATGGTGAAAGTAATATTATAACTAAAGATTATAAATGCTAACTTTAAAAAGTATAATAAAAGGAATAGCTAAATTATGATCAGGAACACTACCCTTAACACCGTTACCAAATCACTAAGGATGAGCCGTAACCTACCAACCAACCAATAGCTTCTAATGAATGTGTTGTGGGTGCAATCTCCTAAATTGGTCCCTATGCGCTAATACCACAACCTAGTTACCCTATACTCGGTTCAACAAGTCCCCCTATGAGATTTAATTGACCTAATATGATTAAGAACTATGAGACGCTCTGCATCCACCGAGTTCACGGCTTAGCTAGAATAACCTTACCAAGGAACAGGCTGCGAAAAACTCGACTAGTTCGTGCATGGCAATCCTAAAATTCTAGTTCGCACACTCCCTCGCAAAATACATTTATAAAGTTCGTGTGTACAATCAATTAATGGTTCGCGGCTCCACTAAAAGCATTAAGATCAAATTTTAGAACACAAACATTCAAAAGATTAAACTTTTATGCCCTACTCATCCCTAGATCATCGTTTATGCATCAATTTCGCGAACCATCACATAATCTAGCTATCAGAAATTTAGATACTCATACTAATAATAAAATCGCCGAAATAAATCAAGAAATACATAATAGGCATCATAAAAAGATAAAGAAAATTACCAATAAAAACTAGAAACAATTCACCAATCGAATCGTCACTTCGTGTTTCAATCGCAAAACAACGGAAGAAAACTATTGTTCTAAGGAATTTTTGCAGACAAAATAAAAGTAAATTGTTCTAACGGGGAAAAGAAAAACTGCTGCAGAGAAAATAAAATTGTGGTATGAAAACTGTGTTGAAATTTGACCTAAGTGGCTTATAAATAATTTTCGGAAATTATCCGAAAATATTACCGCGTCACCCCAGGCTTTACTGCATTGCCGCATCAAAAGTCTTGACATTAGGCGTGGGCCCCATTTGACCAATAACATAAACAGCTTTTTCTTTTTCCCTTTTTTTCTTTTTTTTTTCTTTTGAACCGATAATAACCAAATATTGCTAAAAACAGCCTCCGTCACATCCTGGGTGTGATACATTCTGTTTTTGACACACGATTTTATTAAGATTATTTATTTTTCTTCGAACACCCGAACTTGAATCTTGCGCCATTTCCTCATACGAACTCCGTTTTAGACGATTTTCGTACCGTTGTGATCCTCGTCACGCCCTCTATCACGTCATACCTGTAATAAAAATAAACCACATACCCAAGCGTGACAAACACCAATAAAACATACACAAATCATCCAAAAATATCGAAATTTTCGACGTAAACGTCTTATCATCTCGTGATTCAACTCGTGGTGAAATGTGCCCATAAAAACACTTAACTATCCCAAAATTACACCGAATATGCTATAAATAGTGGGTAAAATGCACATGAAATTATAGCAAAGTTGACTCTCATCAATAGACGAGATTTATCCCTATCTTCAAAAAGATAGAAAACATATAATCCGTGCTAGTCTAATCGTACTACTAATGTCCCATTTAATAGCACATGCGACTAGAGACATTTAAATATCAAACCTGTTAAAGTGAGTCGAGATCTCATCAACCATAATCACTATTATGATTTCTCTTTCACATTTTGACACTTGGGACGTTACCATATACACAATATCATAATTGGTTCGTTAAACGAACAAATATATAGTAACAGAAAAGTCATTTGATATATGTATAAACATAAAGAAATAGTAGAAATGATCCGACCCGGTCGGATCCGGTCCAACCTGATACTATTTCAGCAGAGCCTTAACCGACCAATCAACCAATAGTTTTCAATGAGTATGTTTGTGGGTGTAATCAACTAAATTGGTTCCTAGGGGCTAATACCACATCATAGGTACCATATACTCGGTTCAACAGTCCTTTATTTGGGATTTAATTGACCTAATATGATTAAGAAACTATAAGATGCTCCGTATCCTTCGAGCTCACGGCTTAACTAGATGAACCTTACCAAGGAACATGCTATGAATAACTCGACTAGTTCGTGCATAGTAATTCTAAAACCCTATATCGCACACTCCCTCACACAATACATTTATAGAGTTTGTGTGTAACATAATTAAAAAGTGTAGAGTATTTCATTGATTCAACTGAACGGGGAGAGCACAAATATATAGGTCTCGGTAACTTAGCCTCCAAGTATATAATAGATAAATAGCAATAATATAAAATATAAGATAAACATTTAAGCTATTTCTAGTGTATCCTCGACATGCCCCCGCAATCCCGTAGGAAGTGGCTGAACACGGAGATTGGATTTTAAACTGACAAAACGAGGCTGAGCCAATGGTTTGGTGGGGACATCGGCTAACTGATCCTTAGGGGAGATAAAAGATATGCCAAGCTTGCGAGCAGCAACTAATTCGTAAACATGGTGGAAGTCGATCTCTATGTGCTTCATCCGGGCATGAAACACCTAATTATGAGCAAGGTAAGTGGCCCCAATATTATTACACCAAAAAGTAGGCAAGGAAGACAACGGAACCTGCATCTCACGAAGAAGACCGCAAAGCCACTGGAGTTCGACAGCAGTGTTAGAAAGAGTCTTATACTCGGCCTCAGTGCTACTCTTTAAAACCGTCAAGTGTTGCTTACTACGCCAACTAATAAGATTACCACCAAGGAAGACACAATATGCCCCAATAGAACGGCGATTATCGGTGTCAGCAGTCCAATCAGAGTCAGAAGAAGCCCGACGCGAAATAGGGGACCGGCAAGAGAAGAAGAGACCATCGGAGATAGTGTGCTTAAGATACCGAAGAATACGCTTAACTACAACTCAATGAGCATCGGTAGGTGAATGCATATAATTACTAACCTTGTGGACCGCGAAGGCAATATTAGGCCGGGTGAAACTGAATAATGTAGACCGCCAACAATAGTGCTGTAAAACGACGGATCGGCGTAGGGAGGACCGTCGTCAAGTGTAAGTCGGGTAGAGACCGACATAGGTGTACGATAAGGCTTGGCCTTGTCCGAGAGAGGCACGCTTGCGAGGAAGCCGAAAGATATACTTGCGGCGAGTGAGAAATAGCCCATCGGAGGTAGGAAGCACCTCAATGCCAAGAAAATAGGACAGAGAACCAAGGTTCTTAACCGGAAAGTGCCAACCAAGATAAGAGATAACCTGCTCAACAAGAGAAGATGACGAACCAGTAATAATAATAGAGAGATTGAGGGAAAATGATAAAAAAAAATTACAAAATGAATAAATAGGACACACTCCTTTTTTTAGTTGCAAAAAGGACAAAAAAAATTCAGACGGACAAAAATACCCCTTTATAGAAGGGACGCGCGCATATGCATATCTTCGGTAGTTCCACTGCTTCAGGACCTTCAGGATTGTGTTTTTTTTTTCTTTTCAAATATCCGTAACTTTTGATTTACAACTCTGATCATCGAAACTTTTTCACCAAAATTCATATTTTTTTTGCTCTTTAATTTGAGCCCAAATATGATACCCTTTCGATGAAAATTTTGAAAGCCGAAAAAATATTTGTATTAACCGGAGCGTTTTTCTTATAAACGACCGTAACTTTTGATTTAGAACACCGATCATCAAAATTGTTTCACCAAAGTTCTTTTTTTTTTATCTTCATTTTGAGACCTCATTTGATACCATTTCGACGTAGTATTTGAAAGCCGAATTTAATTGCAGCATTTACACTAACACAGTATCAGTAAACAATATCAGTATCAGTATCAGGCTCATTTAAGGCTTAATTCAAGTGACTACTTCAAGGCACACATATCTGGCTCATATAAGGCTCATTTAAGGCTTAATTCAAGGGACACAATATCATATCTGGCGCATATAAGGCTCATATAAGGCATACAATATCACTAACAGTATCATTTGCACTATTTAATTGTATAGACCAAAAGAAATGTCACAATGACAATTGCCAAACCTATAGTGAAACCTGGACTAGTCCATAACCTGAAAATGAGAGACTGATAGGTAAGATAAAGAAAAAACTTGTTTTTTTTGAATAGAATATCTTTAATCCAATGTTATTAAATTTTTTAGTTGTGAACAGGGTTGGAATTGATATTCGAAGTACGATATGAGCATTTGTCAATTGATGGAGATGCATATTTAGGCTCAAGGGCATTGCCAACTTTACTGAACGCTTCCATCAATTTCATAGAGGTAAATACTTATAAGTTCATGCTTGATGACCTGTAATGTTAGTAGGTGATAAGTTCAAGAATGAAATGGTGAATTCAGACAAGCACATTCCTTGGACTATGTTTCTTCATTTTCAGTTTGTTTCTTTTGTGTCTATTTGTTTATAGAGTGTTCTTGGCAAATTTAAGCTTTTCCCATCAAATATAAAGGAAATCAAAATACATATCAAAATTGCCTATCTTTTGGTCCTCTGATTGCCGATTGCCATTCAAACATTAGCAGAAGGCAAATTACCGTACGTGCGATATCGATATCGTTATGCGATATCGATGCGATGCGATATTTTTTATCGGTATGTTTCTTGTTACTATTATCATTATCGATCGATGCGATAAATATCAATACACAGTATCAGGCTCATTTACGGCTCAATACCAAGTACAAAGCCAACTCAATGAAACTACTATGTCAATCTGTTTAGAATACATGATACCACCATAAGCTCAGGCCCCAACCACTTGGAATTTGAAAATATCACAAGAGAATAAAGCATTGCACCATACCAATCACATTGAGTACAAAACATATATCCCCAAGGCCAACTGGATGCTTTTATAGCGCGGGTTAGCTATAATACAATAAAATAAACATGAAGGGTGGTCAAATTCTTCTATTTTATGCAGAAGCATATTTCTGTAATTATGGAATGAGGAATGAAAACAAAAATGAATAAAAGCCAAAAACTCCATAAAAGAAGCACAAGCAGGCAAATCAAATGAGAACCTTGTGGATATACAACCTTGAGCCCCGACCGCGCATATGCAACCTTGTTTGTTTACTACACACTGGGGTAAACATAAACTTGATTCCCATTCAAAACTCCGTAATGCCGTTGATGCAAATGAGCAGAGAAATTATCTCATAAGGCCCTGTCTATATAATAAAGGAGCAGAAGAAACTTGAAAACAACCATATAAGAAGGCAAGGACTGTTTCGCGTATAAACCAAACTCACCAGTCAATATTGTAACATCCCAAAAGTTTGGGTTGTTACCGTAAAACAACATCAAAATAGATTGTCGAATTCGAATGTTAGAAAATTGAGCAAGAACACACATAGGTGTAAAAAAACATACTCCAACTATACTCATGTAGCATCCTAATTTCTTAATCTATTATTATTCATTAGCATCGGCCGAGTTCTTTTCTTTTTTGTCATTATAACAAATGTTATTTGTACCCATTAGCGAATATATATTAGTACACGTACATACGAAGGTATTTATTAATCGTTAGCTAATGCCTAGAAACTTGTATAGCAATTATATATATATATATATATATATATATATATATATATATGATTATTATGATAGTAGTAAATGACCTTTTGGCTGTTCATAAAAAGTAAAACTAGAATTCAGTTTTAAGTTACATATTTTCTTTTATTAAATCATTTATTGTAGTTAATGTGTACAAACATAAATATTTCACTAAATGATTTAGACAAATTTTCTTTTGACTACATGAAGAAATTGTGCACTATTTTCACGGTTGTGTTAATGTAAGCATATCAGCGGTTTTCGATAAATTCTATATATATATATATATATATATATATATATATATATATATATATATATATATATATATATATATATGTATATACACCTCACGATATAACAACTATCAAGATATTGGTGAGTGTTAATTTTATTATTTCATATTGACAAACCATTCATCATTAATATAATTTCCCTAAACGTTTGTGAAAGGATTGTTAGGAAATTCCCATGTTGAGTCAAAATGGAGTAATGGGTAATTAAAAGATAATAAAATCAATGTAATAATTATGGAGTCAAAGGACAATATATATGGAGGAAAATTAGGGAGATTAGCCAATTGCCTTCTAATGGATGCAAGTATATATAGTGGGGATATTTGTGAGGATGAGTATTTTTTTTAGCAAGACATGAAGTTATAGAAAAAAATGGTGCTCTTATCTATTCACAATGTCCGTATACGAGTGCAAACTAGACGAAAAGTGCTTCGTAGTAGCAATTGCAGGCAACTTTGTGTGCTCTACACCATGAACTGTGAGTTGTATTTTCATAAAAGCTAATTAATGTGTGTTTCTAGCAAATGTGTTATTATTAAACAAATACGAGTTTTATTTTCCAATACAAGTAAAAGTGTGTTTTCTTATCAATTCACTTTAAAAAGAATACTTATTTGATATCACTTGTCTCTTATGTCATAAATAAACGGTGAGTTTATGCCGGTGAACGCCAAAGAGTCTTTCATCAATTTGTTTATTTCGATAGAATAGTTATATCCACATGTTATTTTAATCGATAGTCTGATTATTTTGACGTCGATGCATTTATCAGTTATCTTAAAGCTCTTCAAAATATTATTTGTTATATTTTATAATGTTTGATCTTGACATGTATGCCTGATCATTTAATGTTTAACGAAAGATTAAGATATTCAACACTTGTCCTGCTTGCTTGATTGCATTACGTGTACAATGCAGAACTCTAAGCGACTAGTTGAGTTAGGGTTACTGCACCGCAGAACGGCTAGTCACCGGTCTCGGGGCCTCTTGACTTTGGCTCATCGACAGTCCTAGAGTAATGGTACCAAAAATTCCCCAAAGTTCCATGTGCATGATCGGGAAAGCAAGGGCTGACGATTGTGTCATGGTTCGGAGGGCAGTGGGGTTGGCTGGAGCCCATTGGGAGGTTCACTGGGTGAAGGTCTGAATCCTTTCCCTGACAATCGGCCGGAGTTGTCAGGCAAGAGCTTGCTTGTTGAAGTGCGGTAGAAAATCGTGTTCACGTGTAGAGTTTGGTTGGTATTGACTCATCGACTAGGCCAAGTCGGTGTCAAGTAACCTAATGATAACTTCCCGTAAATCCAAGTAATGATTGAACAATAAAGACACGGCTTAAACATAAGTGATGACCGATTAATGCATACTTCTATTTTTCCATGGTAGATAGTACTTGTATTTAATTGTTATTTTCATAAAGCATTTCTTGATATTATATTTTCTAATTATAACACTAACGCACATGACTCATACCAAAGCATTTTTCGACGACACTCGTTTCTTCTATGTTTTTTTTTCTTTTCTTTTAATATACATACGGGTGGTTGACCGAGGATAAGAGAAGGGAAAATAGGGAAAATGATATTTATCCAGATCACTACATTGTGGATATTCTTTGGGAAAATTGATGACACGGTTCATATTGTGGATCATAATCAATGTGATATTCTATTGATGTAACTAGTTAGTGAAATGTTGTAATTGTTTCGATGGATTTATATCAATATTTGGGATTTGATGTATTTTATTGATGTCGATGCGAAAGCCTCGCAACCTGCTCCTAGAATGACCTCAGTAGACCTAGGGGTCGGGAGTGGGTCGTTACAGGTAAAATCGTGTTCACGTGTAGAGTTTGGTTGGTATTGACTCATCGACTAGGCCAAGTCGGTGTCAAGTAACCTAATGATAACTTCCCGTAAATCCAAGTAATGATTGAACAATAAAGACACGGCTTAAACATAAGTGATGACCGATTAATGCATACTTCTATTTTTCCATGGTAGATAGTACTTGTATTTAATTGTTATTTTCATAAAGCATTTCTTGATATTATATTTTCTAATTATAACACTAACGCACATGACTCATACCAGCATTTTTGCTGACGACACTGTTTCTTCTATGTTTTTTTTTCTTTTCTTTTAATATACATACAGGTGGTTGACCGAGGATAAGAGAAGGGAAAATAGGGAAAATGATATTTATCCAGATCACTACATTGTGGATATTCTTTGGGAAAATTGATGACACGGTTCATATTGTGGATCATAATCAATGTGATATTCTATTGATGTAACTAGTTAGTGAAATGTTGTAATTGTTTCGATGGATTTATATCAATATTTGGGATTTGATGTATTTTATTGATGTCGATGCGAAAGCCTCGCAACCTGCTCCTAGAATGACCTCAGTAGACCTAGGGGTCGGGAGTGGGTCGTTACAAATATGATATGATGTTGAGACAGCTGCTGTTGTATTTCCAAAATGGAAATACGTTCGCTTCCAAAAAGCTCTTCCAGCTTTTCATCACACAGTATAGTCATTGATTTCAATGGATCCTTAAAATGAAAATTACAAGACCAATTGAACCAACAATACGGACGGTGTAGTCATTTCATTTGCCATAAATGAATTTTTTTATATGCAAAAAACAATATTGATGATGGATGCAGAAACAAGTCTCCAAACAAACGTTTAAGTAGATGCATTTGAGTCACTATAATATATCAGAATAAATCAGGATGTTTAGTTACATCCAAGAAAGAGACGTTGGTTTAGCTTTTCAGTGCCATTAAGTGGCAAGGTCTTTGGAATGCTTTCAAAGCCAATAAAGTGCGAAAAACAATAATTATGTAGGCATAAAGAAGTACAACTAACTTTCAATATTGTTTGAAATGGAAAAGGAGGGACTAGTTTTAACTTACCTCGAGCTGATTCATCTTAATGTATTCCCACATCTGTCCATATACCTCAGTCACAGGCATCTTTCTCTCAGCAGTACCAAAGAAATTTGCAAGTGCATCAGAGATTATCTCATTTGCAACCGAATTTAAACCCTCACTTCCAGATGCAATCTCTGTCTTCGAAGAGTCCACCTCTGTCTTCGTAGAGTCTCCCTCTGTCTTTCCAGAGTCCACCTCTGTCTTCGCCGGAAAGTGGTGCACCGGTGAGGAAGTGGACTGTGGATTTGGTTATATATTTGTGCAGTAGCCATGATAGTCGTTGGTTGCTAGCCATGAATCAGCGTGTTGGAAGATAAGGGTAATTTAGTCCGACAGAAATTATTTGTCCTTATTGCAACTAAAAAAAGATGTGTGGATTAATGCTTAATTAAGGGGAAAAAAGTGGACTTATACCTAATTTTTCCATAACAATATCATCCACATAAATCAAAATATAAGCGCGAGCACCGTCATGAGAATTAGTATATAAGGAGGTGTCGGCTTTGGAGCCGACAAACCCAAACTGAGTCAAACATCAGTGAAGCAAGAAAACAAAGCATGGGGAGCCTGACGAAGGCCATAAAGACTGCGACGAAGACGGCAAACATAGTCGGGATAATCAGGGTGAAGAAATATATGTGGCTGCTGCATATAAACGGGCTCAGATAAGTGCCCAAGGAGAAAAACATTATGAATGTCCACCTGGCGAAGAGACCAACCCAGCAAAATAGCAAGAGACAAAAGAGGATGAATAGTGACCGGTTTAACAACCGGACTGAATGTGTCAGTGACATCAACCCCTTCGGTCTGATGAAAACCCTTGGCCACAAGGTGAGCCTTGTGACACTCAAAACAATCGTCTGCATGATTCTTAGTGTGATAAATCCATTTATTTCCAACAATATTCATTCGTGGATGCGGAGGCACAAGATCTCAGGTATGATTGCACAACAACGCGTCAATTACCTCTCTCATATCATTACTCCAATTCGGGTGTTTGTAGGCTTCGGTATAGGAAGAAGGTTCCAGGGAGTCGGTAGAGGCAACAAGGGCTTTAGGAAGTGGATAACAGATGAAGTCGGGCCGAGAGATAGTGTTGAGAGAATTGGTTTTTGTTCGAGTAGCCATGATATGGGTGGGAGAAGGTTGGTCAGGAGATGAGGCGGGAGAGTCCGAGGCCGAAGTGGACGCGGGGAGAGGTGGGTGGGGAAGGCTTAGGAGTGGGGGCCGAAGGAGGTGGGGCCGGGTTGGAGGGAGCGAGGCATGGAAGGCGGATTTTGTGGAGGTGATGGCCGAAAGATTGGAAGCGGGACAGTGAGATTATCAAGTAAGAGTTTAGAAGGAGAAGGCGTGTAGGAGAGGACGGATTCATCGAAAACAACGTGGCGAGCAATATAGATAAGGCCAGAGGCAAGGTCTAGACATTTATAACCGTGATGTGAAGGACTATAGCCAAGAAAGATGCAAGTTTTGGAACGAAAATCAGTCTTATGATGGTTGTAGGGACGGAGATAGGACCAGCACACACAGCCAAAGACTCGAAGGAATGTATAGTCAGGGGATCGATGGTAGACCATTTCAAAAGGGGACTTATCATGGAGGACTTGGGTGGTAAGACGGTTGATGATATAAGTGGCAGTGATAAAGGCATCCTCCCAATAAGGAAGTGGAAGGTTGGATAGGGCAAGAAGAGAAATGCCGACTTCAACGATTTGACGGCGGCAGCGCTCAATGGCACCAACTTGTTCATGGGTGTGGGGACAGGAAAGGCGATGCCGGATACCAAGAGAGGTAAGAAGAGTGGAAACATGACGGTAGTCACCACCCCAATCAGTTTGGATGGATTTTAGTTTGGTATTAAACTGGCGTTCGATCATGGCAAGGAAGTCAGGAAAGATAGTTTCAACATCAGATTTATTTTTCAGGGGGTAGAGCCATAGGTATTTGGTGAAGTCATTGATAGCAAAATACTTAACCGCTAACTTTTACCGACAGAGTATCGGGTCAACGGGAGTATAGTGGTCACAAGGTCGAATCCACAAGGAGTAATGTCTAAGTACCAACGCTGACGTATAACTTAGTTCAGGTCAAAATAATGGTAGAGGATATTGTACGAATGCAAAAATAAAGGTTATACTAACGAGTTTACTTCTAGGTATTAAAAGGTATAGCCGACTATAATCCCACGAGCTACTTTTACCCCTAAGGAAAGACTTAACAGGGAGTGTGTCCTAACCGACCTACCTATCCAATGTAGTTTAACGACATCCACGGGTGCCAACTCCTAATTCTAGTGATTAGACTGAACAACTCGATCTAACCACCCTATGTGAAGCTAACCGACTCTCCCTTTAGAAAACCGATTATCCTAACATGATTAAGATTTAGAGTTGCTCGAACAACAATGACAAACCTCTGTATTGGAAACGGACCTAACAACTAGGCCAAATCTACGCAACGATCCTAAAAACCCTTATCCCACATCTCACAGCAAAATACATCTATAAGTTCGATGTGTGTGACGATGAACTAGGTGATCAATCTAATTCAAAGATGTTAAAATAAGTTTTAGGACGTGGATTAATCGTTTAAACATTCAATTACGCACTACACAAATCCCAATCTCATCCCCCTTAGGGTTTTCGCTCGCTTTCACATAATTCGACTACACATGCAATTAGCTACTCATGATTCTGCTAATAAACGAAATAAGAATTGAATTCAAACTCAAGACAATAAATAAAAGAGAGGTCATTGCCATATAACTTGCAGAAAATATGAATAAATAATTGCCCAAAATTCGAATCTTTTGAACTTGAAAGGTAAATCTAAGCTATAAAAAAGTGTTTAGAATCAAACGAGTAATCTATGGAATCAAAGGATTGAAAGGTGATCAAACTACACTACAATCGCCCCTAAATCGCCTAGGAAAAGTCTAAAGACGGCCAAAGATAATTAGGGGCTGAATGAGCTGCGTATTTATAGTGTAGGTCAAAAATCTTCTTCTGTCGGTCTTGGACGAGCGTTTGGGTCCTGACAAATGCTAGTTTGCCTGGAAATCTTGATGATATTAGGGTTTCTCCTTCCCTAGACGAGCGTTGCCTTGATTTCACGCCAGTTCATGGATCATGCCTTGAGGGACAAAAGCCCGTTTGCAGTGTCTGAACGCCAGTTTGGCTTGAATGAGCTTTTTGCTTCGGGTTGAACCCATCCAAACGCCAGTTTGGGGGTAATTTGAACGCTAGTTTGGCTAAAAACTCAACTTTCAGTATCAACGCTACTTCTGTCAAACGCCAGTTTGGACAGGCCAAACGCTAGTTTGAGGTAGGCTTGAGTCAAACGCCAGTTTGAGGTATGGCAAACGCCAGTTTGCCTTGATTTCACTCCAAAATTGACTTTTCCTCACTTTCATGCTACTTTCGTGCCACGGACATGTTCCTCATCCCAAACACATCGCCTTCCGGGTCCTCGAGTCACCTAAGTCCTACAATAACATATACGGACAAACACCACGCGTAATTCCGCAAGACAAAAGTGCTCGGAAAAGAGTTAAATATCGTTAAAAAGTCGGAGTTTACTATCGATATGACAGTTTAACTCCCCGTGCGTATAACTCTCGACTCAAACAGGTCTATATCTACCCAAAACATGCCAATAAAGTGATAAACGGGGGTTAAACTGCGCACCAAAGTACAGTAAAGTTGACTCCCATCAACCACCCCACACTTAGCCTCTGCTCGTCCTCGAGTAAATTAGGCGCTCTAAAACAGACCAAGGGATCAACTTTATGAAACATGCATAGCACTCACGACATCAAGGCAAAAGTAAAGTAGACACTGAATGTACGCCACTTGACTCTAACTTATCACGAAAATGAAGTGTGTGTGATATAAACCGAGGGCTACACTCAAAATGATTACCGGCTTCGAATACCGGCCAAATGACTACACACAACTCACACCGGCCTAGAATCTCCACTAATCGAGGCAACCGAGGCTAAATATGGTCAAGTAGGACTTGAAGGGTTATAATGTTAAGCTCGGGACGGGGTTAATCGAAAGGAAAATTTGGGACTGGAGAAAGAGAAAAACACGAGTGAAACTAATCATTTCATGTATTCTTTCTTCGAAAACATACCAAACCACACCAAAACTCCTTCGATTTTTCTATATGCATTAACAAACAACTCCAACCTTAACATCATACTTTTATTCACTTGAAACATTCCTTCTTTGCCTTATTTTCCTCAACTTTATTCAAACTTTCTCTTTTTCTTTTTTTTTTCTTTTCAATTTCAATTTTTCTCTTTTCATCTCTTTTCATTTTTTTTTATTTTTCTCTTCTTTTTTCGAACCACAAGCCTCACATTAGATTTCTCGAGCTCCTCCCCTTCGTTATACTAGCTCGTACTAACCAACTCCTCTCGAAACACACACCATCTCCCACCCCACACTTGCTTCAGCAAGTGTGTCTAAAGTAACGCTCTTGGGATGCAAATGAGCTCGTCGTCAAAAGAAAGAAGTCATTGAGGGGGGGGGGGGGGGGGGTGTTAGAAGTCAATGACTTCTAGATTATTCTACAATTAGTACATGGGAAAAATCTAGAAATTATTTCCTTAGAGAATAGTCTAGAATTCTAGAAAATACTTAGATAAATATCTAATGCACACTTTGCCTAGAAACATCTAGTGTGCATTTTCTCTAGAAGGATCTACTACTTTTTCTAGGATATTCTTACCTTTCCTATAAATAGGAGTTGTAACTTAGGCCATGAACACAACACACACAAGTTGTGTAGTGAGTCTCCCACATCAAACACTTTCTAGTTGCTCTCTTCTTGTATTTTTCAAGTGTCTCATTTGTTGTATATTTTGTGTATCAATAAAATATCAAGTTCTATATTCCAAGTGTTTGGACCTACCGTTTACGACACAACAATCCTATCCTTCAGCTTGATAGCACTTCACCGATTTACCAGCTTATGGTACGGTAGTACTCAACAGATCCTTGGAGTTGGTGTGCTCATTGCTAGAGCAAGTATCTGCCCATTCCTTAGAAAGACGTAGAGCTGTTCTTAGACTGACGTGAGCTCGCATTGGGCCTATTTTCGTCATTTCTGAAGTGAGCATGAAGTCCGAATTGAATAGACTTTTGATGTTATTGGCCTTGAATATTCTCTTGTGGCTGACATCTTTGTTTCTATGGTGTGTAGTTATTTTTTCCTTCTTATTTTTGGTCTTTCTTTTCTATAGCCTTGTGATTATGCCAATCTATGTCTTCAACTTGGCTACTTTTGTTAAACGGGCAGCATTAATCATTCTCACTTTAAGCATATGTTGGTTGGTGATCATCTAAAATCATTCATCGTATTGTGAAAGTCCGACGCTACCCTTCTCTCCCTCAAATTTCGCACGATTTTGCTGCTCTTTTTTTTTTTTTCCATCTTTAACATTCGGATCTTTTTTTGTTTCAAAATTCAACAGCATGTTCACAATATTTATTGTGGCACAATTCAACAATTATTGTCTTAGTGCACACTGCTTGTATTCTTAATGAGAAGTACGAGGATGGATAAAAGGCTTCGATTGAGCTCAAGAAGCATTATGCGGCGGAGTGTTGAGCAAAATTCGAAGTGAATCAACGAAAGAAGACAAAGAAATTGTTTAGGTTTCCTCATTTCGGGCTATATGTGGGAGTTGGCTTGAGCTGTTGTATGAATGCATAATGTTTTCCTTTTTGTCTAACTTGATGCAAGGGTTAGTTTGTTATTTTTGTTCAATCCTTCGTTTGCAAGCTGTATATCTTCACGAATAGTGATACATCCACTATCTTTTTCACCACAATTTTTGTTCAATCAACACCACACATTTTATTGAGACCCAACACAATAAATAGCTTATCACTTTAATCAATGGGTTGAACCAAGTATTTGCAAGTGCACTACACATTTGTGTAGTGCGCACATACCATTTCCCTATCTTCAATGCTTTTACGTTTAGGAAATGTTACTTTTTGGTTCATAAAGGGCAACTTAATATGTTTTTCCCTTGTATTAATGGTTATACCCTAACCACGGGGCCCCCCACCCTCGATCCCACAGGAATGTGGGGAGAGGTTAATCAGATAACCTAAAGCTTAGAATCAGGGGCTTGATGGTTCCCCATCACTGAAGGGTGTTATCAATCGGAAATCAACCCCTTTTACGGGAATTGAACTGCTGACCTCCAGCTTAAGGTCCGGCGTCATTATAACAACCCAGCTCCTCACCACTAGGCCATATCCAGGGGATTGTTTTTCCCTTGTAATTGGGATCATGAGTGGATGGTTAAAGAATACGTGCATTTTTAGTCAACTTTGGGAAAACGATTTTAGCAGATGAGAATTATAGCATCCTTATGGGAAAAGGATTTTAGCAGATGAGAATTATCAAATCTTGTTGGTCAAACAACTAATCAACAAGTATGAACAAAAAGGATCCGTCAAAAAAAAAGTATGAAGAAGAAGGAAAATAACTCATTCAGTGTGTCCAAAAAAAACCACAACATAAAAATAAGTTCATTCATTCATTGGATCAAACAAGCACAATAACTATGCTAATGACTTGCTGCAATCGAATATTGAAGCAAACATATTTGATTTTACAGCAAAAAGAATAAGAGGTTTCATCCCAAAACCAAATTCAAATTCGATCGTTACAGCAAAAGATTGTTGAAGAAAGATGTAGCTAGTAACAAATATATCAAAATACATCTACATCCAACAAATTCAAAATCCGACACCAACTTGAACAAAAAATTTAGGGGTATAGCATATATCCCTGTTTATACCAAAAACCTGCATACAAACACAAAATATGAGTCGGGCAAAGACTGATAATCCCATGATTTTTCAAAAGTAAACCAAAATCTTTCGGGTTATAGTTGGGAGGAATAAAATTCAAAGTATGCAAGGAGACCAAGTTTACAGAGTAAAAACTTTCCTTTTGAAGACTTTGATGCTTATGTTTTACTAAACCTGCACTATGTCTCACATTTGGAACATCTTACAACCTCAGCACTATAGTTTCAACTAAACTAAATGAGAATAGTAAGTATAGATACCTGCATGTGTATAAATCTGCATTCTTGTGATGCTATTGGCATAACATTGCTGATATCCTGTAAAACTGGAAAAGTTGAAGAATTTGCATTCTTCCTCCTTTTAGTAGTACCTATAAAGTATGTTAGGAAAAGGGTCGGCTCATTAAATAAGAGTTCAATACAATAGCAAAGCCCTCAAGAGCAAAATAAAAACCAAAAGCCCTGAAATTATAGCCTGAAGCTCAACAGACAAAGACTAAAACTTGAATTTACATTCCATGAACTGAACAAATAATTAGCACATTGATTAGAAAAATCGAGATGATCCATACAATGAAAATGAGAGACTTATTTTTTACCTCGAGCAACTGGTTGCCGCCTCTTTTGTTTTTTTTATCCCAATGCCTACGAATTCGCTTGTTAGAAACACCTTTCGATCTTACAAATAGAGGGTCTCTGACATGAGCGTTATTTTCATCCCCCTGAACCTCATTGACTTTGGAAACCTCTTTCGATACAATAGCCGTCTTGTTTTGTCCTTGGAAGAAAGCTTTGAAATACGCACTAACATCCTCTATAGTCTTGTCAACAAATAGCCTAAGTTCCGGGTGAGCTTTACTTTGCATAACAAACTCATGGAAAATTCTCATCAACCGGTTAGACTACACCATCTCGGATTCACTAGAAACAGAATGACGAGGCTGCGTCTCACACGAATGAGTTACTCTATCCCTTGCATCTCTACACCATCTCTTTAAGAAGTATTTTTCTGGGATAGCATGTACATTTTTCGAAGCGAATACTCGATAAGCATGTGGACAATGTAAGCCCATTGTTTCAAACCTGCAACAAGTACATTTCAAATCCATTGAGCTTGCATCAAACATAACATATATAGCTCACTTTATGGTTTTCATGTAATTCAACTCCATAACAACTCACATAAGGTTAATACTGTCTTTCACTTATTAAATCACTTGCCCCTACACCATCCATGAATCCATCTTCAAACATTTTGTACATTGTATGAGTATACTTTAGGCTCGCCTGTTTGAGAATCTGACTACTTTGAATGGATAGTGTTGGCACCCCTTGATTAGAGAAATGGTCCTCGTCTCCTTCATTATTTCGCCATTCCTTAACAAGTTTTTCTAAACTCTCCACAAATGTACTCAAACAAGTGGTTTTGTCTGCAATCCCATTAAGTGCACGATTGGTACTCTCACTACGTGAAGTTGATTTCAAATCAGCATAAAAAGTGTCTTTATTGAAAGCCGTGCTCCATTTATGTCGTAACTCGTACATCTTATTCAACCAAGAATGTTGACGAGCATTATAATTATTCATCATGTCTGACCATGTAGCCTCAAATTCAGTTTATGAGTCACAACCCTTCATACATTTATACCACATATTCATGAACCCAGGTTGCCTTTGAAGATTGCCCAAATGAGATGGAGCATTTTGTGATATATGCCACTGACACAAACGATGCCTAGAATCAACAAAAACAGTTGGGATCACATTTAGCATTGCAGCATCTTGATCGGTGAAAATAGTTTTTGGTTGTTTTCCACCCATTGACTCCAAAAAAGTATTGAATAGCCACTTAAATGAACTTATAGTCTCATCCGACATAAACCCACAACCAAACATCACATTCTGGAAATGATGATTAACACCCACAAATGGTGCACAAATTAATCCATACATGTTAGTTCGATATGTAGTATCAAACGTAACAACATCTCCAAAGAATTCATAATCAATCCTAGCTTGACTATCTCTCCAAAAAATATTTGCCACTCTTCCTTCAACATCAAGTTGCATATCCCAATAGAAGAATCTCTCCTCATTTGATTTCGTTTTGAAATGATTAATAGCACTTTGAGAGTCTCCTGCTTCAATTTTTTAAGACTTCAGGAGGTGTGCATACTGCATAGTTATAAAGCTCTCTCTTCGTAAATCCAACAGCCTCGACACCACCACAATCCTCTGCAACCATCCTAAATGAATCAATAGGTCGAACGCCGGCATTTAGGTGTGACTCGATCAAATTCCCCGTCACTTGACTAATTGATCAAGACGTTCTAAGCAAATGTCTTTGTTTTGGACTTGCCAATTTATGGTTATGCTCTTTAACCCATTTAGTCACTTTAAATAATTCATCAGAGTCACGGGTAAACCAAATTCGAGCAAAACATCCTGTCCTTTCATTCGATCTACTGTATGAACAATTTCCTCTATTATCCAAATTTTTTAACCCTTCTTTAGAGCAAGTAAACAATTTTTCTCTTATGATTGAAGTACCCGGATAAAAATCATGCTTCCCTTTCCGCACACTAAACCCCTTGACATGCGCATAATCACAATATGCTTTGTAGGCCTCAATAACATCACCAACAACAACCTTTTGTAACGTAGTTTCAAGAGTATTAATATAGTCATCCGAAGTAACATCAATTTCATTTTCTTTGTTTTGAATACAAATGTCATCCCCATCAATTTCAGGTGTACAACCATTTTCCAAATCTGACATTTCAATAGAAAGGCAAGAATAACATTACATACATGGACACTTTTGTGCATAACCTAAAATAATTTTTTAAATGTAAACGTACCTGTGTTTAAGTCTATCATTTTGTCCACACTTGCTGATGTAGGTGTTCAGACCTTCAAAAAGAAAAAGAAAAATTACAATTGATCTAGTGAAATAAATCTAGAAAAGGTGAACCACGACAATTAAGGGAGGAGAAAATGTATACACCTGAAAAAAAAGAGTAACAAGGGCTAGAGAGTCTAGAATCAATGAAGAAGAAGAGGAGAGGACGTACTTTAAGCAGCACAATCAGAAATGAAACACATTAGTGCCTTCGATTTCCATCCAATTTAGCACAAATTTGAGTAGCAGCACACTTTTAAGAAACAACCCAATTGATTTATTGTAAAACAACCCATCATTTTTGCACAATTAAATACCTACCGGATAGACTTATAACAAATGTCCCTCTAAACTGTTTACATCCTCACAAATTAACTACTACACCTGTGTAATTCAAATAAAAATGGACAATTGAAAGAGTAATCATGTTTATGAACTAGAAGAATTAGAATTAGTAAGGGTTAAGGGTTTGTAGCTGAAGGGGATTTTCTGGTTTAGAAAATTTGTTATTGGGACCAAATTCAATGTTCCCGTTCCATTCAAACTTTTCGACTGAATAATTTTACGGCGAAGAGAAGAAGAGATGTTAGAATATAATCAACAATGAAGAAGAACCAGAAATACTAGAATCAATAGAGAAGAAGAAAAGAAGGACTACCTGAAGCTTTGGTTCGCCGATGAGCATCCCGGAAAGGTGATATGGCCGCCAGCCGGAAAGTGTCGCCGGTCAGAAGTTTGCCGGAGAGAGGAATTTACGTCAAGAGATTGGTGAGTTTGAATTTTTTCATCTGAAAAGTAATGTTTTAGCGGGACCGATATCCGATTTGTTTTAAAAAAGACAATGGATTTATTAAGTGGTTTGCCAATCCCCTTTTTTTCTAAAAAGTAAACCACGTCATCAAGTCTACTGTATGTCCGTATGCGGATAGAGCATGCAAAAATTTCCGTATCGGTGTCCCGTGTCCCTTTCTTCCCTTAAGCGGTTGTGGCTGTGAGGAATGAACGCCGTCGATTAAGTGGGGTTGGTTGACGAACGGGGACTCACCGAAGAAGATGGTTGAGTCAAACAGAGGTGCCGGAAAGTGGACGGTGGAGAAGAGATATGGAATATACATGGTTGAGGCAAAGCTACAACTAGGAGCAGGGCCGGCCCTCGTTTATTTGGGTTTAAGACCAAATCCCCGAATTGGGCCTTTTAGTTGAAGTTGTTTTTTTTGATAACATACTTATTGTTAGATATTTTTTCATAAATAAATATTTTGGTTATCGTTTGTATACGAGTTGCCGTACGAATTAATGTTATCGCAACGAAACGGTTCGACGAAATCGCAACGAAACCGGGTTCGAGGGATGTGTATTTTCGACGCATTTTCGAAGGGATATCGCAACGAAACGGGGTTCAACGAAGTTCGAGCTCGGCTCGGCTCGGCTCAAAATGGCCGAGCCTTATATTTTCATTATACGGTATTTGGGGAAAAAAGCTCGGCTCGGTTCGGCTCGGATATGTATTTGGGGAAAAAAGCTCGGCTTTTCGAATAAAAAATAACATATGATTTTCGAACAATATATGTATAATTACTACCTAAACACTTTCGAATTTATGTAAGCCGGTTCGGCTCGACCACCGAATATCTATTTTGTAAGGTTCGGCTCGAAGTTCGAACCCACGAACCGAGCCCGAATCGAGCTTTTTCGAGCCGAATACTCCGAATCGAATCGAATACTTACCTTGTAAGGGTTGCATGCTTTCATCCGGTGAACAAATGACAACCTACCCTTTCGTGGAAGGAGTACCTCCATTCGTTTATGGCGTACTTGCAACCTATAAAAGGCATAAGTATGCAGATGAAAATTCATAAGTTTGACAACATCATCAGAAAAACTTTGAGTGTCATCGGGTTTGATTCAAATAAGTCACTATTTGGATCAAACACCTTCATTGTATCCTTTTCATTTGATCCATTAATGACAAATCGTGTGTGACGAAAAATCTCTTAAAAGTCAACGTTATTAACGTGCCTTGGAGTTTCTAATTCTCTGTCAAATCCTAAGTACTACATTTTTTCCTACACTTATCGCGTCTTTAACATCCGTAAATGCAAAAAATTAATAAAACTTGTTTGTGTGTCTTTTTTTTTTGGGCCAAAGAAATTTTTTTATTGGGACCTTTATCGATTGAGTAAAAAAAAAACTGGCATTTATTAAAAGAAAAATTAACATATTATATTAGGTTGGATCGGATTAAATCTACACGAATTTTTTTTTTCTTTTAAGCGAAACAATTTTTTTTTTCGCGAAATTAAAAAAAAATATATGGGGTAATGTGGGCTATGATACTATTGCTAGATTTCCTCCGAATTTTAGAGTATAAATACAATCCAATTGGATTAGATACTAAGACGAAGTAATCGGATAATAGAACATATACGGTGGGAAACAAAAAATTCGTCTTGCTAGTCTAGTCTTCGGCACAAGAAAGTGAATTTTGGCACCCTTTCCTTGTGTCGAAAGAGTAATGATTCTTTGAAGAACATGGGGCCGGCCCTGACTAGGAGGTTTGGATCGTTGTCAAAGGTTTTATGAATCTCTGTCGGCGGCGGCGGACTTTTACACGTCAGTAATTTTGGCCGGAAAAGATGTTTCCGCGGCCGATTTTTTTTTGTTTTGGAAAGAAAAGGGTTAGGGTTTAGGGAAGAGTTGGCATAACGAGAGAGAGAAAATCGAGATGGCTCTGCTACCATAACATAATTAAAAGCGTAGTGTATTTCATTGATTCAACAGAACGGGGAGAGTACAAATATATAGGCCTCGGTAACTTAGCATCCAAGTATATAATAGATAAATAGCAATAATATAAAATATAAGACAAACATTTAAGCTATTTCTAATGTGTCCTCGACAGTGTGTGTGATCAGTTAATAGTTAGCTACTCCACTAAAAGCATTAGGTTCAAATTTTGGAACACAAACATACAAAAGATTCAACGTTTAAGCCTAATTGTTCCCTATATCATCATTCATGCATTAATTTCGTAATTCAATCGCATAATTTAGCTATTAAGAAATTAGCTACGCATAATTGAAACGAAAAAAAAAATATCGTGAAAGAATTGGAAGAAAACATGATGAAAGACAGTACAATTAAATTACCCATAAAGTTTGAGCAATTCTCCAATTGGTTTGTCAATCCGTATAGAAGAAATCGTGAAAAGAAAGCAATAATTGTCGTAGTTCTTGCAAGAATTAAAGCTAGAAAATAAATTGAATCTATGTTTCTAAGGGAGAAAATAAGTTTTCTGTTGGGAAGAAAATAAAAATTTGAGCCTCTGGGTGTAAATGTGACCTAAATTGGCTTTTGTAGGGCCAAAATCCGACCCCAGGAAGTGGGAAATCCGAAAAAAAAAAACTTGAAATTCTGCAAAGCTGCCGTTGACGCCCGGCGCCCGCCGGCTGGGTCCTGGCTCCCGCTAGGCCTTGTTATCGCTGGGTCCGGCACCCGCCTGCTGCCACGTGTCGTGTCCTGCCATCTCGATCGGTCGCCCGGGCGTGCGCCCGGGTCCTACTCGACGCCCACCTAGAAATTCTACATGCGGCCTCCTTTGTGCTCCCTCTATCGGGCGTGTGCTAGACTACACTGTCCGCCGAATCTCCTCAACGCATGCTTCCGGGCGTGCGCCCAGTACCTTGGCCGGCGTGCGCCTGGGTCCGCAGTTATGCTTGCTTATTTTGATTTTGTCCCGGTGCCTATTTTCGCTCCGAACTTGATTCTTGTTCCATTTTAGCATACGAACTCCGTTTTGGCCGATTTTTGTATCTTTGTGATCCTAGTCATGCCCTCTATGGCGTCGTACCTGTAATAAACATAGACAACAAAACCAAGTGTGGCATGTGCCAATAAAACGCTCATGATTCACCCAAAAATGAGGATATTTCCAGACGTAAACGCCCTTTCGTCTCGTGATTCAACCCGTAGTGAAATGTGCCTATAAATACCACTAAACTACCCAAAACCACATCGAATAGGCCATAAATAAGGGGCAAAATACGTATAAAATTATAGCAAAATTGATTTTCATCAAAGACGTACGCTCAAATTGCTTGTTAGAAAAAGAATAGTGAATAGGGGGGATCTTCGTCGATTGGCCTAATCCGTTGAAATTTTGTACAGGCCATTGTAGGAGAAGTTAATTGTCTCATCGCCTGCAACGTTTCGATGCCATCAATTTGTAATCCATAAGTCTTCATCTTTTAGGTTCCTTTGGAATCTTAATCGTTTTGGGTTAATCTAAGTTTTGATGATGTAGATTGCTTTAGTAATCGTAGTATTACGTTTTTTAGTCGTAGAGTGTGCGTAGAAGTCGAGAGATCGAAGGATTCACGTGGTTTTGATTTTGGAATGCTTTTTGTTGCAATCTAGGTATAGGGGTGTTCTTATCGATTTTGGTTTGTTATTGTTTAGTAGTCTCAATTGTATTTGTTGCAGGATTGAGGTGAGATAATGTTGGGAAATCGTTGTGTGTTCATTTGCATCGTTTTCGCCTTGAAACGAAGGTTGTTCTGCGAATTTCCGTCGACTGGAATGCGCAAGACTGGTTTTAGCGCGTGTCAAACTGATCAGAAATAGGCAGAATGGTTCAGTTCATGGTTAGCGTGTGCCAAGGTGTCTTAGCGTGTGCCAAGGTGTCTTAGCGTGCGCTAACGATGCAAAGCAGGTAACTGAATAATGTTCAGGTTTAGCGCACGCCAAACTGATCAGAAATATGCAGAATGGTTCTATTCATGGTTAGCGTGCGTCAAGGTGGCTTAGCACGCGCCAACAATGCATAGCAGGTAACAAAATACACAGTTCCGGTTTAGCGTCAGCCGAGATTGCTTAACGGGCGCTAAAGGACAGCGAAGCTGAGAAGGATGTTTTTGTTCAGTTATAGCGCACCCAAAAGGGTGCTAGCGGTTATGGTAATAGCAGTAGCAGCCGGTTGGTAGAAGGACCATCACCGGTGATTGGAATTCCGGCGGTTTGAGCCATTGGCTATGATACCAAATTGAGAAAAATAAACCAAGAAGATTATCTCATCATCAGCATTAGGTTTTATGGTTACAACATCTATTAAAACCCTACTTAAGTCCAACACATGGAAATGACAGAAATACCCTTGAATAGGGCTGTAAACGAGCCGAACCCTACCGAACATGTGCAGGGTTCGAGTTCGGCTCGAAAGGTTCGAACCTAAGGTTCGGCTCGGCTCGAACTGATCGAACCTTAGTTTAGCAAGGTTCGGCTCGGGTTCGAACTGGAATATTAGGAAACATGTTCGGTCCGGCTCGGCTCGAACATGCTCGAACCGTTCGAACATGTTCGGCTCGAACCGTTCGAACATGTTCGGCTCGAACCGTTCGAATATATATAATATATTATATTATATATTATAATATATATAATATATATATATTATATATATATATAGTTTTTTTTTAAATATAAAAAGTTCGAGCCGAACGTGTTCGATCTCGTTCGGCTCGATAGACGAATATCAAATACCTAACGTTCGGCTCGACGTTCGAAGGTTCGAATCGAACTCGAATCGAGCTTTTTTCGAGCCGAATACAGCGAATCGAATCGAATATTGACGTTCATTTACAGCCCTACCCTTGAACATTAAAAATACATAATACTAATATATTACTTATGTCTAACAAGAAAATATAATTAATGTACCAAAAACGTCGTATTTTAATTACTTCTCAACCAATAGTAATATGAAATGTTGACATGCCGTAGAGTAAGACATGTTGAACTTAGATTTTGGCACATTTTATGATGGTTTGACCACAGCTATGATTTTGTGGTGCCTAGTCAATAAAATCTAAAATTTATTTGTGCAGACCTCTTTGTAGAAAAAAAATCCACTTTTTAAGAAATTCTTACTGGTCAAAAAAGATGACATGATGCCTATTTATTTGATCTTGCACCGTCAAAAAATTACTGGTTTTATTAAGCTTAGACACATCATTTTTTTCTTAGAAGGAAAGAATTTATAAGATCAAATCCGCCAGACACGGTGACAAAACATCTTCAGGAGGCAATGAGCCTCAGGACGCAATGAGCCTCAGGAGACCACATCAAGAATCAATAAAGCTTCTCTTGCTAAGAAATACGTTGGAACTTTTATCACACGCCTAATGAAGAAAAATTTCATAAATGAAAAACTACAAAGCCTTGCTAGACAATCCTAAGCTAGACAACGCAGAGCAGTGTTATTTTTCATAGCTCGAGTGAGACGCTGAACACAAGCTAAACAGTCGCTTTCACCCACCAAACTAAATCTTTACATGTCATATTTCCATATTCTAAATCTCCAAAGAATGAAAATTATCCGTTAAGGACCTTTTTTTAGTTCTTCCACAAAGGACAATTCTTCAAATTAGATGGGTAAAAATTGGTAGAAACTACAACACCCATTCTTATTTACTTGTGTCACTTCAACAATTGAATTTCAATAAAACTCATTTGTGCACAAATACATGATACAAGAGAAGATGAACATATATGGTTCACATAAAGTTTACTCAATGAATTTCCCATTTGGCAACAAAAAGTTTTTAAACCATTGAACTGAGGACTTTGGTATCCTAGTAAGGTTGTTCTTGAAATCAACATAATAAAGACCAAAACGAACTGTGTATCCCATGTTCCATTCCCAGTTGTCTAGCAACGACCATACAAAATAGCCCCTTATGTCACACTTGTGTTCTCTGCAGCAAACCAAATCAAATCAAACAGAGTTTTCTTCTGTAAATTGTTAAATTACAAACCAGTTTAATTGCATTTTAAGAGAAAAAGCATTTCATTTTTAGTACCTTATAGCAGCGGATAGGTTTGAGAGGTAATCCCTGTGAAATTCTATTCTCTTTGTGTCCTGCAAAGCTTTCTTACGCGAGAAACGAGATAATTCATCCACACCTGAATGTCCATGAAATCAAACAATGGGATGTAAATTTTGATATTTTCTAGAGTTTTAGATACACATGTTGATGCATAAATGCTTACCATTTTCTGTGATGTATACCGGTGGATTTCCGTATTTATTTTTTATATACAGAGCCAACTTCTGCATACCCCACGGAACTATGCGTAACCAAGGAGATGCAGCCTATACAGGTAAGATAACATTTAAGCATGTCTGTTAAGGAAAAGTTTTTGTTTTTTGTGAGATAAAAGTAGAACTTACTGTTTCTCCAATTGCTTTTCCATGCCTATAAACTTTTGAGCAAGCACATAAACAACATTAGTGCCAATATCTGATATTCTTAAGTAAAAGGGATATAGCAAAAAAAATGCTTACAAGTGGTGATTGCGGCAGAATCAGTGACGGCATGTTGCATCCGAAAATGGGTTCTATCATTTCGCGCGTATAAACTAGTGTAGTGATTTAAGCCAAGGAAGTCCAAGGATCCATTTAAGTACCTTGATATCTCAGGTGTAATCTTTGGCAGTCTGTTAGCTACTAACTTCTGCATTGAAAGAGGATAATTCCCAAGAAGAAGTGGATCAAGGAACCTGATTCACTTATTGCAGATTAAATAAGTGTTCTTCATTGATCGATAATTGTAACCGTATATATATACAATTAAATTTGAAAGATATAACACACAAGGCATGCACTACCATCCAAGGCAGAAATCTATGGCTCTAGATGCAGCATCTACATCCTCATCTTTATTGGTAATTGGCTCGTACCACTTACCATCCAGGGCTATACCTACTATTCCTCCTTGGCTTTCCTATAAATCAAAGAACGATTTAAGTTTTTAGAAAAGATGGTAATTAATTCAACGGTTGTGATCGATCTGAAACAATAAGAGAAGATAGAAGTATATACCTTGAAGTTCCTATTATAAGTGTGATAAGCAGCAGCATGTGACAAGATAATATTATGAGCAACAACGTATGGCTCAACAGAAGAGTTCCCTTTCTTGCAAAACAAATGTCCCATAATTGAGCACCTCCCCGGAGCTTGAATCCCGTAATCATAACCTTCAATAGCGAAACCTCGAGGCTCATTGAAGGTTATCCAGTTCTTCACTTTATCCCCAAATGCTTTAAAACATGTATAAGCATAATATTCAAAATCCTTCCTGTAATTACCAACAAGAACGGGGTTTTTACGTATATCATGATATATAATCGGCTTTTTAAATGTCGATTTTCAACGTGATGTCCGATAGATGTCGTGCTAGTGTGTGTGTGAGGTATTTACACTATTTGATCACTCAAGAATCCTCCGTAAGAATCTTCAAGCGTCTGTGGAAGATCCCAGTGATACAAAGTAGGGTAAGGCTCAACACCTAAAAAAACATCGAAAACCATATATAATTAATCGTTCGAAAACATTAAATATCAAAATATAGTTATAATTTTGATATATTTGGGGTTGGTGTTAATTGTATAACCTTTCTCTAGTAAAGCATCAATGAGATTGTTATAGTACTCTATTCCTTTTGGATTTGGTGAACCTGTTCCATCTGTTGAGCACAATGAACATAACTAGAAGTTACATGTAGGGATTTTGATGATATTTTATTATGATATGTTTTTAAAATTTAGAAAATTCAAGAAAAAAACTGACTCAAAGCCAGAGGTGTGGCTTACTTGGGAATATCCTAGACCAAGATATTGAGAACCTATAGGCATCCACTCCCAAATCCTTCATCAAATCAATATCATTCTGCACTTTGAAAAAAATAGAGAGATTTAGAGAGAAGAATTGTAATTTTCACCAAATTTTTCTATATTTTTGTCTTCTTTTGTTCAAAACCCACACCATCACATTCCGACATAAATTATGTATTTCACTTTAATATAAATTTCCCTATCAAAAATTAATAGTGAATTATGACAGTAAATCTTTCAATAGTAACATAATTTTCCTCCGTTTCATGAATTAATATATCAATCCTTTAACAATTTGTTCATTTTCATTAGTAATTTACAATAAATGAGAGAAACGCTATGAATCACTTATACACTTATAATGTGAAAGAACTTAGGTGATTAGCTTCAATACAGAAATTAAAGTTATGGGCACAACATTAAAAGATAAAACACTTTGGTTTTTTATTATGTACGTATAACATTGCAATGTGGGAGAAATATACACCATGTTAGATAAATACCAGGCCAATTAAGCAGTTTCCGGGCTGCTTAATTGGTTGGTGCGTATACGGTGTGCAGCATAATGCGTAGTGCATATAAGCTACAGTGTAACAAACATACTTATTGATGTACATGAACAGAGACTATGGAAATATTAATATAAGGATAGTTGCATAAAATTCGAGTTACTTTTTTCAATATGATATGTTAAATTTTACTCTATGTTAAGCAAATTGCATACTTGCTTTATTTTTAGCCGTAAATAAAGTAGGTGTGTGATTTTGATGCTTCTACGATTTACCGAGTAATAGTACATTACTCACTAATTTTCTTTTTACTGATTGATAAGGTTTTCAGTAGGAAGACGAGTTCGAGACACTTGAAGGTTATGTGTGAAATTGTAGCAGTAGCTAAATTTTAGGGGATGTTTAGTGCTTTATAGTTATGGCAGTATTATGTTCAATTTTTTAGGGCAATTTCTGATTTTCATGTCACTGGACCTGTGGTGCCTTAATCTGGAGAAATAGTTATGTGATGTCTCAACACGTGTGGAGACACCGAGTGCTTCAATATGAATCATACGATTTCAGTTTATATTTAAATTGTATGGTTGATCGTTTCATCCGTCACTTCACCTCAAAATACATTCTTCACACAAGTACTTCCCCTCCACCAGAGTCACGGATATAAATTGTATGGTTGATTGTAGGGGATCGTTTCAAAGAAACTTTTGTTTTTGAACCATTCTAATATTTCCAGATGATCAATTATTTAAAGTTGTTAGAGCATGTCGGCTCACGTGAGGATTGAATAAGTTTATTTAATTTTCCGGTGTTGCGACGGGCGTCACAATATTATCTTTAAAGTTATAATAAATGATAAACAATTATAAGACACCGAATGATAAGAGATAGTTTTCAAAAAAGAATTGGAAAATGATTTTGGCACCGAGATTATGTGCCCTTATCCCCCGAATTTTTTGATTTTGTGGTCCAGAATTTTTGTGTTATTTCGTTTTTTTTTTAAGTGTTAAAATGTATGGTTATAAGGTGTTGTGTGGATGATTTCAGTGCACAAAATTTATGCGTAAATCACTATCCTAAAAAAAAAAAGGGAATTTAGGGAGAAGGACAGAAATATTTCATCAATTGAGTAGAAGGACAGTCTTTTGAAATTTTTGCATAAAGGACAAAACTATTTATTCACTGTCGAAATTCACTTGTGTTCGAAATTCACTGTTTAAATTCATTGTCGAAATTCATTGTTGAAATTCACTAACTTTCAAAATTCATTGTCAAAATTGTTGAAATTCATTTGATTTCGGGATTCATTTGGGAAGATTATTTGATTTTCGGGATTCATTGTTTCTTCTCGGTTGTCCGCGTAAATCTTAAAAATATTTTAGACATTATCCAATTTCCCAAAAAAAATTATAAGACAGGTGGACTTGTGTTACACGATGTGGCAATTAACATTGCGTGTCCTTTCTAGTTTCTACGTAATACCGTGGAGATGCACAGGACCGAATATAACGGGTTTTTTTGTTTTTTTTTATTTAATCCACACCACTAATCCCAACTACTACCTCTTTCCTAAAACTTTATTCGGTAGACTACTTTAAAAAACAAACACTTATTTTGTATCATACTTATTGTTTGGGTTATCATTTTCCTTATTCGATATTTACTCGCGACGAGCGAATCAAATTATAAGTATGTTTACTCATTCTTCTACCTCTTTTGCGTGCGCGCATGTAAGATCGAGGAATAATAATTAAATCGATTTTATTTAAGAATCCGTTATGGTGTCAAAACGACTTTTATAGATGTATTGTAATTAATTCGATTAATAAAGTCGGTCTAAAACGACTTTTTGGTTCAAAGATTCAATTAATAAATCGGTTTTTTGGTTCAAAATCAACAACAAATCGGTTTTTTGGCTTAAGATCCGACTTTCACGATGTCATACTCAAAGGTAAAGCAACGCAAATATTAAAGGCCCATGCTTATTTATGGATCATAGATAATGACACTTATTTTATATTTAATTAATCCACACCACTAATCCCAACTACTACCTCTTTCCTAAAACTATTCGGTAGACTACTTTAAAAAACAAACACTTATTTTATATCCATACTTATTGTTTGGGTGATTAAATCGATGCGAGGGTGATTATTGGTGCGTCACGATAATTAAATCGATTTTATTTAAGTCCGTTATGGTGTCCAAAACGACTTTTATAGATGTATTGTAAGATTCAATTAATAAAGTCGGTTTTTTGGTTCAAAATCAACAACAAATCGGTTTTTTGGCTTAAGATCCGACTTTCACGATGTCATACTCAAAGGTAAAGCAACGCAAATATTAAAGGCCCATGCTTATTTATGGATCATAGATAATGACACTTATTTTATATTTAATTAATCCACACCACTAATCCCAACTACTACCTCTTTCCTAAAACTATTCGGTAGACTACTTTAAAAAACAAACACTTATTTTATATCCATACTTATTGTTTGGGTGATTAAATCGATGCAGACTGATTCTATTGGTGCATCACAATAATTAAATCGATTTTATTTAAGTCCGTTATGGTGTCCAAAACGACTTTTATAGATGTATTGTAAGATTCAATTAATAAAGTCGGTTTTTTGGTTCAAAATCAACAACAAATCGGTTTTTTGGCTTAAGATCCGACTTTCGCGATGTCATACTCACATGTAAATCAACGCAAATATTAAAGGCCCATGCTTATTTATGGATCATAGATAATGACACTTATTGATCATCTGTCTGGACTTTGTATTAAATAACAATTATTCAAAGTATTTCATATATATATATATATATATATATATATATATATATATATATATATATATATATATGTAGGTGTGAAATTGATAAAAGATGAATAGAGGGATGATCACCTTGAAGCGATGGTACTGATCAACAGCAGTGTTTGCATTGCTAAAATCTACCACTCTACCTGCTCCATTATACATAAACCATATATATCATTTCTTCAAAATTTTCTTAATTCTTCTTTTTCTTTAATTAGATCCCATAATTATTTTTTTTATAGAAATTAAAACCAAATCCAAAAGTAGGAGAGGCAATATTATCCCTTGTGAAAATCTAGCTCGTCGGTTAAATATATATGAATAATTACCTGGTAGTTTGACGAAACTATCCCATATGTTTATTCCCTTGTTTCCTTCATCTGCACCTCCTTCAAACTTTTAAACCAACTTCACTTAAAAGAGAAAACCTTTTATATATATATATATATATATATATATATATAGGGTTGGGTTCCTACTACATACCATATATCCATTTGCACCGTACATACTACTAAAATAGTGCGTCGATCATTTATTTTAGTGCGCTGATTATTGTTTCGGTCTGTTACAAATTGAGGAGCGGGTTTAGTTAGGTTTAGTATTACTAATAATAGCAGATTTCCCCCGCTTCATTAACTAGGTGCACTCAAACAATAGCAGGGTGCATTTAAAATAGTGATCGGATCTTATTATTTTAGTAGTATGTACGGTAGCGTGGATCAATAGGTATGTATATGAACTCATTTCTATATATATATATATATATATATATAAGTTATAAGTATATGTAAAATATGGAAATATATGAGAGTACCTGATAAGCAGAAGAAGCAGTACCAAAAGTGAAACCATCTGGAAAATCATTACGGCTAATGGATTCTGAGGATACGAATAAGAATAGACTTGTGAAAGATAATACTATTAAAAGAATCAAAGTAATTTTCATTGGAGGAGTGTAATTGATGAATTTTGAGAATAAGAATAAAATGAAGAGGAAGATTAGGCTAATGATTTATGATTTGTTTGCTATTATTTTTATTTCGCAAAATTATTCTACCACTTTGCTTTGTCCCAATATATATTGCATACGCAAGAGGTGTGCATATTTAACATATGCCACGTGGGGGCTTTTACTTTAATTTGCGTCAAGTATTTGTCGAATGGAAAATGGTTACCGACGTATGAAGAGGTAGTACCTGAGAAATTCTACGGTGAATATTATATCACCTTTAAAAACCGCCTGTATCTTGATATTTTTTTATTTTGTTTATGCAGAAAAGGATTTTATTAACAAAAGTTAGTGTACATCATTGTTTACGACTTGAAGAAGTCAATACGAGAAAGAAGAGACCACACGATCTCTCTTTACACATTTTTTCACATAACAGGCCAATTCATGGTTACCCAAATTTTTAACCCGAGAAATAAAAGATAGATTAATATTTCTCTGGATTATTCTCCAAAGGTTTTTGAACATTGTTGTAATATTCTGATTTTCGAAAAATGACATGTGTGTAATTTTGCGAAAATGAAATATTACATAATTTAAATTCATCTTAATTATGGAATAAAGAAATATAATTATATATATAATTCAAAAAATATATTTTTTTTATTGGGGACTAAATTGTAATTAGGGATTAATTAAGGGCTTAATTATAATCCTTCTCGTTAGGAAAAACAAACCGAGCGATAGCCCATAACGACGGTAATAAAAATAACAAACGGAAGGAAAAAGACAAAACACCAAATTTACGTGGTTTCCAGCAATGTATTGACTAGTCCACGGGCGAAAGAGAAAATATTACTATAGAGGAGAATTACAAAAATACAACTCTCCTGACGCCTAAAAACAATAGCCAAAATAGCTAAGGCAAATGAGAGTTTATCTTAATTTATACAAATTGACACCTTGATACATCTTAAAACAATAGGCTAAACATATTACTTATACTAACCTAAGTCGGCTACAAGCAACTTCAATTGCCGATGTGGGAAGGCACCAATTCAACAAAATAGACCATATTGGGCTTTGGCCCCTTAACACTAACAAATATCCACATTGGGATAAATGTCACACCCAGAAATAGTAATACTACTCTTTTTCACAAATTTCAAAAGTCTTTAAACAGTGTCGAATAAGTCCAAGAACTGCTTGAACTTAACAAATGGACGACGCTTCGTAATGTCTAGTTCTGAACGAGATGACATACGGATTGTAGAATTTCCAATCACTGTGGATCCTTTCAAAATATACAAACCACCAGACCTACAAGTTTTCATAACAACAAGAGCACATTTAATTAGCTTCAGAACTCCACCTTCAGCGGTGTACCTAAATCCAAGAGTCTCAAGTGCGCCCAAAGAGATGAGATTTTTCTTCGAATCCGGAACATGTTTGACTTTCTTAAGTGTTCTGACAACACCATCATGGGTCTTGATTCTAACCGTACCAATACTAGCAACCTTGCAAACTGCGCCGTTGCCCAACGAAACAACTCCACCTTGAACTGAATCGTACGTGGAAAACCAATCCCTATTGGGACACATATGATACGTGCAACCAGAATCCAAGATTCATTCATCAACAGACCTTAATTTATCATCAACAAAGAAGATTTCTCCATCACTCTCATCTTCTACGAAAGCGGCTTGAGCAGACTCTTTACCACGCTCTTTCTTACGCTTTTCTTTGTTCTTAAGTCGAAAGCAATCAGATTTGATATGCCCAATCTTCTTACAATAATTGCACGTCAAATCTTTATGTCTGTGATTCAAAACATAATTTTCACTCTCTGCATCCTTCTTATTTGATTTACCCCGAACTACCACAACGTCTGCCTGACTACTACTGCTTCCCCCAATTATATATTTATCAATTTTCTTTTTCAATTTTAAAATCGACAAAATTTCTTTGTAAGAAATAGTATCCTTACCATAAAGCATCGTTTCCCTAAAATGCTTAAACGACCATGGAAGCGAACACAATAACAATAGGGTCTGATCCTCATCATCAGTCTTAGCATCTATATTACTCAAATCCATAAGCATGGAATCAAATTTATCTAAATGCGATAATATAGATGAACCTTCAGACATACGAAGCATATATAAACTTTGCTTTAAATAAAGCCTATTCTCAACGGTTTTCTTCATATATAAGGATTTTAATCTTTCCTACAAATCCTTAGCAGTAACCTCAGTGGCTACCTCTCTTAAAACCTCATCAGAAAGACACAAGATGATACCTGACCTAGCCTTCTTGTCGAGACTAGAAAACTCCTCATCTGACATATTCTCAGGCTTTTTCTCCTTCCCAAACAGCGCAATATCGAAGCCCTCCAGAATCAGCATAGCCTCCATCTTCAACTGCCACATCCCGAAGTTGACGTTTCTGTCGAACTTCTCAAAATAATACTTAGTTACTGTCATGGTGACTAATTTTTCAAAAGCTTGGAAACACCTTGAAAAAACCTCAGCTCGAAAAACCTCGGCTCTCGAAAAACACCTCAAAAATAACCTCGGCTCCGAAACACCTCGGCTCTCGAAAAACACCTCGAAAATAACCTCGGCTCTGATACCAAATTGTTAGGAAAAACAAACCGAGCGATAGCCCATAGCGACGGTAAAAGAAAATAACAAACGGAAGGAAAAAGACAAAACACCAAATTTACGTGGTTTCCGGCAATGTGCTGACTACTCCACGGGCGAAAGAGAAAATATTATATAGAGGAAAATTACAAAAGATACAACTCTCCTGACGCCTAAAAAACAATAGCCAAAATAGCTAAGGCAAATGAGAGTATCTTAATTTGTACAAATTGGCACCTTGGTACATCTTAAAACAATAGGCTAAACCTATCATTTATACTAACCTAATTCGGCTACAAGAAACTTCAATTGCCGACGTGGGAAGGCATCAATTCAACGAAATAGACCATATTGGGCTTTGGCCCATTAACACTAACAACTTCTGGGAGGCTTTATTTGGGAAATAACCTCCCCAATAATCAGAAAAAGTTGTCAGAATTTGAAAACACGTCCTATGCAAGTTTGAGAGCAAAAGTGAGAGACAAAACTTCCTCTTTAAAATTCTAAGTGGATACTTAGTGGTTTTCAGATTCTAGTAGGACACCGGAATCGTGAGGAAGCAATGATCGTTTTGATACTAAGTTCTTCGAATTTCATCAAGGTATGAAATTCGGCCCAAAGGGCGGTTTTGATCAAGTTTGGTGCTTTCTTGGTTTAATTCATAGTCATAGATGTTTAGAAACCTTGATCCTGACTAGTTCTTGAATTGGTTGTGGATCAAATAGGTTTTTTGTTGGAGTTGAAGGTTTTGCTGCAGTTTTCCTTCAAGTTTGCTTTGGTTTTGTGCTTGAATCAAGTAAGAGATCTTCCTATTGTGTTAATCCACGTGTTATAAAGGTTTCTTGTGTTTTGGTGTTTAGTTCGTGTAGTTCTGGCACCGGATGTACTCTCTCAAAGAGTTGAAGTTCGGGACCGTCGGAAGAGCATGATAGGCTTGCGCTTTGGTGGATTATTCACCAATGTCTGTGTATGTGATAGGACGTTGTGTGTAGATGACTATGTGAGGGAGTAGAGTTGGTTAAGGTGAGGTTTGCTTTGAAAATACTTAAGTGGTTAGCTAACGATTAATAAATACATAATTGTATAGTAAAAGTCAAAATACCATGCCATTCTTGGTTAGGCACAAGGTTATATCGCGACGTGTGGGCGGTCAGTAGTGAATACCTCTGATGGCCTATAAACGGATGAATGGTAAGGGGGCTTCGCCGAACGCATGCACTATAGGGTGTAAATGGGTCTTTAAGAGAAAGACCGACATGGACGGTAACGTGACTACCTACAAGGCTAGGTTAGTGGCAAAAGGATATAAGCAAAGACAAGGAGTTGACTATGACGAAACCTTTTCGCATGTTGCCATGTTAAAATCCATTAGAATTTTGCTAGCTATTGCAGCATACCATGATTACGAAATCTGGCAGATGGATGTGAAAACAGCTTTCCTTAACGGGAACCTGTCTGAGGAAGTGTATATGACACGGCCTGAGGGTTTCACAACCAATGTGTAAACTGCAAAGGTCCATTTATGGATTAAAGCAAGCTTCTCGGAGATGGAATCGCTTTGATGAGATAATCAAACAGTTTGATTTCATCAAGAACGAATATGAGCCCTGTGTTTACAAGAAGGTTAGTGGGAGTGCCATTGTGTTCTTAGTGCTTTATGTAGATAACATATTGCTCATAGGGAATGATGTGCCTATGTTACAATCAAGTCAAAGCTTGGTTATCCAAGAACTTCTCAATGAAGGACTTGGGTGATGCAGCCTATATTCTAGGAATAAAGATCTATAGAGATAGATCTAAAAGGTTGCATGGTATGTCGCAGTCCACCTATATAGACAAGATGCTGAAGAGATTCAGCATGGAGCTGTCCAAGAAAGGATTGCTGCCCATGTCATATGGGGTCTACCTGTCGAAAGGAATGAGTCCTAAGATAGAGGAGGAAAAGGTCACAAATGAGTAAAGTCCCTTATGATTCGGCAATCGGGTCTATCATGTATGCCATGTTATGCACAAGACCAGATGTCTCGTACCCTCTTAGTATGACTAGTAGGTACCAGTCCGATCAAGGTGATGGTCACTGGATTGCTATCAAGAATATCCTTAAGTACTTGAGACGTACTAGGGATATGTTCCGGTTTTCGAGAATGATGATTTAGTATTACGAGGTTACACGGATGCCGGTTCCAACCGACAAGGATGACTTTAAGTCACAACGGATTCGTTTTCACGCTTAACGGCGGAGCAATGAGTGGAAGAGTTCCAAGCGAGGAGACTACGCGCAGACTCTACAACGGAAGCCGAATACATAGCGCCTCGGAGGCGGCAAATGAAGCGATTTGAATGAAGAAGTTCATTGCGAACTTGGTGTGGTTCCCTCCATTGAAGGTCCAGTGCCTCTGTACTGTGATAATAATGGAGCGATATCTCAGTCAAAGGAACCAAGGTCTCATCAGAAGTCCAAACATGTGCTACGGCGCTATCACTTGATTTGAGAGATAGTAGATAAAGGAGATGTAAAGATAGAGAAAGTTCACACGGATGATAACATAGCTGATCCGTTAACCAAGGCATTGTCTCAAGCTAAGCATGAGAAACATGTTCACTTTCACGGGCTTAGGCATATGGGTGATTGGCTTTAGGCCAAGTTGGAGATTGTTGGAAAGGTGTCCTAAACCCAATCGGGTTGGACCGGATCCGACCGGGTCGGGTCATTTACAGTCTATTTAGTTCATATAATAACTTTATTATGATTAATAAAAGCACTTATGTTATTATATATTGTTTATCTTCATATTATTTGTTGTATATATATAGTAACGTCCCTAGTGTCAATCTGTGATAGAGAAACCATGATAGTGATTATGGTTGATGAGATCTCTAATCATTATAACAAGATTGGTACTTAAATGTCTCTAGTCTTACATATTATCAAATGGGACATTGATAGTATAATCAGACTAGCACGTATTGGATGTCTTCTATCTTTTAGAAGATAGGGATAGATCTCGTCTATCGAAGTGTAGGGACACTTGGACTGTACGTGGACGTGTATTAGAGAATGCATACGTTAGACGACCCACTTACATTAAGTGTCACACTATGTGGCGGTTGTGTAATTATCCTTATGACCGGAGTCTTCATGGCATCACGGTGTGGATTGTCATGCTTTGACACTATTGAGATTTCTCCTAACCACGGGGCGATCATGCGGTAGTGATTGGGTATGATATTGAAGCATGCGGAGTATACATGATTGGTCGTCCGGGAATCGCGTATCCTATGATTGAGATCGAATATCCGAAATGGCCTTCTTATAAGGAATGTCTAGCTCTCGAGAATCTTTGCAAAGTGGGAGTAAATGTGTTATTCCGAGAGAGCGTGATATCCAGATTATAAGATACGATCGTTAATGTATTGACACTCGAGATACGATCGTATGGATATTATTTCAGCGATAGGATTGTAAGTTACACGGTAACTGCTTCACATGAAAGGTAGTAGTCATTGCTTTTGACTCTTCCGATGATTGGGGGTCACGGTGTGTTGCTAGACGCTATCCCGTGATCGTTAGGTATGAAGGGCATTTTAGTAAATTGCACTTTGTGTCTACGGCCAACATATTCGGAAGCCTATCGGGTCACACACATATGAACATCGAGTCGGATTAAAATGCGGTTATAGTTGATAACCAAATAAGGAAAGTTTATCTCTAGACTATAAAGGTTATAGTGGTAAATTAATATGGTGGTATTTATTTATTATGAATAAATAATATACAAGATATTAATTAAAAAATATTCCGGAAGTCAATTCATTGACTTTTACGGCGCCACATTGGTGTGTATAAGATACACTTGGATTGTGCACTTTAATTAATAAGATTACCATAATATTAAAATAAGCTATTAATTGATTTTGGAAAAATATATTTATGGTAATAAGATAATAATATTCAATATAAGATATTGGCAAAATTAATTATAATAAAAGAGATAAATCAATCTAGAAGATTTTCCTTATTTTATTGGGAAAAGATTTTATTCTTCTACACACCATATGGGCGCCACCTTCTACTATAAATAAGAGGTGGGTGTCAAGCTCTTTTGTACATCACAATTGCAAAGAGCTCATAGTTCTTGTGTAAAATAGAGAGCAACCTATAGTGAGTTTGTGAGAGAGGAAAAGGGCCGGTCTAGCAACCGGAGTTTTCCAATAGCAATCCAAGGAGGATTCCGCCAAGGGATTCGTGTGGATTAGCGATAGAGGCCGGACGCGTGGACGGCTTGCGCACTGAACTACTCTCCGTTGGCGGTCAAAGCGACGATCTTATAGATCATCAAGGTATAACCGTCAAACTACTTAACGTGTTTATTGTATTAAACGAAGAACGATCTAGTAAAAGGAAATCAAATTTTAAATTCCGCTGCGTTAAACTAGTGATTTCCTAACACTATCGGGTTAAACCCGTGGCTATCAGTGTGGTCCATTGATAGGTTGCAAACGATATCTCGTGGTGGATATACACCATGCGTAGTGCTCTTGAATGTGGGTATAACAAAGATAAGTTAAGTTAGAAACGTTTAGTCATAACATGTTGATGAGAATGAAATGAACCCTAGGTTGAGTCGGCTTTATAAAGATAATTTAATAATCATAATAAATACTTTGTATACTTGTTTAATACAATAGCTTCTATCTTTTACTAGAAAAAGAATACCTTCGTATTTACCTCAAATGCATATTGTTTTGTGTGTTTGGGGATGAGAAGATGAACAGGTGGAGCAAGAGTTCGATGAAGACTTCGATGATGATATATGATATGCACTTTTTATGTTATGCTAGATCTTTCCTCATTATTATATACTATGTTCTAATTTATGTTGTACTTTGTTTAAAGACATGTTGTTGTTCTTTCTTTTGAGACTTGTTGTAAGTTAAGCTGATGTACTTTTACTAGACATCGTACGATTGTAAGCTTGTTGTTTAAGTTATCTTTCTATCTTTAGAATGTTACATTTATATTCTTGCTATTTAAAAAAAAATACCCGAGTCTTTTAGCTTCTGTTAATACTAAACCCGATACGACGTAGTAGATGCTTAAATATAATATTGATTTATTTAATATTATATGTGCCAATCGTTTTTTTCCGGATATGGATTCGGTGTCCGGAACGGGGCGTTACAGTTGGTATCAGAGCGAAGCGTCCTTTAGGTTTCCTTTCTTGAGATAAGTTTCTTTAGATCACTTAGTAACATTCTGATCTTCTTAATCTTTCAGAATGGTAACAAACAGGAGAGGTGTTAATGGGGCCTAGAGGGTGGAGTCAGACCAGAGGCAGGCAGTCCTACACCAGTGGTAGGGAGCGGAGTTGTGAGACCTAATGTTCCACATCATCAGAACAGACACCACGGGCTCAACAGGAGCAACCTCCATAGTGGCATGTGGGAGGATCGGTTCAGGTTACTGTGGTCAGTGATGTTCCAGCAGGTTTTGTACCACCAAGGACAGAAGTCAATCCTCCACTACTACCGGTAAGCTATCCTCCAACCTCGACCTACCCTCCACAACATAGAATTTCTACCCTCCACCAGTGAGTCAACCACCTCAACCTATAATCCCTCCATCACCACGGTTTGACCATCACTACGGCTTTGGATACCCACCTTACAGACTACATCAACCATACCACACCCCACCACACCATCCAAGATACCACCCTTATCAACAAGCACCACATGTAGCTTAACCTCAACTACCCCAACAGTTATATCCACAACCTTATCCACCTCAAGCACCATAAGCACCCTTCGGTTATCCACCAGCTTATCCACCGGTTACCCACTAGCCTAACCACCGGTTTACCCACCTGTTGTCCCTCCAGTTAGACTATAAGTGAACGAGCAAGCACCACCAGTGGAACCAGGTTGAAAAGGAACCGTATGCAAGACTTTTATAGGAATATGGAACCGGCCAGGGCAGATATGTGGTTGAGGAGCTTTGAGAAGGCATGTAGAAACGTGAATGTGCCTGAAACGGAGATGGCTCAGTTAGCTGCGGGTTTCTTGTTGAATACAGCTGAGAGTTGGTTTGATTCCATAGAGAGAAGCCGTGGTAAAGTTACTGATTGGAAAGAATTTAAGGAACTTTTCTACAATGAGTACTTCCCACCAGTAGTTCAAGCGAATCAAGCAAGTTAATTTTGAGGCATAGTCAAGGTTTATACATAACCGTGTCTCAATACACTAACCGTTTCAATAAGTTGGGAAGGTTTTATCCTGAAATAATGAGAGTTGAGGAGACGAAGATGGCCCTTTATAGGAATGGTTTACCCGTGAAATCCAAGCCGGTATGATGGGAGCTACTCCGAGGAATATGGCAGAATTATTGCACAAAGCCATAGAAGTTGAAACCTTCAAGAATAAGCCTTCGGTAGTCGTTGGAGTTAAGAGGAGTTTTGGGACGAGTCAAGGAAACAACCGGACAGCCCCTCAATAGAATGCACGGAAGACAGCGGCACCTTTGAAAGCCACTTCATCGACCGGTACACCACTTTGCTCAAAAAATGTAATAGGAATCATACCGGTGAGTGCCGAGCAAGTGCAAGTGGCTGCTACCTTTGTGGGGATCCGGGACACTTTGCAAGATCATGTCCAAACAAGGAAAACATGGGAAGACATAATCAAGGGAATGGAAAGGGAAGTTTAAGTCGGCTTGTTCGTGTGTTCGCCATGGATGGTGAGTTCGTGGAACCAGATGATAATGTTATTTCAGGTACTTTTAAATTGTTTATTCTATGTTATTAAAATATTTTTATAGCACATTAAGTCATGTTATAATTGTATTTAAATAAACGAGTTTACATTTTAGGTACAATAATATTAGACGACTTAGTAGTTACAGCTTTGTTTGATACGGGAGCATCTAATACTTTCGTGTCGACTAAGATCGCTAAGAAACTAAATCTACCTTCGAAAACCTTAAGAAATTCCTTGGAGATAACTACACCCTTAGGAAAGGTAACTAAGGTAGCTAAGATGATACCTCATGTTGATGTGCATGTAGGAACCTATCGGTGTTAGAGTGACTTGATAGTTCTGGACTTTTCGGATTTTCATGTATTTCTTGGAATAGATTGGCTATCCAAAAATTTTGTACACTTGGACTGTAGAGAAAAGAGAGTGACTTTTAAGGTACCCGGAAATCGTCTAAAACCTTTCAAGGAAACGTCTACAAGCCTAGCAAGAAGCGTCACCCGATAATCTCAGCAGTTAAGGCTGTAAGAACATGTCAGAAAGGATGTGAAGGATACTTGTTGTATGCAATGGATGTTGCACAAGTAAAGCCTAAGTTGGAGGAAACTCCAATAGCAAGTGAGCACCCTGAAGTGTTTCAAGATGAGTTAACGGGAAATATGCCGGATACGGAGATAGAGTTTGAGATCAAGTTGGTACCGGGAGCGGCACCAGTTGCTAAGGCACCTTATAGGATGACCCCGGCTGAATTGAAAGAGTTGAAGGCTCAACTCAAAGATATGTTAGAAAGAAACATAATTCAGCCAAGTACCTCACCGTGGGGATCCCCTGGTTTGTTCGTTAAGAAGAAAGATGGTAGTATGAGGATGTGTATCGACTACAGAGCCTTGAACAATCTCACCATCAAGAATAAGTATCCCCTACCAAGGATTGATGATTTGTTTAACCAGTTGCAAGGTAAGAAAGGGTTTTCCAAGATTAATCTTAGGTCAGGTTACCACCAGTTGAAGATAAAGGTAGCAGATATACCTAAGACAACGTTTAATACAAGATATGGACATTATGAGTTCTTGGTTATGCCGTTTGGACTTACTAATGCTCTATCAGCTTTTATGGACTTGATGCAGCATGTTTTCATGCCATATTTGGACAAGTTTGTGATAGTATTCATAAATGAAATCCTTATCTACTCAAAGGATGAAAGAGATCATGAAGAACACTTAAGAATCATGTTAAAAACCTTAAAGGAGAAACAGTTGTTTGCAAAGTTTTCAATGTGTGAGTTTTGGTTCAATCAAGTTAGTTTTCTGGGACACGTGATTTCTGAGGATGGTATACAAGTCGATCCGGAAAAGATTGAAGCTGTTGAGAAATGGACAAGACCTACCGTAGTGTTAGAGTTAATAAGTTTTCTGGGTTTAGCGGGTTACTACCGAAAGTTTGTGCAAGAATTTTCTAAGATAGCTACACCACTCACTCGACTTACCCAAAAGAATGTGAAATTCGAATGGAGTGGTGAGTGTGAGAGAGCCTTTCAGACTCTAAAGGAGAGATTGACATCAGCACCGGTTTTGGAAGTTCCGTAAATCTTTGACAACTACGACGTCTACACCGATGCTTCATGACAGGGTTTGGGTTGTGTGTTGATGCAAGGAGGAAAATTAATTGCCTATGCATCTAGACAGCTTAAGGTGCATGAAAAGAACTACCCAACACATGATCTGGAATTAGCAATGGTAGTGTTTGCCTTAAAGACTTGAAGGCACTACTTATATGGAGTCAAGGCAAGAATCTTCACGGACCACAAGAGTTTAAAGTACTTCACTCAAGAGAATTTGAATATGAGGCAAAGGGTTAGAGTTTGTGAAAGATTATGACTTGGATATTTATTACCATATGGGTAAAACGAATGTGGTTGCAGATACGTTAAGTAGAAGACTAGGGTCTGCGGTTCAGGGGTTGAAGTTGCTACATAACAGTTAGATGGATTGAGAATCCGGGGTTTTGAGCAGTGTAGGAACCATAATTTTGTGGCTCCGTAGTTAGCAAGGTCAGAGTTGATGGATGATATCCGGGGTAAACAAGATGAAGATCTAGTTTTGGTTGATTTGAAGCGAGTTTCTGAGAGAAACCTACAGTTGGTTATGTGCTAGATAAGAATGGGAACCTTTGGTAACAAGATAGATTGTGTGTTCCGAATGTTGGAGACTTAAGACAAAGGATTATGGATGAGGCACATATGATAGCCTTTGCATTTCACCGAGGAGCTACTAAAATGTATAGAGATTTGAAAGAACACTTTTGGTGGTCTTCTAAGAAGTTGGAAATAGCGAAGTTTGTGTCATAATGTGATACATGTCAGAAAGTAAAAGCCAAGCATAGGAAACCAGAAGGTATGTTAAAGCCTTTAGACATCCCCGAATTAATGGAAGTGGGATGAGATCACAATGGATTTTATCACCGGTTTACCAAGGACGAAAAGTAGTCACGACATAATTTGGGTAAACATTGACAGATTGACTAAGTCAGCCCATTTCATACCTACAAAAGTTGACATGTCATTGAAGAAGATGACCACACTTTATTTGGATAATATAGTGACGTTACATGGAGTGCCTATCTCGATAGTTTCGGATCGTGATAGTCGGTTTATCGGTCTCTTTTGGAAGAGTTTGCAAAAGGCTTTGGGTACAACTTTGGACTTGAGTATGGCCTTTCATCCTCAAACAGACAGGCAGTTGGAGAGAACAATCCAAACACTTGATGATATGATAAGAGCATTTGTTTTGGAAGTAGGCGGATCATGGGATGATTACCTACCTATAGCCGAGTTTGCTTACAACAATAGTTATCATGCAAGTTTGGGCATGCCACCGTTTGAGGATTTGTATGGGAGAAGATGTCGGACACCACTGTTTTGGGATGAAGTTGGGGAGAAGCAACTCACCGGGCCAGAATTGGTTGAACAAGCTAAGGAAAGGGTTATGTTGGTAAAGAAGAACTTGAAGGCATCCTAAGATCATCAGAAAAGTTGGGCGGATGTTCGTAGAAGACCCTTGGAGTTCGAAGTTGGTGAAAGAGTGTGCCTGAGAGCTTCACCGATGAAAGGAGTTAAACGGTTTGGACAAAAAGGAAAGTTAAGTCCAAGGTATGTTGGACCCTTTGAGATCATTGAGGGAGTTGGACCGTTGGCATATAAGCTTAAGTTACCAGAGTCTATGTCAAGAGTTCACAATTTGTTTCACGTCTCGATGTTGAAAAAGTGTTTGACGAGGTTGGATGTTGAAGCCACAGTGGATCCGGAAATCCTTCAAGATAACCTCACCTACGACGAGAAACCGGTCAAGATTTTGGATAGGAAAGAAAAGATTATCAAGAGGCGGATGATTCCCTTGGTTTTGGTGCAATTGAGCAACCACTCACCAAATGAAGCAACTTGGGAAGTGGAAGATGATATGATCACTGAGTTCCCAGAATTTTTGGTTTTATCAGGCATGTTCAAGTTTCGAGGACGAAACTCCTCTTAAGGGTGGAGGAATGTAATATTCCAATTTTCGGGAAAGGGCAGACGTGTCATTTTGCGAAAATGAAATATTGGATTCATTCTAATTATGGAATAAAGAATAAAGAAATATATATTTATATATATATATATATATATATATATATATATATATATATATATATATATTATTGGGGACTAAATTGTAATTAGGGATTAATTAAGGGCTTAATTATAATCAAACTAGTGGGAGGATTTATTTGGGAAATAACCTCCCGCTAATCAGAAAAAGTTGTTAGAATTTGAAAGCACGTCCTATGCAAGTTTGAGAGCAAAAGTGAGAGACAAAGCTTCTTCTTTAAAATTCTAAGTGAATACTTGGTGGTTTCAGATTCTATTTGGACACCGTAATCGTGAGGAAGCCATGATCGTTTTGATACTAAGTTCTTCAAGTTTCATCAAGGTTTGAAATAAGGCCCTAAGGGCAGTTTTGATCAAGCTTGGTGCATTTTTGGTTTAATTTGTAGTCAAAGAATCAAATAGTTTATTTGTTGGAGTTGAAGGTTTTGCTGCAATTTTCCTTCAAGTTTGCTTTGGTTTTGTGCTTGAATCAAGTAAGAGATCTTCCTATTGTGTTAATCCAATTTTTATAAAGTTTGGTTGGCTGTTTAGAATTGTTTTGATGCAAGGTTTCTTGTGTTTTGGTGTTTAGACTAATGTGCTATGTTATATCATGCTAAAGTTGTATATTTTGTGTTGTTTTGTTGTTAAAACTGATGAAGAACATGTTGGAAAAGATGTGGATTCGTAAGAAGTGTAGAAAAATCAAGTTTAGGGTTTCCCAGGTCGAATGCGTACGCATTAGGTAGCAATGCGCACGCATTGATGGAACAGGTTGGGACAGAATTGTTTCGGCAGGCAGAATCCGCACGCATTGCTGTTTCAGAATGTTCAGAGTTTGTTCTCAGCAGGAACAATGCGTACGCATTGCAAGCAATGCACACGCATTGGCTGGACAGACTTTAGCAAGTTTCTGGTCAATGAATGCGCATGCATTGACCCCAGTTTTGGGAAAAATGATGTTTTAAGCTATGTGTTGAGTTTTAAGTGTTGATTCTTGATCTAATAACACTAAATAAACATGATCAAGCCTTGATTTAATTTCTGATGCATTTAGTTCCGGTACCGGATGTACTCTCTCAAAGAGTTGAAGTTCGGGACCGTCGAAAGAGCATGATAGGCTTGTGCTTTGGTGGATTAGTATTCACCAATGTCTGTATATGTGATAGAACGTTGTGTCTAGATGACTAAATGAGGGAGTATAGTTGGTTAAGGTGAGGTTTGCTTTGAAAATACTTAAGTGGTTAGCTAACGATTAATAAATACATAATTGTATAGTAAAAGTCTAAATACCATGCCATTCTTGGTTCGGCACAAGGTTATATCACGACGTGTGGGCGGTCAGTAAAAGTGAATAACTCTGATGGCTTATAAACGGCTGAATGGTAGGGGACTTCGCCGAACGCGTGCACTATCAAGTTGGCTATCAGTATGATCCATTGATAGGTTGCAAACGATATCTCGTGGTGGATATACACCATGCGTAGTGCTCTTGAATGTGGGTATAACAAAGATAAGTTAAGTTAGAAACGTTTAGTCATGACATGTTAATGAACATGAAATGAACCCTAGATTGAGTCGGCTTTATAAAGACAATTCAATAATCATAATGAATACTTTGTATACTTGTTTAATACAATAGTTTCTATCTTTTACTAAGTATATTTGTACTTACCTCGAATGCATATTGTTTTGTGTGTTTGGGGATGAGAAGATGAACATGTGGAGATTTCCTATTTAGGAAAATTATACCTTGTGTTTGTCTACTATTGTGAATTATAAATAGTTGTAGTATTGTTCTTTTACTTCTAATAAAAAAAAAGTACTCCATAAATTTTAGTCGTGGGAAAGATATACACACAAATACACATAAGTAATAAGGCTTATAAAGACAATATTAGGGCTACATATTTTACAATAAAATATGTAAACAAATTTTAATATGGTTTATAACTATTAATAACATAGTGATCCTACCGGAAATATCTAAGCCTTTTCTACTAAAACGGATAATCTAGTCATTTGTCCTTGGTGGTTAGGAAAGTGAATTCTTTGTGAAAAAACTCTTCTTTTTTTTTTTTTTTTTTTTTTTTTTACAAACGAAAAAACTCAACTTTAAGTAACCAATAGAAAAACGATGACAATCCAGCTTCTTGAGTAATTTGTACGTGAGTAAGGCTATAATGTGTTATATTTGTTTTTAAAATGTTAATTACTCCCTCCGTCCTAATTTGTTTGGGATATTTTGAAACTCAAAAGATTTAAGAGGACATTATTTATTAGCTTGTGTAGTCATTAAAAACATGAGTATTTTACAATTATATCCTTTTTTATTGTGTTTAATCTTCTTAATAAATATAGTTATGTGGACATTTTAGAAATATAAGAAGAACTTTTTTTTAAAATATTAGTTATCAGACGTATTTTGGGACATCAATAAAAGGAATAAGTCCCAAGCAATTTCTTTTTAAACTGTCGTTGTTGCCAAAAACACACATATTAAGAAGATTAATTAATACTTTGATTTAATATCAAAATAACAATAACACCTATTGAATATAATTAATGTAATGTTGTTTTCAATCTCTCACCCCTCAATAAATAATGGTAGATGTAGAAAAATACAATAAATGATGTTTTTGAAATGTAATTACAACAGATAAAAAAAAATTTATTTTTACAAACTACGACCGTTAAATAGAAACGGATAGAGTAATAATTATTTTACGGGGCCTTAAACGCATTCCACTAAAACTACTTAGAGCATCATAGTAATATTTAAGAATATGTATGTAGTGGGATTTATTTAAAAATAATATAAGATTTAAGGTACCCTTAAAAACTCTTATTTTATGAGATAAGTAAAAAAGATATTTATGAAGGATTATTCTAGATTATTTTTTTTTGCTTTCGAAAGGTATCCCCAGACAATTTTCGGAGACTAAACAAAGATGGAAATCTCTAAAAACAAAGTTTTTAGTTCGAACAGATCCCATTATAAGATTCGAGCAATCTTCCAGGCAACCCTTGTTGGTATTATTCTAGAATTTTTGAAAAATATAAGGAAATTCCTTGCAGACACTACTTTGAGAGTTTGGGTTGATAAGTTGATTATTCCAACAACAAAAAATAATACTGTAATAATAGCAATTTAAGTCCGTACACCCGCACTATTAAACAAGGCCGACATGGAAAAATACAAATAGGAGGTTGTGGTATCCTAATCTTCGCAAGGATAGAATGTCCTTCTCAAATTATTAATTCTAATGTAAATCAAGACCTACGATTTTCATTAACTATTTCCTGATGATAAATCTTTTTTTAAGGTTAAAGGTTGTAAATGACTGTTTTTGATCTAAAATGAGGAAAAATGACAAGAAAAAAAGATAGTGGTTGAGAAGGACAACGCGCGTATTCTTACGTGTGTTCTTACGTATTCTTACAACCAAATGTAGTACACGTAGTAATGCGCGCATTTTTGTCCTTCTCAACCATTTTTTTTCTTGTCCTTTTTTTCCATTTTGTATCTTATTTTGTCATACGCCCCGCCCGCCCGCACTTTTTTTAAACACTTTGGGTGAATAAAACAAGGCCGACATGGAGAAGAAAAAAACAAGAGGTTGTAGTATCCCTAATCTTTGTAACGATTGAAACGTCTAAATGTCTATTTGTTCTATTTTGATGGTGACTTATGAATTGCTCAAAATGACCCTCCACTAAATTTATATGTGAAATGAATGCTAGACTCAATGAGATTATAAATTCTCTTCGATCTCTTGATAGAACTTTTACAAAACTATGAATGGAATTCAACCGTCACTGACATATACAACTCGGAAAACTGCGAAACCTCTTCGGTTGGGTAAATCTTTAACCTTTTTGTTGTTTAGATTAATTAATTATGTGTTTTATATCATGGTAAAATCGTAAAGGCACTTTGATTCGTTGCTTCCGATGTGCATAATCGAGTGTCTCGATCGGTGTTGTGAATCAGATCCGACGATCTGGAAAAAGAGGGAAAACTATGCTCGTTTTTGCGAGCACGCTCCCACAAGAGTTTTCCGGATTCCGTTTTTCCCGTGTTCGGATCTTGATTCAGGTTTCTGTATATCTAGCCGTTAATTGACGCACTAATTAGTAAAATATTGCTAAATACCCCTTATGAGCTTTTAAAAGGTAAAACTCCTAAGGTTGGTTGCATTCATGTTTTTGATTGTAAATGTTATGTGCCCAATGACAATGACAACACTGACATGTTTGTTCCTAAATCAACTGAATGTTTTTTAATTAGTTGTTTTGAAAATTAGAAAGCATAAATCTTTTGTTGAAACTAGAAGAGTTGTTGAATCTATTCATGTATCTTTTGTTGGATGTTTTGATATTACTAATGTGAATTGTTAAGATCTTAGCAGACTGATTACCCAGTTGGAACTTGAAGATGATATTTAAGTTCCATTTGAAAAAATATGCTAATGTGCTACCTTCTACAAATGACACACATCATTATGCACCTGATAATGTACATCCAACTGAATATCAAGTTGATCCAGTCTCACATGACTATGAACCAGAACATCAACTGGAAGTTGAGCAAGGACATAAGCAACATGAAACAAAAGGAAATAGAAGTCATACAAGAGACCTCATCATTGGTGAAGTTTCAACTATATAGTGTAAGAATCAAAATGTCCATTTTTTTTTTTGAATAACAGAAGGTCCACTTATTATTAGATGTATTAGTGTATTTATTTAAATATTAGTGTATTTATTAATTGCATGATTTTAGGAGCACATGTTTAGCATTCTTTCAGGATTTATTCTGTATATATATTCCTTGTAATAGTTTCAATTGTCAATATATAGAAAAATATAATTTCCACAATTGTGTTATGGTATCGAGCTTTGATCCCTAAAACCTAAAAATTAGCCGCCACTTCTTCTTCCTCGATTTTTTTTTTCCGTCTCGTCCTCCACCGGCAACAATGGCCGAAAAATCCCCCATCACATTCAACTCCTTCATTCGGGCATCTATCAAGCTTGATGCCACCAACTACTATGTGTGGCACATGCAAATTGAGTCGCTTCTCATCGGATATGACCTCCTAAAACACGTTGATGACACCGGTTCCCCTTCTCCGAGAACCATCACCGAAGCAGGTCAAGAAAAACCCAACCCTGAATTCCTGCTGTGGAATCGTCAGGACCACCTCATCCGCAATTTAATCATCTCCTCTCTTACTCCCTCCATTGCCACCCTCCTGTATGGAAAAAAATCAGCGGCAGACTGTTGGAAGGCTCTGGCCGATGTCTATGCCACCCCATCCCTCTCTCGAATTAACACGATTAAGGAAAACATGAAGGCTTACAAGCGTGGGTCTCAACCTATCTCAGATTATCTGTATCATCTCAAACAACAAGCTGATCACCTCTCCTTGCTTGGATCAAAAATGGATCATGAAGATTTTCTTGCTATTGTACTGGGCAATATTGGTCCAGAATTCTCTGAAATTGCTCGTGCTATTCAGGTTCGGGAAACAACGATTTCGTTTGAGGAATTGCACGAGAAACTTCTGAGTTTCAGGCCTGCCTTAGCACCACAGCCGGCCCCCTTCTCTCCGGCAACAGCCCTTGCAGCCTATCGTCCGCCGACCCGTCCTCCTCGCCCACGGTATACTCAACGAAAGCACCGAAATGGTTCCTCCCAAAGAAGAACGGCCGACTTATTCATGGAGAGGCCAACCACAACAAGCTCCTTCCCCAACAGAACCCCCGCGCAATCGAAAGCATTTTTAGGTAAATGTCAATTGTGTTCAATTCAAGGCCATGTAGCACAATTTTGTCCTAAATTTCAGGTGGAGATGAGTCAAATTTTTGGCTCCCAAAACACTGGACGTCCTCGTCCTCAGGCAAATGTAGCTGCCCCCGGACTCGATTCGGCTCAGATTGACTCCACTATGCCAAAGCGGCTCCTTGACGGTGGGGCCTCGCATCGTGTGACCACGGACCTCCGAATTTGTCACTTCATGCTCCGTACACCGGCACCGATGACGTCCCGGTTGGTGATGGTAAGGGTTTACCTATTACTCATGCGCGGTTCCTCCTTCCCATTACCCCGGTCCAATCTTTATCTTTACGTAATGTCCTCTCGTGTCCCTAGCATGTCCAGAAATCTTATTTCCATTTCTCAACTCTGCAAGTCACATAATCTATCTATTGAATTCTTACCCACTGAATTTGTTGTGAAGGACATTCAGAAGAACCAGCCTATCCTCCGTGGTCCGGTTAAAAACGGTCTGTACGAGTGGCCCAACCCTCCTCTTGTTGCATTCGCCTCAAATAAAGCTTCGTCTCAGGACTGGCATCATCGTCTGGGTCATCCGGCTCCCCCTATTTTGTCGAACATTATAAAAAATTATAATTTATTGTCTTCCAGTTTGTCCCTCACGCATTGTTCTGCGTGTTTAGAAAATAAAAGTCACAAACTTCCTTTTGGTGACTCTACTTTACGCTCTTCCCGTCCCCTTGAATTTATTTTTAGCGATGTATGGACATCACCAGTTCTTTCAGTTGACGGTTTCAAATATTTTGTTATTTTTGTGGATCATTTTACGCGATACATTTGGCTTTATCCTTTAGCCCGCAAATCTGATGTTCACTCCACGTTCATTCGCTTTCGTGCAATTGTCGAAAAATACTTTGACCAAACCATAAAAGTCCTATACTCTGACAATGGTGGTGAATTCATCATTGAGCCTAAGAATATTCAATAGGCATTAAACGATAATGAAATACACTGACAATTTTGAAGAAGTCATCCAAACAGTAACAATTAAGGCCTTGGTATCGATATGAAATTATGTACACCACTTGAACATCTACATAGGTTTGCTCGTAACATACCAAATGATGCGCGGATCAAGTCGCATGAAATATGCATTATATGAGAACCGATTTAGAACATGCTTATGATCTAGGAAAGGATGAACTTCATCTCTGGCTTGCCTTGGGAAATTTTTTCCACGTGAGCATGCATGCTTGAACGGTAAAGAGAATTCAGAGATGAGAGCTTGTAGGACATTGATAGAGTATTCCCCTTGATAATCAACAATCCTTGGGATTCTAGGAGCACTGGCAGGTGGATCAGATTTGGAAGAGAGATTTGTGATATCATATCAGCGGGAAGGTTCTGAGGGTAGCGGAAGATACAAGAGAAGGGGTCGCCCACCATCTGGTAGCCTAGATGTTTCCATGAAGAAGGCATTGCGGGAGTCGCTTAATTATGGACAATTTGTGTTTATAGATATTCTCCTAAATGTTTTTATTTATCTATTTTACTTTATCATTTTGACACAGATGTATACAAAGAAATAAAGTAAATCTTGAATTAGCCATTGAGGCAATGCTCCAGTGGTCATTGATAAGACCTCAAGACCCGTGGTTCTTTGGGTTCGAGCGGGGGCAAAAAGGTGTGTATGTCCTTATGAGGGCAAAAATGTGTGTGTGTGTGCGCGTGTTATGGTGTGCTACCGTTTTAGAAAAAAAAATTTGAAGTAAATCTTGAATTGAAAATTAATCTTTTCATTACATATGGATGGTATAATAAAATACAAAAACACAACTTAAGCATAGAAAATTTGTCACCACCCAGCCCACCATTGCTTCTACAACCATCACTTGTCCCCGCACTTCCCACTAACACCTGCCACCACATTTGACTACACACGTTCCGGCCCTCCGTCACCATCACTCACTGTTGGAGATAAAACCTATTTTGGTGGGTTGAGTGGTCAACTTTAGCGCTCATTTCGGATAGGCTCCGATGTATATCATCGAGAGTTGTTTATATGGTTAGATTCTACTCATGGAGTAGATAATGATGCGCTTTCGAATCGCTCGATTCAGATATCGGGTGAATGAGAAATTAATACATGAAGTTGTAATAAAATACGTGCGAACGAGAAAAACCGAATTGACTTCGACTTTCCAAAATTAATTTAGATCGGCCTTATTAGGTCGGCTAATTTAATAAAAGTCATTGGCTAGTGTCATGTCTTGAGGGACAAGACATTGTGTCATTCGGCCAACAAGAATTGAGTAGTGACTCATCCTCTCCACTATATAAATAGCCCCAGTGAATGAGAAATTGACATTTATTTTTTCTCCTCTACTACATACAAAAAATCATTTTGCTCTCATTGAGTCATGGTTTGTCGAAGAGAAGTCGGAACATCCGAGTAGTTCGCCGAAGCTCGAGTTTTTGAAGTGCCGCTACAAGAAAAACTCAATGAGGGGAGACGGAAAATATCGTCATTAAATGGTAGTAATAATGGGGGACATAAATTACATTGTTAAACGATGACCAAATTACAATTACCCCCAGGTAGTGGATTGGGATTGTAATCGAGTCGAGTCGATAGTCTCTGACACTCAAGCTTCACTTGACTAAAAACTCGCCTTGGTGTTATTGGTACTCTATAAATATTTTATGCAATCTTTTTCTTTTTTTTTTTGAATAATATATACTTTTTATGGAATGGCCGTGATTGCAATGAGATATTTGTTGTTAAGTTGGAATCTTCATGTTGGTGATATTTCAGACATACATAAAGGGTCTTTTGGGATAAAAAGGTTTGCTTTTCTGCAAAAAGGCATATGTTTAATGAACTAAGATTGTTACAGATCTCTTATTTTTTTTTAATTTGGAGATTTGACTGACTTTTTATGATCCCGCGTTCAATCTTATTTAGTTTTTCATGGTTATGGATAGAATTCGTTACAGTGGAACCTTTTCTGCTCTTGATGTATATGGCTCTCTCATTTAATCTAAGCATCACAGTTTTCTTTAACTACAACAGTGATAAATGGATGAGATTGTTGAGTATTTTATGGTCCATATTTGAAGTGTTGATTAATTTTTAAAGTCTCATCTTAAGTGTTTAAAGCTTTTAATGTGATAAGCACTTATATTATATCTTTGTCACTAACCGACCTTGAAGCAAAATGCTTACATAAGTGGTCATTATTTCATGTTTATTGTGTTACAGATACACTATATAATTAATTATAAGTCTGTGTGTACTATATGTGATGACACTTTGAGATTATACGTTTATGTTATACAAGAAGGCATTTTTCTAATGCAACTTGTATAATATATGATGTGCTAAATTAAATGTGTAACACATATTTTATACAAGGGTTTAATTTAATTATTGGATCTTTAATAAAGTCTGGGCCGCATTGCATCTAATTCCTATTTCTAATCCAAGTCCATTTGACCTAATTCCCTTTACTTGCAAATTATCAGAACATGCGCCGTCCCTATCTCCTCCATTAACTCTGAAAATCGAAATGCTTCTTTGGAACATTCATTGCATTAACACCTCTTTCCGTTTTCGATTCACTGCATTTCATTCTTCAATTTTCTATGCAATCGCCCTTCCTGATTCTTCTCCTATGTTCTTTTGCTATCATCTTCTTCACATGGCCTATTTTGAATAAGGAAAGAACAGCTTGCTCGTTGATTCAAAATTCGAGCCACCACGTTTTCATAAACGTTTATGGAAGGTTTGAAACAGAAAAGATGCTGCTTTTATGCCGTTTCGTTGCTAAATCGATTCGACCTTGATACGGAGCAACACATCCCTCGTGTGAAGGCTCTATCTTGATTGATTCGCAATACAGGTGCACTCGTTTCCTTTTTTTAATATCGTTTATCATTTATTATCATTGATTCGAACGATTTTCTTGCCTTGATTTCTTGTTTATTGCCGTTTGTGAAGGTTTGGGTATGAAAGGCTTGACCTTTCCTTGATTTGATGCTGATACGAGCTGTTAAGGCTTTGATTCAAGTGATACGCAGTCAATCTCAATAAAGGTGAAACCTTTCCTGTTCAATATCGTATTATCATTTATTACTGTTGAATTGAACCTTGATTGCTGCCTGATTTTGTGCCGTATGTGCTTTTGTGAAGGGTTCGATCCTTGCCTCTGTTATGATGCTGACTCGAATGATTGCAGCTATGATTCTGAAACGTCTTCTCAGTCATCTATTGACGAGGTGAATCTTTTTCTTAATTATATCATATATCTGGTATTATTACTGATTTGAACATGTATCTCTGCCTGATTTCGTGCCAATATTGTGTTGATTTAGGGTTGACCGTCCAGATGCCTGAAGGATGAACCTTTACCAAGGTTAATGGCCAGATACATGCTGCATTTGATATTCGGTTGAAGGTTTGCTGCATTTACTGCTGGTAGACCTCTCGTTTTACTCATTTGCATAACTGACATGAGCCCCGTCTTCGGTTCACTCGGTAATTTGGCCGAACCTTTACTTTACGATCCGGTTTAACTTGAGAGTCTACACCCTATGATGGTCTGTCCGGTTTAATCATCTGATTAATGGCTGGTTTAGGTCACTGAGCCCTATTAATCAGTTGATTAATTGTCCCTGTCCCGCGGTCTGATTATGGTTCAATTGTATCTCTATGGTTGAAACATAATCCTTAACCAATATGATGAAAACCCTTATTAAGTTGGCTGAATTTTATTGGGTTGTCTGATTGGTCTCGATTGTCCCTCCCCTGGTTTATTTGAACTATATTTAGAGGAATCAATCGGCAATCGGTTTAACAGTGATTGCATGGTCAACCATAATAAAACCATGGCTCATTGGCTAGTACAACTCCCTCCCTTTGCCCGACGGCCCCATAAGGGAGTTTACATAGCTCATTGACCAACAACCAAAATCTTGGTTACCATTGCCGGATGATCACTGCATTTAGTGCCTCGGATTTCATATGATTCCCTCTGATTTAGTTCACACTATTAGTCTTAAGACCTTTCATACACTTAAGGCTATAAATAGCCAGGCACATTAACGGATTCGTATACCGAACTCTAAGTTTCAAAGCAATCCCATATTTTTAGAGTGTCTAAAAATTCCCCTTGCTTATGTGTGAGTTGAGAGTGTCAGTGTGTGAGTTGTATCATCCCTTGGTGGGACCAAGCCCTGTTGATACTGTCTGCAATTTTCTGGAATCAAGAAGCTCAGTAGAACTGAGGATTTCAAGATCAAAACATTGCTTGTGACCGAAATTATGCCGATAATTTCGGTGGTCTTACTTTCGGTTTTGGTAAGTGCCTTGTCCTTATTTTAATCTTTTTCTCGTCGCTTAAGTCTTAGAATAAGGTGTTTTACTTAACTTGATAATTTACTATTTTTACGGATCGTGAATTGACTGTCATATTCTGACTAAATCATTCCGGGAGGAGTGTGGTCCAAGGGAGGACAAGAAGTCTAAGAATATACGGTCTAAGGGTCAGTCCACTGATAGTAAGATTGGTCAAGGTTAAGTTGTTGTGTTATTCCCTGTTCTATTCCTTTGTTTATTTGGCTTAATTAGTGAAGAAATTCACTAATTCAGTGGTCATGTTTTGTATCTGTTTTTGAATCTGTGCTTGGCCTGTTTATATTTTTTATACACATATATATACACTGTCATTGCTTTGCACTGATCACACTTTGCACCTTGCACTTGATACCCTTGGCCTTGACTATTTCTACTGTAAATCAAACGAGTGATCAGCCTTGCCCTTGATCAGCTCAGTTTTAGTGTATCTTGTTTGCTAAAGTCTATTATATTTGTTGTTTAACTTTGGACTAAATTTTGTTCAAGTTGTAATCAGCTGTACTCTTTTGTTTTTACTGCATCTGATATAAATCTTGGACTGTCTTATTTAATCCCCATTGCTGCTGTACCTTTTTTGCTTGCTTCTAATATAACCTGTACTTGGAATCTGCAATTCTACCTTGTACTTGCATTTGTCTTGAGCTGTACTTTGTTCGGAGTATTTGACAATATTCTCATAGCTTGCTGTTCTGCTCCAATTTTCAATATAAGCTATATCTATTAGCTTATTTGATCCATGTTAAATAAATAGATTCCTTGATTATATCTTTTGATAATCTCTATTTTAATCAAGTCATGTACCTGATAGTCCATCTGAATTAATTGATATCTTTGGTTGATCACCTAAGTTAATATAACATATTTGATTCTGTGTTGTGTTTTTTTTATCACATTTAGGTTATACAACTTGGTCTAATAATTAATTAAGTCTTTGCTTCCGGGACTTAGCTAATCGGGACTAAAAGTTTGTAGTAACACACTCCGAGTTAACATAAATCGAATTTAGTTAAAAAGTGACCGTGATCCATTCACCCCCATCCGGATCACAACCGCGCATAGATCCTAACAGAGATGTATGTCTTTGTTTTTAAATTTTGTGATACTCATGACAATTTCTCTCATTTCATTATTCAGGTGATTACAAGGTTTTCATTGACATTGATTCTGCATTGAATGAAGGTATTTCCTTTAGTCTTCTGCCTTGATGTATTTTTGGCTTGTTATTTACCATTAGCCATTTTAAATACACAGATTACATAGCTTACCCCTAAACAACTTGGAATTTAGAAGAATAAAGAGAGAAGGTTGGAGACGACACAATGTTTTTATCTTCAGGAACCTTGTTCATGCTATTTTTATTTTGTATGTTATTTGTAAAACTTTGATATCCTCAATGCACTTAAAGGTTTTGTAGAACAAGCTGTGGGCAGTCTTTTGTGCTATGAGAATTGTTTCTTTCATTAGTTTCTATTGACAATTTTTTTACAATAGGCACTTGTTGTTGATTGTTATTATATTATTATTTAATTGGAGGAAATGATCTATAATGATGGGATGTTTTGTTATTAAATCATGATTTAATAAGAGGTTAATGACCCTATATTGAGGGAGTTTTGCCATTAATTAATGATTTATTGAGGGGGAAAATTATCGTATAATGAGGGGAAGTGTTGTCATTGAATCATGATTTAGTGAGGGTTAAATGACTTTATAATGAGTGTATTGGTTGTAATTAAAAGAATTTTTAATGAGGGGAATATACCATCATTAAATGCAACATACAATTAATGTGGGGAGTTGTTTCCCGTCATTGTTTACTTTTACCAGCGGAAGCTGTAATGAGGGGAAATTTACCCTCATTAAAATTCTTTAATGAGGGGAAATGGGCATATAATGACAGGAATTCCCCTTATTAAAACCTGAGTTTCTTGTAGTGAACCGTGGGCACGAGACCGGGGCAATTTGTCTTAAGGAAAGAGTGTTACACTCGCCTCGGTTGGATCTCTATTCCGTTAAGTTTTGCATCGTAAATTTTATTTATCGTTTTATTATTCCGTAATTATTTCCGATAATTACGGATCTATTCCGTAAATCATTCCACACACGATACGCATTCCCAACACTCACCGTGTCATATATCATATTTTGTGTAATATCGTTCATTTCATTTTATCTTATGCCAAACCTATACATGATACATGCTAATTCTTTTCTCCTGAACCAATACATGCTATTATTTCAACGCTTCAGATGTGACATACGTGACTTTGAATCTGTTATAACAGGATCAGGGATCCAAAACGAATTGCAATAATCAACAATAAACGAGAAATGATAAATCACACAAGAAACAATAACACGAGATTTAACGTGGTTTCCGACAATATGCCGACTAGTACACGGGCACGGGCAAAAACGAGGAGATTATATTATCACTCTCGATTTTACAGACTCTGCAATTGCACACGCAATTGCTGCTGATACTGACGCTACTGCTTTTGCAAATATTCTAGGTTACAACAGCTGAGAATTTATAGTCAAAAAACCCTATACCTAGCCGTCATAAAGACATACTAGCAGACATATGTGAACTCAGAACTCAGCTGACTCCACCAAACATAACCTGCTGATATTTGCCCTGCTGATATTGCCCTGCTAGCATTACCCCCTGCTGGCATACCTCAGATGACTTTGCTCAGCTGACTTACCCTGTTGAGAGGTTAAGTCACTTTTTCTAACAGAATCAATGATATTACAGCGTAAATTTTATGGAATTTGTTTACTATTTTTTTTTTTATTCTTGAGCTCAAGGAAATTTTTTGTCTGAAAAAGACTGACATGATTGGGCCGCTAAAATTCGACTCATCTGGCTAAAGAAAAAGCCCAAATCCACACCCAGAAACCCTACCCCATACTTTTTCTTTAAACAAAATGAAATCCCTACACCTACAAAAACCCTAACCTCATTTCATTTTTCTTCTTTTTCAGTAGCCGCTTCCCATTTCCCCTTCCCCTCTCCCCCAAACCTCCGAAATCCGTCGAAATGGGTCGTGTGATCCGAGCTCAGCGTAAGGGAGCTGGCTCTGTGTTCAAATCCCACACCCATCATCGCAAAGGTCCTGCTCGATTCCGTTCCCTCGATTTCGGTGAACGCAATGGCTACCTGAAAGGAGTCATCACCGATATCATTCATGACCCAGGACGTGGAGCCCCGTTGGCCCGTGTGACCTTCCGTCATCCCTTCAGGTTCCAGCACCAGAAGGAGCTGTACATCGCTGCTGAGGGCTTGTACACCGGCCAGTTCATTTACTGTGGAAAGAAGGCTAATTTGATGGTGGGAAATGTTTTGCCTCTCAGATCTATTCCTGAAGGTGCTGTTGTCTGTAACGTCGAGCACAAAATGGGTGACCGTGGTGTCTTTGCTAGGTGTTCTGGTGATTATGCTATCGTTATCAGCCACAACCCTGATAATGGAACCACTAGGTAATCTCAAATGAGATAAACACTGGGCCTTTTCCAATTTGTTTGCGTGTGCATTTGTTGTTGTATTGACTTACTCCTTATGTTCAATTGTTTCTTCGATAAAACTTGAAATTCATTCGTATATCTATTTGAAGAGAAAAACTTAAGCTTGTTGTATGAGTCCTTGTATTCAAATGAACATGCTGACTTATGTTTCTCTAGTGTTTTATTGCTGGCTAAGGCTATGTTGTTTTCAGAATTGAGACTAACGCATGATTACTGATGAAATCTTGTTTTCCAGTTGATGCCATAGGCTTTTCTTGTGAACATGGTGATATACTGATATTGTGATGTTGAATTAGCTGTCTGTATTTATGCTTGTGTGTTAGTAATGGTGTTTGTGTGACGTTTCTCTTTCAAATTGATAATCAGTTCGTTTGCATATATTACCAAGGAGGATAACTGCCACAAAACAGAGTACTTATTTTGGATTATTGTATGCATTTGTAGCTATTAGGTGTTTCAACTAATTTGATTCATGCCTCGAATGCTATTGTGATAGTAGGTCCACTTCATTTGAGTCTTGATTTGAAGATAATTGTTCTGTAATCATATTATACCCGAACTAAAGTGATCCAATCACATATTATGTCTTTGTTTAAGTTCCTAGTTGATGATTCTCGAAGTGGGAAGTATGTCCGAATGTTTTAATGATGATCCTTTTAGGCATCATTTGAAGATAATTGTTATGTAAACATTTGAGTGCTTTATCTTGATTTCAAGATAATTGTGCTGTAAACATTTGAAGGTCTACTTCATTTGAGTGCCTTATCTTGATTTGAAGATAATTGTTCTGTAAACATATTTTACTCAAACTAAAGTGATCCAGTTACATATTATGTCTTAGTTTAAGTTATACTAATTGATGGTTCTTGAAGTGGAAGTATTTCCGAATGTTTCTTGATGATCCTTTTAGGCATCAATCACAATGTTTGAGCCTAAAGGTATTCTTCGTTATCTTCTCGTTTTGTTTGATTTCGATCAGAACTGATTATCTTACAATGTTGTATTGACAGGATCAAGCTGCCATCAGGTTCCAAGAAGATCGTTCCTAGTGGGTGCCGTGCTATGATTGGGCAGGTTGCTGGTGGTGGACGTACTGAGAAGCCAATGTTGAAAGCTGGTAATGCTTATCACAAGTACAGAGTGAAGAGAAACAGCTGGCCTAAGGTTCGTGGTGTTGCTATGAATCCTGTGGAGCATCCTCATGGTGGTGGTAACCATCAACATATTGGTCATGCTAGTACTGTTCGTCGTGATGCACCACCCGGACAAAAAGTTGGTCTCATTGCTGCACGTAGGACTGGCCGTCTCCGTGGCCAAGCCGCTTCTATGCTTAATAAGAAGGATTAGGGTTCTTAGTTCAATCAATTCTGATTGCTGAGAAAGTTGTTTCTTACTGTTTCAGTACTTTTATTGGGTTTTGACAAGACTTATGTGTGTTTGTTCAACTTAATGGTGAGAAATTATGGTTCTCATCGTTTACTTTTTGTGGTATTCTGCCTATAAATTGTCTTCTTGAATTCTATTTGGATACAATTATAAATTATTGTGCCTTTTGTTTTCTGTGTTTTTAAAGTTCTCTTATCATATTATTCCTGTTAAGCTTAGGTTATTGCTTATTCATTTTAGTGTTAGTTTTTGCATACTGCATGAAAGCATTGAAGCTTTTAGAATTGGCTCTAGATTCTGCAATTGTGTATTACAATCCCTATCCGATTCTATAAAACCAACACACCTAGACTGGAAATTAATACAGCATGATAAGCAAATGGTATTTTAGACTCTTATTTTTAGAATTTATGACTCCTACATATATATATATATATATATATATATATATATATATATATATATTCTTTTTCAAAAATAAAAGCAAAACCCCTCCATAATAATAATGTTATAAGAGAAAGATGTTATGTAGGGCGACATGTAGGATAGCCTAATTTACACCACCAAAATAATATAAAATAATACATATTTCTATTATACAACATCTCAATTCAAAACACTCCACACCAAAGATTTCTATCCATTTATCTATACCATTAAAATATTTATTTTAGATATAAAACACCTAAAAGAACATCTACTACAAAGTACAAAGTATGGTGAATAGTGTTGTTCTATATATAGAACAACACTATTCACCATACCTAAATATTTTTAGGTATATAGCATCCATCTCATATAGATCATATTTATACTAGATTTTTTTTGTTTTCTATTTTATTTTAGATATAGGACACCTAATAGAACACCTGCTACAAGTGCCCTAAATTTTCAACTTTTAATTTTCAGCTAAAACTTCATACTAGTAGTAATATCTTTTAAAATATTCATTCCTTCTCATAATATAAGTCGCTCCATTCTTTTTTGTTTGTCCCACTCTTTTCGATATCTTATCCTTAATTTATTAACAGTCCAACTACTTTTAAATAATTTATAACAATTTCATTAATGTTAGTCAAAGTATAGAGAGCGAGCTACAATCCAGTTTCTAATTATCCAGGTTTTTTTTTAATCTTTGCCGTTGTAAAAACATATAGATAATTACTTACGTTGGATCATTTTTTTAGTACACCATAATTAATGTGCTACAATAACACACAATCAATCCTTTAACCTCCTAAACCAGTATTGCCACAGCAAAATAATTGGTGCCAGGGCTACTTCTTATACTTACTTATACAAAGACAAGGGCAAGGCCCCTTGTGCCGACACGTGGCAATTTTTATTATTTTTTTTTTTTTTTTTTTTTTTTTTTTTCATTTTAGGTTTTTTTTTTTTTTTTTTTCCCAACCTATATTTCTTACTTACTTATACAAAGACAAGGGGCAAGGCCCCTTGTGCCGACACGTGGCAATTTTTATTATTTTCCTTTTTTTTTTTTTTTTTTTTCATTTTAGGTTTTTTTTTTTTTTCCCAAACCTATATATCACATATATATATCATATTCTAATACGCTACGACCACGTGATATTTTAATGTATTAGAGTTTGTTTGTGTGTGTTCTTTTCCTCTTTTGCGTATATATATTTTATATTGTGTATCTATATCGGTTTTTTGGGGAGTTATCGATTTTTTTTTTTTGTGTATTTATTATTATTTTTCGTGTTCGTTCTTTTACTTTTATATATTTAGTGTGCTGGCTTTTTTCTTTGGTCAATGGTTTTTCCCGATTTTTTTTACTTTTTCCGGTCTCATTCTCGTCTTCGTTTTTTTAGTTATCTCCTATATGATACGTTTGTGTGTGTTATTTTTTTTTCCCTTTTTTACGTATATATATATTATTTATATCCTGTGTCTATGTCGGTTTTTTTTTGGGAGTCATCGAATTTTTTTTTCTTTTTTCCCTTTCTAAATGTGCCGGTTTTTTTTTTTTTCCCCCTTTCTATATAGCAGGTCTGTTTCCCTTCAAATGAAAAACAAAAAAAAAAAAAATGTCAGCTTTTATTATTTTGACACGTTTCCTCGGATCTCAATTTTTTTTCTAATCTGGTTAATAACTTTACAACTGTTCTCCTACATTACACGCTTTCTCCTCCTCCACAAACTAAATGATACACGAATTAATTTCCACAATTCCTAAACCTACTCCTTCTTTCCTTCCTTCCTTCGTCCCTCTTCTCCACAAATCAATCCTCAATCACATCTCGGGTGATTCTTCGTAATTTTGTTTAGGCCGTTCTTTCAGCTTTTTTGCGTTCATGAAATAAAAGTTGGACATGATGAAATCGAAACGAAGGTCATACTTTATCTCCTGAAATGAGAGAGAAGCTGGAAATCGAGATTCGGAGTTTCGCGGCAAAGTATAGCTCCATTTTTGGATCTTAAAGTAATTTTTATGACTTTTTCCCAGGTAATTGTAGTACTGAAATCTTTTTTCCTGCTTCTTATTTTGAAGATTGTTGTTGTTGATGGTTATGGAAAATGGCATCGAAATTAATCAGAATTTTTGAAAATGTTTTGCTATTTATTTTAAAATGAAGGTTTTGTTGTGTTTTTCAGTTTCCGGCTATGGCAGTTTGATTATTGAATTAATAACATTATGTTGCTCATTTTTGTTTTCTTATTCTTTTTTCTTACATTTTTCCTAGATATGTTGAAGAGCTTATGCCCAGGTTTGAGGTATGATAGTTTAGGTTTGATTTGTTGAGCCCAGGTTTGAGGTATGATAGTTCCATTGTTTTTTCCTTGGCTGATTGTGTTTAAACAACAGGGGATCATTGTTTAGTACTCTAAGCACACAGAGAGCTGATGTTTTTTTTAAGAAGCCGGAGGTGAAGCATTCTACCTGTATGTCATTCATATTCAGCTTTGATTTGTTGACCGCATTTACTGCCTATTTTTCATTATTAGTAGTGAAAGTAATAATTGTTTGTCATTTGCAGATGCAAAACTGAAGTTGAGAGTTACCTGGCTCTATGGATTTTCGGTTATTGCTCGAGTAACATGTTAACCTTTTTTATTCTTTAGACCTGCGTTTTTTTATTCCTTTTTACGGTTGGATGTGAATTATTTTTCACGAAACGAAATTCTCGCTTTATCACTTTTATTTCCATAGATATTGCAGGTATTTGTTTCCTCCTAAATTGTTGTTTCTTTCACATGTATTTTGTATTTACTGATTAAATTGATATTTCGTCTATGAATAGTTGGATCTTAAAGCCAGAGAGTCTAGATATTTTTTGGCTTGAGAAGTGCAGGGCGTGGAAGTACGGAAACTGCCATTATTTTCTTATGGGTCACGTACTTGAAGCAATTGAAATCATTACTTTCTTGACCAAATTCACTGCCTGCATCTACTCCTTTCAACATAAGAGGTTCCTTCTCCATTTGAAGAGTGAAAAACACACGACCTCGTGCACATCAATGCTCTCAAAGGTAAACTTCATTATTTTGCATCATCATGTTCCTTTGATTTTTCTTCTGTGTTATATTTCTTGAAATGACAATAGGCCACTGAGTCTTATTCTTTGTGTGCTTTGCTTGTATTAATCAGGCTTTGTTCTTGCTGGATTTCTTTGCATTAAGGTGCCCTTGTGCTATCTGTTGTCTTAAATTCTCTGGTTTATAAAAGCTTGCTTGCCTGTTTGTGAATGTCTAATTTTATCCTTTTGCACACTTTGTTATGGTGTTCTTACATGAAACAAAATCAAAAAAAATAAAAAATAATAATAATAATAATAATAATAATAATAATAATAATAATAATAATACGGGCCTCTTGTTTATGAAGGTTGTTGTTTTTACTTGTTTCTTGAGGCTTCCTGTTTATATTTGTTTTCGTATCGTGTTATCTTTCAATAATGTGCTAAGCTTGTGGATTTTACAAGGTGGAGGGGATACCCATTTGGTGCACTTTTCTTGTCCATGAAACGGGGGCTCCGTTGTTCCTCGGTTTACGAAGAAAATGTTAGGCAATCGCATCATCGTTTTTGTGGTTACTTGCGGATGTCTTTGGTAAGTAACTTGGTATTACGTTGACCATTTTGTGCATTTTTCGGAAATAAGCAATGGGCTTATGTAACTTCTTTAAGATTGTTGAGATTTTCTTTTAGTTTTTTCGAGACTTGACTTCTTTTTTATAAAAAATTGTAGGGTTGGAGTGATCATTTTGTATCCAAAATGAAGTATCATATGATAATTCCTACGGATGATCAGTGGAAAAGCTCCCTGTGTGATGGAGTGTTTGATTTTAGTAATCATTTGTTACATGGGCTAATCCATTGCAATGGATTTGGTCATATTGTTTGCATCTATGGATTTGAAGGCAGTTCTAAGAAGCTCTATGGAAGGGAGATCGTAAAACTGTGGAATCGAATCTGCAATACCCTCGGTGCACGGTTTTGGGATTTTTCACTTTTTTTCCTTCCCGTTCTTGCTAAATTTCAGTTCGAACTTCCTTGTGGTTTACTTTAGATTCTTGAGTCTTCCTGAGTTTGAAGTATCTGATCTTTTGAACAAACTTAATTGTGCTTATGTAATGTGGCTATATTATGCAATCTTACTTTTTCAAACTTGAAATAAAGTATATATAGTGATGTAAGGATTATAAGTTTTCAAGAACTACAGAAGTTTAACCATTTGCCAAGAAATGCTTGATTTAATGGTAGTTTAGTCGAAGTTTATATCAGTTACATTCTGAGTCATTGCATTGTGCTGCTAATTTAAAAGAGCATGTTGTAGTCTTATGTTCTTATAATTTTGAACCATATTTTTATCTGTGTTCTTAGGTTGAGGCTCACCATTGATAGGGTCACAGCTTTAGCGAGAATTTCTTTATCTGTTGATTCAAGGTGCGTTTGTGAAAAAAATTGTTTTGTATTCTCGTTTTTGTGGAATTTTACTTGTTTCTTGTTTGTGTAGGTCTAATTCTATCCTCATGTACACTTGGTCGTGTTGTTGTTGCATTATACAAAAAATTTACCAAAAAAAACAAAAGAAAACATGATACAGACCTCTTGTTTGTGAATTTGGGGTTTTCCTGTGACCATCATATGCACACTCGCGAATAAATGGTGAGCCTACCCAATTAAGTATACGAGATTCTAGCATATCATGAAGTCGAAGAAGCACTCGCGGATCTTCTCATCATTTGCAACGAGAAGAAAATGCCGAGAAAGAGTTTTTTACTCCTACCACAAAAGCAATATTTGTAGAGATATCGAAGTACGTACCCTCCAACAATTGCATCCGATCAACCCTCTCGGTACTAAGAGGATGTTGGCCTTTGAACAACCACAAAAGTCGAGAAAATGTATTCAATCACAACTAAAACTACGATTGCGTTTCCCATGTACGTGATACTCTTGATGAAGTCGATGCACTATCCACATATGCCCTTCGTTTCCGACCTCTATGGGGATCCAAAAGGATTTAACATCTACTTGAAAAGTTTCAAGTTCACTCCGCTCCATCCAGTTCTACGAGTATAAATGAAAACCCCGATGTCATTTCGAAGAAACTTGATCTTTTTAAAAAAATTCATGCCGTTGAAGATTGTTCAAACCACTCCTTTTCTAAGAGTAATGCTTTTGCAATGAACCAGGTTAGCTTTAGCTTTCCGCAGTCCAAATGTGTTATCTTTTCTCTTTAGTGTCCCTGTTAATGATGTTCTATTGCAGCCAAGTAGAAGTTGAGCCAAGAAAATACAAGATAAGTAGAGGATTCTTGAGAATGTTTTACCCGGTAAGTAAGTTCTTGTTATTTCTCTGTTTAGTTTGTAGTTTTCCATACTATATATATAGCTTTGATTTGCAGCATGTACAATTCCGCTGTCACGTTTTCCTTTTTCAAAAAATTTATCGATAATGGACCTTTTGAGGCTACAATAATTGGAGCAGAAGGGACTCCATACCATGATGGTCTGTTTTTCTTCGATATGTTCTTCCTGAGCAATTATCCTAATGTTCCACCGGTATGGACCCCATCCGTCTTCATACATACATACATGCATGCATACATATACACTTTGGCGGATTATCTTCTTAGTCCGATAGCTTTCATTTGCACACAATTTATAAAGGCTAATTAATCTGTTGTTTACAGCAAGTGAAGCACCACTCAGGCGGTCTTCGTATCAATCTGAATTTATACAATTGCGGAAAGGTCAGTGTTCTCAGTTTATCTAACAAGCCTAATAAGCTTCTTTTGGAATCCTATAAATAAAGTCGGTGTTCTCAGTTTAGCTAACATTTGTATATTATATGATTAACACGACAAATCCAGGGAGTGTTAATGATTCATAGTGTACCTTCTTTGGTGGGTTTAAGGACCAGAAAAAACATCACATTTTTGTCTTGTAAAATAACAGCAAACAACTGCATATCATGCACCTCTCGTATTTCGTATCATGCATTGATCTTTTGTATGATCTTTGGTTTGAAAGATCAAAACTTCAAAAACACTGAGTTGGATTTCTATTGTAAATTAGCAAGTGGTTTGAATTAATTGGCTGATTTATGTTATTGTTTACGTCAAATTCATGTAATTGCTTAACATGTTACACTGCGGTGCACATCATGTAATATGTTTTTTTTCCACGTGTCCATGTTCAAATGTACATGCGTGTGTATATTTCGTATCCATAAAAATCAATTGTATATTAATATGAATTTTGTGTGGGCAAATATAACCTCTCAATAATTTATCTAGTAGTTCGACCTCCTCATTTTTGTCCACAAATTTTTCATCTTCTCCCCTAACTCCTGCCAATAAATTTTCGAGAATCAAAAAATGCAAAAAATAAATTATTATGCCTAACCGCGGTTCTCCTCCCACTTCTCCATTCCACAATTAAAAAAATTAAGTAAATAAATTTCATTGCTACGTTTAAAAATTCCCCTTTCATCACATTATAAATCCTTTTTAACTTTCTGTTTGTTCAAAATCAATTTCAATAGCAGTGAGGGGAGGGATTGATGGTGCTAATTGAGGACTTTTGGCAAGGTAGACTACAAATTTGAAACAAATAATTTTTTAATTTAGGATTGTGAGAACTTGTTAACAAATTTGATATTATTCAGCTGACTTTGATTTCTGTAACGAGAATAGATGATTGCAATAAGCAGGCTTGACCTTATACCACACCAATTTTATTCCATTCTGGATGGGGTATTTTACCTGAGTGAGAGAAAAACGTTAGAAATGGTAATTGACAAGTGACGATGGTTTTTGAAATTCACAAAATATTCAATAATTAGATCAATATCATCTCCATCGTTGGAGCTTTGATCAAGTTGTAGAATTTGGCAGGAAAAAAAAAAAAAAAAAAAAAAAAAGATTGCAGCACACATAAGGTTGAAAGCAAGTCCACTTAAGTCTATTTTAATGGAAAAATGGAGAAGGTGGAATAGACTTTGAGATGGAGAGATGGTGAGGAGGGGACAAGCGGTGGACGGCGGACAGAGGTGATTATCTGCGTTTCTATATGAAAAACCAGCGGGTTGAGAGTGAAGATTTGGAATTGTTGTGAAGGTTAAAATATTTTTTATGGTACACAATAACTAATTATGTGTTAAATCAATCTAACGGTTGTTATTATTTTAATATTGATCTAACGGTAAACTAGACCGTCTAGTTTTTTTTACTGACTGGACCGTAGTATTTCCTCAAAGTATATATTTTAACCATTTCTCCTTAAAATTTATGTCATTCAATTATTTTTTTAATCTATATGAAAACAACAAAAAAAAAAGACTTATATTTTAAAACGAGGGTATACATAAATTGAGCAATAGACTAATATATATTCAATATTGAGTGATATAAACTCTCCATCCGTTCTTATTTACATGTCGCAGTTGCCAAAAACAATATATTAAAGAGAGTAGTTAAATGCTTTGACTTAACATCAAATTGACAATAACGCTCTTGAATATAATTAATACAATGTTGTTTTCAATTTTCAACCCCTTAATAAATAAGGGTTGATGTACCGGTGACAGGACACAGGATTTGGCAGAGGACTTTGGTGTTTCTGGAAGGAATAAGTGTTGTCTATGAATCTTGGAATTTTATTTAGAGTAAAACGTTGCATGATAATACATTTCTAGTTTTTCTTTTCCCTCATTAAATCGTGGACCTTCCATTTTGAATTTATACTAAAAGATCGTATCTAAAAAAAATACTCCTTCCGTCCTAGAATATCACTCAATATCTTTTTATCAAAAAAAAAAGGTAGATGTAGAAAAATACATTAAATAATGTTTTGAAAATGTAACTACGAAAGATAAAAATAAAATTTTATATTTGACAATTGCGACAGTTAAATAGAAACGGAGGGATTATATGTTGAAAATTTGGGAAATGGCAATAGACTAGCAACCACCTTAATTAAAGTAATGAGTGTTTTTCAACATAGATCTTGCCTTCTCAAACGGGGAAAATATGTGCATATTTGTGGCAGAGCTTTATATATATCTCATTTACACCTAGTGGATATGGTGCCTGATGCTGTCAGAAAATGGGCTCACCCACGTGGCACCTCTTTGGTGGCTCAACACTTGACTCAGGGAAATAAACCACTTTTGACTCCCTAGAGACGAGCCCAGGGGGCTCGCCCATCCGCTTTGTCACTGTTGATCCCCGTGCGTCCGACCGCCGTTGGATCGGACCGTTTCGGTCTTTAACAGGTCGGAAAGAAGTCGGGCACTGAACTTCTAGTAGTCAGCAGTGCGATCCCTGTCGATCTCCTGGATCGGACTAGGTCCTTAGGCTTGCACAGTTCTGTAGTGGCAGGAGTTCGGTCCTCAGTGGGCCGACTCCGCCATCTTAGTATATCTCTGACAGAACTTGTCTTTAATCTTACACCTCGTTTGCCTAATAACCCGATAACTATTATAGAATCCTGAATAATAAAGACTCGAATCTTTATCACTTAATACTAATATTCGAATACCATAATTATCTCCTATAATCATGGGGATCACTAAATCATAACCGAAGGGAATACGTTAATCAGTGTCAATCACAGACACGCCTCATTAAACCCTAGGGCATAAGCCCCTCTATAAAAACAGTCCCTAAGGAACTACGGAGACTCGATTCCAATTAAACGATTGGATACGTAGGCAGCTTGAGGAACGACATCTCAAGTGCAGTCAAAAGCAAATCAAATCACCCCCTCGTCATTGTTTTTCTGGTTTCTTAGAGCATCCTTGGGTTATAATCAAGGAAGTAAGTTTAGAGGATTATCTTGACGATTTTTGGATCGTCAATTGGCGCTAGAAGGAGGGCATTCTTTTGATTGATAATCCCAGGAAAAGATTCAGGACAAACATGGTGACCACACGACAACAGGCTGCTAATGGTAATGGTACTAACAACGCATCAGAGTCAGACGTTAACAACCAGAACCAACCACATCAGGAAAACGTCTCTCTCGACGCAACCCATCAGACGTTAGTTGATCAACTTATAACTTTGGATGAATCCACAAAAGCTGCTGTTCTCAATGCCGTCTTGGCAGAAGAGGATGAGGAAGATGAGGATTGGGAAGGTCTGGAAGAAGAAGGCCCCCTCAACGAAAACTCACAGGACGTGAATCACTCAAACGGAGACTCGTCTGGGGAAAATTCCCAGAGTCCAGAGCCAGAAGAAGAAGATGATCCCAACGACGGGTCATGGCAGCCGACACCTCCCCCGCAGCGTAAGAATAGCAGAAAAGAGAACCGGTCGTCATCCTCAAACCTGCAAAGGCAGTTGGTCGTCCCTCAAGCCATGGAGGCGGCTCGCGCCGAACTCGAAGCGATAGCCGGAAGAAAGTCGATGCTCCTAGCACTCGAGTCCACTTTTCGAGCAGATTGATAACTATCCGCGACCAGCAAGGTTCAAGATCCCCAAATTGGAGCCCTACGACGGATCCAAGGATCCCCAGGATCACCTGTTCGAATATCTCACGCAAATGAATCTCAATTGTGCCCCGGTGGAGATGAAGTGCAAATCATTCCATGTGCTACTCACTGGTCGGGCTCGGGAATGGTTCAAGAAAATACCACCAAGGACGATCTACTGCTTCGACACATTAGGAAAGATGTTTCTTAACGCGTTCATTACCGCCAAGCCGTTCCATTACCGCCAAGCCGTTCCAGAAGAATGCTACCCATCTGTTCGCCATCAAACAAAAGAAAGACGAGACTGCGTTGCAATACCTTAAGCGGTTCAACGAAGAATCGTTGCAAGTTCGGGACGCTGACGATCAAGTCCGAATCGCATCCTTCGTGGCAGGGCTATGCGAGGGTAGGCTATACGCCAAACTAAGCAGCAGGCTCCCCATCTCCATGAAAGAATGTATGGAGGTGGCATTTAAGCATTGTCAAGGGGAAGAAGCTAATCGGGTAAAACGAGAAGTGGAGAAGTCCGACCCCAAAAAGGACAAGCAGGAAGACACATCCGACAAGAAGAGACAGTCGTATGGAGACCGTGCAAGCGGTTCGGCCACGGGCCGACCTGAAAAGAGAAATGCCTTGCAGCCGAGAGACTTCCCTGTGTTAAATCGGTCTCGGGAACAAGTATTGGCGATCATGGAAAGAAAGGGTTTGGCGAAGACCCCTACGCCGCTTCGAAGTCCCTTGGAGAGAAAGGACCAGAGCAAGTTTTGTACCCACCACCAAGACACTGGGCATGAATTGGACAACTGCAAGGACTTCCAGCGTGACGTGGAAGCAGCGATTGCAGAGAGAAAGCTAGATGAGGTCGTGGATCGACCCTGCTATGGCGAACACCGAGGACAACGAGATTACCAATAGAGAAACTATGGTCGTGATCACGGCCGACAGGGCGAGCCCCAGCGAAGAAGAGAGCTATCTCCCGACAAAGGTCAGCCCTAGCGGACAATCATCCGATCAATACTATCAACACCATTGTGGGAGGCCCTGGCAACAGTTCAGAGATCAGCAACTCAAGTACCCGAGTGGGCAATGGGCAGACAGCCGTGGCAAGTCGAATCCCCTTTCAAGAAGTAGGCTATGGGCCGAAGGATCCTCTCCCCGATCCTAACAATGAAGGACTAGTCATTGAAGTCGTAGTCAACAAAAATCTGGTTAAGAGAGTTTGCGTAGACACTAGTAGTGCGGTTAACGTCCTCTACTTTACAGCTTTTCAGGCAATGGGTCTCAAGGAATCCGAGCTCACTCCGGTCTCAGCACCTTTGTTCGGATTTGCCGGCCCCCCAATTCACCCGCTAGGCATTGTTCGACTCGCAACGACATTCGGGAAAGATTCGTCAGGAAGGACTCTCATGGTCAATTATGTCGTGGTCAAATCTTCATTAGCGTACAACATCATTTTCGGAAGGCCCGCTCTGATCGATCTACGAGCCATAGTCTTCCCAGCGCACATCACCTTGAAGTTCCCGACCGGTAGAGGGTCGGTCGAAATTAAAGGAGACTTGGAGGTCGCCAGAAGTTTCTACGCAGCTACCATCAAGGGCAAAGGAATCACTTTCGCCTGACACGTTCGGCAAGTGTTTGTTGATTATCGTTTTTTCCAAACTATCTTTAATTTCTGCATTCTAATTCTTGTTCGCACTTTTTGTCATTCGCTGGGATTTTCTCTATTTTATTTACTTCCTTTTCTTTAACAACGGATATTTATTTTTCGATTAATCACATCTTTGCCTGGACCCAATATGGCCACTTGTTAAGTCTTATTTTATATAATTTATGAATCAGTACAAACACTTATACTGCGTAGTAAAGCTTTACGCGAGAAGTCAGTCTGATCTGGCCCGGCTCGCCTTGCCCTTAAACGAGAAGTCAGGACTAGCCTGGCCCCGCTCGTCCTTAAAAAATACACGCGAAAAGTCAGTCTAACCTGACCCAGATCGCCGCGCTTTCAAACGAGAAGTCAGCACTAGCCTGGCCCCGTTCGTCCTCAAAAACTTCATATAAACAGTTAATTCATAAGGTTAGTTTAAGTCGCTTAAGATTAATCTAACATAGTCCGGATTACTTTAGGTTGATTGGGGGCAAATTTACCTTGAATCAACCAAGTTAAATACCCACTCTGTGGTCTACCGAGCCCGTGCTTCCGAGAGAATTAATCCTATCGCCTTCATAATTTCTTTTACTTAAGCGATCGGAGCTCGGCCTTTCGAGCCTTAGATCCTCTCGCCTTCCTAATTTCTTTTATCTTAAGAGATCGTATCTAGCTCAGCTTTCCGAGCCCTAGATCCTATCGCCTTCATAATTTCTTTTACCTTAAGCGATCGGATCTAGCTCAGCTTCCCGAGCCCTAGATCCTCTTGCCTTCCTAATTTCTTTTACCTTAAGCGATCGAATCTAGCTCCTTAGATCCTCTCACCTTCATAATTTCTTTTACCTTAAGCGATCGGATCTAGCTCAGCTTTCCGAGCCCTAGATCCTATCGCCTTCATAATTTCTTTTACCTTAAGCGATCGGATCTTGCTCAGCTTTCCGAGCCCTAGATCCTATCGCCTTCATAATTTCTTCTACCTTAAGCGATCGGATCTAGCTCAGCTTTCCGAGCCCTAGATCCTCTCGCCTTCCTAATTTCTTTTACCTTAAGTGATCGAATCTAGCTCAGCTTTCCGAGAGCTAGATCCTCCCGCCTTTATAACTTTTCTTAACTCAAGCGATCGGATCTATCTCGGTTCTCCGAGCTTTAGATCCTCTCGCCATTATAATTTTACATTCTTGTTTAAAATGGCTAGATCTAGTTTGCTCTCCGAGCCCTAGATCCTTTCGCCCTTGAACCTTTGCATTCTTAGTAGAGATGATTGGATCTAGTCACTCTCTGAATTCTAGATCCTTTAGCTCTTATAGTTTCTCCTCATCAATCTTATTAAATTGGCATAAGAGGCAACCACCTGGTGTCCGGTCCGATTGCACATACCGTTAGAACGAAGCTAAATTTCCGAATGACCGAGTTTACAGCTCGGTCCTATAACCATAAATTGCAATCACAAACTCCGAATTGACATAACCAATTAAACCTGAGCGAACCGAACGCATAAGCCAAGCCGAACAATTTTTAACTAAGAGAATATGCCATTCACAAAACAATAGTAAATAACATATTGGGGGCAACATACATACCCATAACAAACAATCAAAACCAACACATACATACATATACATGCATACATACAATTCAAAATTCACAAAAACAAAATAATTTCTTCATTAATCACGAGTAAAGTCATAATACATAAACTACCAAATACAAAAAATATACTAAGAGTCAGGAGCAGGATTCTCTTGAGACTCAGAGGGAGGGGCCGACCCGGACGCAATAGTCGGTTGGAGGACATACTTATCCACTATGTCCACCCCCGATCGGAAGTCTTTGGCGCGTTCAGTGTAGGCCACGTCCATCCCTGGTTTATAGTAAGCCTTCTTAGGAAGGGCATCCAGAGCAAGTGTAGGGAACTGAGCCCTCGCCTCATCCACCCCCAAGGTGTACCTATGGTTGAGAATGGGAATCAACAACACCTTAAGGGCCTCGGCGAAATCAGTCGAAGCCTTGTATTCTTGAATGGCTTCGGCGCACCGAGCCGCAGTGTTGCCCTCCAGATCGGCCACTCTCGCCTTAAGGTCCCCGACCTCCTGCTCCCTTCCCATCTTCTCCTCGGCCAGATCGCTCTTCACGGCCTTCAACTTTTTCTCCTGAGCCTGGAGCTGGGTTTGCAGGGTTTTTGCCTTTGCATCCTTTAGGCGGATGGCTGCCCTAAGTTCGTCCCTAGTCTTTCGCAGCTCGGCAATCTTGTCCGATTGGGCAGTCGAGTCAGCTGAGGCCTTGACCAACCTCCTGAAAACTTCCTGGCCAATCGTGCCACCCTGAACAAATGTAGAACGTCAGGACAAGCGATAATCAAACCACCAGAAAGAAATAGGCTACACTTACCAACTCTACTGTTTGCAGCCAAGGATTGCCAGCTCCTCGTCAGACATGCTGGCGACCCGCTCCTGCTCGAAGGCCCCCTCCTGACCTTCCTCAGGGGCCTTCGACTTGCTCTTCTTTGAAGACCGACCCTCCTGAGAGGTCGGCCTCTGACGGGTTGATTTTCTGGGGATCAACCCCATTTCTGTAATCTCCCCAGGGGCGTCCGTTCTGGCCGTTTCAGGGGGAGGAATCGAGATGGAAGCATCCGCACCCTCAGTAGTCAGATCCTCCATAGGTATCTCTCAAACCGCTGGGGTCGGCACCGTTTGGAGACCCGCCACTTCCCTTTCTGCTCCCGCCAACAGATCGGCAAAATCAACCACTACATACACCGACAAAGAAATTAGTCAAACAAGAAACACAGATACGTCAACAAATATAAAATACAACATAAGTAAACCCTACAAGGCTGCCATTCGTCCTTGGTAAACTTCACATAGGGCTCGGGGCCCGCATCCCCCAGCCGAGCTGCCGCAATCAGATTATCGTACAGATTCTGCCACTCAATAGAGTACCCCGATTCCCGGATCTTTCTACCCAAGAATCTGGTAGATCTGGACGCTCATCACCATCCAGATCGGCCGTGTTCCACACGCTAAGCTCGGCGTGACCGTCGTTCCGTACGTAGAAAAATCTCTCTTTCCACCGTTTGAAAGAATCCCGACCAGGAGGAAGAATGGGGATATTGAAAGACTTCCCCTGCCTTCTAGCAAAATAATACCGATATGGATGGTCTCTTAATCCTACCCGATGATAAAAATACTTAAACTTATCTACAGTGAATCTAATGTTTAGTTGTCTGCATCAGATCGCAAACCCAATGACGGCCCTAATGCCATTGGGGGCTATCTGAGACATCCCTAGCCCATAGTGCCGGAGCACCGCTAGAAGGGCAGGGCAGAAAGGTAATCTTAACCCCACCTCAAAGTACTCCCGGTGGACGGAGCAAAAACCCTCCGGCGGGTCCAGAGCAGATAGATGATCTCCCGACGGCAGCTGGGGAGAAAACCTGGCCTCATCGATTCCATATCTCTCGCAAATTTCATCTACGTCCTTTTGTTTCAAAATTGACCCCACGTCTCTGCTATCAGCAATGGCCATGCCCGAGAATCGATTCTAGGGTTCCGAGAAAACAAGGTTTTATCTAAAAGAAATCGAATTATAAAATCAGAATAAGAAGGAAAGAATGCTTACTTGCAAGTCAAGTTTGAAAGATAGAAGATGATGAATGGCAATCGGCAGCAAATCCCCCAGTTTAATACTCAACGCGGTTATGAAACGATTGATATGACGGGTTTATAACCCCCTTACCTCGAAAAACGGCCTCGCTTGGCGTTAGTGGGCAACGACGCCTCGTTTCCCGGAACAACTATAATTGCGTCATAACTAGCCTTGCCATCTGGCAACTCCTAGGTTAGTTTCAAAATCCATAGGCTAAAACTCTCGTGCTGATCCACCACCTTGATAGATCCGAGCCGACCAGCGAGGGGTCGGCTGGATCTTGGGGGCTTATGATGCTGCGAAAATGGGCTCACCCACGTGGCACCTCTTTGGTGGCTCAACACTTGACTTAGGGAAATAAACCACTTTTGACTCCCTAGAGACGAGCCCAGGGGGCTCGCCCATCCGCTTTGTCACTGCTGATCCCCGTGCGTCCGACCGCCGTTGGATCGGACCGTTTCGGTCTTTAACAGGTCGGAAAGAAGTCGGGCACTGAACTTCTAGTAGTCAGCAGTGCGATCCCTGTCGATCTCCTGGATCGGACTAAGTCCTTAGGCTTGCACAGTTCTGTAGTGGCAGGAGTTCGGTCCTCAGTGGGCCGACTCCGCCATCTCAGTATATCTCTGACATAACTTGTCTTTAATCTTACACCTCGTTTGCCTAATAACCCGATAACTATTAAAGAATCCTGAATAATAAAGACTCGAATCTTTATCACTTAATGTTAATATTCGAATACCATAATTATCTCCTATAATCATGGGGATCACTCAATCATAATCTTCTTCCTGAGGGAATACGTTAATCAGTGTCAATCACAGACACGCCTCATTAAACCCTAGGGAATAAGCCCCTCTATAAAAATAGTCTCTAAGGAACTACGGAGACTTGATTCCAATTAAACGATTGGATACGTAGGCAGTTTGAGGAACGACATCTCAAGTGCAGTCAAAAGCAAATCAAATCACCCCCTCGTCATTGTTTTTCTAGGTTCTTAGAGCATCCTTGGGTTATAATCAAGGAAGTAAGCTTAGAGGATTATCTTGACGATTTTTGGATCGTTAGTGACCTATCATAATGTGGAAACTTTGTATTATCATCGTCAGCATAAACACACCAGATTGAATACATAATTCAAACATTTTATATTTTCAACTAAATCTCTTTTAGTGAAAGTATTACAATACTGACAATTATCCTAAAATAAAGTCGGCATGTTGTGCTAGATCAATGATTATGACATACTTTGTTAATAAGTTTATTTGTAACATGTTTAAAGTCATGTGTCGTATTTTGATCGATACAATTGAAATTTCTCCTTAAAACCTTTTCATAATAGAACATTTCGAAAATTGGTTCGTTTGGATTTATAAGATGTTTTCAATTGAGAATCCCATCTGCCCTAAAGATGATATTTCAAATACGCGCATGCATATATATATATAGCTGTAATTAACATATTCAGTAATGCAATCCTCTGATTCAAGTTTAATGTGCATTTTCATGCTGTCTCCAATTGTACGGAAACAGGTCAACAGGAAAGTGCACAATAACTTTTACACCATTGATCATTATGTGTGACTTATTGATTTCTATGGATTCATTCTCGATTTGATCATTAATTCGGCTTTTGTTATTGAAGAAGAACCATTGTTGTATGTGGGGAACAATGAACCACCTGTTTGAATTAATGGGAGCTGGTCGAATACCCTACTAAGGAGGCAATTGCTGAAAACACCTAATCAACATTTGTCTAAGTAAGAGAAATTCCATAGAAGAAGGATCAGATTCTTTTAAACAATTGGTGGTCATCTCCTTCTGACTGTTGCCTTATAAATAAGTGTTACTAACTGTGACGTCCGTTCTCGAATATTAAGTCATTATTTGAAATTAAACGTCCGACACGTATATAATTTAAATTTCTAAATCTAATACCAGAGTTTTATTTACGAAAAGATAAAATGACTCGGGATTTACATAAAACTTCTAAGGATAGAATATGAAATCTAATGTTGATTCCATTAAGACACTAAATTAAAGACTTGAACGATTTATAATCCATCAAAAGATATGGCCAAAATATATATATTCTAAGCTATTACAAAACTTCTGAAACTCAAAAGTTTATTCTATTACAAAAGATAAACATTAAACTCATCACGAACCACGAGGTCACTCCTCATAAAACTCGTACTCCCTTTTATGCAAAACTCGTGGGAACAATATAATAATAGGTTCATGCAAGATAAAAGGTGTACGAGTTTTATGAGGAGTGACCTCGTGGTTCGTGATGAGTTTAATGTTTATCTTTTGTAACGGGGTGGGAACAATATAATAATAGGGTCATGCAAACGGACATAGCAAAAGGTAAAAGCACCGAATCTACACGTGCTATATCACAAGGAATATCAACAACAATAACGTATGTTCAAATAGCTCACTCCCCTACTAGTCTCGCTAGTAAATATAACAATCAAAGACATTTATTACACATTGATCCAATGACACGTTGCATGGTGAGAATGCACAATGATATTTCCTCAACACCTCTAGGGCACGGTAGCTAACCATGTGGAATATTACACAAATCCTTGTGGTATCTTGTCATGTGGAGGTGTAATAGTTCCATGAAGCGATGGATAAACGTGAATCACCAATGATCAACATGTTTTAGCTTTTAGACAAGTCAAGTATGTATTTATGTGTTTAATCTAACCAACATTGCACATAAATATTAGAGTCTAATCCAATATCCATGAGGCTAAGGGACAAGACTTCCAATTATCCCGAATTTATCCCCGCAGAGGGTCTCCGGCCACAAGGCGATGAGCCAAATCCGTAGAAACCAAACTCTGAACTTCGCCATGTAACTATATTAAGACATTGATCATCAAGTCAACATAATGCAATGCCAAATGAAAAGTGTTCCGATACTTCTTGAGACACGATGCGGAGTCAAATCCCCTATAACGCGTACATTTGACTTTACGACAAACTACATAATTACTTTAATGAGAGTCAAAAAATATTCTAGACTTTTATCATTAAAATTAATAAAACACAACAACTTTCTTAATGTGTGAGAAAAATTATAAACAGATTTACAAATTTTTTTTTTTCTTGAAAGGAACAGATTTACATTTTGAAACAAATTACTATCATTATACATATGTAACGGGTGGTTCTTGTGTGGTGTCTACACACGCGGTGCGGACACGTGCGAGACACACACACTACACGCTGTGATTTCATTGTTTTTAAAGCGTGTAGTTCGATCGTTTCATTCGTCACTTCACCTCAAAATTCATCTTCACACAAGTATTTTCCATATGTAACGTCCTATCTTATTACGGTTCAATAAAGAGTCTTTATGTTACATTTATATCGTCGTACGCTGCATTGGTTCTCCATCTAATGCTGAAGGAACACTCTACCGATAAATTTAAAACAAGTGGTACTTACATTTAATTTTTTGGATAATGACAGCAGCTAAAGTTAGTTGTATTAATTACCAACCTCCCACTTAATTAATTAATTAAGATATTATTATCTTTTGTACATTTATCTAAATCTTCCCACAAATAAAAGAAGTCCACTCGCTCTGCCACTCAACATATTTAAACAAATTAAAAATAAAATGAAAACCCAAAACAATAACTTAAGACAAATCCAGTGTCAAATTTTCCCCTGTAGTATATAAAAACAACCTGGAAATTGTTCCTCGTTGTTTTTATACACCAACATTCATGTCCCAGTTCCAGTAACCAAAGGAACTGTTTGATTTATTGTATATAAAATAAAATGAAAATGAAGTTTTTATTGGAATTGATGTCGTGTTGTTGTTGTATAAATCCACATGGAAATTCGGGTAAAGAAAAGAAGAGTTTGTTAGGGGATCATAATCAGGCGCCACCGCCGGAATCTCATGGTTACAGAGGTCGGAAACGGCGCAGGAACTTTCCCAGGGCAAGGATTGTTGGTTTTAGAGGCCGTGGAAATGGCGGATCTGCCGCCGCAGAATGGCGGCCTTCCTTGTCTGCCATATCAGAAGATCATGTTTTCCCGGTAAGAAATGATCATGAAGAAGAGGGAAAAGTCATATCCAGATCATCAAAAGCATCGGCTTCGGATCGGAATCTTAGACGGAAGATTCATTCGCCGTCGTCCAATTATCCTCCTGTTTCTTATGAGGAGATTATCGGGTAATTAAATTTTTTTTTCCTTTGACTTTTGAAACATGCAAACATCGTAAATACATAAATATAAAAATATATATCACAATTGACGTAATTAAGCATACTGTTTCACCATTTGTTAGCATAAATCTCGATTTATTCTTTTCAAAACATCTTCAACGACGTCATCCTGTAAACAATTTCTGTTTTTTTTTAAAATTTTTTTTTTTGAAAAACCTGTAAACAATTTCATATCCTCAAAAACTTTTGACGAAGTAATATACATGTATATTATATATTTGGTTAAGTCGTTTATTGAGTATTAATTGTACAATTACAAATGTTTTAGAGGATGATTGAATTGTTTTTGCTTAAAGTATTTTCTTGTATTTTTATGTGTTTTCTTGTATTTTTAATTGCAGGCGAAATGCGCAACACATGACGATGCCGATGTTCTCTCCATCTCCATTCATGTTCTGAAGGATAAATGATAATTTGATGGGCTTGTATATATATGTGCCTAAATGATATGCCTGATCTAATTAAGCTGAATAAGTTTAATAAGTAGTAGAATTGAAGCATGTAATTTGCTGTTTCCTTCTCGATCTCTTGTACTTTTCACGAAGATATCCTTTAAAAATCAGGCTATACATATATTGTTGCAGTTTTCTCGATAATCGTTTTGTTATGCATATATGATGCAGACATATATATATGTAATGAACCAAATTTAAACATATTTTTTTTTGTTTGTTTATTAAACGAACGAACGAACGAATAAGAAAAAGTTGGTGATTTAAATGAACATAAACGAACATAAGTTTGAATAACTGATACTCAATTTGGTTCGTTAACCGTCCTAAATCCTTAGCTTCCTTGATAGCTAGTTTCCACTAATTCAGGCAATCATAGTGGCAAATTTTTCTACTTCTTCCTTACACAATCCAAAAAATAGATGGGCAAAGAAAAAATTAGTAGCTAGAGCCTGGTGGCTCTTTTTTTCACACACTTTTGTTCACTCCTAAAACAAGCTCTTTCATTTATGGAAATCCAAGGTAACGGGCTTTTCAATCTCTGCAATTCCGGTGAGTTAGGACTAACAACAATCAACTTGCCATTTAACTTTTAAATGTGTGGGACATGAGACTAACAAACACCTCATCTGGCATCTTCTTTAGTTTTTCTCATTTTTAAGCAGCGCAATGTCGAAACCCTCACAAATCATCATGACATATCTTCATCCACCACTTCCGAAATTGACGTATCTGTCGAACTTCTAAAAATACTATTTGGTTCCTGTCATAATGGCTATTTTCATGACTCGGAAAACCAAGTCTCTTATACATGTTTCTTAGGAAAAACAAACATGGGCTATAGCCCATAACGATATTACCAAAAATTAAAAAAGGAAGAAAAAGAAAGAATACCAAATAAACGTAGCTCGGTCAATGTGACCTACACATGGACGAAAGAGAAAATATTACTACAATTGAGAAATACAAAATAAAACTCTATTGAAGCCAAAACAATAAGCTAAGGGCTACGAGAGTTTAACTTATGTGGTATATCAAAACCCTAAACCCTAAACCCTAAAAGGCAAAGTAAAATTAAATAATAAAGCAAAGTTGGTTGCTCTTACTTTAATGATGTGGAATATTTGATTCCACAGCAACTGCATGAGCACTTATGCATAACTAGACTTTTCGTCAGTGTTGTCTCCGCATCATGGATTATGAAAGACAAATGTATTGTCATAACAAAAAGCAATAACTAAATGCTACAACGAGTATAGTAAACCATTGCGGTGGTATAACAAAGACCATTATGTGTTTCGAATTTTTTTTTGTTATGCTTTATTACTCCTCACAGTGTTTGTTATACTTTATGACACGTATACAATACTTTGCTATATTTCTTGTGACACTTATTATGATATTTCGTTATGACAATAATAGTAATAATCATGAAATACTTGAATTCGAGAGGCGGATACTCCTTGCTGCCAAGGTAGGCCAATGGGGCTCTTTCCTAAATTGTTTCTTACTTATTTCATGATACCAAGCCCATGTGTGTTTGTCAACATGTATTTTTGGTGAAAAGCACATGACATGTCAAGCCCATGTACGTGTATTTTTCAAACATATAGAAATTAGTGAAAAGCACATGTCATGTCTAGAAATTACCCGCTTTGCAAAATCCAAGCATACTTCATGTTCCTTCCGTTTCAAAATAACGAAAACAGTTGTTAAAAAGTTTTATTTTAAAATAATTGAGGCAGAATATTTTCTAAAGCAATATTTGTTACTAATTTTCCTATCTTACCCTTATTTAATACTCTCTATTTTTTAAACTGTCACATTTGATGTCTTTTTTTGAATGAGCATAGTCACTTTTTAGCTTAATGTTAGTCAGTTTTGGATGAACCTGGACATCTAATGTGACATTTAAAAAAAACAGAGGGAGTAGCAGGTAAGAAGTTGAAAAGAAGACTACATTAATTGTATCATAGGAATTTTTCAGTCATTATATCCTTAAAGTCAAAACATTAAATCACATTATTAATAAGCGTGTTTTTTAACAACTGTTTTAGATATTTCGGAACGGTGGGGTATAAAGTAGTACTACCCCATCCCACAAAAAATATTAATTTTTTGAAAAAACTACCTTTTACCCGTTCGAGTTCACATACTAAAAAAAACTACATTTTACCGCGGATGAAAAGTGGCACGTGCGGTATTAGTTGGGCATGCAGTGGTATGCTTCGATGATGGAGTTGTTTTGCTTCTGAACTTTAATATTTTTACTATTTAATTATCCTCTAGCTTCTCGCTAGCGTTCTATTAATCACGATACTTTGCTGTTAAAAATTTATATAAAATAAAAAAATAAAAAAAAAGACAAATAAAAACAACTTACAACATCAACAATATTGAAACGGTCAAGCTCATGGACTTGCTCAGGGTTTGGCTACTGTATTTATCCCTAGCAATAGTCAGCTTTCTGCCAAACTTACAAATAAGACACCCGGAAAAATTAAGATTTCATCATCAGGTAATCGAAACCGTTCAAATGGAGCTATGTAATTAATATGTGCTCATTTAAAGTTTTAGGTTTTTTTTTTTTAATTTTATAAAGTTAAAATTGTAGTTACACTCAATCTATGTTGCACCGACACTCCAATATGGGTAACGTGCGCCGTATCCGACACGCGCCCGACACGACACGCGTCCGACACGCGCCGACACGGTGTCGGAAACGCGTGTCGGTTGATTTAAAATAATGTTAAATTAAATTTTAAAACCGACCGTGAGGGACACGCCCCGACACGCGCGGGGACGCGTCGGGGACACGGAGCGACACGGAGGGACACGTCCCCGACACGGGGGGACACGTTCCCGACACGGCTATTTATATTTTTTTATATTTTTTTTGTATTTTTTTGTATTTTTTATATATATTTTTGTATATATATATATATATATATATATATATATATATATATATATATATATATATATATATATATATATATACGTGTCCCCGGCGTGTCGTGTCGCTATATTTTTGAAAGTTGCGGGTGTCGCGTGTCGTGTCGTGTCGTGCGTGCGCGTGTCCGTGTCGGTGTCGGTGCAACATAGCACTCAATCAAAGAAAAAGTTGTATACGACAGCTTGAATATATCTTTGGTAATAATTTGATTTTGTGGAAAAGATGCCTTGCTTTTGTTTTGATATATTCTATTCTTTTAAATTTTATTTTATCTGGTTACCGTATAGGAGCACAAAAGAATAAGTCACGGCGATCACATATCGGAAATTTAAAGAGAATTTACAGGATAATTATTGTAGCTAGAAAACCATTTATTTGCTTAATAAAATAAAATCGTCTGTTTGTTTATAAATGACGTTTTTATCTTAAGGTCACTATAAATTGACTTCAAAGTGTTAGGTAGAATTAACACATAATAAATACAAATGAATTAAGTAGTTTTGGCCAACACACATGTAATTTTGTAGAATTATTTACCGAAGCAGGTAATCTTATTGGTACCAATAGTTACCATGAATATGAGATGTGGCTTTCTTGGACAGCAGAATTATTTTGGGTTTAATTAACAAGCTAACTAGCACACAAATCCAAAAAGAGTAAAATGTCTTGATGGTTTATGTAGATTGAGTTGGCTCTCCAGTTGTAAGACCAAGGTCATTATGCATCAAAGTGATGTGCTATTGACGATGATTAATGGAGTAGAACTCTTAGAATTGAAATGAAGTTGAATTTGATTAAACGAGTTGGAGATGGGAACGAGCTGAACTGAGAAAATGGGATGAGCTCAATGCTATTACATGAACAAGAAATCATCTTCTAAAGCTAAGTACTCACTCTTAATCTATCTTTGATTTCTTGTTATGATTCAAACACGCTTATATGATTGATAAACGAATCAAGCCGAACTGAAAATTGATGAACTAAGATGCTTTGTGATTGAGCTGAATTGGGAGTTTATACGGCTGATTTTAATGCTATATATTGAGATACTTGGCTGAATTTGTGACATATATGTGCTTTGAAGTAGTCCTTTGAATTAAGCCTTATATGAGCCAGCTATTGAGCTATTTTGAGATTGTTCTTGAGTCGGTCTTCGGATGATGTACCTAAATGGAGTAATATCTTAAGTGTGCTGTTCACTTGGTTCGTATCATTAAGCTTTCTACTGCACTAGTTTTGGGGGGTGTTACTGTTACTATTACTGTGTTACTGTTAGTGATACTGTAACTGTTAATATCACTATGTATTGTTAGTAAAATGTGTTATTGCATGAATATGGTATCTTTATTTGGTTTTAATCTTTCCTCATTCCACTATTTGTTGTGGTGTGGTTTTGGCCCAGGTGATTGAAAGTTGTTGATTCAAAATGGTGAGGCAATGCTGGTGTTTTTTTGTCATTAGAAAAATGGAGGAGCCTAAATTCCTTATTGATGAGGCTTAGTTGTTGCTATTTAATGCATTTTCTGTTGTTGCATCTATCTTTCATGAAGTTTCTTGTGGTGCGGGTTTGAAGGATAAAGGTCCATAGATGGTAAAACAGAGTTTTGGTCTTCAAACTTGAAGAATGTTTTAGTTCCCCTGATAGGCTTTTTGTTTATATCAATATTAGTAGGCTTTTATTCTATTGATTCCCTAAGAAGTTACCTCTCATTAAATTTTGATAGATTGTTTCATTACGATATCAAGTATTTTTTTGATAGATTGTTTCATTACGATATAAAGCATTTTTTGATAGATTGTTTCATCACAACTATACAAGAAAAATTCAAGTTCATCACATGCCTAAGAGCCATATGTTGCATTTACACACTACTAGTTTAGTTGGTTCTCGTAAATCTATGTTTTTTGAGTGATCCATTCCTTGCTCTGAACTTTCCAAATGTTGATCAATTTCCAATAATGTGTCTTTTTTTAGATCAGATAAGTATCATACAAAAGACAAGTACTATATGTTCATTATAACCATATTTTTGCATCTGGAAACTACTAGTATTATATTTAAATGTTTTAGATCAGACGTGATGCTATTGAACCTTGTACTACATATGTTCTTACCGTTACTGTGTTATTGTTACCATGTTATGTATTACTGTGATACTGTTATTGTGTTATTGTGTTATTGTGTTATTGTAAACGCTGCAATTAAATTGGATTGCAAAAACTACGTTGAAAAAGTATTATATGAGATATCAAAATGAAGAGAGAAAAAAAATATGAACTTTGGTGAAATAATTTTGATGATCGGTGTTCTAAATCAAAAGGTTACGATCGTTAATAAGAAAAACGCTCCGATTAATACAAATATTTTTTCGGCTTTAAAAAATTACGTCGGAAGGGTATCGTATGTTATCTCAAAATAAGGATTTTGGTAAATAATTCTACAAAATTACACGTGTATCGTATTATCGGAGTTCTAAGTCAAAAGTTACGGTTGTTTAAAAAAACATAAAAACATCAGCAACGAAGAAGCAAAAATAAGAAGAAGATGGGAACGCTGAACAAACGCGACTTGCTAAACTATAATGTAAGGTTATTTTTGTCCGTCGGAATTTTTTTTGTCATTTTTACAACTTTTTCAAATTGTTTGTAATGTTTATTTACTTTATATTAAAAAATGGATTTTAGACTACTTTTCTCAAAATTTTAAGCAAAGATTAAAATAAAGAACACAGACATACGTTCCCGGCCTGCTGATTCCATTATGAATAGAGAACATCTTAGCATGTGGAAACACGAATATTACACCTTAATCACCGGTAATATATGTCATATAGAAATGCATACAACATGCCTCTAATAATTAATTACTAAAATTCGGCGGCCATGCATGTTCTTTCTATCATTTGTACAACTTGTAACTCATTTTATCCAATTTTCCCCCTAAAAACATTCATTGTATCCATAACCCACAGCTACCAACATTGCACGACTCCATCATAAAAGTACTTTTGGGTACAAATCTTATAAAAATCTCATTATTATTGGCTATAATGACGTGTTCGTTAAATGCGAATTGAATGAAATAGAATGGTTTTTCAGTTCATTCAAATATTTATGTATGATTATATGATAATGAAATATAATAAAAATTCTTTGAAATTAAATGAAAATTGATCATTTTCATTACACTAAAAATGGATGATATGTGATGGATTGTAATGAAAATCGACAAAATACGTACTTTGGTGGTGGGTAAGAGTATGACGGGAACAACAAACGTCAATGTGCAGTTAACCTCTTAGGTGGTGGGGCGGATGGGATAAGGCAAGGTATGGTTAGTTATGGTAGGGTAGGATGGTGGGGTAGGTTAGGCAGAGTCGGGTAGGTAAGGTAAGATGAGTGGTAGGGTAAGGTGAGGTGGGTAGTGAGAAAGTGTAAAGTAAAGTAAGTGGTGGGTAAGGTTAGGTATGGTAGGGTAGATGCTGAATGAGGTAGAGTCAAGTATGATGAAGTAAAGTATGGTATATTAAGATATGGTGATGGGTAGGGTAAGGTATGATAGAATAAGGTAGAGTTGAGTGAAGTAGGTTAGTGTACGTGGGGTAGGGTTAGGTAGATTGAGGTGTTAGGGTAGGGTCATGAGGATGGAAGGGTAGTTGGGTGGTGTAAGGTATGGTGGTGAGGAGTGGTTAGGTAGGGTGGGGGAGTTGTAGGATGGTATGGTTGTAGGTGAGGTGGGGGTGGCATAGGTTAGATGGTGCTAAGCTAAGTAGGGTAAGGTGGGGTTTTGGTATACAATAAGCTGGGGCATGGTATGGTGAGAGGTTAGGTTGGGTAGATGCCGGTAAGGTAACTTGGAGTGGTGAGGGAGAGCATGGTGGGTAAGGTGAGTAGTGTGCGGTGAGGTGATCGTTAGAGTTGTGGTAGGTAAGGAATGATGGGTAGAGTAGGGTGTGGTAGGATATGGCTACCTCACCCCACTCAACCCCACCTCTTACACCATATCCTATCTTACAGACTCTACCATGCCTACTCCACCCAACATTACCCCACTATCATGCCATATTCGATGTGTCAATTATTATGGAATTCGTTTCATTTTATTTTCTCAGTTCCAAACGCAGTAATGAAATTATTTTATTATATTCTATTCTTATAATTTCATTTTATTCCAAAAATGTAAAATTATAAATATTTATTCTATTTTCTTCATGTGTAACAAACGTATCGAATTGAGCATAAGTTTTAATTGTATCAAGCTAAATAAGGCTCAAAACTTAAAAACCCAACGTATTGGATTAACATCATACTATACTAATCAATAAATTACTGATTAAATTAGGACATGAATAAAAAATTTAAGGAAACAAAGATGGACAAACTACCGATTAAACTGGGACATGAATAAAAACTTTAAGGAAACAAAGATCGCTCGAGGGGCCTACAAAAACTTTCCACAACACAATTTAGCACCATTAACATCATTTTTGTACCACTAAAAAAAAAAAATCATTATTATAGTTTAATAACAATAATATTGTAAAAAAGTATCAGTATAATTTTACACCATTAACGTCATTATAATATTCCCTCAAAAAAAACATCATTACAATAATTTAGGGGGAATAAGGAAGAAGGACATAAATATTTCATCAATTGAATATGATGATACCGGGATTCACTCCTCCACGTGGAATTATATGATTGGTTCAGCTGGCATGTGGAAAAGTCTGTGTTAGTGATCCACATCGGATCGATATGAGACGTGCCGGTGAAGGCCGTGGTTCAGGGGAGGTTCCGCAAGTGTCCGAACTCGAACACCGACGTCGATGTCCATCGAGTCGATGTCACATACTTTAGACAAGGCTCCTTGGCCCACACCCAACAGGTTACTTGGGTAAGGAGGCAAGGCTCATTAAAGGGTATTTATGTCAATAAACCTAACCGCCCTAAACTTAGGGCAGAAGAAGGACATGTGCCTATAAATAGCTCACTCCAGGAACTACGTAATGCTTGATTCCTGGACATTACACAGGATACGTAGGCAATCCAAGATACATTCTTGGACTCAGCCATAAAACACCAAAAACACCATCTTTTACTCACTCTCAGCCATTCGATTCCCTTTACAGCTCACCCTTAGATCACACGTGGCCCGGATTTACCGGTGGTGCATTTTTTAGCATCATCATTTGGCGCTAGAAGGAGGGTCTTCTACCGGTGAGTTGGTAAAGAAAGCGTATGGCACCACCAGCAAGGAAGAAACCGGCGAACAGTAAGAACATGCAGATCGAAGAGCACACGGATATAGATCCAACAGGGGTTCCATCTCAGATTCAAGAAGTCCCCACTGGATCTAGACCCGCGATTGCGATCCACCCGAGGCCTCGGCTTCCCCCCATTTGCGGGATATGGCAGATCACTTAGCATCTTTAGATGAAGACGCCCTGAAAAGGGTGGTGGCGTCGGCATTCATAGGTAAGGGAATCTGTAATCCCCCTGAAGAACATTTGTTGGACCCTCTGAGTCGTAAGGAGGCTGATAAGGCTAGGGGGAAGAGGCCTGTCGAACCTCACGAAGAATGTGAGGAAGACGCAATTGAAATCAGCGTGACTAACGCCCACAGACGTCCTGGACAAGAAAGCCAACAGCGGCAAGTCGAGGAGAGTATCCGAAATGAGTTCAACCGCATAGTAGGGAAGGAACAGGTCACAGAATGGCTCGAATCGCCATTTAGTCCCGAGATAGAGATATACACGATGCCTGAGTCATTCAAACCACCCAAGATGGAACCTTATGACGGTACTACGGACCCAGAGGACCATCTATATCGATATATATCGTTGATGAGGTTGAGGAACGCAAATGATGCCATGAAGTGTCGTGCCTTCGACACGTTGCTCACAGGTCGAGCTCGAGAGTGGTTCCACAAGCTACGCCCCGGGTCGATCTCAAGTTTTTTACAGCTGGGACAAAAATTTCGAGATGCTTTCATTGGGAATAAGAAGTTCCACCTCAGTGCTACACACCTCATGAATATCAAGCAAGAGAAAGAGGAGTCGACTATCGACTTCATGAGACGTTTTAATCTTGAGGCCATGAAAGTGCATAACGCTAGTAATGCACTGCAGGTTAATGCTTTCGTTGAAGGTCTGCGAAATATGAAGTTGTATGACAAATTGTCTAAGAAGATGCCGAATGATATGGACGAATGTGTGAACATAGTCCATAAATTTTGCCAAGGTGAAGAGGCAGTGCGTTTGCACACCATTTCACTTGGCCTCAATTCGAGGAACGACTCCCGAAGCCAGACCAAGGGTCAGCCTAGGGGTCGGAACGAAGAAAGCAAGACCAATGTCTTTGATCGGTTGACAGCTCCGATCTCGGATCGGCTTGGAAAGAAAGGGAACCTGAAAGAACGGGATTTTATACCCCTCAATCGATCACGGGGGGAGGTGCTGGCAATTATGATCAAAAAGAATATTGCCCGAACACCCAAGCCGATGTCCAAGGACCCAGAGAAAAGGAAAAATACTCACAAGTATTGCGACTATCACCGAGATGTGGGGCACGACACGGAGGAGTGTTTCGATTTGAAGAGAGATATCGACGCCTGTATTCAAGAGGGTCGATTGGATGAGGTGATTGACAGGTCAGAAAAGGACGAGCCAAAGGGCCGTCGAGAGTACAAGAGGAAAACTTATAATGGAAAGAAAGACCGATCTCCGCGTCGTGATAATCGAAATCGTCAAGATAGGTCATCTGAGCCGAACTACCGAGATAATCGTCGTGATGACTATCGAGAAGATCCGAATCGAGACCCTCATCGGGATAATCGCTCTGGGTATGACGTCAACACGATTGTTGCAGAGCGTGAATCGGATAGACCCCGATCTAGTCGGCATCCTTCAGACAGATCTAGAGAGTCAAAGAAGATCAGGTTTACGACAGAAGTGGGTTATGGACCCAAGGATGATGTTCCGAGTTCACACAGCCATAGCGAGGGATTAGTAATCGAGGCGGTGATAAGCCGGGGGCAATAAAAAGAGTTTGTGTCGACAGTGGGAGCGCCGTTAATATCCTCTACTACTCAGCCTTCAAAGCCATGAGGTTGAAAGATGAAGACATTGTTCCATTATCTACCCCTTTATTTGGGTTTACAGGGCAAGCCATCCACCCCGTCGGGTTGATCAATTTGCTAACTACGGTTGGAGACGGGGAAAAAGGTCGAACAATGGAAATGACCTATGTCGTAGTTAAGGCCCCTTCAGGGTACAACGCGATATTAGGTCGACCAGCTTTATATGATCTCAGAGCCATCATCTCGACATTCCACAACAGCATGAAGTTCCCCACACAGTACGGGACCCATGAAGTCAAAGGAGACGTCGAGGTAGCCGTAAAGCTGCAGCTGGTTACGATTAAAGGAAAAGGGGTAGGGCGAGTCTTTGGTTGAGGAGTTGATACGGGGAAGAGGAGGATCGGAGCGGGTGTCCGCCGACCCGACGAGAGGAGGTTCGAGTGTGGAAGGAGGAAGAAGGCCAAGGGGTCCAGATCGGGAAGTGGATGCCACACCCCGACATGAAAGCCTTGGTCGACCTCCTAGCTGAGTATCGAGACGTTTTCGCATGGAAGGCAGATGACATGCCAGGTCTGTCGGCGGACATAGCGGTACATCGACTCAACGTCGACCCAAAAAAGAAGCCGATACGGCAAAAGAAGAGAAATCTTGCCCCAGAAAGGAAGGAAGCAGTAAGGAAGGAAGTTGACAAGTTGTTGGCCGCTGGAATAGTGAAAGAGGTATTCTATCCGGATTGGTTGGCCAATCCAGTGTTGGTTAAGAAACCATATCAGAGCTGGCGAATGTGTGTCGACTTTACGGATCTCAACAAAGCGTGCCCCAAAGATTCATATCCACTACCAAAAATTGATCAACTAGTCGATTCGACATTGGGCTTCGAAGTGTTCGGTTTTCTCGATGCGTACAGGGGGTATTATCAGATCTTCATGGACCCCCAGGACTCGGAAAAAACAGCTTTTATCACAGAATTTGGTACGTTTTGCTTTGTAACAATGCCGTTTGGCCTGAAGAATGCAGGGGCCACCTATCAGAGAGCCGTCAATAAGATTTTCGAGGGGCAGATAGGTCGAAACATGGAGGTTTATGTTGATGATTTATTGATCAAGAGCAAGTCCATGGAACAGTTTCTTGTCGATGTCAGAGAGGTCTTTGAGGTACTGCGGGCCGCAAACATGAAGCTTAACCCAAAGAAATGTACCTTCGGAGTTCGATCTGGAAAATTTCTAGGGTACATGATATCGAGAGAGGGGATCAGAGCTAATCCCGATAAAATCGAGGCCCTCAGGAACATGCCTACGCCCCGTAACGTAAAGGAAGTGCAACGGTTGACAGGTCGGATGGCGGCCCTCAATCGTTTTTTGTCGATATCAGCACAAAGGGCCCTACCATTCTTCAAGATATTAAAGAAAGCGAGTCCATTCCAGTGGGATGAGAAGTGTCAAAAAGCCTTCGATGATTTGAAGGAGTATCTATCTGATTTACCCACGCTGTCCTCACCTCGAGAAGGAGAGAAACTCCTGGTTTATCTAGCAGTCTGTGAAGAGGCAGTGAGTGCCGTATTGGTTCGAGATGGAGACCAGGGTCAGGTCCTAGTGTATTTCGTAAGCAAGGCATTGCATGGACCAGAGATCAGATACACACCGGCTGAAAAATTGGCATTAAGTTTGGTTCATGCATCAAGGAAATTGAAACCCTACTTTCAAGCACACCCCATCATTTGTGGTCACCGACCGGCCTACGAAACGATTTTGGCAAATCCCGAGACATCGGGTCGATTGGCCAAGTGGGTTGTCGAGCTAGCTGAGTACGATATCGAGTTTCTACCTCGTACAGCCATCAAGGGTCAAGCTCTAGCGGACTTCATAGCAGAAGGATTGTCAATTCAGTTGGAACAGGATAAGCAGTCATCAGATGAGCAGTGGACCATCCATGTCGATGGTGCCTCGAGTAGAGAAGGAGAGCTGGGGCTGGTTTGTTATTGGTCGATCTAAGGGAGAAGAGTTTCCTTATGCGCTGCGGTTCGAATTCAAAGCTACAAACAACGAAGCCGAGTATGAGGCAATGATCACAGGTCTAAAGCTGGCTTTGAAATTGGGGGTCGAGAACCTCCTAGTTTACAGTGACTCTCAACTCGTAGTGAATCACATACGAGGCGAGTATAAGGCCAAGGAAGAATCTATGAAGAATTATTTGAGAGTGGTTCAAGGACTAATGTCAAAGTTCAAAACGATTCGTATTGATCAGGTACCCCGAAGTGAGAACAAACGGGCCGATGCGTTGTCTAAACTCGCATCGAATTTCAAGTCGAAGAGGAAAGTTCTGGTGGAAATGCTAGCGGAGCGAAGCTATAACGAGGTCGATGTGCAACCAGGGGTTCAAGGATCGACATGGATGGATCCGATAGCATTATTCTTGAAGGACGGAATTCTCCCGTCTGATAAGTCTCAGGCCAGAAAAATCAGACTGCAAGCCTCGAGGTACGCTCTATTCGACTATGTGCTATATCGAAAATCGTTCGTAACCCCATGGATGCGTTGTGCATCGGAAGACGAGGGGGCTTATCTACTCGAAGAGATACATCGAGGGGTTTGTGGTAACCATTGCGGAGCTCGGATGTTGGTAAGAAAATGCAAGCTAGCTGGCTATTTTTGGCCAACGATGCAAAAGGACGCCAATCGATTGGTGATGAGGTGCAGGGCTTGTCAGGTACACGATGTAGTGACCCATCAACAGGCGCAAGAGATGAACGCCATCGAGTCGGTATGGCCGTTCGATGAGTGGGGGTCGATATAGTCGGACCTTTGCCTCGAGCTCCGGGCAATTTCAAGTATGTTGTAGTCGCGGTTGATTATTTCACGAAATGGGTCGAGGCCAAAGCTCTAACTGACATCAGAGCTCAGACCATCAAGAAGTTTCTGTGGGAAAACATTTTGTGCAGGTTTGGAATTCCCAAGTATCTGATATCGGATAATGGGACTCAATTTCTAGATGATCGCGTGCAGGATTGGCTCAAAGAGTTCAAGATCGAACATAGAACGACATCGGTGGCCCGACCTCAGTCCAATGGGCAGGTCGAGCAGACAAACAGGCAAATCAAGTTTGGGTTGAAGAAACGGTTGGAAGACGAGGGTCGAGATTGGGCAGCCAAGTTACCCAGCATATTGTGGTCGTATCGAACAACACCCAATTCAGCTACCCAGGAGACTCCATTCGCTATGGCTTATGGATGCGAACCGTGATACCTGCGGAGATCGGACTGGCCTCACCTCGAATTATGGCATATAACGTTGAAACAAACGCCACCGATCTGCTTCAAGAGAAGGATAATGTCGAAGAGAAGAGAGAGGTTGCGGCATATCGAATGGCCAATTATAAAAGGAAGATATCGCAGTATTATAACGCGAGGGTAAAGTACAAATATTTCCAAGTGGGGGACCTCGTGTTGAGGAAGAACGAAGCCAACAGGCAGGACCCAATAGGCAAGCTCGAGCCGAATTGGGAAGGACCATATAAAATTCTGAAGGTGCACCCAAAAGGGTCGTATCAGTTGGGGAGATCGGACGGCAGCACAGTGCCCCGGACGTGGCACGCCACCAATCTCCGGAAATACTACGTTTAAGTTGTTTATTCAATTTATGACATTCGCAACTTCAATTTTTAGTTACTTGTAATATGTCGATGTGACAGTTGCTTTTAATGCCTTTTATTCAAGTAATTTTCTTTTCTAAATTGTGCTTAACATACACGCTCATGTAAAAAAGAAAAGGAGGCTGGAAGAAAAAAGAACAAAAATCGACTCCAACAAGAGACCTCGACACGACAGAGTCGGAGCAGTACGGTGAATAAAGCCAAGTCACTGACAATTCTTATATCACCTCCAACCTGCAATACCTCGACACGAAGGAATTAAAACGGAATAGTGAAAAAAGCCAAGTCACTAACAATGCTTAAATCACTTCCGAGCTGCGCACCATCGACTCGATGGAGTTATAGCAAAATAGTGAAAAAAGCCAAGTCACTGACAGTGCTTATATCACTCCCGTCCTGCCAATAAGCCACGGTGCAAGGTGATGTTGTTAGAAAAATCAGGTTTGCGGTATATATCTGTTGAAGTGGATATCTAGCTATAAAAAGTGTATTTTAGTGGTGTTTTCCGGTGGCGCTTGGTGGCGGCCATGGATTCCGGCGGTGGTGCAATGTAAGAGACGAAGACGGGGGCAATTCGGTTTTGCCTTGTGTTTTATATCATTTTGCCCGAGACTTAAATGAGTTACATGGCTCCCCTACTTATAGGAGGAGCAAACTTAGTAGCTAAGTAAACTAAAATATCTAGATGGTAAGTGGATCGAATATCTCGGCGGCGTCCACACAAGATCGAGGTCGCTGGCGGACCCGTTTATCAAATGAGATCGCGTGCCGGCCCCCCAATCCTCTTCGTCGTCGCATAGGGTTGAGGGCTTGGAATGGGTCCGAAGGCTCGTAGTCCCGATTTGACTTGAGAGCTCGCGGACAGTAATGGCTGATGGCCTCATCCACTAATGTCGGTGGTTGGTCAGACCCGAATGAGGATCCGCGGACCGAAGTACGACTTAGGCACATCAATGGCCCCCTACTCCGTGCCTTAATCATTTTCTCAAAATGTTAGGCGGGGAGTAATAGTACGTTTGCGGATCCGTTGCCTTGAAATACTGTGATGGCTCGCTGTTGTGGCGGATCGCCCGTTAGCATTGCCTAAGTTCCGTACTCTGAGTAGATCTTCTCGTTGCTTGTATGTAGTTGATGAATTTCGCTTCTTGTGGCTTGTGCCATGAATTGATCTTGTCTTTGGTGGCTTGAGAGCTTTTAGTCTTGTAGAGGGCTCGCTCGAAGACGAGCTCCAAAATATGATGCCGACCTATAGGTCGGTCTTACAAGAAGGTTCGCCCGTAGGCGAGTTCCAAGTATAATGCCGACCTAGAGGTCGGGCTTATAAAGTGCTCGCTCTAGGGCGAACTCCAAAATATGATGCCGAGCTAGAGTCGGGCTTATAAATGTTCGCTCGAGGGCGAACTCTAAATATGATGCCGACCTGGCGTCGGGCTTATAAGAAGGTTCGCTCGAGGGCGAACTCCAAATATGATGCCGACCTGGTGTCGGGCTTATAAATGTTCGCTCGAGGGCGAACTCCAAAATATGATGCCGCCCTATAGGTCGGTCTTACAAGAAGGTTCGCCCGTAGGCGAGTTCCAAGTATAATGCCGACCTAGAGGTCGGGCTTATAAAGTGCTCGCTCAAGGGCGAACTCCAAAATATGATGCCGAGCTGAGGTCGGGCTTATAAGAAGGTTCGCTCGAGGGCGAACTCCAAATATGATGCCGACCTGGCGTCGGGCTTATAAATGTTCGCTCGAGGGCGAACTCCAAAATATGATGCCGAGCTGAGGTCGGGCTTATAAGAAGGTTTGCTCGAGGGCGAACTCCAAATATGATGCCGACCTGGCGTCGGGCTTATAAATGTTCGCTCGAGGGTGAACTCCAAGATATGATGCCGACCTGTTTATCGGGCTTGATCGCCGACAACGCTCTGTCGGGCTTAGTCGCCGACAACGCTCTGTCGGGCTTAGTCGCCGATAACGTTCTATCGGGCTTGAACTAGTGTTGATGGAAACCACCGGTTGTATCGTGCATGTAGCGGACGAGCTTTTTCGCCGATTACGCTTTATCGGGCTTAGTCGCCGACAACGCTCGTCGGGCTTAGTTGCCGACAACGCTCGTCGGGCTTTTCGTTGTAGAGAAATCCATGTCGATGAGCTCGGCCGACATGGAGCATGTAATAAAATGTTTACTTTATTTTTGCTCGAAATATTCCATCTTTTTCGAGTTCGCTGTTTGGGTCCGACATGTCCGTGTATGTATATATATATAGGGCCCCCTTGTTTTGGCGTGGCCGAGGATGTTAAAGCGTCGAACTTGCTAAAAATAATTGAATTGAAAGCCTTACTTGTTTCTGTTGAGCTTGATGACTGAATCGAAAAATCTGATGTACGGTCCCCTTGTTTTCGGTGAGATAGAGGGCGCTAAAAAGCGAGCTCGCCGAAAATACTTGGGGCGAATAATAATACTTGTCTCGAATCGGACCTGTTTTGTTGCACTTTTTGACTTGATCGAAAAATCCGATATATGGCCCCCTTGTTTTTGGTGAGGTCGAGGGCGCTAAATATCGAGCTCGTTAAAAATAATCGATAATAAAGTCTGACTTGAACTTGATAACTGAATCAAAAAATTCCAATGTGTGGCCCCCTTGTTTTAATCAAGGTCGTTGCGGGCTTGGTTAAAATAAATGTATAATTCAGGTCATTCCCGTTTGTTTTAAAATTTCTCCCTGCGGCCCCCTTGTTTGGGACAAGATTGAGATTGCGAGTAACTTGTCTGAAATAAATGTTGAGGTCGAGCTTTAATTGGACTTAGAGCTTGCCGACCGAGGTCGGGCTTAGAGCTGGCCGAGGGATCGGACTTAGAGCTTGCCGACCGAGGTCGGACTTAGAGCTTGCCGACCGAGGTCGGACGTAGAGCCGGCCGATGAATCCTTGTATGAATCATTCAACTAGAAGCGAGCTAATGAATAGTACAAAAGATAGCTCTATCATTTATTTATAGTGAGGTGAGTTTCCAAAAATAAAATAGCTCGGCCCATCACGTCCGGTGGGTGAGTTCCCAACAACGAAGCATAATTACTCAAGTTGTAAAAATGGGAATAGATGCCAATGAGAGCTTGTACCTGAGAGAATGACCCCAATAGAAGAGAATGACCTGAAACCAATTTGTCCGATTCCGAAACAAGGACGTAAGTATTGAATCTGTCTTGACGAGCAAGAGCTTCACCCCAAAAACATAAAGCCAGGGGACTCAGTTCCTTCAGAATTAGTTACCAAAATCACCGGCTTTGAGCTGTCAAGCTCAGTCTCGCCGGAACCCGAAGTGGAAGAGATGGATCCAACACCTTTATTGTCGGTTTCAAATGATTCTGAAGGTGGGTCAACATTTAAATCCTTCCCTCTCTTGTTTATTTAACGCCTCCTTCACCCATCTTCAACTTCCAGAGTTCGGACCCAGTGAGGAGGGACGTCGAGGGAGGCAATGACGCTAAGGTCGGCGTCACTCCGAGTTTCGAGAGCTATCTCAGCATGACTCGTGTCCCCACATAGAACTCATAGTCTTCTTTTTTTTTTTTTTTTTTTTTTTTTTTGGGGCAATTCGGCTTTGCCTTGTGTTTTATATCATTTTTCCCGAGACTTAAATGAGTTACATGGCTCCCCTACTTATAGGAGGAGCAAACTTAGTAGCTAAGTAAACTAAAATATCTAGATGGTAAGTGGATCGAATATCTCGGCGGCGTCCACACAAGATCGAGGTCGCTGGCGGACCCGTTTATCAAATGAGATCGCGTGCCGGCCCCCTAATCCTCTTCTGTCGTCGCATAGGGTTGAGGGCTTGGAATGGGTCCGAAGGCTCGTAGTCCTGATTTGACTTGAGAGCTCGCGGACAGTAATGGCTGATGGCCTCATCCACTAATGTCGGTGGTTGGTCAGACCCGAATGAGGATCCGCGGACCGAAGTACGACTTAGGCACATCAATGGCCCCCTCGACCTGGCGTCGGGCTTATAAGAAGGTTCGCTCGAGGGCGAACTCCAAATATGATGCCGACCTGGTGTCGGGCTTATAAATGTTCGCTCGAGGGCGAACTCCAAAATATGATGCCGCCCTATAGGTCGGTCTTACAAGAAGGTTCGCCCGTAGGCGAGTTCCAAGTATAATGCCGACCTAGAGGTCGGGCTTATAAAGTGCTCGCTCGGGGCGAACTCCAAAATATGATGCCGAGCCGAGGTCGGGCTTATAAGAAGGTTCGCTCGAGGGCGAACTCCAAATATGATGCCGACCTGGCGTCGGGCTTATAAATGTTCGCTCGAGGGCGAACTCCAAAATATGATGCCGAGCTGAGGTCGGGCTTATAAGAAGGTTCGCTCGAGGGCGAACTCCAAATATGATGCCGACCTGGCGTCGGGCTTATAAATGTTCGCTCGAGGGCGAACTCCAAAATATGATGCCGACCTGTTTATCGGGCTTGATCGCCGACAACGCTCTGACGGGCTTAGTCGCCGACAACGCTCTGTCGGGCTTAGTCGCCGATAACGTTCTATCGGGCTTGAACTAGTGTTGATGGAAACCACCAGTTGTATGTTGTGCATGTAGCGGACAGGCTTTTTCGCCGATTACGCTTTATCGGGCTTAGTCGCCGACAACGCTCTGTCGGGCTTAGTTGCCGACAACGCTCTGTCGGGCTTTTCGTTGTAGAGAAATCCATGTCGATGAGCTCGCTGACATGGAGCATGTAATAAAATGTTTACTTTATTTTTGCTCGAAATATTCCATCTTTTTCGAGTTCGCTGTTTGGGTCCGACATGTCCGTGTATGTATATATATATAGGGCCCCCTTGTTTTTGGCGAGGCCGAGGATGTTAAAGCGTCGAACTTGCTAAAAATAATTGAATTGAAAGCCTTACTTGTTTCTGTTGAGCTTGATGACTGAATCGAAAAATCTGATGTACGGCCCCCTTGTTTTCGGTGAGATTGAGGGCGCTAAAAAACTGAGCTCGCCGAAAATACTTGGGGCGAATAATAATACTTGTCTTGAATCGGACCTGTTTTGTTGCACTTTTTGACTTGATCGAAAAATCTGATGTACGGCCCCCTAAGAGACATTTTGGGTCATACTTGTCATACTTGTCATACTTGTCATAAAGAGACACACCAGCCTTGAAGTCGGTGATATATCGACCATATCGAGGGATGGATTCTGGGTCATACAAGTAGGCTTTCTAGATACTTTTAACCTCAAAGTCAGGAATGACCATCTTGACTTGATCCAGCGCGTTCGAGAATCCCCCCTTCATTGCTTGAGTCATCAGTAGCGACAAATCGTTATCGAATTCCTCCGACGCTAGGAAATCCTTCTTAGTCGCTTCTAAGCGAGTTGGGAAGCTATCAACCTCGAGTTGAAGATCGTCCCGAGCCTTGATAGTTGCGGCCAGCTCAGCCCTAGTCTCGTCCAACTCCGATTTTACTAACGCCAACTCAGCTTCCCTAGCGGATATATCTTTATGTGCTTTAGACAGATCGGACTCCAGTTTCACGCGTCGATCATCCAACTTGTTGACCTTGGCCTTCAGCTTCTCGAGTTCGGAGGTCAGGGTAGCGATAGTAGCGAGTCGATTCTATTCATAGATACTTTAGTAGCGAGTCGATTCTGCAAAGAGGAACACCGTTAACGTAGAAAACAGACAAAACATCACGAAGCTACAAGGGAGATAAAAGAAGACTCACAACTCGATAACTCTTCATATAAGGTCGTGTAGCTCCCCCGGAGTCATGGCCTCCATCTCTGCCACACTCGTCTCAGGGATCGGATCGGTAGAACTTGGTGGGGCAAGGTTACGGGTCTCCTTCCCGACCCCATGCCGCACCTCGGTTGTTTTCTGGCGCTTACTCGAGACGAGGTCACCTTCGGACTGCTCTACCACCCTAGCCTCGTCAGGCTGATCTCTTACAATCTCGGATGTCGACACAAGGGTAGGAGTTCGGGTCGACCCTCTCTGTCCTGCGGATGTAACACCAGACGCTAGCTTTTTCGATTTGATGCCGGCCAGTTCTTGGATTTTCTTGGGGTCCGTCTTCTTGGGATCGGGCATCTTACCCAATGCTTCCATCTTTGAAAAGTGTTCCACTGCAAACAGGGACAAATCAGCATTAATACATTACAAAAAACCTTAATCGGTCTGGAAAAACAAAAGTGTAACGGCTCGACAGAGCGAAAGAGTATCCTACGCAAAACTCGAACGTCCTCGTCGAGTTCCAGATAGGCGTCAGGTCCTGCCGTCTCGATATCAGCGAAAGGATACAGAGAATGCAGACTTCGAGTCGAGATGTCGGGATGAATGCTCTCGATAATCGCGCACCCAGTGGGGATGTCCGAGTCAAGTCGATCATGCCATTTATGCGGCCTCTTATACCAAGTGTGAATGTCGATGTCCACCAGTCGATCATGCCATTTAGGCTTCCAATCGCCTTGAGACGAGGTCACCTTTCTCACGAATTCCGATGCCAGAGGGCGCTTCTGAAATGTATACCACCCCGCATCCTGCAAGCTTGACAAGGCATAATACTGGCGGAATAGTCGAACCGAGAACTCAATCTTGGCGATTCGACACACCAACACGAAACCCATTACACTCCTAACCCCATTGGGAGCAAGTTGGGTGACACAGATCTTGTAGTGTTGGAGGATTGCGATGAGACACGGATCGAAAGGAAACCGAAGTCCCTCCCTCAATTGCGCCTCGTAAATGGCGCAGAACCCAGGGGGAGGGTCACAGGCAACCGATGCGGCCGTGTGATGAATGCCATATCGCAAATGATATGTTCAGAGGAGTAAGGATATGCAACCATATGGCCCTTGGCCCTTCATCCTAGTTTGGCGCCTAGCCACGGGTCGAGAAGACGATTCCTCTTCTCCTACCTCTCCTCCCTCTTCTTCTCCGGTAACTTTCTCACCGGAGATAGTTGGATGCTCAGAAATCGTTTCCTCCGTCGACTCTTCTTCAGTTTCGACAACCTCCTCTCTATTTTGGGAATCGCTTTCACTACTTGACATGGGGGTGAAGAGGGCAAAGAAATAAAAGACAAAGAAAAAACTTGAGTAAACTGGGGCTTACTTGAGATTTTAGACGAAAACTGAGATTTGCAGAAGTTGTAATAGCAAGTGGAAGGCTTCTGTGGCCTGGACTCCTTATATGCGTGTATATCTTGCAAATGATTTGAAAGGGTGAAATTTGGGGGTAGTTATAGAATATGTAACGCGAGAATCAAGGATAGTGGGCCGGATAAAACGCTTCGTTTCCTACACCCATTAATGCTGGTACAGTGTGACGTCACCCTACGACGCCCTATATCGGCTAGGAGAGACAAATTTGTGTTCCCGCCTAAAGTGGACCATGTGTCGAAGAGGTTATTCAAATTTTCAGATCCGACATCAGCATCTCGAGATGAGCTTCTCTCCGATCTGGGGGGCTTATGATGATACCGGGATTCACTCCTCCACGTGGAATTATATGATTGGTCCAGCTGGCATGTGGAAAAGTCTGTGTTAGTGATCCACATCGGATCGATATGAGACGTGCCGGTGAAGGCCGTGGTTCAGGGAAGGTTCCGCAAGTGTCCGAACTCGAACACCGACGTCGATGTCCATCGAGTCGATGTCACATACTTTAGACAAGGCTCCTTGGCCCACACCCAACAGGTTACTTGGGTAAGGAGGCAAGGCCCATTAAAGGGTATTTATGTCAATAGAACTAACCGCCCTAAACTTAGGGCAGAAGAATGACATGTGCCTATAAATAGCTCACTCCGGGAACTACGTAAGGCTCGATTCCGGACATTACACAGATACGTAGGCAATCCAAGATACATTCTTGGACTCGGCCATAAAACACCAAAAACACCATCTTTTACTCACTCTCAGCCATTCGATTCCCTTTACAGCTCACCCTTAGATCATACGTGGCCCGGATTTACCGGTGGTGCATTTTTTAGCATCATCAGAATAGAACGACAGTTTTTTGAAACTTTTACATGAAGGACAAAACTATTTATCCACTGTCGAAATTCACTGTTTAAATTCGAAATTCACTAATTTTCAAAATTCATTGTCGAAAGTCACTTCTTTTTTCTTTTTTTTTTGACAGTACCCGTACCCCCCCCTCCTATAGGTTCCCCCCCTTCCCCAGGAAAAACCTCAAATGTGGAAGCACACCCCTTGATCCCCCCCCCTCCTATAGGTTCCCCCCCCCCCCTTCCCCAGGAAGGAAAGACCTCATCCCGAAATTACCCGGAAAGAAAAACGATCCCATTATCAGCTTATGCCGAGTAAGGGCCCTAAAAACCCGCGATCTATCCCCCACATCATCGATTCACCGTCGAAATTCACTGATTTCGGGATTCACAAAAAAGATTCTCTGATTTTCGAAATTCACTATTTATATTTCTCGTTATAAAAATTATGCAGTTGTTTTATCGTGAGGGTTTTGTTGTCGGAGTAGAATGACCGACCTTCACGTTCTGATCGTCATTATCTTCTATTTTGACTAGTGGGGCCCTGCGATCATTAGCGCAGGTTCAAGTCTAATAAAACAAAGGAAAATCAAAGTCGTTATTTCATTTCAAGCCGTTTCAATTTTTTAATTATTACTACTTCTTATCTTCTTTTGAAATTCGTTTCCATTTGTTTGTATGATATACTCGTTTTCAGCAATGTTTTCAAAAAGCAAAAGAATTTCCAGCTCGATCTCGAATAGATTACATTCGTTTTTCTCTTCTTTCTCTTTCCCTTCAATTTCCATCTTCGTTTTTTTGCCTTATATTCTCATTCATTTTCCTCTGTTCTTTTGGGCACCCAAGTATGTGAAATTTGCTGTAGTTGTTAAAGACTTTGATTTTGTGTTTTGGCTGATCAGAACTTAGGCAGTAACATTAACTGCTGTAGAATGGCTGACAATTTATGAAGGTAACGTTGCATTACGGTTTGTTTTATCCTGAGATTTGAAACTAAATGATTGAGATGCTTAGTTTGTGTTTTAATGGTGGAAATCTTGATCTGTAGTCTGGACTTTAATATTTACCGAGTTTGCTCGATTTTGTGATTTGTTTTAATTTTAGTTGACAGACAACGACTCAAAAAAAGTTGACAGACAACGACTCGACGTGCAATTGATGAATTTATTACTAGCATTGAATTCACGCTAGCCTGTTGTGTCCTTTTATGCTGAAATTTTTTGAACGTTTGAAATGTACTTTTTAAGTAATTCTTCATCATTGGAAAAAAATAAATGTTGCTTCATTGGTTTTTTTAACGTTTGTCCTGTCAATTTGACCAAATCTCATTGTTATGATTCAAGACTAGTGCTTGAGGTGGTTTTCTTTGACTTTTGTAGTTTGGATTTGCATCAATTTTTTCTTCTTCTTTGTACTAGATTGTGAATTGAAATGTGTATCAATTTGATTCAATGGATTTCGTAATCTCTCCCTTCAAAATGAGATTTTTTTCCCATGAAATTTGGTGTTCCTTTACACTTTGAAGCAACTAGTGTAGCTCCAAGGATGTTATTTACCGGATTCATTGCATTTTCTCTGCTCATTTGAATGTCTTCAGTTCCCGTTATTTGGGCTTCTTTTTCGCTGTATATATGCAATTATATCTCTTATAATTTGTTGGTTTCTAATGATTTTGAACATTTATATTTTAGCAGGTATGACAATGGACATTCTTATTAGTAAGAAGTAGAAACTTTTGCAAGAAAAAAAATATGAAAGCTGAGTCGTCTGGAATCGTGATTGGTATCACAATAGGTGTGGTGATTGGTGTGGTTCTTGCTTTTGTTGCTTTGATCTGCTTCAGGTGCCATAGAAGACGTTCTAGGATAGGCATCAGTGGTTCTAGGAGGGGTACATCAACCCCGTTTCGTGAAAATGGCCTGGAATCTAGCGCTATTGCATCCGATTCATCAGTTGGTGCTGATTCGCCAAAATCAACTCTTCAACAACCTATGTGGCTCAGACATAACAAGGCTAATACGTTTCTTGCCTCTGGCTTACTTCACTACTCTTTCCGGTATTGTGGATTTAGATGATTATCATAGTAGTTCAGTTTCTTTTTCATTTGACAGACAGTTTTCTACTGGATTTTGGATTTTTAATGTGTTTTTTTTGTGTTGTATGAATCAGAGATCTGCAGAAAGCCACCTTGAACTTCACCACATTGATCGGGAAAGGGGCTTATGGTCATGTTTACAGAGCTCAGATGTTAACTGGTGAGACAGTTGCTGTTAAAGTACTTGCAGTAGATTCAAAGCAAGGGGAGAACGAGTTCCTAAACGAGGTATGTTAAGGATTAAATTCTGGTAACAGCTGCATTTTAAGTTCTTTTAACTTGTTTTTATGTCGTGAATCAACGTATGGGCAATCTGCTTATATCTTTCTTGAAAATTATGAACAAGACTTCAACTTATCTTCCTTAGACTGATTTATGCATATATTGTTCTTCTTCTTTTTTTGAAATATCTAACTGCATTAATTTGAGACTGATTAAATTGAGTTAAAGTTTCGGGTACATCTTCTTTCAGGTCACACTACTTGGAAGGTTACATCACAGGAACCTTGTGAATTTGGTTGGTTATTGTGCAGAAAAAGGGCAGCATATCCTTATTTATGTCTATATGAGTCGCGGCAGTTTGGCTGCTCATTTATATGGTATGTTGCAGCAAACTTTGACCCTAATGTCCATCTTTCTACCCCTTGGGTGCTTACAAGTTAAGTGTGTGTAACATTTGATTGTAGCCAGACAATAGGGTTCAGAATCATTGTAAAAAAAATAAAGTAAAAAAAATCCCATAACTTCTACACTAGAAAGACCAATCATTGAGCTGTTAATTTGTTTTATAGATGAAACAGACCAACCATTGAGCTGGGGTTTGAGAGTTGAGATTTCTTTGGATGTTGCCAAGGGATTGGAATATCTTCATGATGGGGTAAGTTGTCACCGTACGAGGTTTCAGTTGCTGTCTTTTTAAGAATATATATATGCATAGACATGGGATTTTCAGAGGTTTTCTTATTTTCCCTTCTTTTTTTCGCCATTGATTTCAGGCAGTTCCTCCTGTGATACATCGTGACATCAAATCTTCCAACATTTTGTTGGATCAGTCCATGAGAGCCAGGGTGCGTCTTATTTCTTCTACTTTTTATCATCTTTTCTTATAATATAACTGCGACGAGTAGGGGTTCACATGCTTTTTCTACTCGATACGAACATTAAAGATTCTTTAAAATGGATCTGTAAAATAGAGAATCTGTTAAGAAAATGATGCAAGTGCCTCTTAGCATATAGGATCATATTTAACATTCGTTATTTTTCATCACATCTAAATACCTTTATGTGGTTGCTTATAGGTGGCTGATTTTGGACTTTCAAGGGAAGAAATGGTTAACAAGCAAGTGTCGAATCTTCGAGGGACATTTGGATATCTTGATCCTGAATACATATCAACCCGGACTTTCACCAAGAAGAGTGACGTGTACAGTTATGGCGTGTTGCTATTTGAACTCGTTGCAGGAAGAAGTCCCGTTCAAGGGCTAATGGAATATGTTGAACTGGTAAGCTTAGTTATATTGATTCCTTTTTGTACAATGTTATCATCCAAATCTTTCCTCATTATTCTAGTAACCAAAACTTGTTTACAGGCAGCTATGAATACTGAGGGAAAAGTTGGATGGGAAGAAATTATAGATTCTCGCCTTGACGGGGACTTTGATTGGCAAGAAGTCAATGACGTGGCAGCTCTTGCATACGCGTGTGTGGAACGGTTACCGAAAAACCGGCCTTCTATGAGGGATGTGGTGCAGTCTCTGTCAAGGATTCTTCAAATGAGAGGAGAAAATGATCTGCATAAGAAGTCTTTATCTGCAACAGAAGACAGTTTTTGTGTCAAAATGGATCAAGTAGAAAAAGGAAATCCCATTTCTGGACATAGGCAAATGGAATCTATAGACAGCAATTCTGAAGTCTTTAATGTTTAAGACTTCACCCATGATTATCCTTTTCAGTTTTAGTTTGATTTGTAGCATACATATATATATATATATATATAGGTATCTAGGGGGGCATTCTATGGCGGAGTGTCTGTAATAAGGAGATCCAATATCCCCCAATAGAATTGGGACACGTGATATCAAACACAATAGAAATACGTTCATAAACAAACGAACCATCACGACAGACCATGTGTCGTGTTTTGACTGGATTGTGCTGGATATTCTCGTTGCGGACACTCTACGGTAGAATTTCCTTGTATCTAGGACCTTAAACTCTTGTTGAGTTTTGCCTTATTATAGAGTTAGGTTTGGGAAATGCACTTTTTTATGCTTGTGTAAAAGAATGAAACTAAAAACATGACTGCAAATGTTCTGTTCAGCATAGCTGAAAACTTGAATGTATGAACAGGTGAAGTTGAAATGTGAAATGTAAATGTTAAAGCCTTTTGGTTAAAATAGTGTGGACGAATGTCAATATTTTATCAGGTCATAAATTCATGACTTGGTGTTTGCAAATGTCTTTTGGGGTCAACGTGTCTAGATTTTATTGTTCAACGCACTGACAAGTATTACTTATATTCTCATCCCCGCCGGATCAGAAATTTATTCCAGTGGGACACCGAAACGATTTCGAAGATCGATCGGCATCAAAATTACATTTTTAATAATAAAACTATATTATTTTAATACAAAAAACGGATCTCGGTGGGGTCGACTTCTTTTCGTTCGGCGTTCCAAGAGTTATCGTGATTGTCATGAAGGATCTCTGACGATGCCGGATTTCGTCTGTGATCAAATACGGGCCGCAATAACCTAGTAACAATCTATTCAAGACCAAGAACCCTAGAAAAAGACAAAACGGGGTGGTGTTTGAGTGCTTTAGTCTGAGCATGAGATTGTTGAATCTCAAGTTGCCTACGTATCTTGTAATTGTTCAGAAATCTAGTCTCTCGTAGTTCATTGGGATTGTTTATATAGGGGACGTCTCATCCATGGCATGCATGTGCCGTGTCCTTCAAGGACTCTATTTCGCATCCTCCAAGGATTATCTCGTGTCAATCCCCTATAATTTAGGAGATAATCACGGTGGTTTAAATGACAGGATCAGAGTTTTAATGACTGAGGATTCTTTTCATATTTATCTTGTATTTAAACGCATGTGCATAATATCGGATAAGGAAGGCTCCAACCGACCTACGTCGAGCCCCCTAGACCGTCGTATTCCGAGCTGCGTTCACCCGACCTCCGTTACGACCGAACCGACCTACGGTGGCCTAAGTAAGAGATCAGGTCGATCAAACTTCCCTCCTGGGGTGTAGGTCTGTCTTTGAGTATAAAGTGGGGCTCCTGGCCCTAAACATCGTATTTCCTCTACCCATATTTAAAGTTTAGGCATTTATGAGATGACACGTGGTAAGAGCTTACCCGACCTCCGTCAATCTCATATAATCTTCTCAGCATGGCGACCATGAAGCCTCCGGATAGGGAGTTCTCAATTAGTGGGGCTACTCTTTCATCACCGCGGAAGAAATCAATTGTAGCCGATTGACATGGTCGAAAGTATTTGTCTGGATTTCCAAAGATGAAATGCTAAGGTGGGTAGATTTCCAAAATTTAAACCACGGGTGGATGATATTCGTGAGTTTATTACTTCTTTAGGTCTTAGAGCTTCTTGTCTAGTAGGTTGGTTTTGATGGTAAGACTATGTTGCTTCATCCTCCGAATCAAGACTATTTAACCCATTTTTGTAGTATATGGTATAGAGGTAAACATGAAGGGGAGCTTTCTAAGTGTATTGTTGACTTTAAACCGAAATGTGAGGCATTTTTAGCCTCGATTTAGGTGGAATTATATTTATATTTATTTTATGATGTGTATGTGTTTGAATTGGCTTCTTTTATTGGAAAGCTTATGAATGTGTACTCGGCTACTTATGATTTGTGCAGTGGTTTTATGGTGGTCAGGATCAGCATGTCACATTTGTCCACCAATGAAAATCTTTATAAGAAGGATATTAATGGTATTTATATTTTATACGATGGGCCATTGTGTGTTTTATTGCTTTCCTATTGTTCATGGATCACCAAATCATACTTGTTCAGGACCATAATAAAATTTTCGTGATTTGTGTAAGCCTTTTATTGCAAGGGTTTTGGTGGGAGTTGACTTGATGAAACCGAAGACAAAGAGGATTTAGGTTGAAGATTTGAGTTTTTGTGGAAGTTGACTTGACATTTCCTCATAAATATCACACAATGGACACTGATGGGTAGCATCAGTTTCAATGACGTTTATTTGTGTATAACGAATGTTATTTGTGGCGATGTTTCCACCGAATAGTTTTTTTACATGAGATGTGTTGAGAAATTCTTTATGTCATCCAAAAAAAGAACAAGTTTATAAAATAGATTATTTATTTGCACATGTCCGAATTATCGATTCAGCACACTTATCATACACTACACTGAATTGATTATTTTAAAAGACATTTGAGTTAAGAATATACTCTACGAAAGTTAATCGTAAGAGCAACACTACTGGGAGTACTCTAGCCAATGTTCATTTAGGAAATGCCAGAATAGAGAGTCAAATATAGGAAAATGTGAAATAATGGTGATAATGTAGAGAAGTTTTTTTGGATATTCTCTCTCACATTATCTACAGCAAGAGAACCGAGTAGAGAGAGTATTGTACGAAAGTTAATTGTGTGTGGTTAAAGAGAGTATTGTCTCATCTCTTCTCTCAAAATAGAGAAGAGGGTAGATAATCTCAAAAAAAACTTCTCCCATTTCCTACCATTATTCTACCTCTTATCTTATTTGCTTCTCCATTCTAATATTTAGATAGTAGAACATGTCTAAATAACTCTCATTACTGCTGCTCTAAGAATCGACATTTTAAAAAGCATGTTTTTACCCCCCTCGAAATAAAAAGCATCATTTTTAAGTCTTTCAAAAGATATATTCAGCTCGATGCATGAATTTCTTAACCCATTTTTCTGGTTTGGACCAAAAAATGTGGTTCGGTTTCGAATCTGAGCCGTCCAACTAGGCTGGACTTATCCGAGACCTATTGCTTAACAATTTTTTTTTTTTTTTTTATTTTTTATTTTTGGGTTACATTTCTGCAGGACGTTCATTACGTTATCTTCTTCCTCCACACTCTGGAAGTTTACGCTGCCTCATACCTTGAAGAAAAATGGTTGTTCTGCAGAGCGCTTTTACTTCTCTTTCTCTGGGCTCCAACTCCATATTGGGCCAACCCCTTTCTCTCCGACCCTGCCCTCTCCTGGTATGCTTCTTTCATTCTCATACTTTTAATTTTTGTTTTAATGATGTACAAGCTTAAATTTATCAATGTTGTCGATGATTCATGCCTTTAATTTATTTATTTTTAATTTTTATAGAATTTGACATGTATTACGTAAATGGGTTATCTTCCAATTTCTCGCTTTTGTCCTTCGTAAATTGCATAATTTAGCTCAACATTTTGAAGCCTCCAATTTTCCTTTAACTAAAGAGCCTTACTTTCTTGTGTTGTGTTATTGAATGATCTATCTGAGTTTGAGGTTTTGATTATCTTTTTATTGTACATATTTGCCCTTTCTCTCTTTGAGCTAATTTTGTACTTGGTCCTTGAATTGGAGGACAGGAAAATTATCCTATAAGGAACATCTCTATTTTTATCTTTTTATTTTTCACAGATTGGAAAAATGTTATTCGAGAACTCTATGCCACATTTCAAGACCTGGAATTGTGTTTTAGTATGCTGCCATTTGTGAAAAGGGGATTGATATATGCACCATAGCTAGCAAGCTCACTTTGACACCATATAACAGCATCACCATACACAATTGACTTTGAAAAGTCGATAATATGATTTAGAATCGAATTTTAAAAGTATTTGATAGTGTAGAATCGCCTTTTTAAAGGTCGATTATGTGTGGTGTTATAGTAGTGCTGACGCATTTAAAGTTGGTATGCCAGCCTTTTCCTTGTAAAGAAACTTGAAATTTTTTCTGTTTCTTTTGTTCTCTTTTTTCTCGCTCTTGGTTTGGATTTGACATTCATGTTATTGGCAGTTTAACGTTAAACATTGCTTAAAGTGTATAGAGGAGATTCTGCTTTCAGTCAATTATATTTCTGTTAGTACCTGAGCTTGTTAAGAATGACCTTTTGCTCTGCGTTAAATAGTCCTAAATGACCCTATCCGTCCCCCGACCCTTTATAGACAGGACTCTCCCATGCACCAACTGCCCCCTTTACTTAAGGAATCTATGTTTGTAGATAACGTATATAGCACTAATTTAATTAATCCCAATGCTTATCATGATCTGTATTTCTTTTAGTCTAAATTCTTTGCTTTGTTTATGTTCATTACTATCTGCTAATTGTCTCCATGCTAATTTGATACAGGCCACACCAGTTGAGGCACCATGCTGTATTTCAGCCAAGGTTGGGAAAACATTTCCTTATTCAGTTTACTTGTTTGCTTTACATTCACTTTTATAGGTATTACTTCGTTGCAAGTCTTTCATGAGCATGTAGCAGAAGCATCAAAACCATATCCAAAGTTTGAAATAAAATGACCATTTGATAAAGATTCTGCAGAAATTTAGCTATCTTTTACACTGTACACTGTTACTGCTTTTGTTTGGAAATGAAAAACGAATCTAGTGAAAGGAGCGACCTTAGCTTCATGCTCTGCTGTTCTTTGTCTTTTGGGGGTGGGGGGCTCTTTTCAGACATGCGTAGCTAGGGTACTTGTAAAATGGCTATGTAGCGTATCCCATCATGCAATATCGATAAAATCCAACTAGTGTGAGTGTTGTCATTGTCAGGTATACGTGTCTGATTATTAATGTTAACGTTTTATTTTAAAATGATAATGTTAGATAAATATATCTGATGTGTAGGGACATGCATATCTATTAGGTCGAGACTTTTGGGGTTCTTAACGTATAACCTAAGCACTTTGAATTGCTGTATATTTGTATTTGCAGCTTAAGAGGTGGGAACGGAAAGACTGTAAGCCAAACAGCCTTCCAGTGCTGCACAAGATGCATGTTAATGTTGGAGATACTGTAAAAGTCATAACTGGACGTGACAAGGGTAAAATCGGTGAAATCAGAGAGGTTATTAAACATAACAGCACCGTCATTATAAAAGATATCAACTTGAAGACCAAGAATGTGAAGAGCAAGGAAGAAGGTGAACCAGGGCAAATTATCAAGGTAATACACTTCACTAT